>CM076710.1:52210000-52890000 GCA_038501285.1 Penstemon eatonii | reverse complement strand
AAAATATTTGCAAAAGTTTGGGAATTTTCCTTTGATGATTTGGATGATTCACCCACTCCAGAAATATTTTCTGCAACCAATTTCTTTCCATGGATCTGAGAGATTATATTCCCTCTTCCTCCTCGACCTCTATAATTTTGAGGTCTACCTCTAAATGAGTAATCTCGAGGTATCATAACCTGCATAATCATTATAGAAATTGTTTAATTTTAACAATTTGTGCTGATACCAGATAATATCATTATCATATTTTTATTTATCTGCAATAGGATCGCGAAATAAATAAGGATTTTTATCAATAAAGGAAATATTTTCCTTGCAAAATTCAATTTTATTCCTGAGATAGGAAATATTCATTTTATTTTTTAATTTTTTTGATTTACTTAAATATGAATTATTCATTTATAAAAACCTTGTAGCCTTAGCAATTTATGCTGTAAATGCTTTATGAAATCATCATAATATTCTAATCTCCTGGCCTTATTTTTTGGCCAATCAGATTCATCTTTGAAAATTTCCTTTAAATAATCCATTAGAGACATTCTTTTTCCCTCATATAAATCCATAGTCTTTCTAAGGTGTCTTAACGTTTTCTTATTTTTGATATTATCACTCTTATTAAGAGTATTAATACAGGGATGTCCCTGACACACATGTCCTCCACTTATTACAAATGGCTTCATAATTTCTGTAAACATTCACAAATTAAAAAATAGGAAGATTATGATCTTCTCCTTTCTTATAATGTATTTCAAAATCAAAGGGGGCTAAATGAGCCTGCCATCTAGCAAACATTTGTTTAGAAACATCATGTTTAAATTTTTTATTAAATATATATTTAGCAGATTTACAATTCGTAAATATTTTAAACTTTTCATTATATATATCATCTTGAAATTTCAAAACACATTTAAGTATAGAAAGAACTTCTTTTGCAATAGTAGCATAATTTTTCTGATTATTATTCCATTTTCCTGAATGGAATCTTACTAAAAATGTTTGTTTTGTGGTAGGACAAATCCGTTTTAGAACTCCTCCAAGTCCTATATCAGAGGCATCTGTCTCAATAATTTTTTCCCATGTGGGATTGGCCAACATTAAACAAGAAAGTGATATCACTATATTCTTAATTAATTTTACAGCGTTAGTGTACGTATCATTCCAAGGGGTAGGAGACTTTTTAAGTCTATCATATAACACAGCTGCATCAGTAGTTGAATCCTTATAATAGGGTGAGATAGGGGTGAGCATTCTGTCCGAACCGGACCGAACCGAATTTCGGTTCTTGATCGGTTCGGTCCTGAAAAAATGAGGACCGTTTACCGGACCGAAATATTTGGTCCGGTTCGGTACAAAAACCGATCGGTTCGATTCGGTCCTATATGTACCGAATTTTCATCCTTTTTCTCCTCTTTGAATCAGAAATGACTCCCACAAACAAATATACCATCAAATTGAAAAACCAAACACATCCAAATACTTACAAAATAAAAATGGAATTTTTTTATAATAGATCTAAGAGAAGGAGAGGAAGAAAGAGAAGAAAGAGGAAGAAATGGGTTTATGGCTGTCAAATGAGAGAAGAAAGAGGAAGAAATGGATTTATGGTTGTCAAAATCGAGAAGAGCGGCGCGACAGCGGATAAAGCAGCGGCGACACGGCAGCGGACAAAGGAGAAGGGCGGCGGCGGCGGCGGCGATATGCTTAAAGTTGGAGACTTGGAGTTGTGGAAGAGGAGATCTAGGGTTTGTCAATTTGTGTTGTTTTTGACTTTTGACAGAAGAAACATGAAGAAGAAAGAGTTTTAGGGCTTTTCATGTTGTGACTTTGTGTTATTGGGCTAGGCTATTAGCTGAGATATTATAAAAAAAAATAAAAAAAAGGGTTATCGGTTCAACCGGTTCGGTTTGGGGAACTGACCGGTTTTACCAAAAACTGACCCCTATAAGGGGTCGGTTCTGAGGCAAGAACCGGTTACCGAACCAATTTTTCGGTTTGGTACTCGGTTCGGACCGAAACAATCGGTCCGGTGACCGAACCGGGCTCAGCCCTAGGGTGAGATATAATTTAGGCTTCCAAGAAATCTTTGGAGTTGAGTTTTATCTGTTATGACATCAGGAAATTTGGATGCAAATTCTATACTTCTATTTATAGGAATTATTTTTCCTTTTTCAATGTTATGGCCAAGAAATCTAATATTTGTCTGAAAAATAGACATCTTTGGTTTAGAAATAACTAGACCATGTTGAATAACAACCCTTTTGAATATTTCTAAATGTTTAAAATGGTTTTCAATAGTCTTTGAAAATACTAGTATATCATCAATATAAACAATTATAAAATCACTATAAGATATAAAAATATTTTTAACTCGAAAGGCATGACTTTCCATTCATAATGTCCAAAAGGAACATTAAAAGCAGTTTTATATTGATCTTTCTCACTTATTTGAATTTGCCAATATCCTGATTTTAAATCAAACTTAGAAAATATAATTGCCTCGTATAACCTATCCAAGAGGTCTTTTTTATTAGGTATGGGATGCCTAATCCATTTTAGGGCTTTATTCAAAGGTTTATAGTTTATAACTAATCTTGGGGCGCCTCTCTCTTGTTCACTATGTTTATTTACATAGAAGACTGTGCATGGCCAAGATGAATTAGATGGTTGATTTGACCGAATTTCGTCGGGTAAGATTAAATCAGTGAAGAGTGTGATTAGGAGTTCTAAATCAATATGAATTATAGGGCTCTGTTACTTTATTCTGGATGGATCAATCTCAAGGAAGAACAATTAGATGGAACAATCAGTAATCAAGACAATTAATGAGTAAAATAGTATAGCAAAAGCTTTTCTATTCAATAATCTTAGATTGTTTTAGTATGCGGGCGTAAGCTGAGTAAAAAAACCCTCTCTAATACAATGATTAACTAGGTATTTATATCACCATAAACCTAGTTTTACATGGAAACATAATTCTAATAGGACTCGGCCCAATTGTCCTTCTTGAGTCCGGATCGCAATCTGCCTGCTGGGAGAGTCGTATTCTAACGGGTCGATGGATGATCCCGAACTGACTCGTCTGGTCGAACCGATCTTACATCCTTAGTCGATCCGAACATTATTTCATTCTCGAGTTGCTTTTATCGATTCGTATTACTCGAGGGTTCAGCAGAATGGCTTCGATTCCAAGAAAATCTTCCTCGTCTTCAAAGGAAAGAATCACTCCTATTATCGAGGAGGCAATTCCCCCGAGTCCTTCGAATGAGCAGGCTGGAGCATCAGAATTTATCATTCCGACCGAGGACACCTTTAAGGTGCGAATCATATCTAATACGGATGTCGCTGCCAGAGCTAAAAAAGGCAAGGGTACGGCTTCTCAAATTTCTGAACCGATTGAGGATCTTGCTTGTGCTTATACTGAGGACACTTTCCCAGAGGTTGTGAGCAATTATGCCAAATATTTTCCGGACGGTTCGGAGATCATTCTCCCTTCTCCCTCTGATAGGGTTACATCACCGCCGGAGGGATGTCGAGCTTTCTACACAGCCCATTTTAACTCCGGTCTGCGTCTCCCCCTGTCTGCCCTCTTTCTGGACATTTTGAAAATATTTAGTGTGTCCTTGACTCAATTAGTTCCTAATTCCATGGCCTTCGTGGTCTGTTTTTCCGTTTTGATGATAGCGAAAGGATTCCAACCCTCTTTTCGTAATTTTACACAATTGTTTCATTTTAACGTTTCTAGTTCCTCCAATTGCGGATATTTCTTCGCTAGCCAAAAAACTAGTCGCGCAATTTTTGACTCCCCGGTTTCTAGCAATCCTTCCTGGAAATCTCATTTTTTCATCGTTCGTCCGCCTTCTCATCTTCATTTGGCGGACGGCTCGAATGAGCCCTTCTCATGGGACCATGATTCCAAATGGATTTATGGTGGTCGTTTGCCGACAGGGGAGCTCATTCCTGACGACCCCTAGTTCCTTGGTGAAATCTAGGCTATGCGTGTCAAAAAATATCAGAGTGCTCTTATTGGCGAAGTTTTTCTTCGAAAGGCTGGATTAAGTACTCACGTTTATCCCATTTCTTCTTCTTCTGAATCATTGGGTAAGTATCTATTCTACTATTGCATCGTCATAACTCTTTTTTAGCACTATATCTAATTCCGATTTTGTTTTCTCCTCAGCTCTTATGGTAGAAAGCTCCCGACGTTCTTCAAAGGGAAAAATGGTGTTGTCCAAATCCACCAAAACCATAGAGAATGTTCCTATCAAACAGAGAGCGTCTCGGAAGAGAAAACTGGATTTGAGTCATGATTCTGAGGAGAACAGAGAGGAGTCTCCTGATTCTTCTCAAGAATCTCCTGTTCGCCAGGGGACAGGATCTGGTTATTCTCCTCTCCAACTTAGAACATCTTTGTGTATACGAGGATGCCGCAGCTGGTCGATGCCTCATCCTAATGATAATCCGGCGGAGAGAAAAAGGAGTTATTATGGTCGTTCTGGTAACGATCTTTCTTTACTCGGCGAGAATCATCCAAACCCCACTTTGGTCGAGATGATCGAGGATCATTTAGAGGGAAAAAGAGCTGCTGGCTATCCCGAGAATGATTCTTTAGTTCATGATGAGAGCGAAAATGCAGTGGATAAGGCAACTCCCGTTCTTTTGTCTGGCGTTTTTACTTGTGACATGAATAAGCTCCTTAGGAAGGATCCTTTGGAGAAATTCCAGAGAGCTTCCCTTTATGCTGAGAATGCATTAGGCCACTGTGTATGTTTCTTTCTTTAAAGAATTTCTTTAGCTTAGAAAATTCATTTTATATATTATTTTCTTCTTAGACCAACACTTGCTTGGCGTCGTACGCTTATGAGACCGCTCTCTGGAGACAGCAATGTGAATTTCTGGAGGAGAAATATAAGACCTTACTTAGCAGGACTTCTTATTCGACGGTTGGTCCTTCACTGACTTCTTCTCTTCCGGTTGTAGAGACTCGGGCTACGGGGATTGATGACCAGGAGATTATAGACAGGGTTCTGGAGACTTCTCGTGCTCAAGAACAAGCCAATAGTCTTCAGGCTTCTTTGGAGGAGTATGAGAGGGACATCCCTCTTAGTGGACTCAGGGATCGTTATGGCCGGAATCCTGATGAAAAAGCTATTCGTGAATTCCTTAGTTCCCCCGTTCATACGGCGTTAGTAAATCAAATGGTCGGTCCGCTCCTGGAGAGTACGTTCAAGAAGGCGATTCATCAGTTGGTCGCTTTTGAACTGATAGAAGATCGTCAAAAGGAATATTTTAAAGCGGCGCACATTTGGTTGAACCGTTATGGCGAAGAATATTCTCCTTCCGAGCTGCAGGACGTCGTTTATCAAAAGTTTCCCTTGGCTTACTTTGTCAAAGAGTTCGGTAGGCCATTGCCGATTCCTCCTTCCGATATTAATGACGAGGTCGATAATAATTTTATCGATCCAGAGGAAGAGGAGGGGAATATTGAAGCAGCGAATGAAGGAGACGTCGCTAGCGAGCGGGAAGTTCCAGATGGCGACCAAGTTGTATGAATCAAGGAGCAATATGTTAATTGATGAGATAACTTTTGTAACTGTTTATAGTAGGTTGAATTGTAATATTACTCTTTTATCCCCGTGTAAAATAGACGATATATATTCTGACTGTTACGTCTTTTCATCTTCTCTGTAATAATTTGGACAAGTTATTAACCTTGCTGTAATCATTATGCATATGTCTTTTCGAATTCTTGTGTCAATTCCTAGGCTAGTTTATGTGTTTCGCGCCCATTCTTTGAGTCTCTTGCATCTTTTCGTATAGTATAAATACGAAAGGTAAAACTTCACTCTCTATTTACCGCTTTTACTCACTTCTTAACAGAATACTCTTTCGTTAGCAGGTCGATAAGGTTTCTCGATAATTTAATTTTCTTTTCGAATTCCGATCATGAGTAATCTTTTCGGTAACACTTCAAAGCGTCCTTCCCGCGAGAGCTAGAAATATCAGACCGAAAAAGCCTCGAACAGAGGGGCCCTCGATAGAGCCTCCTCGTTCGTCCTCCATTAGTAGGTCAGCTACCGATACACTTGTCATTTCTTCTGAACCTTTTCCCGTAGTCAGTTCGTCTTCTACACAACAAAACCTTTCCTCTTCTGGTGAGGCAGGAAGTAGGCCTTCCCCTGGTCGGGTGGCTTTTGGTGATATGTCCAACGTGGAACAAACTTTTAATATACCTGTTTCTTCCGGTGTTTCTTCTTTTGAGAATGGCTTTCATGGGCGGATTCCTGATAACTCCGTTCCTTCTTCTACTTCTACCGCCCTATTTGTCGACGGACATCAAAGGGAAGATGCCACGGGGGCAGTTGGTGGAGATTCTTTTTTGGATCCGTCCATTACACAATCTGTATCCCAAGATTTCTCTGATTTTTTATTTAATGATACTATTGTTGTTACTATTTCTTTTGAATCCGACGGGCCTTCTAGAGGTCGGATCGGATCAAGGTCCGGTCGACAGACTGTTATCTCTGCTTTGGGCAAGGAGACCTCGGTGAGTCCTAACAAGAGGGAATCCCCTCGTATGTTAGATGACCGTTGCATTCTCGAGCAAGTTAAGGATATTATGCAGTCGGTAACTCCACGTCCTGACAATGTTCCTTTTGGCAGTGAACTGCCTGGCTCTGTTGAGCCTGATGCTTTGTCCTGGGACCTGGGTCTAAGCACTATTTTGCCTGGCGAGTTGAGGAAGCTTGAGGGTACCTCCAATGTTCGCCTTGTTCAGTCGCTGGTGAAGATATGCGAGCAGGAAAACATATTATTTTTCCCGCTTTTATTTTGTTTGCCTTGTTATGTAAGGGCTTTTCTTTTTCTTTTCTTTTTCAGGCCAAATATTTTGCACTCCAGCTGGGTGTGCAAAATGACGATCTGTGGATCGGTAAGGATGCCTATCAACGTCGTTTGGAGTCGGAGACGGCGAAGGTCACAGGGCAGACCCTTCAGCTGCAGCTTGCCAATGATGACCTCAAGAGACTACAAGAAGAGAAGTATGTCTTGGAGAAGGAGAAAAGTGATTTGGTTCAGGCTGCTGCTCTAGCAGAGGAGTCTCGACGGCAGGCCTATGAAGAAGGTTATGACGCTGGTTATCTAAAGCGTCAGGAGGAGCTGATGGCGTTTGCAGGTAACTTGACTCCTCGGAGGAGTGTTTCTGCTAGTCGGCCCGTTGATAGCAACCCTTCTCAGTGATCTGTTTCGACCCGACTGTTATTTTGAGTTTCTTCTCTTTCCTATTTTTTTTTTTTTTTTTTTTTTTTTTTTTTTTAGTGCCCCAACCTTTTGTGCGGTTGTTTGGGCTGAATTTTTTGTATGGGGAAAATGAACTAATGAAAACGATGATCCTGTACGAGCATATTCCTGCCTTGATCAATTTCAATCTTATCTGATATTGCTCTTCTGGGAGAATATGCTTTGTTTGATAGAGTAGCTTAGTCTGGCTCGATCAGTTTTTAAGTAACTGAATGATATAATCGTTTGTTCTGCAAATCAAACTCTGAAATCCAGTATAAGTGTTGGATAAGGATGAAGATGAAGGCACTAAAGGAAGTTTGATAAGGGAGGTTTTGATGCATTCCAAAACTTCATATTTGGCTAAGTATGGAGAAACTTAGCTGATAAACTTATCAAGGAATTTTGACCAAGTAAAGAAGACATCAGAAGAGTCAAAGTTTCAAGGTCCAAGACTTCTGATCTGTTGAAGAAAAGTTATCAGACTGGTGAAGATCAGCCGACTCAATCAAATTTGTTCAAGTTTGAGATCAGCTTTGTTCGCCATCAGACGTGTACTTTTATCAGCCAAGTGAAGAAGATCATAAAGTATTCCCAACGGTAATAAATGCCCCTTGGAGTAATAAATGCTGAAGTACAAGGTTATTAAAGACAAATGATTGAAGAATTGCTTCGCATCAGCTGGGTGCATTTAATGCTGCCTGCAGAATAGTACTGTTCACAGTACGGACAGACTGCAAAAGAGCCGTTCGCGGATTTTAAGGACCAGTACTCGAGGAATTTGAATCTTGTCTCTCTTCAACGGACACTTTTCAATCCTCAAGTATAAATAGCTGAAAGAGACGAAGAAGAAACAAGCAACACAATCTCTGAGAAATTTTCGAAGCAAAATTCTTTAAGTCTCAAGAACAGCTCACTCATCAGCTGAGTCATTTGTTGACGAAAGCAGAGTTGAAGAATCAAGCCAAATACATCTTCTGAGTGAATTTGTAAACAAGAGTGTTGTGAGAAGTAGATATCCGTCTTAGTGAGTGATATCACTTCAGAGAAGTAGGATTTCTTTGTGATTTCTTACTGCGAACTTACGGCCTGTTCATTTGTTGTAAGGCGTAAGCAGAGTATACTGATTACTGTGTGTTTTTAGTATAACCCAAGATCTTTGTGACTTGGAAGAGTGGACTAAAGGATATTCAAATCCATATAACCACTATAAAAATTGTTTGTGTTTTTATCTGCATTTTACTTGCATATTTTCAGTTTCATAAAACACATTAAGTTAACTGTTTGAAAAAAGGATCTAAAAAGAGATTTTACAAATCTGGGGAAGCATTTTTCAAACTGCTAAGTTTACATGTGAAAAACACTTTGAAAATCCGCTGCAAGTACTCTAAGTATTAAAACTGATTTTAACAAAATCAGCTAAGTAACAATCAGACGAGTGGTCAACAAAGCTGTTCAAAGATTTGTTCGCGAACAGAATTGTAACTAACTAATCTGATCAGCTTAGTCTGTTCAGTTAGAGTAAAAGTTTTAAAGTTAAATTTGAAGAAATTTTTTAAAGAGGTTTATTCACCCCCCCTCTAAACCTCTTCTGACCACTTGGGACCAACAAGTGGTATCAGAGCCAGGTTGTTCATTAGAATCAGCTGCATGATCAACGAGCTTGATCCAAGTGTTTTTCAAAGGTTTTCAAAACTTTTCAAAAGAGCATCTTTTTGAAAAATCAAAACTTTTTGAAAAATGGATTGTATCAGCCATGTTCCCCACATTGCTGGTATGTCCTTTGAGGACTGGAAAATCAGAATGGAGATTTTCCTAGCTGCTTATAATGACAACATGTACACATGTATCATTAAAGGTCTATTCAGATTCACAAAGTCCATAAAGATAAATGAGGTTGACACGGTTGTGGAAAAAGACCTTCATGAGATGACTCCAAAGAAATAAAGCTTTACAATCTAGACAAAGTTGGGAGATTCATCATGACTAAAGCCCTGGACAATGATCGGTTTGACAAGGTCAAACATTGCAAGACTGCAAAGGAAATGTGGGACAAAGTCAGAGACATGAGCGAAGGCAATGATGCAATAAAGGAGCATCAGCTCACAGTTGCTTTGGAGAAAACTTCAAGATGAAGTCTGGAGAAACCATTGATCAGATGGATACCAGATTCACCAGAACTCTGAATGAAGTTTTAAAGTTGGGAAAGACCTTCACTGACAAAGAGATCACTGTCAGAGTACTAAAGGCCCTACCCCCAAAGTTCAACATGAAAGTGACAGCAATGGAAGAATCAAGGGATTTGGGAAAAATCTCTCTTACTGAGCTGTTTTCCGTACTCAAGACATTTGAGTATAAACTGCCTAGAATGGGAATTGAAGAAACCTCAACTTCAGGACCCACAGCTGCACTGGTTGCTGCTGAAAACACCAGAAGACCAGCACAGAAAAGCAAAGAAGTGGACTCATCTGATGAAGCCACTCTACTCAACAAGAAGGAGTACACTGCTGGAGATGTTGCACTGTTGATAAATAACTTCAAGAAGTTCTACAAAAGAAAAATGAAGAACAAATACAACAATGCTTCTACTTCTAAACCTAACTTTTCTTCTCAAGATAAAGATGATTATAAAGCAAAACTAATGTGTTACAACTGCAGGAAATTGGGACACTTCATCAAAGACTGCCCATATCCAAAAGCAGAAAAGCACACTGAAGAAGAGAAGAAAATAAGAAGAGAAAGAAAGCATCAGAAAGGCAAGGAAGGCTATGATAGCGGAAGCAGAGAAGCTGGCTGCTGTCTACTCATCTGATTCAGACTCAGACACGTCTGATGAAGAATCTTCTGATGAAGGAAACCCTGCTCTCCTGTGCCTGATGGCAAAGGAATCTGATGACTCTGAGGATGAGGTAACTCCTCTTGACAATGAATTATTTAATTCATTTGAACAAATGATGCTTAACAATACTGGTATTGCTGAAGCATACAAAAAGCTTAAGGAAGAGATGATATTGCTAAAAGAGCAAAACAGTTCACTGAAACTTTTAGCTGAAAAGCCAAAGGAATCAGCTGAATATAAACAGCTTGAGCAAGAACATGAATCTCTGAAAGCTGAATGTGAAGTTTTTAAAGGAAAAATCATGGAACTTGAAAAAGTTATCGAGTCTCATGAGAAATCATCTATTGCATCCACGCATACATCTAGTAAACAGAAGATACCTTTAGAACAGGATAAGTTTGAACTGAATCATACTGAAAAATTTGTATCAGCTAACAACAGAAAGGTCATTCTTTATGTTCAGACAACTAAACCTGCCTCACCTGAGAAAGTAGTAAAGGAGAAGAAAACTCCTAAGGCTGAAAAGAGCAAAGAGCCTAGTTAGACCAAACATCAGAGTCCTAAGAAGTCTGCTGATAAAGCTAAACTGAATCAAACTGTTGGTAAAACTAAGTCGTCTGTTAATGAGCAAGCAAGTAGTAAACCAAAGAAGCATAAAAACAAGAATAATCAAAATGCTTGGTATGGAAATGAGTCTTATTATGTGCAACCTGCTGCATATCATCCTATGTATCATGCACCTCAATTTCCAGGTTACTATGCACCTTACCCTGCTCATCCAATGCATGCATATCCTGCTTATCATGCACCTTACCCTGCTTATGAACATTATTCTTATCATACTGATCATCAACATGACTTATCTGATAATTATGATAAAAATGAAACTGTTCATGCTCCTGTCAAAACTCAGAAGCCTAAGAAGCCTAAGACATCAACATCTTGGGTTGTCAAAGGTGGAACTAATCCTTCAGGACCCTCTCAATAAGGGTACCTAAAATAATTTTATTTTTGTTTTGTAGGTTAGGATTAGGAGTAGGAGTAAAGTAGAGAAGATTTGGTACTTGGACAGTGGATATTCAAGACACATGTGTGGAAACATACATGAGCTGACTGATGCAGTTGCTGTGGATGGTCCAAGTGTTACATTTGGAGACAGCAAAGAAGGCAAGATTGTAGCTAAAGGAAGGATAATCAAAGGAAACATTGAGATAGCTGATGTCTCATATGTTAAAGGCCTAAAGTACAACCTGTTGAGCATAAGTCAATTTTGTGACAAAGGATATTCAGTTATCTTCTCAACAGATAAGTGTTATGTTGAACAGATTGGTACAAAGAAGGTAATCTTATCTGGAAGACGACAAGG
The DNA here is from genome assembly GCA_038501285.1 of Penstemon eatonii. Classification (NCBI taxonomy): domain Eukaryota; kingdom Viridiplantae; phylum Streptophyta; class Magnoliopsida; order Lamiales; family Plantaginaceae; genus Penstemon; species Penstemon eatonii. The sequence continues at coordinate 52,878,517 of CM076710.1, read as the reverse complement.
AAATATCTACATAGTCGACTGGAATTCTGCTAACAAGAATTCAAATGTTTGTTTGGTGGCTTCTACACCAAGTGAAGTTAGTTGGCTATGGCACAAGAGGATGAATCATTTAAACTTCAAGACCATCAACAGATTAATCAAGAATGATTTGGTAGAAGAGATTCCAAAAACTGTCATGAGCAAAGACAAGCTCTGTGACGCCTGTCAGAAGGGTAAACAAATTAAGTCATCGTTCAAGAGCAAGAAGCATCAATCTTCTGAAAGAATTTTGGAGCTACTACATATGGACTTATTTGGACCCATTGATCTAGTCAGCAATGGTGGAAAGAAATACTGCCTAGCTGTTGTGGATGACTATTCAAGATATACTTGGGTGATATTCATGAAGAAGAAAAGTGAAACCAAGGAACATCTTACTAATCTAATGGAACTGATCCAGAATGAGAAAAGCATAAAGATATTGAAGATCAGATCAGATAGAGGGACAGAGTTCACAAACTCTACTGTTGAAGAGTATTGTAACATGAAAGGAATACATCATGAGTATTTAGCCGCTAGAACCCCTCAACAGAATGGTGTTGCTGAAAGGAGAAACAGAACACTGAAGGAAGCTGTCAGAACCATGATAGCTGAAGCTAAGCTGCCACAAAGATTTTGGGCAGAAGCAACAAATACAGCCTGCATTACCCAAAACAGATGCATGATCAACAAAAATCAGAACAAGACTCCATATGAAGTTTGGAACAACAGAAAACCAAACATTCATTACTTTAAAATTTTTGGTTGTAAATGCTTTGTATTGAATAATGGGAAAAATCACCTTACTGCTTTTGCAGAAAAGGCTGATGAAGCTGTTTTTGTATGATATTCTACTATTAGTAAGGCTTATAGAGGTTTTAACAAAAGAACATTACTAGTAGAAGAATCCATTCATGTAGTATTTGATGAACCAAACCAATCTTCTGAAAAGAATCAAAGCACTAATCAAGATCTATCTACTGATTTACAGAAGTTAAGTGTTGGAAGGAGTGAAGAATATGTTCCCATCATACTACCTGATCTCAACCCAGCTGATAACTCAAGTGCTGTTCAAAATCAGATCACTGATTGTCTAACAGACGAGTTACAACCAGCTGACAGACCAGAGACTGTTCAACATACTGCAAATGTTCAACAGACTACTACTGCAACTCCAACAGTAGTGTTGCAAGATCATAACAGAGGACAACATTCAGACCTGCAACCTGATCTAAGATGGCTCAGAAATCACCCACCTGAGCTAGTGATTGGTGATCCTTTAGATAGAGTGAAAACAAGAAGGGCTGCTGCACAAGATTCCATGTTTGTCACTTTCCTATCTCAAATAGAGCCTAAACAAATTGAAGAAGCTCTAAGTGATTCTTTCTGGATAGAAGCTATGCAAGAAGAGTTGAATCAATTTGAAAGGAATGAAGTCTGGTACTTAGTTCCTAGACCAAGTCGTCAAAGAGTCATTGGCACTAAATGGGTATTCAGAAATAAGATGAATGAAGATGGTATTGTTACCAGAAACAAAGCAAGATTAGTGGCCAAGGGATATTGTCAAGAAGAAGGGATTGACTTTGATGAGACTTTTGCACCTGTAGCAAGACTTGAAGCAATCAGACTGTTTCTAGCCTATGCTGCTCACAAGAATTTCACAGTCTATCAGATGGATGTGAAATCAGCATTTCTCAATGGAGAATTGCAAGAAGAAGTTTATGTTGAACAACCTCCTGGATTTGAAGTCTATCAAGAAGAGGATAAGGTATATCGTCTGAAGAAAGCCCTTTATGGACTGAAACAGGCTCCAAGAGCATGGTATGATACCCTATCTGATTTTCTTTTAATTAAAGGATTTCATAAAGGTAAGGTAGATAAAACCTTGTTCACTATTGAATGGGAAAGTCATATATTGATTGTGCAAATATATGTGGACGATATTATTTTTGGTTCAACTAACCAACAGATGTGTGACAAGTTCTCTAAGCTGATGCAGAATAAGTTTGAAATGAGCATGATGGGAGAACTTAATTATTTTCTTGGTTTACAAGTTAAACAGTTGCCTGATGGAATCTTTATAAATCAAGCTAAATACACAAGAGATCTGTTTAAAAAGTTTGGTATGGAAACTAGCTCTACTGCTAATATTCCTATGTCTACAAGTCTTCGTTTGGATAAAGATGAAGATGGCAAATTAGTGGACATAACCAAATATAGAGGCATTATTGGGTTACTGTTATATCTAACAGCAAGCAGACCTGATATAATGTACTCAGTCGGGGTTTGTGCGAGATTTCAATCAAATACTAAAGAATCTCATCTCTTAGCTGCCAAGAGGATATTGAAATACGTTAAAGGCACTCAAGAATTGGGATTGTGGTATCCTAGAGAATCTGGATTTGAGCTTATTGGTTATTCAGATTCAGACCTTGCTGGCTGCAAGATTGACAGAAAAAGCACAACAGGTGTCTGTCAGTTCTTAGGTAGTCGTCTGATCTCATGGATGAGTAAGAAACAGACTTCAGTATCCATATCTACTGCTGAAGCTGAGTATATAGCTGCTGGAGCATGCTGTGCACAGATATTATGGTTGAAGCATCAACTAGAAGACTACAACATTAAAATCAGTGGAATTCCAATCTACTGTGACAATACAAGTGCAATCTCTCTTACTCAGAACACTACAAGTCATTCAAGAACTAAGCATATTGAGATCAAGCATCACTTCATTAGAGATCATGTGGAAAAAGGCAATGTTATGATTGAGTATGTTCATACTGACAATCAGATTGCTGATATTTTCACTAAACCTTTAAGTGAAGTAAGGTTTTCAACCTTAAGAGCTGAACTAGGATTACTTAATTTGGATGCATAAGCTGAGGGGGAACTTATCAGAAGACTTAAGTTCAACAGCTTAATCATCATTGTTATCTTCAAGGATTAACTTTCAACAGACTAGTTAACTTATGAATTCTTAAACTCAGGGGGAACGTGTACGATTAGCGGTACTTCTGAATTAAAGATGAAATTTGTTAATGTCAGTTAGTTGAAGTTATGTTTTCAACAGAAGACTCAACTATCGAAGAATAAAGTTATATTATCTGGCTGGATTGACAAACAGCTGAGGAAGGTTATCAGCTATTGGCATTCTCTGATAACAACTATGTCGTCAGGACAGTAGTCCATCAGATAAGTGTTTATTTTACTCATCTGATTACTGATATAAAAGCGGAACTACTTAAAACGTTTTATTAAAAAATACGCTTTTATAAGTAACTGAAGGGCGGTACATATTCCCGCTCCTCATTAAATATCTTTTGAATTTGAAAAGTCGTAACTGACGCCGCACGATCAGCACTGACAGAAAAACGGATCTAACGGTTGGCTGGTATCACGGAAACCAACATACCCCAACTCTATAAATCCCAATCTGATCAGTCGTGTAGTTCTTTACGAACTCTAGATTTTCAAAAGTACTTGTGAGAAATTTAAGCAATTTTTCTGCAAAAATCTCTTCGTTTTTCTCTAATCTCTACAGATCAACAATGGCTGCTGAAGGTATGTACCTTGTGTATGATTCCTATTACCAATCTGGCACAAATCTGATGAAGGAACTTTTGGAGAAGTTCAAATCTGCAACCTTGGTGAACTTCATGGAGTACAATGAAGGAATAATCTGGACTGACCAGGTTAATGGAATACTACAAGACATCGTCTGTTGATTTCGAAAAACTGGAGATTACTGCTACAGTAGGTGACAAATCTGTTGTCATCACTCCCGCTGTTCTTCACGAGCAGTTTGGCCTCCGTAACAGTGGACGTCATGACGTCACTGTGATGACTGAAGCCAAACACCAAGAATTTTGGGCGATCTGCGCCAAGGAAGGGGAGATAATGTCTGGAAATATCAGGAAGAGACAGCTGAAGGACGAGTATCAGCGGATGGCTGATATAGTGGCAAAGCTGATAGAAAATTGCACCTTTTCCCTCGATGCTGTTACTATGAAGAGGTTCAGCATTATGGCTGCTATTTACTATGGATTGGAGGTCAACTGGTCCATGATTGTGTCGTACATCTTTGCTGAATTCTTTGAGGTGAAGAAAGGAAAAGAACCTCACACAAATCACAGAATCACTCCCAGCTACCTGCTATCCCATCTTGGATGCACTATGAAGAATGGCAAGGAAATTCACAAGTCCAAAGCCATGAACACTACCTGCCAGTTCAAAAGAGAAAGGCTGATGAGCCTGAGGAAGCTGATGATGAGGGAGCTAAGGAGGCTCCTGCCAAACGGCAAAGGAGATTAGTCAAAACAGCCAGCTTAGCTGTTGAGACTAAAAAGAAGAAGGCTGCTGATGAGCCTAAAAAGAAGGAAACTAAGCAGATGGAGAAAGTGACTTCTGCTGCTGAAGCCACTAAAATCATTGAAAATATAACTGCTGATGTAAGGACTGGATCCCCTGCATCACCATCAAGAACTCCATCAGCAGAGAGGCCTGCTGAAGGTATCTCTCAAAGAACAAGAAGCTAACAGAGAGATACAACTACTACTTACCGTGAAGGAAGAACCAAAAAGTCTGCTAGAAAGCAGATGACTTTTATAGAAGAACCCACGGAGTTAGAAAATATAGCTAGAGAAGGCCCTGAAAATGCTGAAAAGGCTGCTGAAACTGTTGAGCCTGCTACAACAGTCGAGACTGCCGCAACAGTCGAGGCTGATGCAACTGACAAAGCTGATAAGCAACAGCCAAGATCAGTTACTCAATCAGTTGAGACTTCAAAGTCTCAAGAAGATCCAGATGTCCAAATCATACATCCAATTGCTGCAAATCCTATCTCGTCTGCTGGACCAGCCCCTGTTGAAAAAGGAAAAAGGAAGATAGTTTTGAGGAAAAAGAAAATTTCCAAGGCTGACAAGAAGGCAAGGGAAGCTGCTGAACAGAGAAAGCAGGATGAGTTGGAAGAAAAGAAGGCTCTTGAGCTAAGCAAAGCTCAGGCAGCAAAGGATGAGGCCAGAAGGAAAATGTCTGAAGCAGAGAGGAAAGCTGCTGAAGATGCTGAAATGGCCATGGTTTTGGAAATGAGCAAAGTTGATGCCTATGGACCCGTCCATGGAGGTGGCATCAAGATTAAGGAGGCTGAAGGAGGAAAAGAACCCCCAAAAATGAAGATGCCTGCTGGGGAAGTAAAACCAAAGGAAAAGTTTGAAGTAAAGAAAGCCTTCAAGATCATATATGACAACAAAGAGCTTTTCCAGAAGTTTGAAAAGTCCTTAGCCTACTACAATCAGAAGTTAATGCTGAAGACCATGTTCACTCAAGAGAAGCCTAGATATATCAGATGGAGAGATAATAGGCTGAACAGGTCCATCATTGAACTTCAGAATCTGAAGGATTTAGCTGCTGAAGAGAAATGGGTACTAGAGTGGCTAAAGACAGATTCCATTCAAAAAGCTTTGGATCCTCATTATGTTAGGGATGCTATGCATCATTATGCTAGGGAATTTGCCCTTGAGGAAACTAAGCTAATACAGAGCACCCTGCCTGCCAAAAGGAAGAAGACTGATGATGTTGAAGAAAGGGCTGTGAAGATTGCTGTTATCACTGCACTCACAAGTGGGCAGAAAAATCCAGATATCAGCAAGGGCATTCAAGTGAACTCCCTCAACTGCCAAGTATTCAACATGTAATCTTTGGCAGAGAAATGAAAGATTTTAGTGAAGTGCCCCAAGGTAACAACGCCTTTGTCAACCCTTGGATCATTGTGAGGCAAATTCGTCAGACAACTTGCTTCAATGATGATGGCACCATCACAAATCTGGTGTATGAAGATGTCACTGATGAACAAAAGAAGAATGAAGAAAAGAAAGCTGAAGAGCCTCTAGCAATAGACTGGAATGCTAAGGACTCTGAAGACCATCAGATGACAGATTTGGAAGAAGTCCCTGTTCAACAGGCGACTGAAGAGAAGGAAGCTGATGCTGCTGCTTCTGCTTCATCAGCTGATCAACATTCATCACTGATGGAAGCACTCCAAGTGCTATTGGAAGACCAACTAAAGGAACTGGAACAGAAGCATAATCAACAGCTGATGAAGGTCAAAGAGGAGCTGAAGGATGAACTTAAAGCAGAATTGGGAGAATCAAACAGACTTCAGCTGGAAACTGTTCAAGGATCAACAGCAGAGATCATCAAGAATGAAATTGACAGTATTCCTATTCCTGAAGACCATTCCTTGCAGTTAGTGCACAGCTTAAGAGATTTGAACAAGAATGTTGAAGATGTGAAGGGCGATGTGAATCACCTTCATACTGCTTTGAAAACAGCTGAGCACAAGATTGCCGATCTAACTGCAACCTTCATAAAAGTCAGTGAAGAAGAGAAGGCAGTCAACTTAGGGTTCTTGCAAGAAGTATCACATGCTACACAAGAACTACAAACTGAAATTGCAACCATAAACCTGAACATTGACTACTTCAATGATCATACTGACGCCATCAGCACTGATATTCTTCATCTTACAGCAAGCCATGATGTTACAAATCAAAATCTGAAGGCTTTGTGCGCTGAATTAAAGGTTCCATCAGTTGCTCTCAACCCTGCTGCTAAACCTGCAGAAGTCATCAGATCTGATGATGACAAAAAGGGGGAAGAAACAAATAAGGAAACCAATGCTGCTGCTGTTGAAGAATCTGGAAAAGTACAAGGCAAAGACAAATCTGAAGAAGAGACCAAGGAAAAAGCCAAAACTGATGAAGTAATGGCTGAATCCAAAAACTCTGCTGCTGATCAATCAGAGCCTTTGACTAAGTACAAAAACACAGAATCAGCCAGGAAGGCCATGGAAGCTTTGAATGAACAAAAACTTAAAGAGAAAATGGAAGCTGCCAAAGCAAACATGGACTTGGATGATGAAGCTGATGATGATGAAGAAGAAGATGACGAAGAGTCATCTTATGAGTATGAAGAAGTGCTTGAAGGATCAGATGAAGAAGCTGATAGTTAGAATATATAAAATCTTGTAATCAGTTTGCTTTTATCTATCTTTCAGACATCTCATCTGAAGAACTTGTACTTGTATTTGTAACAATCTTATCATATCAATAAAAAGTCAAGTTCATTCCAACATACTATTTTCTATCTCAGAAAATTTTTGAGGATTACATTCTTAGTTTATGTATTCAACAGGTACTTAGCTGAAGTTTTGTCATCATCAAAAAGGGGGAAATTGTTGGATAAGGATGAAGATGAAGGCACTAAAGGAAGTTTGATAAGGGAGGTTTTGATGCATTCCAAAACTTCATATTTGGCTAGGTATGGAGAAACTTAGCTGATAAACTTATCAAGGAATTTTGACAAAGTAAAGAAGACATCAGAAGAGTCAAAGTTTCAAGGTCAAGACTTCTGATCTGCTGAAGAAAAGTTATCAGACTGGTGAAGATCAGCCGACTCAATCAAATTTGTTCAAGTTTGAGATCAGCTTTGTTCGCCATCAGACGTGTACTTTTATCAGCCAATTGAAGAAGATCATAAAGTATTCCCAACGGTAATAAACGCCCCTTGGAGTAATAAATGCTGAAGTACAAGGTTATTAAAGACAAATGATTGAAGAATTGCCTCGCATCAGCTGGGTGCATTTAATGCTGCCTGCAGAATAGTACTGTTCACAGTACGGACAGACTGCAAAAGAGCCGTTCGCGGATTTTAAGGACCAGTACTCGAGGAATTTGAATCTTGTCTCTCTTCAACGGACACTTTTCAATCCTCAAGTATAAATAGCTGAAAGAGACGAAGAAGAAACAAGCAACACAATCTCTGAGAAATTTTCGAAGCAAAATTCTTTAAGTCTCAAGAACAGCTCACTCATCAGCTGAGTCATTTGTTGACGAAAGCAGAGTTGAAGAATCAAGCCAAATACATCTTCTGAGTGAATTTGTAAACAAGAGTGTTGTGAGAAGTAGATATCCGTCTTAGTGAGTGATATCACTTCAGAGAAGTAGGATTTCTTTGTGATTTCTTACTGCGAACTTACGGCCTGTTCATTTGTTGTAAGGCGTAAGCAGAGTATACTGATTACTGTGTGTTTTTAGTATAACCCAAGATCTTTGTGACTTGGAAGAGTGGACTAAAGGATATTCAAATCCATATAACCACTATAAAAATTGTTTGTGTTTTTATCTGCATTTTACTTGCATATTTTCAGTTGCATAAAACACATTAAGTTAACTGTTTGAAAAAAGGATCTAAAAAGAGATTTTACAAATCTGGGGAAGCATTTTTCAAACTGCTAAGTTTACTTGTGAAAAACACTTTTAAAATCCGCTGCAAGTACTCTAAGTATTAAAACTGATTTTAACAAAATCAGCTAAGTAACAATCAGCGAGTGGTCAACAAAGCTGTTCAAAGATTTGTTCGCGAACAGAATTGTAACTAACTAATCTGATCAGCTTAGTCTGTTCAGTTAGAGTAAAAGTTTTAAAGTTAAATTTGAAGAAAATTTTTAAAGAGGTTTATTCACCCCCCCTCTAAACCTCTTCTGACCACTTGGGACCAACAATAAGAATGATGATCGACCAAGTATGGTCCCTTATGATTGTCCCGAAGTCATGTTGGATATTTAAAATGTGGACAGCAGGCCATCCATGTAGATAGCTGATTGAATAATTGTTAAGGGATGCTTAGATTGTCGTCGACGTTCGACCAGTCCCTTGTAAATTTGTCCTTTTGCTAAGGATATCTTATTTAAGGACGCTGTCATTTCCTCTGTTGAGCTCTGCTCTTCTTATCATAGGTTTAAATTCGCTGAACCTAGAAAACATCGTTCTAGATAACCTCTTAAGATCCATGTTTCTCTGTAGTGATTGTGAGTTCCTCGTTCCTCAAATAAAGCAACCAGTGCATCAAATATGTCAATTTTTTTTTTTGATATGGGAGGAATTGAAAATTGAGGACTTATTAGTTGGATCCAAACTATTCAGACCTCCTTTAGCAATTCTTTAGAATGTTAGGCAGTGACTTTTTTGTAGTCTTGAATAATGACGACTATTCTCCTGATTTTCATGTCGGATTTCTTGGATTCCAATAGAGGTCTAAACATGGTTAGTTAATAATTATTTCATGTGACATATGAGGCAGTTACGACTTCATAGGTCGGAGTATGAAATCCTTATTCCTCCAGTCGAGCCAATACCTTGTCGTAATGTCGGGGATCTCTCGCTTGTTATCAAGCGACTAGCATATGTGAGCGTGTAAACTTTTTCTGGTTTGGAGCTCTTTGAGATCTGCTTTTATTGTGCATTGATCGCTTCGATCTTCTTTCTCTTTTATCATCGATTCGTTGAGCCAATCAGAGAGGTGCCGTTCCAACTTATTTGCATTAATTATGGGAAGTCAAAAGGTCGCATTTCCGTCCCTTGATCAAATCTCCATCCAGTCGTAGGATTAATCAGATCTATCCCTATAAATAGGGAGGCGGTTTCCATATTTTAATCGTAAGTCTTAAAAGGATGGAGGTATCAATTTCCTTGAATTTCATTTTGCCTTCCGATCCCATAATATTCAAAAAGTCACATTACCGTGATTCATATCATAATAACTTAAATTTCTTCTGTCTTGAACTGACGGGTCCCATGGAAGCCTTACCTCGTACTAACGGGTACCATGAGGCCTTGAACCTTGTATTAACGGGTTTGAGGTCCGTGGTTTCCTATTTGCACATGGAGGGTTCATGTTTACAAGGCACCGCCGCTTTTGGATGTTACCTCCGGGTTGATAGACCACCGGGGTGTGCTGGTAAACATTAATGTTCACGACCGCACCGAAGAGATGCTGCTATAGAGTAAAATGTCAAACCTTAATGTGAAAGCAGTATCTCGTTGTGGGTGAATGAGTATTGCCGGTTATCTGGCTGGTAATGCTCATTTCGTCTGGAAGAACATTTGATCTTCAGAGCCTGGCCATCGAAGCAAAGAAGTCGACCATCCTGAGCAGCATGCTTCTTAGGTGGTTAGTTATAATCCTCGAGGCACTAGGGAGGAGATCGGTGTTTCCGTGGACATTGTCGTGAAGATCACTGATCTATAGGGTAGGATCATTTTTTCTAAACAATTGTAACGATGTACGGATCGTATATAGTCCTTTGTAATCTGATCAAGGCTTTTGTATGTAATTTATTACACAAATGAATAAAACTTTGTTATTATTCTTTGCATACTTCTTATCGTTGATTTAGTTTATTTATCATCGAGGAGTGTCTATTGAGCGGAACAATTTATACTTAACTCTTTTCATTTAGACTTAGGTTTTTTATACCTAAATCCTTTTGATCGTTAAAGATAGATCGAGGAGCGTTTATTGAGCGGATCAATTTATACTCAACTCTTTTCATTTAGACTTAGGTTTTTTATACCTAAAGCCTTTTTTAATCGTTTAAAATTAATCAAGGAGTGTTTATTGAGCGGATCAATTTAGACTCAACTCTTTGTATTTAGACTTAGGTTTTCATACCAAAGCCGTCTAATCGTTAAAAATAGGTCGAGGAGTGTTTATTGAGCGGGTCAATTTATACTCAACTCTTTGTATTTAGACTTAGGTTTTCATACCAAAGCCTTCTAATCGTTAAAAATAGATCGAGGAGCGTTTATTGAGCCGATCAATTTATACTCAACTCTTTTCATTTAGACTTAGGTTTTTATACCAAAAGTCTTTTTGATCGTTAAAGATAGATCGAGGAGCGTTTATTGAGCGGATCAATTTATACTCAACTCTTTTCATTTAGACTTAGGTTTTTTATACCTAAATCCTTTTGATCGTTAAAGATAGATCGAGGAGCGTTTATTGAGCGAATCAATTTATACTCAACTCTTTTCATTTAGACTTAGGTTTTTATACCAAAAGCCTTTTTAATCGTTGAAAATTAATCGAGGAGCGTTTATTGAGCGGATCAATTTATACTCAACTCTTTTTTATTTAGACTTAGGTTTCTATACCAAAAGCCTTCTTAATCGTTGAAAATTAATCGAGGAGCGTTTATTGAGCGGATCAATTTATACTCTACTCTTTTCATTTAGACTTAGGTTTTTATACCAAAAGCCTTTTTAATTGTTGAAAATTAATCGAGGAGCATTTATTGAGTGGATCAATTTATACTCAACTATTTTTTATTTAGACTTAGGTTTCTATACCAAAAGCCTTCTTAATCGTTGAAAATTAATCGAGGAGCGTTTATTGAGCGGATCAATTTATACTCAACTCTTTTTATTTAGACTTAGGTTTTTATACCAAAAGCCTTTTAATCGTTGAAAATTAATCGAGGAGCGTTTATTGAGCGGATCAATTTATACTCAACTCTTTTTTATTTAGACTTAGGTTTCTATACCAAAAGCCTTCTTAATCGTTGAAAATTAATCGAGGAGCGTTTATTGAGCGGATCAATTTATACTAACTCTTTTTTATTTAGACTTAGGTTTCTATACCAAAAGCCTTCTTAATCGTTGAAAATTAATCGAGGAGCGTTTATTGAGCGGATCAATTTATACTCTACTCTTTTCATTTAGACTTAGGTTTTTATACCAAAAGCCTTTTTAATCGTTGAAAATTAATCGAGGAGCGTTTATTGAGTGGATCAATTTATACTCAACTCGTTTTTATTTAGACTTAGGTTTCTATACCAAAAGCCTTCTTAATCGTTGAAAATTAATCGAGGAGCGTTTATTGAGTGGATCAATTTATACTGAACTTTTTTTTTATTTAGACTTAGGTTTCTATACCAAAAGCCTTCTTAATCGTTGAAAATTAATCGAGGAGCGTTTATTGAGCGGATCAATTTATACTCTACTCTTTTCATTTAGACTTAGGTTTTTATACCAAAAGCCTTTTTAATCGTTGAAAATTAATCGAGGAGCATTTATTGAGTGGATCAATTTATACTCAACTCTTTTTTATTTAGACTGAGGTTTCTATACCAAAAGCCTTCTTAATCGTTGAAAATTAATCGAGGAGCGTTTATTGAGCGGATCAATTTATACTCAACTCTTTTTATTTAGACTTAGGTTTTTATACCAAAAGCCTTTTAATCGTTGAAAATTAATCGAGGAGCGTTTATTGAGCTGATCAATTTATACTCAACTCTTTTTATTTAGACTTAGGTTTTTATACCAAAAGCCTTTTTAGTCGTTGAAAATTAATCGAGGAGCGTTTATTGAGCGGATCAATTTATACTCAACTCTTTGTATCGCTAGATCGAGGAGCGTTTATTGAGCGGATCAATTTATACTCGACTCGTCATATCATTAGATCAACTTATTGGATTTTAACCAAGATGATTGTAGAATTTCGAGGAGCGTTTATCGAATCGAACGATTTATACTCAACTCGTTCTGATATTTTTCTTTAATCGAACTTTGAATCAACATTTAAAATTGCTAAAATCTTTAAAAATCGAACAATAGGCCATGGCCTTTATTACAAAGAATAATGTTTGCTAAAAAAAAGAAATTAAGCAGCATAAACTATTATGATTTATTTACCATAGTACTTTCTAAGGTTGACCGCATTCCATTTTCTTGGTAGGGCTGTTCCGTCCAAGTGTGCAATCTTGTATAAACCTTTCTTGCCTACACCGATGATAGTGTATGGTCCATCCCAATTCTGTTGTAACTTTCCCACATGCTTGGATACTTCTACCTTTTTTAAGACCAGGTCTCCTTCTTTGAAGGTTCGGACACGTACTTTTTGATTGTAGGCCCTCTCCATATTTGATTTAGCGACCTGCAAACGTACGGCCGCTTTTTCTCTTAAAGCTTCTGTTAAATCAATATCGTTTTTCCTTGTCTTTCCATTTTCCTGGTCGTCATACATTTCAATTCTTGGTGTTGGAATTAGCGTTTCGACTGGAATAACAACTTTCGAGCCATATACTAGACTGAATGGGGTCTCCCCGGTTGAAGTTCTGACCGTGGTTCGATTAGCCCATAGTACTCCTGGGAGTTCATCTAGCCATTTTCCTTTGGCTGCCCCTAATCTTTTCTCCAAAGATTTTATTATTTCTCGGTTCGCTACTTCAGTCTGTCCGTTCGCTCTAGGATGCCCAACTGAAGTGAAATTTTGCTGAATTCCTAGCTTTGTACACCATTCCATTACCTGTTTTCCCGCAAATTGGGTTCCATTATCAGAGATCAGAATTCTCGGGATGTCAAATCGACATACTATGAATTTCCATAAGAAATTGATCACTTGGAATTGAGTTATTCGGGCAAGGGCGATGCATTCTATCCATTTGCTGAAGTATTCGACAGCGACTAGAACATATGCTTTCTTGGATCTAGCCGCTGGAAAAGGTCCCACAATGTCCATTTCCCATTGATCGAACGGCCAACATACTAGTATTGGGTGCATGTTTTCGGCTGGTTGATGACATATATTAGCATGGACTTGGCAGTGATGACATTTTTGGACATACTGAACTGCATCGTTGTTAATGGTAGGCTAATAATAACCTGTTCGAAGGCACTTTAAAGCCAAGGCCCTTGCTCCGCTGTGATTTCCTGCATCTCCTTCATGTACCTCCCGGAGGATATCGTTGGTTTGAGATTCGGAGACGCATTTCAGAAGAACTCCTGATACTGATCTTCGGTAAAGATTTCCCTCTATCAATGTATACTTTGGAGCCCGATATTTTATTTTTCGAGCTTCGTTTTGGTCAACCGGCAATTTTCTTTTTCGAAGAAAGTCTATCATTGGAGTCATCCAGTTTTCTTCAGCTTCTTCGATTTACATTATTTCAGCGACCGGTGTCTCATCAATATCAATTGCCGGCGTATTGGAGATTAACCAGTTGATCACCCTTTCAGTTTTTCCGTCGTGGTATCCTGTGAACCTAGAGAGTTGATCGGCCCATTTATTTTCCGAGCGTGGAATGTTCTGTATACCGAAACTTTTGAATTTTTCAGCCAATTTTTTTACTTTGGCAAGGTATTTTATCATATTAAATTCTTTAGCCTCATAGAGACCTTCTATTTGTCTCTGTACTAACTCTGAACCGGTTAATACCATAAGGATTTTTATGTTGGCCTTGATCACCATTTCCATTCTCGCGATCAGAGCTTCATATTCTGCTTCGTTTTTGTTACGACGAAGTCCAACGTTATCGCATAGTTTATATCCTCCTTATTTGGTCCGGAAAAATTGATTCCGACACCTCCTCCTTCTCGGCATGAAGCACCATCGACATGCATCAACCAGGATTGATTTTCTACGATCAGGATATCGTTGTTATGGCTGGTTGATTCGGTCTGTTCGGTTGCCATGGTCGGAGTTTCTAGCAGGAAATCGGCTAATACTTGGTCTTTAATTGCAATTCTTGGTTTGTACTCAATTTCGAACTGACCGAGTTTGATAGCCCACTTGATCAATCTTCCAGAGGCTTCTGGCTTCGCTAGGACCTGTCTTAGCGGTTGATTCGTTAAGACCACAATTTTGTAAGTTAGAAAATAAGGTCGGAGTTTTCGTGCTGCTACCATTAAGGCCAAAGTGAATTTCTCTATTTCCAAGTAGTTCTTCTCGGCCCCTTGTAGTAATTTGCTTAAATAATAAACAGGCTTATGTTCTAAGCCATCCACTTTAACTAAAACCGAATTGATTGCCAATTCGGAGATCGATATGTAGACATATAATGATTCTCCTTCAGTTGGTTTGGCCAATAGCGGGGCTCTCATTAGATATTCTTTTAACCGTTCGAAGGCCTGGTCGCTTTCTTCGGTCCAAGCAAAGTTTTTCGCTTTTCGAAGAGTTTGAAAGATTGGCAAGCTTCTGTCAGCTGATTTGGATATGAATCTATTTAATGCCAGGATTTTGCCTACTAGGCTCTGTACTTGGGAGATCGTTTTGGGAGGCTTCATCTCAGTTATTGCTCGAATTTTCTCTGGGTTGGCCTCGATTCCTCGTTGATGTACCAAATATCCCAAAAATTTTCCCGACTTAACACCGAAAGTGCAATTTGCAGGATTTAGCTTCATTCGATACTTTCTCAATATTTCGAAGCATCGATCGAGATGCTTTACATGATCAGCTTCATTCATGTTTTTGACCAGCATATCATCTACGTATACTTCCATTATTTCTCCAATTAATTCTCTGAACATCATGTTAACTAACCTTTGGTAAGTGGCCCCATCATTTCTCAACCCGAATGGCATAACTATGAAGCAATAGACTCCCTGCTCTGTTACGAAAGCAGTTTTCTCTTGGTCTCGCTCGTCCATGTATATCTGATAGAAATCTTGGAAAGCATCCATCATGCTAAAAATAGCAAAACCAGCGGTTGAGTCGACTAATAAGTCTCCTTGGGAGAGGATATGGATCGCGAGGGCATAATTTATTAAGGTCGGTGAAATCGTTGCACATTCTCCATTTGTTATCCTTTTTGTCACCCTTTGCTACTAGAACGACATTACATAGCCATTCTGAGAAGTGTATTTCTCGAATCTGTTTTGCCTTGAGTAGTCTTTCTACTTCAGCCTTGATTATTTTATCCTTTATTGGCCCATGATTCCTCTTCTTTTGTCTAGCAGGTTTTGCCAAAGGGTTGATTTTTAGCGAATGACTGATTACTCGAGGGTCAATCCCTTCAATGTCGTTCGCACTCCAGGCGAAGACATCTACATTATTTCTGAGAAAGTTGATCAACATTACTTCCCCTTCCTTGCTTAATTTGGTACCTATTCTTGTTGTTTTTGATGGGTCCCCTTATACCAGTATGACATCCTTATGCTCCGGTGGTTTTAAAGTTAAATCCATTGGTTCTTTTCCCTTTCTTTCTATCCGGTCAGTGCTAGGGATTTCAACTTCGTTTCTATCAATGTCGACTTCAAGCTTTCTCTTGCTTGGGGTAATCGGTTTTGGGCGATTTCCCAAGGTTAGTGACGTGTTGTAGCAGTCCCATGCCATACAATGATTGTTCACTATTTCTCCGATCCCTGCGTCAGTTGGAAATTTTATTTTCTGATGGTATGTTGAAACAACAGCTCGGAATAAATTGAGTGCAGGTCGCCCTAGAATCGCATTGTAGGCAAAGGGCGTTTCTTCTACTAAAAATTTTACTATCTTCACCGTCCGATATGGTTTCTTCCCGGGCGAGACACTCAAAGTTATCGTGCCACTGGGGACAATCTCGGATCCCCCAAATCCTACTAAAGGTGTGGCAACTTTTTGGAATGTTATTTATCCCATGTTCATTTGGGTTAGGACCTCTTTAGAGATGATATTCGCTGAGCTCCCATTATCGATTAGGATTCTTTTGACGTTGTAATTTTCTATTTCTAGCGATACCACCATTGGGAAGTCGGGGCTATCCTCTTTCGTGTCCCAAACAAGGTTTTTGGGTACCTCGCCCTCGTTGAAGCTAATTAGCTGGTTGTTTGTCGGTTTACTTTCTAGAGTCCATACTTCTTTTGGGTATTTTAGGCTTCCTATTATGGATCTGCCGGTCCTTCGATGAGCATTACGACTATCCCCGCCTGCCGGCCCTCCGGAGATTGTATGGATGGTACCTTAATCTGGTCATTGTTTAATTCTTGTGGGGGACCATCATTAGGGGACCTTCTACGAGAGCTTCTTCTTTGATTGTTATACCGAGGACTCCTACTTCTTCCTCGCTTGCGGTTATTTCGCTCTAAATAGTCATCTAGTTTTCCTTGTTCGATTAGTTTTTCAACTTCTCTTTTAATGTGAAAGCAATCTTCAGTGCGATGCCCATGTGCCCGGTGATATTTGCAGTGTAACTCATAGTTTCGCGCACCTGGTCTGGGCTGAGCTATTCTCTTAGCTTCCGGGATCCAGTTATTTCTTTCTAGTACAGGCAAGATTTCTTCTATCGGAACAGTTAGCCTTGGGTGTTCTACTTGATTAACACTGCTCCTGATTGCCGGCTCGGCGGTTCTAGGTCTTTGATAGACGTTAGGTCGTCTGTCCTGGTCATTTTTATTGTATTCTAATCGCTGGAACACGTTGCCTTTCCTAAAAGACGGTTCATAGTCCATGGATCTTTGGGCAGGAATTCTATCTTGCCATTTGGAGCCTGAGGCCGTAACTTTATTTTTGTTCTTATCTTTAAAAGAATTCATCTCTTCTTGGGTCATATATTTAGATGCCAAGCTCATGATGTCAGCGAACGTTCTTGGTTGTTTTCGGCTGAGGGCATTTCCGAACTGCCTATTCTTCGTGAGGTTGAAGAGAATGGACATTATGTAATCGATATTTGGGGAATCGATTTTGAGCCATTCCATATTAAATCTTGCCAACCAGTTCCTTAGGGATTCTCCCTCTTGTTGATAGATAGTTCCTAAATAGCTCATTGGCAGTTTTTGCCTCTTCTGACTGGCGAACTGCTGTGTCAGCTTGTTGCATAATTCCCAAAAACTGAATATGGAGTCGGCTGGTTGCTTGGCGAACCAGTCCAAAGCGAGTCCTTCTAACGTGGTCACCATTAATTTAGCGGTGAATTCTGCCGAGTGAGCATATAAGTTCATTATGTTCGTGAAGCTAAAAATATAGTCATCTGGATCAGTGGTTCCGTCGTATCTGGGTAGTCTACCCGGAACCTGTCCGATCGACTATGCCTCTTTTATTTCTTTGCAGAAGGGAGAGCACGCTGCTAGGCACTCCTGGAGTTCTGTGGTTCTGGCCCATGGGTTTTAAACGGATCGTAAGCGTTGCTCAAGTCGTTCCAGTACCATCTTTTCGATTTCTCTTTCCGAGAACAGCATAGTTCTTGGTCGATCTGGGATTGCGTCGCCTACGTCATCCTCGATGGGGATTATGGTATGTTCCTTTGATTCGTTGCGTTGCGGTCTCCTTCGATCCGTTTTTCTTCGGACGTTGTCATCAGAGGGTTTTGAATTGCTCTGCCGCGGACTGTGTAGCGAGCGCTGCTCGCTCGCCGGGCTGTCAGCTTGTTGAGAGATTTGATCGTTTTGCCTCGGCGTCCTTTGAGCGGGATTTGCCCTAGTAGTTCTAACGTTTCGAGGAACTTGTTCGAGTATGAGTAATTCCTCTGGGGAGAGTGATTTAAGGAGCATAGCAATCTGTAGTAACTTCTCCTGAGCATCTGACAGGGGAACCGGGATCGCTGGAGCCGCACGTTCTTCCGGTACCGCACCAGTAGGGATCCCTTGTGGTTCCACCTGGTTCTGATGATTCTCGTTCTGTTGCTGACTGTCGTTGGATAAAGGGGCGTTATTATCGGTATTGCCCTGTGGATCGTCAGACATATTATGCTGGTTGGTTGTGTTACTTCTTGCTCCGTTACGAGCGCTTTTCCTTGGGCGAGCCATATGTCGATCGAATAATTAACCTAGCCCCACGGTGGGCGCCAACTGATTTGACCGAATTTCGTTGGGTAAGATTAAATCAGTGAAGAGTGTGATTAGGAGTTCTAAATCAATATGAATTATAGGGCTCTGTTACATTATTCTGGATGGATCAATCTCAAGGAAGAACAATTAGATGGAACAATCAGTAATCAAGACAATTAATGAGTAAAATAGTATAGCAAAAGCTTTTCTATTCAATAATCTTAGATTGTTTTAGTATGCGGGCGTAAGCTGAGTAAAAAAACCCTCTCTAATACAATGATTAACTAGGTATTTATATCACCATAAACCTAGTTTTACATGGAAACATAATTCTAATAGGACTCGGCCCAATTGTCCTTCTTGAGTCCGGATCGCAATCTGCCTGCTGGGAGAGTCGTATTCTACCGGGTCGATGGATGATCCCGAACTGACTCGTCTGGTCGAACCGATGTTACATCCTTAGTCGATCCGAACATTATAAAGGGTGCGAAATAGCCCCCATCAATGGTTTTATTAAACCTTTTTGTAAAAAAAATTCTATTTCTTTTTTACATAATTCTAAATATTCCGAATTCATTTGACAAGCCTAGCCTTAGTAGGTATCTTTCTTTCATCAAAATCTTCCTCATAAGGAAGTTCGACAATATGTCTTTTTCTTTCCCAAATGGCATTAGGATGGTCATTGCAAATTTCTAAAGATAATTTGTTATAAATTAATTTTATTTTTTCTTGTAAAGTATGACTTTGAAGTTTCTGATCAAGAGTAAGGATGCTTACCTTGTTTTTAAATAATTTAAATGCAAAACCTTATGATCTAATAAATCTTTTATTTCATGTAAAAGTTTAGGGAATGGCCTGGTAATAAATTTAAAAGTTATTTCTTTTCCTTCGAAATTTTCTGTAATCCCTGAATTATCAACTCTTGTTAAAGGATATATATGGTCAACAAAAGGTGTACCAAGAATAATCTGATTAGTAATATTTTTAACAAGTAAGAAACTCATAGGAATGCAGACCTTATATTTACAAATATAAGCCAAAGGAATTTTAAATTTTATATCTAATTTTTGTCCTCCAGCATGACTAAGTGAATTTGTAGTTTTATGAAAATATCTTGTAGGAATTATTCCTTCTTGTATAACATTCATATCTGCTCCACTATCAACAAGGGCTATAATCTCTTTTTTAAAATGATTATCTATGAGTAAAGTAATTTTTATAAACCATTTTTGAGAGATTACCATATTAAGATTAGGCAAGAAATTTCTTGGATAATATTTTCATCAAATTCATTATGTACATATTCTACATGAGTGCTTATTTGTTTAACCATTTCTAATCGAGTAATTCTCTCTTCTAATTGTTGATTGGAATTCTTTAGATTTGAAATTTCTGTTTTCAAATTTTTAGTTTCCTTATTTAGGTCATTAACAGAAGTAGGGATTTCAATATTCTGTCTTTCTTTTAGGAGTTGATAAACTTTATTCATAGAATAAGGTTCTTGTGAACTTATGGGTATATGTGTTTGGATTCTATCGTAATCTTTACTACTTGAAGGAATGTCCTTTATTTGCATTTGATCTATTAATTAATTTAACTCTGGGTCATTAATATGTTTTAAAAATTCTAACATATTTCCTGAAGTTAAAACATTAAGTGCATGTTTATAAATTGAGATAGGATTTTATAATAATCCTCTTTTTCTCTATGTATTTCACAGGTGTCTCCTTGAGCACATGATTCACAACAATAACTAGAATTCTGAGGGGCAATTTCCTCTTCTTCTAACACATCGATTTCTTCTGTAGAATTACCACTAGAATTATTTCCATCGCTGTTCAGAGATTCCTCACAGGTTCTGAGTCAGAATTTAGAAGTAATTTTTTCAGATTCTCTTTCATTGATTCATCAATTTTTAATTTATTAATCTTTTTCTTCATCTTACATCTATTAGCATAATGGCCTATTCTGCCGCACTTATAGCAAACAATATTTTTTCTATTAAAAGTTCTTTTTTCCTTCTTTTTATTCTTTTGTTCTGATTTCTTTTTAGAAAGATGTCTTATCTTCTTATGATAAGAAACATTGTATGTTCCTGATTTAGAATTATAATTTTTACCTTTTCTCGAATTGGTTGGAATATCCATACCAAATTGATTACAAAACTTTCCTAATTGACTCTTTTCATTTAAATTTTGGCTTTTTATCTGTTGATTTAATTTTATCTCATTACATAATGCTAATCCTTCTTGAATACAAGTACCAATTAGTTTTTCATAAGTATAATCTTCATAGGGTATATTAATCCTATCTTTTCTAAGACTTTCCCAAACTCTTTCAGCAAATAAGTTAGGTAATCCATCAATAAATTTTGATTTCCAATGAGAGTTATTACACTCTGGTAATTCCATCACTCTACTTAATAAAGTATCCTTATACCATCTAAAATCAGTAAGAGTTTTACATCTTAGATTTTGTAACATAGTTCTTATATTTTCACTATTATAAAAAAATCTTCCTGTAAAGTGTTCTAAAATAGTAACAATAAGCGTATAAACAACATTTTCAACATTTTGACCATCTTCTTGTTTCACCGTTCTATAAATGTTTTATTTATTTCTGATAGATAATTATCCCACTAGCCTTTTAATTGGCCAGTAAATCCAGCAACTATCATCTTAGCAACAATACTCTCACTGTTATTATTACTTTTACAAATAGTACTATACATAAGCATCCTATGTGCTAAAGTATAAATTTGTTTTTCAGTATAACCATCTAAATTCCATTCATAAATATTTTTCCCATTATAACTGTTATTAACAGTATATTCTTGTTTCTCATGTAAAGTATCCATAGGGGAAGGTCTTCTGTAATAATATAATCTTTGAGTAGGCCTATCAACATATTTTTCGATTTTATTTAATTCATCAATTATCTTATCCTTGTAATTATTTCTACTAATATTTTCAGAAAATTCATTATTCAAAGTATTTATTTTCAATGCTTTGAATTTTTCTTCTAAAATTTTTTCTAACTCTTTATGCGATTTTAATTTAAAATCTGTTATTTCAGGTGGTGGCTGAAGATGAGAGGTGGAAACAATATTCTTTATAGGCTTTTCTTCCAAGTCTATCATAGGTTTTATGTTTTTTATTACGGAGAAGATATCTTCAACTCTATTATGTAATTCCTTTATTTGATCTCCTAGGATATTCAAATAAAGATTTGTATAATTATTTTGTTGGAATATATGGTTTATCTTACTAGTTGTTACTTGTAAAGCATCATTTTCTAATAATTTAGAAAAAGCTATAAAACTTATTGCTTTATGATCATTACCAACAGTAAAAGAGCTTTGGGGAAGGAAAAGACTCTTTAATACGTCTCCTTTAGATAATTTATAATTTCTTTCCAGAACGGAAATATGATTTTCGAGATAGGTTATTACAAACCAAAGAACAAAATGGATTATCTTACTTTTTAAAGAAATGAATTTATAAAATTTATTCTGGAAATAAGTTTGGTCTTCCCTTGAAATATTCTTAAAAAACCATTCTCTAAAAAGTTTCCATTTTGGAAGAATAAATTATGTTTTAATTATCTGCCTTGCCTGAGAACCAGGGCTAAAATCAATTTTTTTTGTAAAAGCCATTAAATGTCAAAGTCTGCTTCTGAGAGAGTAACATATGTTTCCTCTATGTTTCAGACTGATGCTTCCGTATTAATTTCCCTATTTTCTTCAATATTTCTATAAATACCTTTTCCTATGTTATCTTTATTTAGGAGTATTTTTTCAACCTTAATATAATCAGAGGTTTCTCTTATTTGAGATGTAGAATTTCTAGCAGGATATTTTTCATAGTTTTCCCTAGTGGAGAAAGTTGTAGTCCTATCAGGAACAACTAAATCATCAAATGGTGATATAAAAGATCTAACAGATGAAGTTCTAGAAATATTATGCCTAGTCTTATTTTCTATCATTTTTATAGAAATATCTCTTGTTTGAGATTGAAATATTGACGAATATTCATTACAAACTTGGGTCTTAGGCTTAACTGCATGAGTTATTTTCCATGTATCTGGAAAGGGAATTTCATCCCACTTAACAGATCTTCAAGTGGTTATATTAGATTTACCAAGATTTGTCTCAATTATTATAGTTTCATTCATTTTCTTATCCATTATTCTACAATTTGGGTTCAAAGTATAAAAAGATTTAAAATAAACTCTATAACAAACACACATAACCTCAGTTCCATTTTCATAATCATAACCATGTGTTTTAACATTTAAAGTAAGAGCATCTAATAAATTAACATCAGTTAAATATAATTATAAATTGGGATAAACATTAAAATAAAATGGTCCATGTGCCAGACTGGATTTTACTATTCCCATTAATGATTTTTTCCAATTTAAATTTCTACCATCACGTAAAAGCTGCAATAAAACTCTTTGGTAATCCTACCAAGGTTAAAGGCTTAAAAGCGATTTGGACTAGTCCTATGTGGATAAATTTATGAGTATATTTATAAGGTAAAATATCATTTTCATTTAATAATCTAATCGTTAATTCATCATTATCTAACGAAATGGATTCCTCTGTGGTCTTAACAATTTGTTTAAGCCCAATTCTCTCAAAAGTACCCATTTTATAAATGGTTATTGGTTCAATCTTGGGAATAGTCCACTTATTAAGTAAATCTAAATTCTGAGGAATATCATATTCCTGATTCAAACTATTTTTAATAATCTCATTTTTAAGGAAAATATTCATTTCCACAATTTTTTAATCATGTGTTAACCCATATAATCACTATATATCTTCTACCTCCATGGCTCTGATACCATTCTGGACCCAAGTACAATCATAAAATAAGACTCAGGATTAGATTGGATTAAAAGGATTTTACAAGAAAATAAATCCGTCAAACAATAATCTTAACAAACCCATGTTCAATATCAAAAATCCCAAGAACACGCTTTCACATGACAAAGAGGGGGCAAAGATATTTACTGATGAATTCACAAGATTATTCTTGCCAGAAATATTCTCTTAACCATAATCCTAATTTCTTATATTACTCATGACCCATGTTCAAAATAATACTAAAACACATAAGGTTTCTGATACATAGCTATATATAGTTCAACACATGATTACGTTTATTTAGCCTGTCATTAAGCTAAATGCAACACACATAAAATATACAAAATAGAAAAGTAAAGAAGATTACCTTATTACTTCTTCAAACCAAGCTTTTATTTATAATTATTATTATTATTTAATATTATAACTATTATTACTATTATTATTATTATTATTATCTATTATTATCACTGTTACTATTACTATTATCTTTGTCATTATTATTATTATTATTATTATTATTTTATTATTATAATATTATTATTTTTTGTATTATTATTATTATTATTATTATGCTGCTTATTCTTATTCTTATTATTACTATTTGTGTATTATTATTATTATTATTATTATTATTATTATTATTATTATTATTTTTGTATTATTATTATTATTACTACTACTATTATTATTATAATAATAATAATTTTTTACCCTACCGGATTAGGAATGCCAAGGCCTCTTATTATCATTGTTACTATTATTATTGTTATATTATTATTATTATTATTATTATTATTATTATTATTATTATTATTATTATTATTATTATTATTATTTCTATATCCCTAACTGTTGAAGATGATTATGGAGGGGGAGACGTAGGACGCATTTTTGCCCCAACGACTGAAGATGGTCTTATATTAGGACAAACCCAGTGGAAAGAATTGGAATAGAGGAGGGAATATGCTTCTAAAAATCAATGGGGGGATTGGGCTAGGGGTTGGGTTGGGGATAGCTGGGGAGCTCCAAGCTACCCCGACACCCAGCCGATTAGTATATTAGTTTTTATTTTTATTTTCTACTTTAGTTTATAGTGTGTGTATTATTATTTAATAGTATAGTATATTTATGTAATTTGTGATATAGCTTTTAGTTCAAATATTTTTGTTTAACTTTTATTGTTTATAAATTTTATGATATTTTAATTTTTTAAATTAAAATTTTAATTTTATTATAAAAGTGACAATTAAACTAAATCATTTAATTAGAATATAAGCGGTTGAAAAATATAATTTTTCATTTACTTTGAAAATAAAATTTAAACACTTATACAGAAAAATTCAAATTCATACTCTATTATTAATATTTTTGTGATGAAACTTTTATTAATATATTTATCACATTAAATCACCAACATGAATTTTAGTAATTTGCAATGAAAAATAATTGGACCAATACGATTTAATTTGACTAATAAATAAGAACAAACAATTTAATAATTTGTTTGATGTCATATCCAATTGTCGATGTTGTATGTTATTGTATTTCATTTTTTTTCTTTGTTGCATGTTAGGACTTTTTTTTTAATTCAATGATGTATTTCTTGTTGTACTCCGTCAATTTAATGATCATATATCTGTTATTATTCTTAATTTAAATATTTAAATATTTATATTAATATTAATTTAATTAAATTGTTATTATTATTATTATTATTATTATTATTATTATTATTATCATCCTCATTATTATTATTATTATTATAGAATTATTATATTGGTGAAAGTGGAGAAAATTTAAATTGAAATTAATGAAGTGGAAAGCCACATGACTGGGTTTGGATGGGCAAGGGTTGGAGGCAAGGGCAGAAGTAGCTGAGGAGCTCCGGAGCTCGGCCCTGCTGATGAGTGTGTTTTGGTTGGATTATAATATTTAGGATAATCGAGTGAGGTGGTATCAGGTTTAACACATCTCTCCAATATGAAGATAGGTAGATCGAAGAAACCTCTCTTTTACTTGTTCTCGGGAATCGAAACCTGCAATCAAAGACAACCACGTCAGGTTAATGCCAGTGGTTACCCGGCGATAACCCTCCGATGCTTAAGTAAGTGTTGAGTTCGAGATGGATGAAATGGGTAGTTAATACTCGGGTAAGGGAATGCATACCTCTTTTCTGTAATTAATGAGGGTTATTTATAGCTTTTCGCACGGGTTAATGGATCTGATCCTGACAAGACATTTCGGTTATAGCCAATTTGTTGCGATAGGACATTTTAGGTCAGGATCGGATCTTCTATATTTGATTCGACCCTTATGGGTAAATAGTGATGCAGACGTCGACGTTATCCATGTCGATAGATGAGATATCGATAAGGAGACGAATAGGTATTTTCATGAGTAGATCGACGTCTCTCGATGTCTTCAGACGACTGGATCGACGTATTTTGATATAAAATATAAGTAATTGATCTTCGTTGAGGACATGGTAATCGATTGTCGATGTGGACTCGTGATCAGCGAAGACTTGGTACATCAAGAGTCACCCAAGTTCTAGAGTTCAAATGTAGGTCGAAGTCTGGATGTTTCGATGCTTTTCGTTCTTCTTTATGTATTGCCATATATTCCAAACAAACATACGTGGTAAATTTGAAAGTGTTGTTCTGGCGGCAATTCTTTATATAGGCGAGGAGATGAAACGTCGCCTCGTTTATATGGAGGTATGCGAAATATTGCGTCCTCTGTAGGGATAGTTTCGTAATTTTAGTGAAGGGGTGTGAAGCGGGATTTACCTTCTCTATATATAGGTCGTTTTTACTGTAAATGATTTTATCGTAAAGTTGTTACTCTCGGAGCCGCGTGTCGATTTTGAGAAAGTTGATTGTTAAGTCGTCTCTTTATATATCCATAAAATCGAAAACGAAAGATGTCGGAAGCACCTTCCAGTCCAGATAGTGGCTTTGTCGATGCTCTTGTTGATGAAGTTTTTAACAAACATGTTGACGCCAATGCAGGGGAGAGGGAAGAGTCGTGCGACGACGAGAATTCTCGACCATATCAAACCGAGGAAGCTTATTATGAATTTCAACCTGGTGGGCATAAGAGGTAGGCCACCGCTATGTTGTCTGCCTTCGCGATACCTGCGGGTTGGAGCTTAACGATTCCCGTCAAGGAAGACCGAATGCACGAGCCCCCGAGTGGTAGTTTTGCGATTCACGAAGCGTCTCTGGAGCTAGGGTTTCGAGTACCAATAGCTCCGGAGTTAGCTGATATTTTAAATGCTCTCGGTGTGCGGCCGACACAGATTGTGCCAAATAGGATGGTGATGATAATCGCTTTTATCGTCCTCATGAAAGCCTTAGGGGAGTATGCTTCTTTCGGGAACTTCTGGCATCTGTTCAAGGTGAGTGGGTCGTCGAAGTCGGGCACAGGGTTCTACCAAGTAAAGGCTCGACAAAATCTAAGTTTCTTGTGCAACGCCAAAAGTTCCCATGGGAAAGGCTGGAAATCGAGGTTTGTTTTTCTTAGACCTCCGGTCGGTGTGGCCCTCAACATACATTCCCCTTGGCGCATAGCCCCTATTTCTATTCGTAACCCTCCAGAGCCTGGGTTTAGGAAGGGTTTTCTTAAGGTTTTGTCGAAGTGGAATCTGGATGTCAGTAAATTAATAGAAGAACCCCGCCTACGGGCCTGTTTGCTCTCGAGGTCGACTAGGGGAGCTAACGATCCTAGCTTGGGTAAGCCAGTATTCATATAAGTTGCAGTTTCCTTTATCCTAGCTTTATTCATTCTCCTTCGTTAAAAATCGCAGATGACGTGTTGATTGGGGCTGTGGTGCCCCCGAAGGGACTCAGGCATGGTACAGAGACCCCGGGTCAGTCGGGTCACGACGTTCAGAATCGAGCAAAATCGCGTGGTCGATATGTCGGCGATTTTCGGAAAATATCGACGGGAGAAGGTTCCGCTGCTCGTCGAGAGGAAATTAGAAAGGGGAAAAGACTGAGGGTCGAAGATGTTGAGGTACAGGCAGCCGAGGAAGCAGTCGCCGAAGAACCTGAGATTCCCACGCGACCTCTAAGGGAGGGAAAAAGGATTAGTCCTTTGTATTTATCTGAAGGTGTCGATCTCGATTGGGATTTATCGGAGTGGCTCAAATCACAGTTATCACACCCGACCCAATTGAGTGATAATACAAGTGTTCTGGACTAGGGTTCAATGGTTCCTGCTTTCGCTTCCTTCGTTCACATCATATATTCTCATGATCAGGAGAGTTTGTCTCGGTTCACGATTCAGGAGAACGGAGGTCGAACATTGGCTGCTGTAAGTTTTATTCTTAATTCTTTACTAATTTGATTGTTTCACGATATATGTCGATATTCATTATGAGCACGGACCCTTCTCAGGCGATGCAGTACATGTTCCATGGCTATCTCGAGGCTGAGAATGCGTACAAGGAGCTGGACAAGTGTAAGCGCGAGATAACAAAGTTGAAGTCGGAACATGCTGAGGTGCTGAAAGAAAGGGATCAGCAGCTCGAGGATGCTCCTCGGCAGTTGAGTTTTGCGACGAGGGAGAATGATCAGCTTCGGAGAGGTTATCCTCCAGCCGCGAGGGTCGTGTCATCCGAGCAAAGGCTTGAAATAGCAAGGGAATTTGTTAATTCCCCTGTCTTTAATTATCTTGCCGATCATAGAATGGGCCCTGAGTTGATTCTGATGCACGAGAAGACCGTGGCCTAATTGATGCATCACGGATTCTTGAACAACAAGGAGTTCGACTATGATCTAATAGGACCAGAACTTAGCGAAAAGTGTGAGCTCGAAGTCAATCTTGCAGACTTGGACATGCAGGAAGCGCTTGCTCGATCTCATGAATTTGGGAAGCTGATACCCAACAAGTGATCTGTAATTAGGGTATCGATAAGGTCTCTATTTTGGACTCGTGTTTTGAACCTTTTGCATGTAATTTTCGAGTACATTGATTTATTTTCGTTAATCGATCAAATGTAATCGATAATTCACTACTGAATTTTTTTGAAATCCTTCGTTGTGTGCGCTCTTATCTAGTTCTCTTCGTATGGTAGTGGACCTTTAGAGGGAGTTTATTGGGCCTTGGGCTTCTTGATGGACTTTTGTTAATCAACCCGTCTTTTTCATGATTTCTGAAAGATCGCGCCTTTTAATCGTTCGCTACTATAAATAGGGTTGCATCCCTTGCCAAACTATTCATAATTCTCCTAAATTTTTTGCTTACATCGGAGATAAGTTGTCGGAGAGGCTGTCGGTCGAGTTTCCCAGTCGGTTAAGTCGAAGTCATTCCAAATTTAGGTACTGTTTTTATTCTCTTTATGTCGAATAATTCTATGTCGATAGGTAGCGAGTCTGTAGGTGAGGGCGAGGGTGTGTCGCCCAAATCTATAATGTCGCATTTCGATCTTCCTTCTTTCCATAGTCCTCTTTCCGCCCAGCTTTTGGTGATCGTTGAAACCGTTCCCAAAGAGGTCGTTCCACCTAGTTCGACATCGGAACGTTATCGGACCATAGAGCATTTCAACATGTCTGCAAGCCATTTACTCAATTGAGTCCATATTGGAAAAATTTCAATTCCCTGAGGGATGGACTGTTCTCCATCCCAACCCCGATCAAAGAATGAATGATCCCCCTAGGGGTTGTCGCGCTTTCCATATTGATACCTTCGAGAATGGTCTTCGTTTTCCCTTGGCTAAAGAATTTATCGACAAAGTTAATGGTCTCGGCCTTTGTCCGACTCAACTGGTTCCAAATGCGGTCGGTTACATTATTGGTTTTTGTTCGGTTATGAAAGCATTAGGTCAGCGAGCTTCCTTTGAGAATTTTAGTGCTCTGTTTACCGTAGGTCCTTCGCCAATGTCGAATGAGGTTTTTACTATGTTAAGTTGAGACCTAACGTTAGGTTTTTAAGCGACCGTAAGTCGTCTAATGGAAAGGGTTGGAAACATAGATTTGTCTTTGTTCGCGCCCCTAAGAACTTCGTTTGGGGAACCAAACGAGAGTGGAAGTCGGGAGACATTCTTTTGAAGAACGTCCCTGAACCTTCTTGGGGGCCAGATTTCTTGTCGCAATTATCGGAGTCGAGTTATGATATCAATCAACTCTTGCGGGAACCGGTATTGAGTTTGGGGGGAATGTCGATTTCACCATTACCCGTTAATAGTCCTTCTTTAGGTAGTCATAGTACTTTTCTTTTTTGTTTTATTTTATTCGATTGTTGACTAATTATTCTGTTATGTTCAGAGTCCGTTGTAATGGCTAGTCGATCCGCGGCCCTTTCTGTGTTAAAAGCCAAGCAAAAGTTGGCAGCTGCTTCTTCAGCCTCACCATCGACTCGCGGAAAAGAGGCAAGGACCAAGGCCTCGGCTCAGTCCAGCACTCTTCCTCCTCCGTCTACTCCCCATCCCGAGAAGCAAGTTCTTTGGATAATGTTAAACGACCTGCTCTCCCCGTGGAAGGGGCAAAAGAAATGCCCTCACCAAAGAGGGCTAAGTCCGGCGTCAACCATAACCAATCGACTGGAGGTCATGTCAGTATCGATCCTCGTGAATCGATAGGGACCATCGTGGAGAATCATAAGAGGAGGATGGGTGATCAAGTCGCTCAGAGTTCGATGATTAACCCTGCTTTTCTTCGTACCGACGTTACTCCCGAAGTTTGGGACAAATTCTGCTCAACTTTGGCTCTCGTCGATCATCAGGCGTTGCTGAATTTTGACACTGCCGACATCCTTCATTTACAAGCGGCTCTTCAAATGGCGGTAGTCTTATTCTTGTAATCGTAATTTTGTCGATTTCTTATTAGTTCGATATCTTCATGTTTCTATAACACGATATTGTATCTCCATAGAGTAACCAGTTGATTTTCCATAACGCTTGTAAGGCAAATGCAGCGCGGAAACGCGCCGAGAGGTTCAAAAGTCTCGACAAGGAGGCTAGGGAGAAGATAGTTGCTCTGGAGGGGAAGGTCAAGAGCCTTGAAGGGGAAGCTTTGACTAAGGATGCTCGGATTGTTCATTTGGAGGTCGAATTATCGACGTTTAGGATTGATTTTGAGAAAAGGTTGGCAGAAAAGGAGGCCGATGGCTTTGCCAAAGGTCAGCAGGAGGCCTTGAATCACCATCGAAGTTTGACGTCCGAGGAGAGGAAGCAAGTCCTGCTTGAGTTTTATAACAGTATCGTTTATCGAGAGCTTGTGGATCGACAGTTCGGTAATGATTTGATCGAGATGTTTATTAGAGGGTGGAAGAAATGCCGAGCTTGGGGTTTTCTCAATGATAAGTTCGACGAGAAGAAGATGTATCCTGCTCTAGATGAGAACAACAAAGAGGTGGAGATCCCTTTAGTAGAGGGCGATAAGTAAGACCCCGAGACACATGAGTTTGGTTTTCTCCTTGCTGTTCAAGCCGAGAAGGCTGAAAAGGTTGAGGCCACTCAACAGCATGTCCTCGGAGCTTCGAAGGAGTCGACCCATCTGGACAAGCTCGACTATGAGACCCGGTACGGCCCTGGCTCTATGTGATCATTTTAATTTGTCTATTTGTCATTCGTACTTTTAAATCTCGACGATGTGTCGTCGAGTCATGCCCGAGTGGCATGATTGAATATTTTTCCTATCTGGTTCTGTAATAACATTTATGATCTTACACAGATTCTATAAATAATGTTAACGCTATAAAATAAGAGAAAGATCAATGTATATGTATATTCCGAACGTTGAGGTATAGATTACAAGTATTGAGGATCCTATTTGAGCATTATAGGATGCCGTACAAGTTAGAGGGTGAAATACATATAAAATGGCCGAATCTATCTATCCGAGCAGCAGCTTCAAGCGGAGTGCACCTGGGAAAGCGTGTCCGTTGTCATAAATGCTTGGGGTATTTATAGCCAAGAATGAGGATCGGCCCATAGGCCTGGGCCTGAGATCGGCCTAACAGTAATATTTGATCATGGGCTGCATCAAGAGGATCAAGTTATCTAGGCTTCATCCCGAGCTCGAGTTCGCATCTTCGGGGTCGAGATTACGGTTCTCCGATCGTATATTAGTGGAGTCCAAAATACCCCCCATCAATACTCCCCCACTTCTCGAGCGTAAAGAGAAGCTTAAGCTCGAAGAAGTATGTGTCATTTCGAACATCGTGATGAACAGATCATATGTTGATGTGTTATGGATATGCCTCGTTAAAAACCTAACTTGGAAAAACCCATTGGGATAAAAACCAAATTAGGGAAAAAGAGTGCACATCACTAAAATTCCAGCGACCTCTTAATGATACACAAATATTCTCTTTGATGATGACTTGTAGGATTTTTCGAAAACACCCCGTTGCTTAACAATTCGTAAAGTCATGGGTGCCACCTTAATAATATTGCCTTGCTTTCTTTCTTGATCCTACTTTTTCGATCGTATAGTAGCATGGAAAGTCGAGAATGTAAATGAACATTGATGTTCGGGTGTTGCGTCCCTTCACGTGTTGGGCTGCGGCCCATTAATCCGCGGAGTATAGGGGTCTAGTGTGCAATTAAAGGGAAAGTAGGTTTTGAAATCATTTTGAGGGAGTTCAACCGTCGCGACTTCTCGGGGACCGATTTGCAATTTACCGTTTTAACCTTATATATATAGGTTGATCGTTGGATGTTTATTTCGCAAAAAATTCTCAAGTAACCCTAGATCGGAGCGCATAGATCGATAAAAAAAACCCCAACACTTGTCCGATCGTTCTGAACATATAATGTCTAGTCCAAAAGATTCCAAGGGCAAGGCCAAAGTAGTAGAAGGGCAAGAGAGTGGTCCTGGCGAGACGCAGATCGTGGCTATCCGTTCTTCGGAGGCGGAAAATATAAGGGTCTCGAGCCCTAATTCTAGCTCTGATAAGGAAGAGGAATCAAATCCTAGTTCCGAGGGTCATGAAAGTGATTCTTCGAGCGAGGCCACCGAGGACGATGATCTTCCCTTAGGGAAGAACGAGCAAGTCAAGTTCAGAATAGGTAGAGGTGTTGTCGTTACGATTTTTGAGTGGACGGAACCTTCGACTAGCGCACGACTTAACAAAACCGAGGAGAGAGCCGATCAAACCGTTTGCCGCTATACTTAAGAACACCGAGAATACTTGGAGACCAACTTTGGTAAGTACTTGGGTGATGGATTTTCGATCGTCGTCTCGACTTCCGAAGAGCGTGTTACTGATCCTCCCACGGGGTGTCAAGCATTTTACACTAGGCAATTCTTTTACGGCCTACGGATCCCCTTTATTCCTTTAATTCGTAGCGTTCTAGAGGCTTTTCACCTCTCTCCATCCCAAATTCTATTAGGTATATCCAACAGTAAACCCCGATCACGAGCATTCCCTAGGCGATCGGGCTGAATAGGTTGTGATCTGGGCTCGGTTATAGATGAGCATGGTCGGAATCTACTCTTTTCGATCTTGCTCGGACTTCCCAATGTGATGCTCAAAATACCCCTCATCAATACTCCCCCACTTCTCGAGCGCAAAGCGAAGCTCAAGCTCGAATAAGTTTATTTCGAATGTCATGATGAGCAAATCATTCTGACGTTTTTTCGGGTATGCCTCGTTAAAAACCTTATTCGGAAAAACCCATAGGGATAAAAACTGAATGAGGGAAAAAGAGTGCATATCTTGAAAGCCATATGGTGAACTTGCCTTGACATAAATTTCGTCGTTAAAAGTTTCTTGCCCATTCGTAGTATGAATACCAATTGATCTTATGCAAATTCGTAGTATGATCGATATAAATAAAATAATACAATAAACGCTAGGAAACTAGAGAAAGATCAATGTGTATAAATATATTTCGAACGTTGATGTACAAGTTACAAATATTTGGGGTCCTATCCGAGCGTTATTGGATGCCGTACAAGCTAGAGGGCGAAATACATATAAATGCGGTCGGACTAATTTATCCGAGTTATAGCTTCGAAAATTGATGAGCTAGCTACTCCGTCCACAGGGATATATTTCTCTGGCTCAAGGGCTTGGGACTATGATCGACCCAACAGTAAACCCCGATCACGAGCATTCCCTAGGCGATCTGGCTGAATAGGTTGCGATCTGGGCTCGGTTATAGATGAGCATGGTCGGAATCTACTCTTTTCGATCTTGCTCGGACTTCCCAATGTGATGCTCAAAATATCCCTCATCAATACTCCCCCACTTCTCGAGCGCAAAGCGAAGCTCAAGCTCGAAGAAGTTTATTTCGAATGTCATGATGAGCAAATCATTCTGACGTTTTTCCGGGTATGCCTCGTTAAAATCCTTATTCGGAAAAACCCATAGGGATAAAAACCGAATGAGGGAAAAAGAGTGCATATCTTGAAAGCCATATGGTGAACTTGCCTTAACATAAATTTCGTCGTTAAAAGTTTCTTGCCCAGTGGTTGAAATTAATCCTTATCCAAGACGTCTTTTCGCATCGTTCGCCGTGATACTCGCAATTATCATAGGTATAGGGGCCTAAAATGTGAATATTCGGAAGGTATTTTTATTTTACTTTTAGGAAGCTCAACCGTCGTGACCACTCGGGGACCGATTTGCAATTCAGTCTTCTTTTTACCTTTTATATATATGTTACTTTGTAGAAAATTACTTCCAGAATAATTTTTACTTGAGATCGGAGCATTGAGATCGCGCACCCTCCTTCTCATTCAATTGTATTTATTTATAATGTCTAGTTCGAGAAATTCTAGGGGCAAGGGCATAGTCGGAGAGGATACCGAATCTGATCCTGACTTTAGGCTTATCGATGATTTTGAAGAGGGGGAATTCCATCCCGAGCGTGAAGATGCTAATCAAGTTGAGGATCTCGAAGAGATCGAGGTAGATAAGCGCAATATCAGCGACGATGTTTTTGTCAGGATATACAGATCAGAAGCCCATTCCGGACCAGTTGGTCATAACCGTGCTGAAGTTGGCGCAGAACTAACTTCTTGTATTTTCGTTCAGGAAGACCATGCTAGTTTGGAGAAAGGGTTCGGAAAATTTCTTCCGGAGGGGTTTTCGATTGTCGTTCCTTCTTATCGTGATCGTGCGACTGCTCCCCCGCCTGGCTGCCAAGCTTTTTATGATAAACAATTTTCACACGGGTTGCGCATTCCCTTTATTCCTCTATTGAGAAATATCCTATCTTTTTTCTCTCTCACCCCCGCCCAAATTCTTCCAAACTCTATAGCCTACATTGTTGCGTTCAGCGTCCTCATGAAGGCCAAAGGAGAGGAGGCCTCTTTTCGAAACTTCTGGCAGGTATTTCAAATGAGTATGTCTAGAGGTTCCAATGCGGGATTCGTTTCTTTTTCACAAGGGTCGAACCGACCTGTCCTCTCGACCGTAGCTTTGGACAAGACCAAAGGTTGGAAAAGAAGATTCTTCTTTGTAAAAGGTCCCGATGTTTGTTCCACTGGCAGTTCGAAGAATAGACCATATCGATGGGACGGCGAAGGACCTTGGGTATACGGTCGTCGTAAGATCAAGGAAAAGGTCAATCCTCAGTTTTCTGACGAATTTTTGAAACAACTCCGATCCGATCATTTTCAGACCATGCTCCTCGTACAAGAAAGGATTCTAAGATTAGCTGGACTAAGCCAATGTAACTATCCTGCACCGACACTTGAATTCTCTCCTCTGTCCATTCAACCTGCTGGCGGGAGTATTCGATCATTCAGACACATGACCGAGTCAGCCGCTTCGTCCCATGCTTTGCCTCCTTTAAGTAAGCTATTAATAAGTTTTTTGCTTAATTCCGATGTGGATTATATATATATTCGCTCTAAATTATGAGCATATCGTCCTTTTCCTTACAGGTCGACTCGTTGAGGAGTTTCGAGTGTTCGTTGTTATGTCAATTGGGACCACTCGCCCCAAAGACACGCGAGGCCAGTTCCTACCTCCACCGAAGAGGAGGAAAACAGAACGAGCAACAGGAGCGGATAATCTGATCATTTATCCAATTGATAACCCTGACGTATATCCAGCTTTGAGAGGGGTTGGGGAGCTCGAGCTCCGTAAATCCAGCAGTAGCTGGTCCTCTGCGTAGTGTATTCTCGATCGATACTTCTAATCCCTCCTCCGCTGGTTATAGTCAAAATTCCTGGACCCGCATTCTAGGCAAACAAGAACATGAAAGACGTATGAATTAGATACAGTACTCAAAAGACCCGGGTCCTTCGAGAAGAGAAAAACCATTTGGAAGTAGTTCAGATTCAGTTCCATGTCGACCATTTGGAGCCGAACGTAGCTGACTTTATGAATGACCATTTTCGTGGGTGTAGAGCTGCTGGTTATCCAGAGGAAGGGTCTGTTTCATCCGACCTTGGAGAAGATGGTGAGAACGAGTTTGACAAGGCCACTCGGATTTTTATGGCTGGACGTTTTAAACGAGATCTTCTGGATTACACCGTTAAAAGCGATTTTGAAGTCCTAAGTAACTTTTCTCGATCATACCAGGAGGTAATAATCGTTTTTAGATCTGAATTTCCCATTTGACTTTTTAGTTGAAAAACTAATACCACTTTTTATTCGTAGGCCGGGGATTACTTTGCACTTCAGACATATCGTTTGTCTTTGTTAGAACAAGAGTAGCAAGAAGCTCATAACGCGCTCGCACAGGCTTCGTCCGAAAATAGAACTCTTCGAGCCCAATTAGATGACGTCACAAGCAAATTATCTGCTAATCGTCGAGAATTGTCGAAGGTGAAGGAGCAATTGGAGGTCGCCAATAAGAAACATACCATATCCGTGAAGGAGGACTTGTTGTCCACTGTTAAGGAGAAAAGTGCCCTCGAGGAAGAGCTCAAGAAGGTGAAAATCGAACTTGAGCAAGCTAAGCACGATTCCGAGCGAGCATATGTCCATGGCCGGGAAGAAGCCATAATTCCAGCTATCCGAGAATTCTTGCAGTCCCCTGTGCTGGACCCCTTAATTCAGAGAAGGATGGGTGGGTTTCTTCAAACGATTTTCTACAAGGTTCAATAGCTGGTTTCGGCCAAGAGGATTCCAAACAAAATGTATGAATATCTTCAATACATGAACCCTTATAAGAATGCGAAAGGGGAGGATTATAAAGCTTCTTCTTTGCCAAATGCAAATATGAATTGGCAGGACCACCATTTTGCCCCCTTTGTCGAGGAGTTTGGTTTTTCGATGCCGAACCCTGATGATCTTGAGCTGTCTGATGATGATCCTGAATCTTCCTTAAGAGGCGAGTCAAATGGGGGGCCTATCGATCGTTCTTGTAGTTGAGTACGGCCTCCGGTGTTAATTCAGGCAGTAGATCTGCTTCTTCGAAGGGAATCAATTCATAGTTCGAAAATTAGAGGTCGAATGTTTAAAATAGTTATGTAATAGGGG
Source organism: Penstemon eatonii (assembly GCA_038501285.1). NCBI lineage: Eukaryota > Viridiplantae > Streptophyta > Magnoliopsida > Lamiales > Plantaginaceae > Penstemon > Penstemon eatonii. Next base: position 52,841,881 of record CM076710.1, on the reverse strand, counting down.
TGGCATTTCTGTAACAGGGTCCTCTTCCAGCGATTTCTTTTATAACCTGTATACCCTTCTTAACTTATAGAGACTAATAATTGAATGAATTTTGTTGTTTGCGATCGAATCTTTATCGTTCTCTTTTCTTGGGTTTCTTAATAGTCGCGACGGTTCAATCATTGCCAAAATAAGAGGTCGCTTCTATAAATATCTAGGTCGTTTCAAATCATTCATCTATCATTCTTAATCACTGAGATCGGAGCTTTACGCTTAATATCTATATTCGAGCTTTCAAATTTACTTTTTTGCTTGCTATGGATCAGATATTGGGTAAGCCTATCAATCCCAAATTGTTATTGGGCGGCACCAAGAGCAAAGGTCCATCTAAAGATCAGAAATCAACCAAAGAAAATAAGCTTTCAAAGGCTACCCCAAAAACAACTGCGACCTCCCCCAAGACTTCCAAGAGTGGGGAGACCAAAAAGGAAAAACAGGCTTCAGCAAAACATTCCAAAGTTCGCCAATCGATTTTGGATGAGGAACTTGATGAGGAGCTCGAGGCCTCTTCACCGAAAAGTCTTGACACTTCACATCGGGCAGTAGCCAGGCAAAAGGCATTATCTCTTTCTTTCGATAAAAGGCCTTATTCTAATATAATCACCCCGACCGAGACCCTGCAGGACTTTGCTGCTGGGAATGAAGGTTCTTCGATGGGAGGTTTAGGTAAGAAATCTAAGCTTACCCCCACTGGAGACGGCTCTTCGGTTCCTGAAGGAACTGCCGAGCCTTCAAAGCTTGAAACCGAACTTTCGAAGATTGAAATCGAACCTTCGAAGACTGAAACTGATCCTTCGAAGACTAAGACTAAGCCTCCGAATACCGAAAATTTTTCTGACTCTCATGCCTCTGAACCCCTTGCTACCGTTTCTCCCCTTCTTCGAGAGTCAAAGGGTGAGTCTGCTCGGGAAACGGAGTTTAAGAATTTTGTTGAGAATCCATCGGAAGCTGATCCTCCTATTCCTGAAGTCGAGGCGTCTAAGGGAAAAAGCCCCTCAGATTTGTTTCAGTCTGGATCTAATTTTTTATCTCAGGTTCTCCTTTCTACTCTCCCTTTTTTTTTTTAGGAGAACTAACTCTTCCAAATACAGGCTAGGCAAGATTTCCTTGAATTGAAGGTGTTAGCTGAGCAAGAGTCGAGTCAGCGTGCTGTTATCACCCTCGAGCTGGAGAAGACTAACGGTGAGTTGGGTCGTGCTCTTGAGGAAAAATTAAGGCTGATAAGGTACAGGGAGAAGAGCTCTTTCAACAAATGAGCAAGGAGCTTGAGATGCTGAAAAAGCTTTATGAGCAGGAGAAGAAGGACTCCGACCTTCGTGAAAAAGAAGCTTATGCTCGTGGTTATGCAGCCCGTAGTGCTGAGCTTCGAAAGGCTCTTCACGACCATAACTTTGTGTAACTTTTTCCTGAACATTGTTGTTGTAATTCTATTTTATTTTCCTTGGTTGTGCTGTATTCTGAATAATCTTTCCTGTTTCTGCTTTTTATTTTCGAACGTGGATGATTTTTGGGCCTCGTGCTTCTTCTATAATTGTTATGTCCTTCTGTGGTGCTTGGCTTCTTCGTTAAACATTTGCTATTTTTTAGAATTCGATCATTGCAGTTAGAATGCTATTGAATTACCGTCATCGTATGGATATTTTATCTCCGAACAATAATTCTTTGATAGCATAGCTCCCCTATTCTTGAGTTTGAAATAATCTGTTCTAACCAATCAGTCCCTTATTTTTCGAGAAGCGGAACGGTCGGCGCATTTATAGCTCGTATCGCGACCGTTCCTTGGTGTAAATCTGAGCCGTCAACGTATATTTCCTTCTCCTATAAATACTCCAGAGTGGTTCTTGCTTTTACCATTGCACTTTTGCTATTCTATAAAAATTCATTCTAAGCTTGCGCTCGAGTGACTTTCTTTTCTAATGAACGATTGTTTGTGTTTAGTAATGACATCCCATATTCGAATTCGATCCTCAATAATTATGTTTGAGATCCGTATCCGAACTCTTTTCTTTGATTTTCTTGTTTCCAAATAAGTTTTAATTTCGACTAGGGTATCGGTAGACGAAAAGGATTGCGACTAGGATACCGGTAGACAACCTGCTCTCTCTGATTCCAAGTCCTTGGGGCAGGCTCGAATTCCTGTATCCTGTCGTCCATCCAGTCGGGATAGTGGGTCGACTGCTGGAGGGGTTTTCCTGCACTCGATCTCCACTTCTTCAAGATGTTTCTTGAAGAATGTTGCCTTCGAGATTGCATGGAATAATTTCTCTAGGGATTGCTTCCTGCTGCTTCGACCTGGATGAATGTACCAATTAACTAGCATGGGAGTGGTAGCGAGAATGCTTGAAAAAGTTCTCCTAATCCGACCCCTGTACTCTTGGATGAAGAGTAGATGTAGAATCAACTCTGCTCAGCCCCGCCGATCGAATGTAACCTTTTAAATTTTAGCTCGATCTTCCTTATTGTAATCGAGAATTCTCTTGTTACTATTTGAAGACGTATTAATGAAATATTTATTTTCCTTTATTGTATTTGCTTGGTAATCTTATAAACTTGGTTCTGTAAATAGCAACCGATCATCAATTCCTCCGCTTTGATCAACAAGTGTTATTCAGACAATAACTTATAGGATAATAACTGATAGCTTCAATGATTGAATATCAACTATGCAATTGTTCTTTGAATAAAATACTAGAATCCTCCATTCTTTGTGGTCAAACATAAACAAAGATTAATTTTTTCTGACGATCTTATTCGTTGATGGAGTGATCGAAGGTTTAACGTAGACTAGCACTTAGTAGATCCCGATTCTTGTAGTTCGGAATAGGATTTTGTCGGGATTTTGGATATTCAATAATTCAAACTTGGGGTCTTGGCAACAACTTTCACCCTTTCAATTTATTTCGATCTAAGGGGCATAGCAACGACTTTCACCCTTAGTCATTTTTATCGGTCATAGCGACAGCTTTCACCTGAGGGTCTTAGCAACAGCTTTCACCATTTTAATTTATTTCGATCTAAGGGGCATAGCAACGGCTTTCACCCTTAGTTATTTTTATCGGTCATAGCAACAGCTTTCACCTCAGGGTCTTAGCAACAACTTTCACCCCTTTTAATTTATTTCGATCTAAGGGGCATAGCAACGGCTTTCACCCTTAGTCATTTTTATCGGTCATAGCAACAGCTTTCACCTGAGGGTCTTAGCAACATCTTTCATCCTTTTTAATTTATTTCGATCAACATGATCAAAGAAGAAAATATTTCAGAAGTAAAGAATATCGACTTAAGAAGAGGCACATTTATAGAAGCAGTTTAAATGTAATCCGACGGATGAGATGAAAAAAATTATACGAATGGGATTTGATAACCGTTCAACTTCCCGAGGAATAAAACGATGTTTAGTATTAAAAAAAAAATAGAGAAGAGAGAAGAGAAAGGAGTTTTAGTACGCAAACCGCTATGAAAGGAAGTCGGTTCGGAAATTGCCTGGACCAACAATATATTCATACACGAAAATACAATATTATGTGTGGGGATTTAATTAAAACAGCTTATTTAGTAAGGGTACAGCAAGGCCTAGAGCTGAAGTTTATGCTCGGAGGAAATCTTTATTCCTTTCAAACAATTCCGATCTCAAAGTGTTCAAATCAAATGAGAAGGCAGGAGTTGAATAAACAGTCATCCAGTTAGCGTTGTAGTAAATTTGGTACAAGGCAATAAGAGCTTTCATTAGAATAACATTTCGATTCGAGAAAGGCAAAGGCAAAAATGTACATACAATGAAGAAAAGGATAAGTACATGGATTTACAAACTGCAAAATAAGGAATAATAAAATCCTATTACATTCATCGATGATCAGACTTTTCGGAGCTAGAGTCACGCCTCTTCTCCATTTTTTCATCCTCTTCCTCGGAATCGCTTTCCGAATTATTATCAGAAGAACTACACGAGCTACCATCCCCCTCGCCGCTGTGATTACCAGAACTGGAATTATTGGTCCCAGAGGAGTTAGTATTCTCTCGAGTCTGATCATCGGATTCACCCTCGATGTCCACATCCTCATCCTTTTCCTCCGAATTCTCTGTATCTAGAATATCAGGATTGGGCATAGGAGCACCGAATTCAGCAAGAAGCGGAGCGAACTCGTGATCATCTAGACCCTCAATTTTGGGAGGAAGAGAGGAAGCCTTATAATCTTCCCCAAGAATATTTTTATAAGAGTTCATGTAGGGAAGATAGTCATCAATAGTGCCTTGAACTCTTCCGGCCACTAGGAGTTGCTGAACCCCTTTGTAAAAGAAGGCCTGATTGACTTCGCCCGACCGGGACCGAACTAAGGCATCAAGAAAGGGCGACTTTAAAAACTCCCTTATAGCTGGTAGCTTGCCTTCGTCTCGACCTCGAGCGTATGCTTGATCGGACGATGCCTTAGCCTGCTTGAGATCTGACTTTAATTTTGCGATCTCTTCCTCAAGGGCCCTCTTTCCTTCGAGTTCTTTCCTAGCAACCTCGAGCTCCTTCTCAACTTCACAAAGCTTAGAAGAGGCATCTTTCAACTGATCGGCCTTGACGACCTCTTCTTTCAGAATGTTAAGAAGAGCGTGATGGGACTGTCGAGACTCCTCTTCCAAAACGGCTAGTCGATAGGATTGATGAATAAATAGATCCCCGGCCTACAAAGGAAAAAGACTTAAGAAATATAACAAAATTATAAAAGAGATTAATACGGTTGAAGAAAAGAAAGGTACCCTTTGATGCGCATGAGCGAAATCACCCATGATTTGAAACCCGTCCCTCTGATAGAGCTCGGTGATATCGTCTTTGAACCTCCCGACCATCAGCATTCGGAAGGACATATCCACGGTATGCTCACCATTAGGGCCAAGGTCGGACTCGATGGTTCCATCCTCCGGAAACCCAGCAGCCCTCGGTCCGCGAAGGTGATCCTCTATAAAGTCTACCAAATCCATCTCGGTGCGGCCGGGTCGACATTGAATTGGCCCAGAATTCTGACCGAATGGCCTAACCCTTCTCGTGGACTCGGGATCCCCGCTATTCCTTTTCCGGGCCATCCGAGCTTCAACGATCTCCTGGGATCGGATTCCCTGAAGCGTATAATAGCTGCATCCCGCAACGTTCAGGTCAGACAGGTTGGTCGAAAACACCGATCGTAAAGGCCCAGTAGTAGGGGCTTGGGAAGTTCCCCCAGCACCGATCTGGGGAAAACCTGTGGCTACGTTCGGAACTACGGAATTGCCAGCACTACCCGTGGCTCCTTCGATCACCAAAGTAGCCCTTGATTTCTTTTGTCTACGAGGCAAGCCTAGAGATTCCGTAGAAAATGAAGCAACGACCGAACCGGCTACGGAGGTTCGGAACTTTTCTACAATCTCAGTTATAATAATTGAAAGATGGATTTAGTTCGGATCCAAGAAAGATCAACTAAATTACAGAATAAGAGATGTTATACCTAAAGTGGGAGTAACGATTGCAGTAGGATCTTCCCCATCGGCCCGAGCAACTTGATTAGCTGGATCGTCCGAGGGAATAATCGAGGATTCTCCAAAATTAATAGGTGGGGCGGGAAAGGAACATTTGCTGAGTCCTGCCATTCTCAAGACCCTCTCTTGGGTAAACAAAGCGGTTTGATAAATATCGGAACACCGAGTCTGCAAAAATGCATCTGGGAGCTCGTGAATCATCCGACCCACGAGTTTTCGGCTACCGTAAATCCAAGACTTCTCTCCAGGCCACTCATAAAGAGTTGGTTCGGATGTCTCTGTAGAAGCTGGAATATAAGGGCCTCGAACGAAAAAGAACTCCTTCTTCCAACCTTTCAGGTTGCTCGAAACGTTGCCTGATAGTATTGATCGGTTTGATCTCTGCGAAAAATATACATATCCAGCATTCGAAGAAGTCGAGGAGCTGACTTGGAAAACCCGCCAGAAGTTTTTGAAAGCGGCTTTCTTCCCTTTAGCCTTCATAAGTGCGCTAAAGGCAACAATGTACCCAATAGAGTTTGGGAGAATTTGGGATGGAGAAAGACGAAAGGCCTATAGAACACTAGAAATTAAAGGAATGAAGGGGATCCGTAGGCCGTAGAAGAATTGCCTCGTATAAAAAGCTGACACCCCGGGGGAGAACTAGTAACTCTCTCTTCGGAAGACGGGACATTATGGTGTTTTCATGATATACACTCTTTTTCCCTGGTTCGGTTTTTATCCCAATGGGTTTTTCCGAATTAGGTTTTTAACGAGGTTTATCCGAAACATCAAAGTAAGATTCACCCATCAAGGCATATCATAAACTTCATCGAGCTTGAGCTTCGCTTTGCGCTCGAGAAGTGGAGGAGTATTGATGAGGGGTATTTTGAGCATCACATTGGCAAGTCCGAGCAAGATCAAAAAGAATAGAACCCGATCATGCTCATCTAAAACCGAGCCCAGATCGCGGCCTATTCAGTCCGATCGCCTATGGAATGCTCGTGATCGGAGTTTACTATTGGGCTGATCATAGGCCCAAGCCCTTGGGCCAGAGAAATATATCCCTGTGGACGGAGTAGCTAGCTCATCAATTTTCACTATAAATACCACTTGCATTTATGACGCCAGACACGCATTCCCAGGTGCACTCTGCTCGAAGCTGCCGCTCGGATAGATAGACTCGACCGTTTATCATATGTATTTCGCCCTCTAGCTTGTACGACATCCTATAATGCTCAAATAGGATCCTCAATACTTGTAATATGTATCCCAACGATCGGAATATTCATGTACATCGATCCTACTCTTTTTTCAGGGTGTTTAATTTATTAATTACCTTTATTTGATCAATCTACGATATTGCGTAAGATCAATTGGCGCCCACCGTGGGGCCTTATTTGGGTGTTAGATCGAAAAATGCCTACTACGAGGAGGAATACGTATAACCGAGGAGAACAATCCTATGTGGCAGGAATGCAGCATTCAGTCAACAATGAGTCTGATAATCTATCCAGGGCGGAAATGCCGACGTCGGACAAGATATCAACGGTCTTATTCTTTACAATCTTTATTCGGTCATTCCGAGGGATTCCTACTGTAAATTTGTGAACACTGCCGTCGGGAAGATTGCTCTTGATAAATAGGAAAAACTGCTACCGAGCCCTATTTTATTTTCTCTTAAACTTAGTTTAACAAGAAGCATGGTTCGGAGATGCGGTATAATTGATAGATGGAACTACTCACCAAATTCTATTTTATCCACTATCTTATCGCCTCGTTCTGCCCTCGTTTATCCTATTAGGAAAAAGGGATTACCTATCTTATGGAAGTTTTATTCATGGTTCGAAAGTGTGTTATTGTGGACAAAGAAAATTATACACAGATTTCTAGAATATCCGCCATCTTGTTATCTCGCATCGTCTACGCTTATCTACTATTGCAAAGGATTATCTATCCAGTGGAAGTCTTAGTCGCCAAAAATATTATCAATTCGTTATATTCGAGAAATTATCATGACCAATCTTTATGTCTATTGATCAAAACGACTAAGGGTGAAAGCCGTTGCTATGCCCCTTAGATCGAAATAAATATAAAGGGTGAAAGATGTTGCTAAGACCCTCAGGTGAAAGCTGTTGCTATGACCGATCAAAACGACTAAGGGTGAAAGTCGTTGCTATGCCCTTTAGATCGAAATAAATATAAAGGTGAAAGCTGTTGCTAAGACCCTCAGGTGAAAGTTGTTGCTATGACCGATCAAAACGACTAAGGGTGAAAGCCGTTGTGATGAGGGCTATTTCGCACCCTACATAATGTACGGATAGACTAAAGAACATAAGATCGGTTCGACCAAATCAGACAGCTCGGGATCGTCTTATCGACCCAGCCGAATACAGCTCTCTTCGACTAGAAGACTATACTCCGGACCCAAGAAGGATATTTGGGCCGAGTCCTATTAGGACTATATTTCCTTGTAACGCTAGGTTTAGTATGATATAAATACCTAGTCAATCATTGTATTAGAGAACTCTGAATCATAAGGCAAATACGCCATTGAATTCTGCATAAACAGCACAACTCACTATTACTCAATAAAAAAGAAAAGAGCTTTCTCTTCATATTGTGGTTATTCTTGCGTTGGTTACGATATTTACTTATTGTTCTTACGATATTGCTCTTCCTTGAGTTTTGATCCATCCTGAATAAAGTAACAGAGCCCTATAAAATATATATATTGAGAATCCCCAATATCACAATTTTACTGATATCTTGAACCCGACCAAATCCGGTTAAATCAGTTGGCGCCCACCGTGGGGCTAGGTTAATTATTCGATCGACATATGGCTCGCCCAAGGAAAAGCACTCGTATTGGAGCAAGAAGTAACACAACCACCGGTCATAACACATCTGAAGATCTACAGGACAACAATGATAACAACGCTCACAACACCAACGAGAATTTGCAGGATACCCACCCCCATCAGCAGGAACCCCAAGGAGATCTTCCCGGTACAATACCGGAAGAACCGGAAGTCCCTGTGATCCCCGTTCCTCTCCCGAGCGCTCAGGAGAAATTGCGACAGATCGCGATGCTCGTTAAATCACTCTCTCCAGAAGAATTACTTGTACTTGATCAAATTCCTCGAAACGCTACAACTGCCAGGGCAAATCCCGCTAAAAGAGCGCCAAGGCAAAACGATCGACTCTCTCAACAAGCCGACAGCCCGGCAAGCGAGCGACGCTTGCTACACAGTCCGCCGCAGGGCAATTCAAAACCCTCCGATAACCATCCCCGAAGGAAACCAGGGCAAAGAAAACCACAGCCGGGGCGCAGTGGGTCCAAGGAACGTACAATAATCCCTATCGAGGATGACATAGATGATGCAATCCCAGATCGACCACGAACGATGCGATTTTCGGAGAGAGAAATCGAAAGAATGGTGCAGGAACGACTCGAACAATGCCTACGATCTGTTCAAAACCCATGGGCCCGAACCACGGAACTCCAGGAGAGCCTTGCGGCCTGTTCTCCCTTTTGCAGAGAAATAAAAGAGGCACAGTCAATCGGACAGGTCCCGGGTAGACTACCCCGATACGATGGAACCACTGATCCGGATGACTATATTTTTAGCTTCACGAATATAATGAACTTATACGCTCACTCGGCGGAATTCACCGCCAAATTAATGGTGACCACGTTTGAAGGACTCGCTTTGGATTGGTTCGCCAAGCAACCGGTCAACTCCATATTCAGTTTTCGGGAATTGTGCAACAAATTGACACAACAGTTTGCCAGTCAGAAGAGGCAAAAACTTCCGATGAGCTACTTAGGAACTATACACCAACAAGAGGGAGAATCTTTAAGAAACTGGTTGACGAGATTTAACGTAGAATTACTTAAAATCGATTCCCCGAATGTCGATTACATAATTTCTATTCTCTTCGACCTCACGAAGAATAGGCAGTTCGGAAATGCCCTTAGTCAAAAACAACCAAGAACGTTTGCCGACATCATGAGCTTAGCGTCTAAATATATGACCCAAGAAGAGATGAATTCCTTTAAAGATAAAAACAAAAACAAAGCCACAACTTCAGGCTCCAAACGGCGTGACAGGATTCCTGCCCAAAGAACCATGGATTATGAGCGATCTTTTAGAAAAGGCAACATTTTCCAGCGATTGGAATACAACAAAGCCGACCAAGAAAGACAACCTAATTTCTACCAAAGACCAAGAAACCCCGAACCACCAATCAGAGGCAGGGTTAATCAAGTGGAACACCCAAGGTTAAATGCTCCGATTGAAGAAATATTGGAAGTACTAGAAAGGAATAATTGGATCCCTGAAGCGAGGAAAATCGCTCAACCCAGACCAGGATCTCGAAACTATGAGTTATACTGCAAATACCATCGGGCACACGGACATCGAACGGAAAATTGTTTTCACCTTAAAAAAGAAGTTGAAAACCTAATCGAATAGGGAAAACTGGACGACTATCTAGAGCGAGATAACCGCAAGAGGGGAAGAAGTAGAAGCCCTCGGAATAATAATCAGAGAAGGAGTTCTCGTCGAAGGTCACTCGAGCATGGTCCAACGCAGGAGTCGAACCATGACCAGATCAATGGAACCATCCATACAATATCCGGAGGACCCGCAGGCGGAGATAGTCGTAACGCACGACGAAGGACAGCTAGATCCATAATTGGAACCTTAAAATACCCAAAAGAATTATGGACTCTCGAAAACAAACCAACAAACGACCAGCTGATCAGCTTTGACGAAGGCGAAGTACCCAAAAACATTGTTTGGGACACAAAAGAGGATAACACCGATTTCCCAATGGTGGTGTCGCTAGAAATAGCGAATTATAATGTCAAAAGGATCCTAATCGATAATGGGAGCTCAGCGAATATCATCTCCCGGGAGGTTTTAGCCCAGATGAACTTGGGACAGATAAACCTACAGAAAGTAGCTACGCCATTAGTAGGGTTTGGAGGATCCGAAATCGTCCCCAGCGGAACAATAACCTTAAGTGTATCACTCGGGAAAAAACCGCACCGGACAGTGAAGCTAGTAAAATTTCTAGTAGTAGAAACACCATTCGCTTATAACGCAATATTAGGACGACCAGCCCTCAACCTATTCCGAGCTGTTGTCTCTATTTATCATCAGAAGATAAAATTTCCAACCGACAGAGGTATCGGGGAAATAATGAATGATCACTGTATGGCATGGGATTGCTACAACACCTCGTTAACTTTGAAAAACCACCCCGAATCAATTACCCCGAGCAAAAGAAAACTCGTAGAGGATGACATTGGAAACGAGCTTCAAATCCCTAGTACTGATCGAATAGATAAAAAGGGAAAAGAACCGCTAGATTTAGCTTTGAAGCCACCTGAATATAAGGATGTAATTCTAGTGCAGGGGGACTCGTCGAAAACAACAAGAATAGGTATTGAACTGAGCAAAGAAGGGGAAGTAATGTTGATTGACTTTCTCAGAGATAATGTAGACGTCTTCGCTTGGAGCGCAAATGACATCGAAGGAATTGATCCTCGAATAATCAAGCATTCCCTAAAAATTGATCCTTTGGCAAAACCCGCAAGACAAAAGAAGAGAAATCATGGGCCAGTAAAAGATAAAATTATCAAAGCCGAAGTAGAAAGGCTACTTGAAGCAAAACAAATCCGAGAAATACACTTCTCAGAATGGCTATGTAATGTTGTTCTATAGCAAAAGGGGATAAAAAGGACAACAAATGGAGAATGTGTAATGATTTTACCGACCTTAATAAATTATGCCCGCGTGATCCATATCCCCTCCCTAGGATCGACTTATTAGTTGACTCAACCGCTGGCTTTGCGATCTTCAGCATGTTGGATGCCTTTAAAGGGTTTTATCAAATATACATGGATGAGCAGGACCAAGAGAAAACTGCGTTCATAACCGAGCAGGGAGTATATTGCTTTATAGTAATGCCGTTCGGCTTAAGGAATGCCGGGGCTACTTACCAAAGGTTAATAAACCTAATGTTCAAAGAATTAATCGGAGAAATAATGGTAGTCTACGTAGATGACATGTTAGTCAAAAGTATGAACGAAGCGGATCACGTAAAACACCTTGGTCGATGTTTCCAAATATTGAGAAAATACCGCATGAAGTTGAATCCTGCGAAATGCACTTTCGGTGTTAAGTCAGGAAAATTCTTGGGCTATTTGGTACATCAACGAGGAATTGAGGCCAACCCAGAAAAAATTCGAGCCATAACTGAAATGAAGCCTCCCAAAACCATCTCCCAAGTACAAAGCCTGGTAGGGAAAATCGTAGCGTTGAACAGATTCATATCAAAATCAGCAGACAGAAGTTTACCCTTCTTCCAAACGCTTCGAAAAGCAAAAAACTTTGTTTGGACCGAAGAATGCGATAGGGCCTTCGACCAGCTCAAAGAATATTTGACGACATCCCCATAGTTGGCCAAACCGACGGAAGGGGAACCACTGTATATCTACATCTCGATCTCCGACGCGGCCGTTAGTTCAGTACTGATCAAGATAGAAGGATCAGAACATAAGCCTGCCTATTATTTAAGCAAATTACTGCAAGGGGCGGAGAAGAATTATTTGGAAATTGAGAAATTCGCTCTGGCCTTAGTAGTGGCAGCCCGAAAACTTCGACCTTACTTTTTAACCTACAAAATCGTGGTTTTAACAAATCAACCACTGAGACAAGTCTTAGCAAAGCCAGAAGCCTCCGGAAGACTAATCAAATGGGCGATCGAACTCGGCCAATTCGAAATCGTTTACAAACCGAGAATTGCGATTAAGGCCCAAGTGTTAGCTGATTTTCTACTGGAAACTCCGACACAGGCAACCGAGCTATCGAACAGCCTCAACGACGATATCTTGATCATAGAAGATCAAACTTGGTTAATGCATGTTGACGGTGCTTCATGCCGAGAAGGAGGAGGCGCCGGAATCAACTTCACCGGACCGAATAAAGAAGATTTAAATTATGCGATAACGTTGGACTTCGTCGTAACAAACAATGAAGCAGAATATGAAGCGTTAATCGCAGGAATGGAAATGGCGATCAAGGCCAACATAAGAAGCCTTAAAGTATTAACCGATTCAGAGTTAGTGCAAAGACAAATAGAAGGCCTATACGAGGCTAAGGAATTTAATATGGTTAAATACCTCGCCAAAGTGAAAACACTAGCTGAGAAATTCGAAAGCTTCGGTATACAGAACATTCCACGTTCGGAAAACAAATGGGCCGATCAACTATCTAGGTTCACAGGAGCCCATGACGGAAAAACCGAAAGGGTGATCAACTGGTTAATCTCTAATACACCGGCGATCGATATCGATGAAACACCGGCAGTCGATATAATGGAAATCGAAGAGGCTGAAGAAAACTGGATGATTCCAATGGTAAACTATCTTCGAGAAGGAAAATTGCCACTTGACCAGAATGAAGCTTGGAAAATAAAATATCGGGCTCCAAAATATACATTAATAGGAGAAAGACTCTACCGGAGATCAGTGTCAGGAATTCTTCTGAAATGCGTCTCTGAATCACAAATAAATGATATTTTACGAGAGGTACATGAGGGAGATGCAGGGAATCACAGCGGAGCAAGGGCATTGGCTTTAAAATGCCTCCGAACAGGTTATTATTGGCCTACCATCAACAACGACGCCGCTCAGTATGTCCAAAAATGTCATCACTGCCAAGTCCATGCTAATATATGTCATCGACCAGCAGAAAACATGCACCCTATACCGGTATGTTGGCCTTTCGACCAATGGGGGATGGACATCGTGGGACCATTCCCAGCGGCTAGATCTAAGAAAGCTTACGTCCTGGTCGCTGTAGAATACTTCAGCAAAAGGATAGAATGCATCGCCCTAGCACGAATAACTCAATTCCAAGTAATCAACTTCCTATGGAAATTCATAGTATGTCGATTTGGCATCCCAAGGATCCTAATTTCTGATAATGGAACCAATTCGCGGGAAAACAAGTAATAGAATGGTGTTTGAAACTAGGGATTCAGCAAAATTTCACTTCGGTCGGGCATCCTAGAGCAAATGGACAGACTGAGGTAGCAAATGGAGAAATAATAAAATCCTTGGAAAAAAGATTAGGAGCGGCCAAAGGAAAATGGCTCGATGAACTCCCACGAGTTGTTTGGGCTAATCGAACCACTGTTAGGAGTTCAACCGGGGAAACCCCATTTAGCTTGGTATATGGTTCGGAAGCTGTTATTCCTGTTGAAACTCTAATTCCAACACCAAGAATTGAAATGTACGATGACCACGAAAATAAATGGACAAGAGGGAATGACATCGATTTAACAGAAGCTTTAAGAGAAAAAGCGGCCGTACGCTTGCAACCCACTAAAGCAAATATGGAAAAGGCATACAATCAAAAGGTACGCGTCCGAACCTTCAAAGAAGGAGACCTGGTCTTGAAAAAGGTAGAAGTATCCAAGCATGTGGGAAAGCTACAACAGAATTGGGATGGACCTTACGTTGTCATTGGAGTAGGAAAGAAAGGTTCATACAAAATTGCACACTTGGATGGAACAGCATTGCCAAGAACCTGGAACGCAGTCAACCTTAGGAAATACTATGGTAAATAAATTTTAGCAGAGTATGCTGCTTTATTTTACTTTTATTACGTTTTAATCTTTGTAATAAAGGCCTTGGCCTACAGTTCAATTATTAAAAATTTTTAGCAATTTTTTAAGTCAAGATTGAGTGAGTATAAATCGATTGTTTCGGTAAACACTCCTTGGAATTCTACTATCATATTGGTTGAGATCGAAACGAAAGGAGTCAAATATACATTGATCCGCTCAATAAACACTCCTCAATCCAACCATACAAACGAGTCGAGTATACATTGATCCGCTCAATAAAAACTCCTCGATCAGTTCTTCAACAATCAAAAGACTTTTGGTACGAAAAACCTAAGTCTAAGCAAAACGAGTCGAGTATACATTGATCCGCTCAATAAACACTCCTCGATCAATTATTCAACGATTAATAGACTTCTAGGTATTAAAAACCTAAGTCTAGACAAGACGAGTCGAGTATACATTGATCCGCTCAATAAACACTCCTCGATCTACTTATAACGATTAATAGACTTCTGGTATTAAAAACCTAAGTCTAAACAAGACGAGTCGAGTATACATTGATCCGCTCAATAAAAACTCCTCGATCTACTTATGACGATTAAAAGACTTCTGGTACTAAAAACCTAAGTCAAAATAAACAAAACGAGTTGAGTAAACATTGATCCGCTCAATAAAAACTCCTCGATCTACTTATGACGATTAAAAGACTTCTGGTACTAAAAACCTAAGTCAAAATAAACAACGAGTTGAGTAAACATTGATCCGCTCAATAAAAACTCCTCGATCTACTTATGACGATTAAGAGACTTCTGGTACTAAAAACCTAAGTCCAAATAAACAACGAGTTGAGCAAATATTGATCCGCTCAATAAAAACTCCTCGATATATTTACAACGATTAAAAGACTTTCGGTATTAAAAACCTAAGTCTAAAACAAATAAGAATTGAGTATACATTGATCTATTCAATAAACACTCTTCGATCTGTTCCTGACGATCTAAAAAGATCAGCTAATACACCTAAGACTGGCTGAAGATGAATTGAGTATGAATCCATCTGCTCGGAAAATGCTCCTCATAAATAGAATTATGACAAAAATCAACAGACAAGAAGAATGCAAGGGATAAAAGTAATATTTTATTCATCAAATCAATTACATACAAAAGTCCTACATTACAAAGGTCTACATACTACATAAACATCGTTACAATGGTTTAGATGAAATGATCCTATAAGATCAGCGATCTTCAGGACAATGTCCACGAAAACATCAATCTCCTCCCTAGTACCTCGTCGATTATGATAAACCACCTAAGAAGCATGCTGCTCAGGATGGTCGACTTCTTTAGTTCGATGACCAGGGACGGAAGATCAAGTGTTCTTCCAGAGAAAATGAGCACTACCAGCCAGATAACTGGCAATACTCATTCACCCACAACGAGACACTGCTGGTATAAGGGGGTAGACTTTTACTCCAGAACAGCATCTCTTCGGAGGAATCGTAAAGTATAAGACTTACCAGCACACCACAGTGGACGACCACTCCTGAGGTAACATCCAAGAACAAGGATGCCTGGTAAGTATGAACCCTCCATGTGCAAACAGAAACCACGGACCTCAAATCTGTGAAAACAACATTTGAGGCCTCATGGGACCCGTTAGTACAAGGTAGGGCTTCCATGGGACCCGTCAGTACAAGACAGAAGAACATTGAGCTATTATGATGTGAATCACGTTAATGTGACTTTTTGAATATTATGGGATCTGAAGGCAAAATAAAATTTAAGGAAACTGAGATCTCCATCCTTTGTGAGAAATTGCAAATGAAGCATGCAAACCATCTCCCTGTTTATAAGGATAGATCTAAGCAATCCAACGGCTGAAAAAGTATTTGATCAAGGGACAAAAATGCGACCTTTTGACTCCCCGTAATAAATGCAAGTAAGTTGGAACGGTGCCTAACTGATCGACTCATTGAATCGGAAATAAAAACGAAAGTAAATCGTTTCGATCAATGTAGTAGAAAGCAGATCTAAAAGAGCTCCGAACTAAGGAAATTTACACACTCACATATGCTATTCGCTCATGCAAATATGGTGTTCGGACCTACGAGGGTCGTAACTGCCTCATACGTCATATGGGAAACTATTAAATTAGCCATACAAGAACTCCATTGGAGTCCAAGAAATCTGACGTCGTTACTAAGACGATTAATACCACCATGCTAGACTGCAAGGCCGTCACTGCCTAATTTTCCAATGAATTGCTGAAGGAGGTCTGAACAGGTCCGATCTGGCCAAGACTTCTACATTTTCCAATTCCTCCCATATCAAAGAAATGCTATAGTGAAACACTGGTTGAGGAACATATAGTTCACAGTTAATGTAGAAAAACATAAAGGAAGATACTGAAAGGGATATCTTCTCTTAGTCTTATGAAAAGAAAAGTGGAGTTCAACAGAAGGAATAAAAGCCTCCTTATATAAGATATATGTCACAAAAGACAAATTTACAAGGCATGGATTGAACATCGACCAAGACGCTAAGCGTTCCTTAACTGCTATTCAATCGATTATCGATACGAATTTATTTTGCAGAGCAAACAGTATATCATTCAGTTACTTATAAAGTGACCGAGCAAGATTAAGCTACCTAATTCACTATTCTTGGTATCCTCCGCAAGGATCAATATCAGATAAGTATGCCAAATCTATGCTGATTATTTCATGATGTTATATTTATGTGTGACAGCAAAATGTGCATAACAAAATATATCAACAGAATAAAATTGATCAAGGCAAGGATCTGCCTACAAAAGATCATGATTTCCAATTTAGTCGTTCTCCCAATACAAAAATTCAGCCCAAACAACTACACAAAAAAGTTGGGCACTAAAAAAAAAAAAAAAAGAAAGAAACAGTCCAAGGCCTGCCAGGTCGAACAAATCACTGAGAAGGGTTGTTATCAACAGACCGACTAGCAGAAACAGTCCTTCGAGGAGTCAAGTTACCAGCAAACGCCATCAACTCCTCTTGACGCTTTAGATAACCGGCGTCGTAACCTTCCTCATAGGACCGCTGTTGAGACTCCTCTGCTCGGGCAACAGCCTGAACCAAGTCATTTTTCTCTTTCTCCCAGACAGACTTTTCTTCTTGCAATTTTTTCAAATCATCATTAGCAAGCTGCAATTGGAAAGTCTGCCCTGCGACCTTCGCCGACTCCGATTCCAAACGACGTTGGTAAGCTACTTTACCATTCCACATATCGTCATTTTGCACGCCCAGCTGGAGTGCAAAATATTTGGCCTAGAAAAGGAAAAAAGAATGAGAAAAACCCCCACATAACGACGCAGTCAAAATAAAAACAAGCAAAGTAATGAAAGAATTGTCCACCTGTTCGCACATCTTCACTAGCGACTGAACAAGGCGAACGTTGGAAGTACCCTCAAATTTGGTTGTACAAAAGACGAACTAATTACGGAAAAAGGTTCAGAAGGGATAACATGAGTGTCGATCACCGACCTAGTTATTGGAGAAGAACGAGGAGGCTCCATCGAGGGCCCCTCTCTTCAAGATTTTTTAGATCTGTTATCCCTAGCGCTCTCACGAGAAGGTCGCTTCGAAGTATTGCCAAAAAGATTACTCATGATCGAATTGTTGAAAAGTACAAAGTAAATAACGAGAAAGTTTATCGACTAGCCAAAGAAAAAGTATTATATTAGAAGAGACGAGTATAACGGTAAATAACAAGCCGAGTTTTTACCTTTTGTATTTATACTACACGAAAAGACGCGACAGACCTAAAGAAAGGGCGCTAAATACTGAAAGATAGCCTTGGAATAAACAAAATAATTTGAAACGACATACGCATAATGATTACGGCGAAGTTAATGACTTGTCTGAATCATTACATAAGAACACGGAAGGACGCGACTGTCAGAATACGAAACGTTTATTTCAAAGGGATGAAAGGGTAAAGTTACAATTAAACCTACGGGTAAATAATTACAAAGATTATTTCAAAAAATCAATATATCATACAGCCTGGTCGCTATCTGGAATTTTCTGTTCGCTACCGACGTTCTCTTCCTCGGTCATGCCAATATCTTCTTCTTCTTCTTCTTCGTCTTCTGGATCGATGAAGGTTTTGTTGAGCTCATCATTGATATCAGAAGGAGGAATCGGCAATGGATTTCCGAACTCTTTTACGAGGTGGGCCAAAGGAAAATTTTGATATTCGACGTCTGGAAGCTCGGAAGGAGAGTATACTTCACCATAACGGTTTAACCTAATATGTGCCTTTTTAAAATATTCTTCTCGACGATCCTCAATCATTTCAAAAGCAACCAACTGATGAACCGCCTTCTTGAAAGTATTTTCTAGAAGCGGGCCTACCATTTGGTGTACCAACGCCGTATGGACAGGAGAATTAAGGAATTCCCGAATCACTCTTTCATCACGACTCCTGCCATAGTGATCCCTGAGTCCACTAAGAGGAGTTTCCTCCTCATACTCATCTAAAGAAGCTCGAAGACTCGATACTTGAGATTCTAACTCACTAATTCGAGCTAATTCGAGCAGTACTCTGGGTTTGGAACTCTTCTAACTTTTTAGCCAATTGATTGGCTTGCTCTTGAGCACGAGAAGTCTCCAGGATCCTGTTCATGATCTCCTGGTCTTCAGTCCCTGTAGCCCTAATCTCAACGACCGGAACGGAAGATGACGTTGAAGGGCCTACCTCTGAACCAGAGGACTTATGGAGTAAAGCTTTGTATTTCTCCTCCAGAAACTCACATTGTTGTTTCCAGAAAGCAGTTTCATAAGCGTATGAGGCTAAACAAGTATTAGTCTGAAAAAAGTAAAGGAGTAAAACAAAAATAAGTAAGCAAATTAGAAAGACCTTCGAAAGGAAATATTTTATCAAGCAAACTTAAAAAAGACGTTACCTTTTCAGCATAAAGAGAGGCTCGCTGAAATTTCTCCAGAGGATCCTTACGAAGAAGCTTATTCAGATCGCGAGTAAAAACGCCAGACAAAAGAACACGGGTTGCCTTATCGATCGCGTTCTCACTCTCATCATGAATAAGAGAATCTTTCTCAGAATAACCTGCAGCCCTTTTTCCTTCTAAATGATCCTCTATCATTTCAACCAAAGTACGCTTTGGATGATTATCGCCGAGTAAAGAAAGATCGTTATCAGAACGACCATAGTAACTCCTTTTCCTATCCACCAGGTTGTCATTGGGATGAGGCATCGACCAGCTGCGACATCTACGTATACCCAAAGACGTCCTAAGCTGGAGAGGGGGATAACCAGATCCAGTTCCCAAACGAACAGGGGATTCTTGAGAATAATCTGGAGATTCATCTCTGTTCTCCTCAGACTCATGACTCAACTCCAATTTCCTCTTCCGTGACGCTCTCTGCTCGATAGGGACATTCTCTACGGATTTGGAAGATTTAGACAGCGCCATCTTTCCCTTCGAAGAATGTCGGGAGTTTTCTACCATATGGGCTGAAAAAGAAACAAGATAAAAATTAGATTCTCAGTAAAAAAGATATCATCGCATCACCAGACTGTAGTAAAATGCTTATCAAGTGATTCGGATGATGAACTGAATGGAAAATTATGAGCGCTTAATCCCGCTTTACGAAGGAAAGCTTCCCCAATAAGAAGAGCACTCTGGTATTTGTTGGCACGCATAGCGGGGATTTCACCAATAAACTGAGCGTCATCTGGAACAAGTTCACCAGTCGGCAAGCGACCTTCGGGAACCTAACTGGAACCATGATCCCATGAGAAGGGCATGGTTGAACCATCCGCCGAACGAATACGAGGTGGGGGACGAACAAAAAAGAAGTGAGATTTCCAAGAAGGATTGCTAGAAACAGGGGAATCGAAAATTGCTCGACTAGGCCTTTGACTAGCGAAGAAATATCCACGATTGGAATAACTAGAAATGTTGAACCGGAAAAGTTGTGTAAAATTACGAAAAGAAGGTTTAAACCCCTTTGCGATCATCAACACAGAAAAACAAACCACGAAGGCCACAGAATTTGGAACTAATTGTGTCAAGGACACACTGAAAATTTTCAGGATATCAAGGAAGAGGGGAGACAACGGAAGACGCAGACCGCTATTGAAGTGAGCCGTGTAAAAGGCTCGGTATCCTTCCGGTGGAGATGTAACCCTATCAGAAGGGGAAGGAAGAATTATCTCAGAACCCTCCGGGAAATATTTGGCGTAATTATTCACAACCTCTGGAAAAGTGTCCACCGTATAAGCACAAGCTAGGTCCTCAATTGGTTCAGAAATCTGAGGAGCAGTACCTTTGCCCTTTTTGGCTCGGGCAGCGACATCTGAATCGGAAAGGATTTGTACCTTAAAGGTTTCTTCAACAGGAACGACAAATTCAGGGACTGCAATTTGTTCGCCCAGAAAATCAGAATGCAACTCCTCCTCGTTATTAGGGACGACATTCTCCCTAGAAGAAGAAGAAGATTTTCTTAAAGAAGCCATATTTTCAGATTCTCGGAAGATGTAGTTCGATAAAAGGAAAACTTTATATGATGAACGACTAAGCAAGAAAATGACTACGAACTATAAGCAAGTATAAAGGAAAAATGACGAACTCAAAAGTCACCTATTTATACTAAGATGAGAAAAGACGTTTCGAACTCGTCACAACTAATCACATTCCCGCCAAAAACGGAAGGAGATTAAAAGCCTCCCGAATGGACGCGTGGAGATTCATAATTGGAAAGAGAAAACGACTATCTATGATGCGTTGCACTCTTTTCCTTACTTAAGATTTTTTCCCACAGGGTTTTTTCTTAAGAAAGGTTTCTAACGAGGCACCATTCATAGAAGAGAAACAGTCGTATAAAATTGTCTACTTCTACGAGCTTCTATTATCTATACGCTCGAAGAAGTGAGGGAGTACTGATGAGGGCTATTTCGCACCCTACATAATGTACTGATCGACTGAAGAACATAAGATCGGTTCGACCAAATCAGACAGTTCGGGATCGTCTTATCGACCCAGCCGAATACAGCTCTCTTCGACTAGAAGACTATACTCCGGACCCAAGAAGGATATTTGGGCCGAGTCCTATTAGGACTATATTTCCTTGTAACGCTTGGTTTAGTATGATATAAATACCTAGTCAATCACTGTATTAGAGAACTCTGAATCATAAGGCAAATACGCCATTGAATTCTGCATAAACAGCACAACTCACTATTACTCAATAAAAAAGAAAAGAGCTTTCTCTTCATATTGTGGTTATTCTTGCGTTGGTTACGATATTTACTTATTGTTCTTACGATATTGCTCTTCCTTGAGTTATGATCCATCCTGAATAAAGTAACAGAGCCCTATAAAATATATATATTGAAAATCCCCAATATCACAATTTTACTGATATCTTGAACCCGACCAAATCCGGTTAAATCACGTTGCTATGCCCCTTAGATCGAAATAAATATAAAAGGTGAAAGATGTTGCTAAGGCCCTCAGGTGAAAGCTGTTGCTATGACCGATAAAACGACTAAGGGTGAAAGCCGTTGCTATGCCACTTAGATCGGAATAAATGAAAAAGGGTGAAAGCTGTTGCTAAGGCCCTCAGGTGAAAGCTGTTGCTATGACCGATCAAAACGACTAAGGGTGAAAGCCGTTGCTATGCCCCTTAGATCGGAATAAATGAAAAAGGGTGAAAGCTGTTACTAAGGCCCTCAGGTGAAAGCTGTTGCTATGACCGATCAAAACGATTAAGGGTGAAAGCTTTTGCTGTGCCCCTTTGATCGAAATAAACATAAAGGGTGAAAGCTGTCGCTAAGACCCATAGATTGAATTTTCGATCTCCATATTGATGCTATTATACTGCAATCGTACTGTGCCTTTATTCCATTGGTGGATTTATTTTCCAAATTGTTTATGTATAAATGGACAAGAAGAAGCCTTACGGATATCTTCCTCAGAATAACCGATGCAGGGTTAATCCGATTAAGTCAATCGTCAGTCCACAACATTAAATTACGAGAATCTTTGGAGTCGCAGTCTATTAATGCTCGAAATTTATGTTTCTGATGGTCCAATTTAGTAATTTCGGAATAATTACACGAGTCAATCACAATCGGAATTTATCTTTCCAAGTGTTGGTTTGAGCAACTTCAAGAATAATTATAACTTATTTACGGCCATCCTGGGTTCGTTTTCGGTCGATTACGTAATTTGCAAGAATTACCTATTTGTTTATCAGATATTTTACTCAATCAGTTGGGTCAAGATTGATTTCGTTTTCTTGGTTGATGCCTATTTCTGGGGGAATGGATCCTTCAGCCAGTAAAATCTCAGTAAAGAAAATTATGTTTTCAAAAAAAAGAGTTTGATATCTTCAAATTAACTACACAAAGTTGCAATAAATCAAATTCCAACAGATTTCACTTATTTACGACCGAAGAAATTGAGAAGGCACGAGAGGGTAAAACAATAAAATTCGAGCAGAAAAACAAAGCTTTATTATTACTCTTCGAACAAATTACAAGTAAAGCCTCGAGTACAATGTTAAAATTCGGGCTCAAAAAAGTACAATACAATCGATCCTACCCTACTACAAACTCTAGGAGTAAAAAGATGAACGCGTTCGATCCTCATTCACGAGATCATTCCAGATGCAGAACTCAGCAATGATTCCTCACGACAAACACTCGCCACGTGTCGCACATCCTCGAGCGTCCAATGGATAAAAACTAGATCGGAGCCCATCTTCAGGGCATTTAACCGATCTTAGGTCTTCATCTGTAAACAATGATTGTTATACACAATCATTATCTACAGCCTAGTCCGATCCAGAGCAGCGGAGAGTTACCTCAGTGGAATTACTCCAAGCAACCTCGAAGGAACTATACTTCAAGAAAGCCCTCGAGGAAGCTGGTGCTCCAGATTTAAAGAGCTCCTTCGAGGTTAACCAACTGCCCGATCAGACGCAATGCCAGAAAACCGGAATTCTAACCCGTCTCAGATAGTGTATATCTAAGAAAACAGGTTGCCTGCCGGTATTCTAGGCGTAATTTCTTTTGCCTGTCGATATTGTAAGCGAAAAAGATTACATCAAAGAGATCAAGCTCGAAAAATAGGGTCTGAATTCTAATTTCAAACTCCTTTATCTCAGAGGTAAAACGAATCGTTTTTAACAAAGGTAAAACTCGGGCCATGATGATCGGATGGAACATAAAGACAGGAGTGAAGAATGTCACATAAACAAGTTGAAACTATTTATAGCAGAAAAGGATTAAAACCAATGGCCCATATGGCAGATCGCGGACGGTTTTGATGTAAATAATAAATGAACTGACCGATTCATTTCCCGAGAAATAGGGTCCTGTTTGGTTGGGAGAAGAAATGATTTTATGGGTGCATAAAGAAGGGCTTGTCCGAAAGAATAGTTCAACAAATCCTTGTCTATTATCCTATGTTAAACGCAACGTTGGAATCAGGAATGTTTGTTTAAAATTCAACCCTTATGCGCCCGCTATTCGAAATATGAAATCGGTTTGGAAAACTCATAGCGTTATTATCGACAATCGCAATTCTGACAACATCTCAGTTTTCAACTATTCACAATTAACTGGTGATGTTCGAATCGAAGAGAACCTATGATCGCTGCAGTTCTTCGATCACAACGAACTGGGCATCAGAGATGATTCAAAAGTTATTGATTATTCAAATAACGATTATCGGATAAATAGTAATCTGAGCGAACAATACTTATTATCATCAAGGATTTATGGTGGGTTAAAAATTCTCGAACTAATGAGTTCGACCAACTTGGGAAATTTGGCACTGCATAGGCTTAGTAGTTTTCGAAGGAAGATTAGTTAATTGATTACCGGAGTACCTGTTCGCTACTCACTCAAAAAGGGGTGTTCGGCTATTCTCATATTAATTTTGAATATTCAAGATCGGGTTATTAAAGATAAGAAGTTATCTGATTATAGTTTGCTCAATCAACAACAAAGGGAGAAAAGGCGTTCATAAATATTATTACAAAGATCTAAGAGACAACATTCCGAGAACAATATAAGCTTATATTTTACATTCTGATCCTATTGAATTCTATAATCCTATGAAATTTTCGGTCTAGATTTCTGTCAATCGACAGAGCTAACCCAAATCCGAGCATGGAATCTCCTTTGGACCCGCAGGCTTTTAACTTTATTTACGGTCCTCCGAAGACGAAGGGGCGAACGCACGGTATGTCGGGCAACTGTATTTTTCGACATTGCCTCCCCAGCGTGTCTTCCTAAATGCATTGTTGCAATAGGTCCCTGACCGGAGACCTACGCGGTAACCTGTAGACTCCATGATAGAAATAGTGTCCTGCAAGCCAGCTGTATGGCTAGTATTTATTGTAATAAATGAGGAACTATTCAATTTCGATTAATAAATGCACTTTATTAAATGGTCATCTTTATCTTATGTAATAATTATCTACGCATAAGGATAGAAGTCCGTAGATCACAGGGCTATGGGACAACCCGTGGACTGATCTCCAAGGCCGTGATCTAGAACATATTCAAGAGTCGTAGAATCCAATCGAGATAGGACATCGTTGGATTCGGATAGACTCTCACTGTTGTGTATACTCCGATGAACTGGAGGACGCTGGGGTCCACGAGCGTGACTGGGATAGTCGATACACATAAGTGGGTGGCTTGCTGGGATGGCAAGCGCACTGAATACCCCAATTAGGAAATAACTCACCATGGAAGCGGTAGTCGCATATCGGGGTTGAAGTTATTCCATATTTATAATAGTATACGAGGAACGATCCCTAACTACTTGAGGTGATAGGGTTTATCTGGTGCGAGAAAGTCTATACTTTGATATGAGTTCCGACTGACTGGGGATCGCCAGAAAGTCTCTGTGGACTCATGTTGGGTATAGAGGAACTCGTATGCAGATTCATATCATCAACAAAGAATCCATTGACCCGACTTGATAGGTTGGGAAATTCTCCTATGGATTTCTGTGAGAAATTAATTCTGGTAAATCCTTGGCCAAGGTATCTGACGACTTTATGTAAGTAGCTCATAAAGATTAAGTCAAAGAGAATTTATTTCGAGATCAGAGTGCATAAGGTCAAGACAAACTAAAAGGGAATCCGATGAAAGACCATGCCCTTAAGTCTCGACTGGGAGATTGATCAATGGAGAGATTATGTCGTATATGGAAATTGTAAATGATAAAAGGTTCACTGAATTAATTCACCAGTGATTGGGCTCTATGGGCTTGTGACTGGACATCGACTGTGGAGTGTGGGAGAATTCCCAAATTAGCAGGGGTGCTAATTTTGGAATGGTTAATCGACAGAGTGTTCGATTGATTTAGAGTAAGTCTTACTCGAATAATTAAATAATATTTAATTATAACCCACAGCCAATTATGTGGTGAACCTACGGGGGCATACACAATACACAAGTAGCGAAAGCGAGGAAATAAGAACGACCGAGTCGACTGGGTCGACTGAGTCAAAATCGACTGGGTCGATTAAATGGGTGGGTCGACTGGGTCGACCCATGTGGAACGAAATTGGATCCAATTGGAATTGGATCAAGATTATAAATTAAATTGGAATTTAATTTATAAGTAAATTGATTAATTAGGATTTAATTAATTAATGGAATAATTAATTAATTAGACTTAGAGTTTAATTAATTAATTGGGAGATGATTTAATTAATTGGGCTATTTAGTTGGGAGATTAAATAAAGCCCTGAAAGATTAATTAATATGGGCCATGATATAATTAGGAGACTTGGTCTTCTAATTAAAGAGGGCCATGGCCCATGTAGGAGAATTAGTATCCTAATCCTAGAAGGATTATGTTATGAGAGATATCTATAAATAAGAGACTAGGTCTCATATCTCATGAATAACTCCACAAGAAAATTAAGAAGAGCAAAAATTCTCTCCCTCTCCCTCTCTGGATCGGCCGAACCTACTTCCACTTTGGAAGAATTTTCGTCTTCAATTTTTCGTTCCAAAGTTGTTCTAAAACCTAGATATTAATATACCCTATGTTCCAGTTGATTAGGATATATTAATTTTCGTGATATTGTGGTGTATCAACTCGTAGAGGCGCAACACGTGGGGCGCTACTCAAAAGGTGTGGGTCGATCTTACCGGGGCAGAATTTAGAGCTCGTCTTGCTAGCCGAGGAATTGCAAGGAGACAGGTATAAACGAGAAAACTTATACTGTCGTTTATTTATATTCATATATATACAACTAGAGAATATCCTGGCAAGATTCCTTAAGAGGCCCTAAAAGTTTTTATATTCCGCTGTGCCTAGGGCTGTTTATCTTACCGAATCCCAACAGTGGTATCAGAGCCAACTCTAGTCTTTGTATATATATGAATTTGCAAATTCTGTGTTTATTAAATCATATGTTTGATTTATGTGGCTAGTTCTTTAACTTTGCATGTTATAGGACGTATGTTTAATTAACTTGGAGTTAATGTTTAATTTTGGATTCGAAAATTTTATCACGTTAGTTTTATTTTTGGATTGGGATTTAATTGACTGGGTTTGTTTAAATTAAATCATAAGTAATCGAAGAAACAAAAAAAAAATATATTTTTTATTGGATCCAACCGCGGTGGCACGCGGCGGTGCGCGGCAGCGCACCGCGTCTGGGCGGCCACCGCGTGCTGCTGCCCACGGCAGCGTGCGAACAGCACGCTGGCCGCGCGAGCAGCCTACAAGCTGCTGGCCGTGTGCTGTCACGCGCAGCCGCGCGCTGCCGCACGCTGTCACGCGCAGCAGCGGCTGCCGCGAACAGCCACGCGCGGACTTCGTGTCCGCGCGTATGTTGTCCACGTGGCAGTCTTCGATTGGCCTCGTCTGGTTGATTTTTGGTTGGACTCTTATTCAGCCTATTTTGAAAGTCCTGAAAATCTTGGAGAATTTTGGAAGATTAGGAAACTTAGAGTTTTTGGATAAGGTAGTTATTTTGTTAGACTAAACACTACCTTAATTAACTAATCTAGTCAAAATAGGATTATCTTGAGAATCTTGGAGATTTGGGAATTTTGGGAAACTTAGAATTTTTGATAAGGTAAGAATATTAGAGATTTAGATTACCTTAATTAACCAATTTAATCAAGATAAGAATTGTAGATTACTTAGAGCTCAAGTAAGAGCTAATTAATCTTAGAGATTAATTGATAATTCAAAATTAATTAACTTGGATAAATTTTTGTGAATTAAAATTAATGAAGCCGGTAAATTTACATTATTGCCCTTATGTGAATTTATGCATGTTCTTGTGTGAATATGTGGATTGGTCGATTTTGCCCTTAAGCCCTATGTAGTTTTTGGTTTATTTATTTTATGGGTTGTAATTAAATGGGCCTGATTGGTGCCCTTGCTTGCGCAAACAAATGTAATAGAATAGGACCATTTATTTTTATAAGCTAGGCTTAGATTAGGCTTGGAGCCAAGAAGACCTCATGAAGACTTGGAGATCCGCATGGAGGCCCAATTCATTACATGGAGGCCCAATCAAGCTGGATATTACAAGAAGGCCCATGATGTATGGGTTTGAAAATTGTAATAGTTAGGACATTTAATTTTTCACCCTAGACTGACCAATTGATTCATCACGTGGCTCGTGATGGATCGCATAGGATGGGCAATCGACCAATCATATCTTGCTAGGTGATGAATGTTTACCTTTTCGCAAATTATTCTTTGATGTATGAGATGCATGCTTAGGATAGAAAACGTAAACAAGATAAGCATAATCTGATGAGACCTCGCACACTTAGAAACCTCCAATTGAACTTAAAATTCAATTAGAATATTAAATCGAATAACGGGCGCATATGAATGGAGTCTATGGTCCGAGCCTATCCAATTACTAGGTCTTAGGCATATTGTACGAATATATCTCGATGTCTCACGAGTCGTGGGTCGAGCTATAGGAAGATGATATGTCTGTTGCCTCGATGCATGAGTTTAGTGCCAAGGGAGGGGATAGCAAGGTTTTAGGCGCTGTCTCACGAGTCGTGGGGCGTCTAGGATTGAACTATTTCTCTCCACGAGTATTGGACATGATTTAACGCTAGTAAGTATGGATGTCTCACGAGTCGTGGGTCCATATCGAAAATCGAGGCTAAATGAACTTAAGGGTTAGCTGCGATGGTTAACCGTCGACGTATTCGACCACCAAGTGAATCAAATAGTATGGCCAACGAGTCGTGGGTACTAGGAGATTGCATTTGGGCCTTAAGCCCGCTAGGATATTTTAAATTCCCGAAACTTATGTGGGGGCATAAGATTTTGATTAAAATAGTGGGAGTAATTTACAAATAAAAACCATGTTTGTAAATTGTGCATTTTAAATTAATCTTTCGGGTATTTATTTCTTCTTTCGTCATTTTTTAGATATAATGTCTAAGAATCCGATTTCCATCATACTTGAACAAAACAAATTGACTGGACCCAACTTCCATGACTGGGTCAGGAACCTTAAGATCATTCTCGCTTCTGAAAAGCGAGGTTTTGTCCTTGATGGGCCCCCTCCCGAACTTGCTAAGGATGCCGATGATACTGAGAAAGAAGCCGTGGATTTATGGCTTGACGATGACTTGCAGTCACGTTGTCTCATGTTGGCATCCATGACGAATGAGCTTCAAAAGCAGCACGAGCATATGAAGTCTTCTTTTGAAATCTACACGCACCTAAATGGTTTATTTGGGGTGCAAAGTAGATACGAGCGGTATGAAACTGCTAAGGCTTTGCAACAAACGAGGATGGCTGAAGGTGCTGATGTTCGATCTCACTGCATCAAGATGATTGGGGTTATTGAAAAGCTTAGTCATCTTGACGTAAAGATGGACAAGACCTACTGCCAGGATATAATCCTCCAGTCATTGCCAAGATCATTCGAGCAATTCGTAGTGAACTACAACATGCACAAGATGAATGTTGAACTTCACGAGTTGGCTAATATGCTCGCCACTGCCGAGGCTTCCATGAGAAAAGAGAAGCCAGTGATGGTTGCTACCTCGACCCAATCCAAGTCCAAAAGGACAAAGAGAGGGAAGGGGAAAGAAAATGCTTCTTCAAGCAAAGGCAAAGCACCATCTGGGCCCATAAGGAAGGGAAAGAAGCGTAAAGCTTCGTCTGGTGAACAGAAATGTTTCTACTGCAAGAAACCTGGACACTGGAAGAGGAACTGCAAAGATTTCTTGGAGAGCTCGAAAGGTATATTCCTTGTTGAAGTTAATTTATCAATTAACTGTGCATCATGGGTGCTAGACACTGCTTGTGGTTCTCATCTTTGTAATGATTTACAGGTGATGGGAGCAACAAGGACACTTAGGCCAGGGGATTGGATCCTGAGATTTGGCAATGGAGCTAGAGCTGCTGCCGAGGCCATAGGCGAAGTGGAGTTAGATTTAGGTGGTAATAAATTAGTCCTTAGGAACGTTCTTTATGTACCTGGTTTGGTGAAAAACATTATTTCAATTCCTGTTTTGGATAATGAAGGTTTTAATTTTACTATTAATAAAGGTTCCTTTTCGTTATTCATGAATGATAATATGTTTTTCACTGGTACATTAAAAGATGGACTATATACCATTGAACCACCTAAGTTAGTGATGCATGTGCAACAAAACAAAAGGAAACAAGATAATGAAATATCTGCCCAATTATGGCACGCTAGACTTGGACATATATCTAAGTCAAGGATTCAAAAGTTAGCATCATCTGGCGCGATTGAAATCAATCGCATTGATGAAATGCCAACATGTGAACCATGTTTAAAGGGTAAAATGGCTAAGTTGCCGTTTAAGGGAAACCCTGAGCGAGCCAAGCAAACATTGGACTTGATACATACTGACGTATGTGGACCACTAAGAAAAAGCGCCCGAGGTGGCTATGACTACTTCATCACTTTCACTGACGACTTTAGTCGTTATGGATATGTGTTCTTGTTGAAACACAAGTCTGAAGCCTTTGAGCGATTCAAAGAATTCAAGATGGAAGTAGAGAATCAACTTGGTCATACGATAAAGGCTCTTCGTTCTGACCAAGGTGGAGAATTTCTTAGTAACGAATTTTTGAATTATCTTGTAGAGCATGGAATACTATCACAGTGGACTCCTCCTGCAACACCCCAATTAAATGGAGTAGCAAAGAGAAGGAATCGAACCTTGATGGACATGGTTCGATCCATGATGAGTGCCACTGACCTTCCTCTTTCATTTTGGGGACATGCCCTCCTCACGACAACGAAGATACTAAACATAGTACCTTCTAAATCCGTAGAAAAGACACCATACGAATTGTGGTTTGGCAAGGCACCCTCATACGCATTCATGCGCATATGGGGATCTCCCGCTTACGTTAAAAAGCTAGTGGGAGATAAATTGGAAACTAAATCCACTTTGTGCAAATTCGTGGGGTATCCGGAAAACTCAATAGGATACGAGTTCTACGATCCTACAAGACAAACTACGTTTGTCTCGAGGAACGCTCACTTCTTGGAGAAGGATTTCTTGGTGGACAAGAAGGAAAATAACGTAGAACTGGATGAGGTCACTGAAGCTGAAAAGGCCGAAGAGGTCGATCAAGCTGACCCGTCGCCACAGGCAGTGGGAGAACATGAGCATGAAAGTGCACCAGAAGGTACACCGATTCTTCGTAGGTCAGAAAGACAACGTAGAGAACCCGAGAGGTACTACGGTCTGCTGCATGAGACTGGACAGTCTCTAACCGACCCAAGGACTTACGAAGAGGCTATGCTAGACATAGACTCGGGAAAGTGGCGCGAAGCCATGGAATCCGAATTGGACTCCATGCACTCAAACAAGGTCTGGGCCTTGGTAGATCCACCAGTGGGAGTGGCTCCCGTGGGTTGCAAGTGGATCTATAAGCGAAAGCTTGGAGTGAACGGAGAGGTAATAACCTACAAGGCGCGATTAGTGGCTAAAGGATATACTCAAAGACCTGGAATTGACTTTGAGGAGACCTTCTCGCCCGTCGCAATGCCCAAATCCATTCGGATCTTGCTGGCCATAGCTGCGTGGTATAACTACGAGATATGGCAGATGGATGTGAAGACTGCCTTTCTCAATGGAGACATTGATAAGGAGATCTACATGGAGCAACCAAAAGGATATGCATCCAAAGGAGATGAACACAAGGTGTGCAAACTCCAGAGGTCCATTTATGGACTAAAGCAAGCTTCCCGAAGTTGGAACATTCGTTTTGATGAGACAATCCAAACTTTTGGATTCATCAAGAACATGTTCGAACCTTGCGTGTACAAGAAGATCAGTGGGAGTACAGTTGAATTTTTGGTGCTTTACGTTGACGACATTCTTCTCATTGGAAACAATGTGAAAGCATTTTCCGAAACTAAAGCATGGTTATCTACACAATTCTCGATGAAGGATATGGGAAAAGCATCCTTTGTACTAGGTATAAGGATCTACCGAGATAGATCAAAAGGACTGCTGGGCCTCTCCCAATCCCAGTACATAGATAAAATCTTGAAAAGATTTAGCATGGAAGAATCCAAGAGAGGATTGCTTCCAATGAGACATGGGATTGCACTCTCTAAGTCTATGGCCCCAAAGACGCCAGAAGAGAGAAGCAATATGTCTCGAGTACCATATGCATCCGCGATAGGAAGCATAATGTATGGTATGCTATGTACGAGACCAGACGTAGCGTACGCTTTAAGCGTTACAAGTCGCTACCAGTATGATCCAGGTGAGCAGCACTGGATAGCCGTAAAGGCAATTCTGAAGTACCTGAGAAGGACTAAGGAATTGTTCTTGGTATACGGTGGAGGAGAATTGAAATTGGAAGGCTATACAGACTCGAGCTTCCAATGTGATGTAGACGACTTCAAGTCGACATCAGGATACGTATTCTGCCTCAATGGTGGTGCGGTTAGCTGGAAGAGCTCCAAGCAGGAAACAACCGCGGATTCAACCACCGAAGCAGAATACATTGCTGCGAGTGATGCAGCAAAGGATGGTGTTTGGATGAGGAACTTCATCCAGGAATTGGATGTGATACCTAGCATCGCTGAGCCCATTACTATCTTCTGTGATAACAATGGGGCAATAGCGCAAGTAAAGGAGCCGAGATCTCATCAGAAATCCAAGCACGTACAAAGACGATACCATGTGATAAGAGATATCATTGGTTGAGGAGACATTAAGATGGAACGTGTCGACTCAGAAGATAATACGGCGGACCCGCTAACGAAGCCTCTGCCTCAAAAGGCATTTGAGAAACATCTGCATAAGATGGGACTCAAGAACATAAAAGACTGGCTTTAGGACAAGTGGGAGATTGATAGAAATAGTGTCCTGCAAGCCAGCTGTATGGCTAGTATTTATTGTAATAAATGAGGAACTATTCAATTTCGATTAATAAATGCACTTTATTAAATGGTCATCTTTATCTTATGTAATAATTATCTACGCATAAGGATAGAAGTCCTTAGATCACAGGGCTATGGGACAATCCGTGGACTGATCTCCAAGGCCGTGATCTAGAACATATTCAAGAGTCGTAGAATCCAATCGAGATAGGACATCGTTGGATTCGGATAGACTCTCACTGTTGTGTATACTCCGATGAACTGGAGGATGCTGGGGTCCACGAGCGTGACTGGGATAGTCGATACACATAAGTGGGTGGCTTGCTGGGATGGCAAGCGCACTGAATACCCCAATTAGGAAATAACTCACCATGGAAGCGGTAGTCGCATATCGGGTTGAAGTTATTCCATATTTATAATAGTATACGAGGAACGATCCCTAACTACTTGAGGTGATAGGGTTTATCTGGTGCGAGAAAGTCTATACTTTGATATGAGTTCCGACTGACTGGGGATCGCCAGAAAGTCTCTGTGGACTCATGTTGGGTATAGAGGAACTCGTATGCAGATTCATATCATCAACAAAGGATCCATTGACCCGACTTGATAGGTTGGGAAATTCTCCTATGGATTTCTGTGAGAAATTAATTCTGGTAAATCCTTGGCCAAGGTATCTGACGACTTTATGTAAGTAGCTCATAAAGATTAAGTCAAAGAGAATTTATTTCGAGATCAGAGTGCATAAGGTCAAGACAAACTAAAAGGGAATCCGATGAAAGACCATGCCCTTAAGTCTCGACTGGGAGATTGATCAATGGAGAGATTATGTCGTATATGGAAATTGTAAATGATAAAAGGTTCACTGAATTAATTCACCAGTGATTGGGCTCCATGGGCTTGTGACTGGACATCGACTGTGGAGTGTGGGAGAATTCCAAAATTAGCAGGGGTGCTAATTTTGGAATGGTCAATCGACAGAGTGTTCGATTGATTTAGAGTAAGTCTTACTCGAATAATTAAATAATATTTAATTATAACCCACGGCCAATTATGTGGTGAACCTACGGGGGCATACACAATACACAAGTAGCGAAAGCGAGGAAATAAGAACGACCGAGTCGACTGGGTCGACTGAGTCAAAATCGACTGGGTCGATTAAATGGGTGGGTCGACTGGGTCGACCCATGTGGAACGAAATTGGATCCAATTGGAATTGGATCAAGATTATAAATTAAATTGGAATTTAATTTATAAGTAAATTGATTAATTAGGATTTAATTAATTAATGGAATAATTAATTAATTAGACTTAGAGTTTAATTAATTAATTGGGAGATGATTTAATTAATTGGGCTATTTAGTTGGGAGATTACATAAAGCCCTGAAAGATTAATTAATATGGGCCATGAATTAATTAGGAGACTTGGTCTTCTAATTAAAGAGGGCCATGACCCATGTAGGAGAATTAGTATCCTAATCCTAGAAGGATTAGGTTATGAGAGATATCTATAAATAAGAGACTAGGTCTCATATCTCATGAATAACTCCACAAGAAAATTAAGAAGAGCAAAAATTCTCTCCCTTTCCCTCTCTGGATCGGCCGAACCTACTTCCACTTTGGAAGAATTTTCGTCTTCAATTTTTCGTTCCAAAGTTGTTCTAAAACCTAGATATTAATATACCCTATGTTCCAGTTGATTAGGATATATTAATTTTCGTGATATTGTGGTGTATCAACTCGTAGAGGCGCAACACGTGGGGCGCTACTCAAAAGGTGTGGGTCGATCTTACCGGGGCAGAATTCAGAGCTCGTCTTGCTAGCCGAGGATTTGCTAGGAGACAGGTATAAACGAGAAAACTTATACTGTCGTTTATTTATATTCATATATATACAACTAGAGAATATCCTGGCAAGATTCCTTAAGAGGCCCTAAAAGTTTTTATATTCCGCTGTGCCTAGGGCTGTTTATCTTACCGAATCCCAACACTCCATGGGTTTGGCATATTGGCCTTCAAGATGGAGAATATATTTGCCTGTCGATATTCTAAGCGAACCGAAAGTAGTCTTTCTTCTGCTCAAAGAATATTCGAAGCCCAAGCTCAAAAAGTTGAATTAAAAGAATAATGATCTTGATCACCATGATCGGACAAGAAAAGAGCCAGTACGATGAGATAATCTCAAAGATATAACAGTCTTTTATAGCAAAAATCGGAAGGAATCCAACGGCGGATAATCCGTAAAACGAATGGATAAGATTAAACAACCGTTCCGATTCCCGAAAAATGAGGAGCCGTTTGGGGTTTCATTCAAACATACCTACGACCGAAACACAAGCGGAATCATTGATCAGAAAAAGCTTTAGACCGAGTAAAAAAAATATATATATATATATCAAACGGTATCATTCGTAGAAATTTCCGAGTAAATGAAACAAAATTTATTCTCGACCCTATTACAAGCAACAAGAAAAAGATTTTGATCCCATTACAAGCTACAAGAAGAAGACACGGGTTCTATTACAAGACGCACAATCCATTTCGATTACCCCTAGTGATTTCTAAAAATGTCCGATTGTTCCAACCTCCCGAGCAAAGAAATCGAATAGGCTCTTCTTTAGGCTTGACAAGTGGGAACTACTGGCCTCTCTGATCTATGATGCCCTTACTCGGAATATTTACAAGGATAGTGAATATTGGGTGATTGGTTGATATGTAGAGAGGCTAATTCGATGCTCAAAATCAAATAACTCAATTCGAACGCCATCCCATTCGTTAAATCCGCACCATCAAACACCCTCAGCGGACATTGCGGCAACAGGTCCTTCGTTCTTCGAAGGACCGACGGGGTTATTAGGGCCGTGGATGGTCAGCAATGCACCATGTAGGCCTTCAAGGTCGAATATTTCTTCGTCTACCGATATCCTAATCGATGATAAAATATTCAATGCCGTAGGCCTCGAAAAATACGTTCTAGCTCGAATTTCAAAATGTTGGGATGCGAGAGGGTGCTTCTCGATCAACATGATCAAAGAAGAAAATATTTCAGAAGTAAAGAATATCGACTTAAGAAGAGGCCCATTTATAGAAGCAGTTTAAATGTAATCCAATGGATGAGATGAAAAAAATTATACGGACGGGATTTGATAACCGTTCAACTTCCCGAGGAATAAAACGATGTTTAGTATTTAAAAAAAAAAGTGAGAGAAGAGAGAAGAGAAAGGAGTTTTAGTACGCAAACCGCTATGAAAGGAAGTCGGTTCGGAAATTGCCTGGACCAACAATATATTCATACACAAAAATACATTATTATCGGTGGGGATTTAATTAAAACAGCTTATTTAGCAAGGGTACAGCAAGGCCTAGAGCTGAAGTTTATGCTCGGAGGAAATCTTTATTCCTTTCAAAACAAGAAAATTTGATATGATACTAGCTAGCCAATAAACAAAAGTTAATACTACAAAACCATATATGATCTTGTTATTGAAAGTAAAATCATCATCGATATCTTGCTCTTTCTTAAACCTCGATCATCAATTAATGCATATGTACAATAATTATTAGCTCTATTATGCATTCATACATTCAATCTACATCACATAACTTCCAATCAAGAAATCAAAACAAAAACATTAATCCAACTTTACTTTTTCATCCCCGGCCCGGCCTTTTATCATTCACTCTGTGAAGAGACATGTTCCAAAAGAAATGCAAGAATCCCTTCACAAAATACACTACCTTTCCATCAAGGCCTAAACTTCTGCCTACAAGATTGGCAATGATGAGGGGTATTTTGAGCATCACATTGGCAAGTCCGAGCAAGATTGAAAAGAATAGAACCCGATCATGCTCATCTAAAACCGAACCCAGATCACGGCCTATTCAGTCCAATCGCCTATGGAATGCTCGTGATCGGAGATTACTATTGGGCTGATCATAGGCCCAAGCCCTTGGGCCAGAGAAATATATCACTGTGGACAGAGTAGCTTGCTCATCAATTTTCACTATAAATACCACTTGCATTTATGACGCCAGACACGCTTTCCAAGGTGCACTCTGCTTGAAGCTGCCGCTCGGATAGATGGACTAGACCGTTTATCATATGTATTTCGCCCTCTAGCTTGTACGGCATCCTATAATGCTCAAATAGGATCCTCAATACTTGTAATCTGTATCCCAACGTTCGGAATATTCATATACATCGATCATACTCTTGTTTCATGGTGTTTAATTTATTAATTACCTTTATTTTTATCATTCTACGATATTGCGTAAGATCAATTGGCGCACACCGTGGGGCCTTATTTGGGTGTTAAATCGAAAAATGCTTACTACGAGGAGGAATACGTATAACCGAGGAGAACATTCCTATGTGACAGGAATGCAGCATTCAGTCAACAATGAGTCTGATAATCTATCCAGGGCGGAAATGCCGACGTCGAAAAAGATATCAACGGTCTTATTCTTTACAATCTTTATTCGGTCATTCCGAGGGATTCCTACTGTAAATTTGTGAACACTGCCGTCGGGAAGATTGCTCTTGATAAATAGGAAAAACTGCTACCGAGCCCTATTTTATTTTCTCTTGAACTCAGTTTAACAAGAAGCATGGTTCGTAGATGCGGTATAATGGATAGATGGAACTACTCACCAAATTTTATTTTATCCATTATCTTATCGCCTCGTTCTGCCCTCGTTTATCCTATTAGGAAAAAGGGATTACCTATCTTATGGAAGTTTTATTCATGGTTCGAAAGTGTGTTATTGTGGACAAAGAAAATTCTACACAGATTTCTAGAATATCCGCCATCTTGTTATCTCGCATCGTCTACGCTTATCTACTATTGCAAAGGATTATCTATCCAGTGGAAGTCTTATTCGCCAAAAAAATTATCAATTCGTTATATTCGAGAAATTATCATGACCAATCTTTATGTCTACCGATCAAAACGACTAAGGGTGAAAGCCGTTGCTATGCCCCTTAGATCGAAATAAATATAAAGGGTGAAAGATGTTGCTAAGACCCTCAGGTGAAAGCAGTTGCTATGACCGATCAAAACGACTAAGGGTGAACGCGTTCGATCCTCATTCAAGAGATCATTCCAGATGCAGAACTCAGCAATGATTCCTCACGACAAACACTCACCACGTGTCGCACATCCTCGAGCGTCCAATGGATAAAAACTAGATCGGAGCCCATCTTCAGGGCTTTTAACCGATCTTAGGTATTCATCTGTAAACAATGATTGTTATACACAATCATTATCTACAGCCTAGTCCGATCCAGAGCAGCGGAGAGTTACCTCAGTGGATTTACTCCAAGAAACCTCGAAGGAACTATACTTCAAGAAAGCCCTCGATGAAGCTGGTGCTCCAGATTTAAAGAGCTCCTCTGAGGTTAACCAACTGCCCGATCAGACGCAACGCCAGAAAACCGGAATTCTAACCCGTCTCAGATAGGGTATATCTAAGAAGACAGGTTGCCTGCCGGTATTCTAGGCGCGATTTCTTTTGCCTGTCGATATTGTAAGCGAAAAAGATTACATCAAAGAGACCAACTCGAAAAACAGGTTCCGAATTCTAATTTCAAACTCCTTTATCTCAGAGGTAAAACGAATCGTATTTAACAAAGGTAAAACTCGGGCCATGATGATCGGACGGAACATAAAGACAGGAGTGAAGAATGTCACATAAACAAGTTGAAACTATTTATAGCAGAAAAAGATTAAAACCAATGGCCCAGATGGCAGATCGCGGACGGTTTTGATGTAAATAATAAATGAGCTGACCGATTCATTTCCCGAGAAATAGGGTCCTGTTTGGTTGGGAGAAGAAATGATTTTATGGGTGCATAAAGAAGGGCTTGTCCGAAAGAATAGTTCAACAAATCCTTGTCTATTATCCTATCTTAAACGCAACGTTGGAATCATGAATGTTTGTTTAAAATTCAACCCTTATGCGCCCGCTATTCGAAATATGAAATCGGTTTGGAAAACTCATAGCGTTATTATCGACAATCGCAATTCTGACAACAGCTCAGTTTTGAACTATTCACAATTAACTGGTTGATCTTACGTGATTTCGTTCGTTCGATTAGGGGTGGGATGTAATGCAATAACAATAATAAATAAAGGAAAGTAAAGACCAAAGTAGTTGTATTCGAATTGACTGAGTACAAATACAAGTATTCAAGGGTCCTATTCGAGCATTATTGGATGCCGTACAAGCTAGAGGGCGAAATACATATAATTCTAAGCCTATATTCCCAAGCGGTTCCTAGCAGTAGCTTCGAGGAGGGAGCACCTGGAAAATCATGTCTGGTGTCATAAATGCATGGGGTATTTATAGCTGATCTGACGGGCTTGGGCCTGGGCTCGGCCCAACAGTACCCTTCGATCTTGGGTTCTGAAATGAGCTCGGAACAGTTAATACTATGCCGTGGACCAACTTCTTGCTCTCTGGGGATAGTATCTAGTGTCATTCGAACAGCATCGGGCCCATAGAGGCATGGAATCTAAATTACCCCTCATCAATACTCCCCCACTTCTCGAGCGTGAGGTGGAGCTTGCGCTCGAAGAAGTACAAGTTGCGTCCCACACTATTATGAGATGAGCCATTCATAATGTCTTTAGGATATGCCTCGTTAAAAACCTAGCCCGGAAAAACCCGTTGGGATAAAAACCGAGCCAGGGAAAAAGAGTGCATATATAAGAAGACATGTGCCGGCGCATTGTAAAGATAACCTTGTCGGAGGATCTTTGAATTGTTATATCCTTTATGGTTCCGCGATGTGTTGTTCGATCTCTTAATGAATGCTTCCCAAATTATCCGATCATAACAAAGAGGACCCACGAGATTCTAAGGAGAAATTTGCAAAGGACTTATTCCGTAATCTTAGAAAATGAAGGATCAAAGTGCTATTCTGTGAGGAATAACCCTGAGTTTTTACCCAGGGTAAGTTCAACCGTCGCGGTTACTCGGGGACCTGTTTGCAATTTTACCTTTTTAACCCCGTATATATATGTTGACTCGTTGAAAAATTATTTACATATTACGTCCTCTCTTGAGCTCGAAGCGTTTGAGATCGAAACATCATTTGCCTTTTGTATATTTGTTTCTCAATCCATAATGTCGAGCTCTAGAAGTGTAAGGGGCAAGAATAAGGTCGGAGAAAACCCAGAGTCCGATCCTTTGCTGAAGCTTGTTGATGATTATGAGGATGGGGAGTTTTGTCAAGGACGCGAGGATGAGGATCCGAATGAGGATCTCGAAGAAAATGAGGTCGAGAAACGCAGCATCGGCGAGGGTGCTTTTGTCAGGATTTTCAAACATACACAACCCTCTACCGCCACCATCTCGAACAAGTCAGAGCTTCCTGCCAGCCAGACTTCCTGCTGTTTTTCGAAGAAGGATCTCTCTTTCCTCGAGGCGGAGTTCGGGAAATTTCTTCCTAAAGGGTTTTCAATCGTCATTCCCTCTTACACCGAACGTGCTACCGATTCCCCGGCTGGCTGTCAAGCCTTTTACGAGGATCAATTTTCTTATGGTTTGCGTATCCCATTTATTCCCCTTGTTAGAAATGTCTTGAACTTCTTTTCGCTTTCCCCTGCTCAGCTTCTCCCGCATTCTGTAGCGTATTTAGCAGCGTTTAGCGCTCTTATGGAGGCAAAAGGGGAAGAGGCCTCTTTTATCAATTTTTGGCAGGTATTCCGAATGGACCCATGTAAGGGTTCGAATTTGGGGTTCGTGTCCATCCGCCCGCGATCGAAACGGCCTTTTCTTACGAAAATAACAACGGATAAGAGTATAGGTTGGAAGAGGAGATTCTTTTTTGTGAAGGGTCCTGATCTTCCAATGTCTGAAGGTAGTTCGAAAACAAGACCGTATCGATGGGATGGTGCAAATACCTGGACATACGGTTCTCGCAGAATCAAAGAGAAGCTCAGCCATCGTCTTTCTGATGAACTGCTGGAGCAGTTGCAGTCTAACCCTTACCAGACTAGATTCCTGATTCAGGAAGGCGTTTTGCGATTGGCCGGGTTGAGCCATTGTAATTATCCTACTCCTGTGATTAAATACCCTAGCCAATCCTCTGAAGGATCCCTTCTGCGAACCTCTAGCGCTCCGACCCTTGCTCCTCTCTCTTTGGGTATGCTTCTTATCTTCAGCTTACTTTTAGGTTTTATTAAACAATTCTCCTTGTTTAAACTCGTGCCCGATTCGTATTATCCTTGCAGGTCGAGTTGTTGAGAAATTTCGAGTATCCGCGGCCGGCCCGGTTGAAAATAAGCGATTTTATTTCGATCCGTTACCTTGTGCCTCCGAAAGAAAAACGGACATAAGCAATTTTGGTGGGAGTTCAGCTGTCATACCATCTTTGATTCCTGATTTAAGAGGGGTTGGCACTATGAGTTCCCTGAATTCCGCCACGGCCGGACCTCTTCGAACCTTGTTCTCCCCTGATACTTCCGCTCTTTCGTCTGTCGGCTACAGTCAACATTCCTGGAATCGGATTCAGGGTATTCAGGAATACGAGAAGCTTCTGGGCCAGAAAAGAAACGCTGAACACCCAGGGCCCTCGAGGAGGATAAAACCCTTTGGCGTGAGTTCTGCTTCTGTCCCTTGTCGAGAAGGTAGGTCGGAGCCTGATGTGGCAGACTTCATGGACGAGCATTTTCGTAGTAGCAGAACTGCTGGATATCCTGAGGACGGTACCATTCTGACCGATTTGGATGTGAATGGGGAGAACGAATTCGATAAAGCCGCTAGAATTTTTATGGCTAGTCGGTTTTAGAGGGATATGCTGTTCCATTTTGTCAAAGGCGATTTTGAGGTTTTGAGCGATTTCTCCCGAACGTATCATGAGGTGATAATTTGTCTCTTATTTATTCCCTTTTAAAGTCCCTAACCCTTGCTGATATCTGAGAATGTGTTATAGGTCAGGGATTTGTTCGCCCTCCAAACCTATCGTTTGGCGCTATTAGAGCAGGAGTCGCAGGACGCTCATGATGCGTATGCGCAAATTTTTTCTGACAACCAAGTTCTTCGGTCTCAACTGGCAGAAACTCAACGAGAATTATCCCAAGTAAAGAAAGAGCTCAATGAGGCAACTATGAAACGTTCCTCGTCTGTAGAGGAGGACTTGCTGGCATCCGTTAAAGAGATAAGTGCCCTTGAGGAAGAGTTGCAGAAGGTAAAGATAGAACTCGAGCTGGCAAAGCAAGATTCCGAGCGTGCATATGCTCAGGGCCGGGAAGAAGCTGAGATTCCTTCCATACGAGAATTTTTGGAATCCCCTGCCTTGAATCC
Source organism: Penstemon eatonii (assembly GCA_038501285.1). Classification (NCBI taxonomy): domain Eukaryota; kingdom Viridiplantae; phylum Streptophyta; class Magnoliopsida; order Lamiales; family Plantaginaceae; genus Penstemon; species Penstemon eatonii. The sequence continues at coordinate 52,800,001 of CM076710.1, read as the reverse complement.
TTTAGTTCAAAGAAAAATGGGAGAAATTCTTCAGACGATCTTCTATAAAGGGGTTCAACAATTTGTCGCGGCCAAGAAAATCCCGGATGATATGGATGAGTACTATAAGTATATGAACCCTTTCAAGAACGCTGAAGGGAAGGATTACAAAGCTTCCTCTCTACCCAAGATGGATGCTAACTGGCAGGATCATCGCTTTGCCCCCCTAGTTGAGGAGTATGGCATTCCGATGCCTAACCCTGACGTGCTCGAGTATTCCTCCGACGATCCTCCTGTGCCGGGGGGAAAAGGCGGAGATGTCGACATGGGCGACGTACCGAATAGAGAAGACGATCGAACTCAAGATCAAATCGAGTAACTTCTCCACTTCTAACATATACCGCCTGATTTTCTATCTAGCAAGTTGCCGGAGTCGAACGTGATGAAAAGGGCGATTCATAGGTTTGTAGTCAGGAATTAATCGTAGATCACCCATGTAACTCATTTTTGTAAACGGATCTGTTTTCTTCCTTTATCTGATTCGTGTAACTTGTAAATTCCAATCTTACTAATAACCATATTAAATTTTTGAGGTTCGATAACTATCTATGCTCGGACATCACCCATTCCCTACGGGATTTTTCTTTAAAAGTTGCGTCGATCCACTATTGTAATCGCAAGGCGTAGTGTCTATAAATATTAGGATTTCTTTTCATTATCCATACGACATCTTTGCTTATAGAGATCGGAGCTCTTGCCATATTTTCCGCCTTCTTCGAATCCTTCAAAGAGTAAGAATCCGAATTATCGATCCCAAATCCACTTACCATGGAAAATGTACTAGGGAAAGCTATCAACCCCAAATCGTTATTTGGCGGTTCGAAGAATAAGAATCCGAGCAAAGAGCAGAAGATTGCCAAGGAGGCCAAAACCTCCAAATCTTCTTCTAAGACCTCAGTGTCTTCCCCGAAAGCTCCTATAGGGAAAGACAACAAGAAAGAGAAAAGTACTTCTTCAAAACAAAATAAAGGCAGTTCTAGCAAGTCCATTTTGGACGAAGAACTCGAGGCTGCGCCTGGGGTTTCTCCCCCGAAAGTTGTCGATTCTTCGAACGAAGATCTTGTGAGAGAAAATATTTATGTTCCTTCTTCGAATAAAAGGCCTTATTCTGACGTGGTTACTCCTGTTGAGGCATTGCAAAATCTTGCTATTGGTAGCAAGTCATCTTCCGATGTTTCGACCGTTCCTCCCACAGGGAATCTCAGCAAAAAACCCAAGTCAACGATTGGTGGAGGGGTTTGTGCTGAATCCTTAGAAATTGATAATCCTCCCAAACCCCTTGTTGACTCCATTCCTCCAAAAATTACTTCTTCCGCGCCTGAAGGGTCGAAAATTGGGTCTCCTCTTAAGGCTGATCCCATGGATAGTCTGTTGCAAGCTAACTTTACTTCTTCAGAAACTAACATGCCCAAGGAGAGAAACATGTCCAAGGAGAGAAACATAGAAGAGTTGTTTGAGTCTGGGCAGCATTTCCTGTTTCAGGTTTTTTTTTTTTTTTTTTTGAAGATCAATTCCTTTTGACAGGCCGGGCAAGATTTTATTGAGCTTAAAACGTTTGCTGAGCGGGAGACCAATCATCGTGCCGCTATTTCCCTCGAGCTGGAGGAGAAGAAAGCCGAATTCGACCGTGTCTTCGCGGAGAAGCTTGCTCTAGAGAGGGAGAAGTCTGTTAAAGAAAGTGGAGAGGAGATCCATAAGCAGCTGAATGAGGAGCTCGAAAAACTGAAGAGTCTTCACGAGCAGGAGAGGCAAGAATTCACGCGTCGAGAAAAGGAGGCTTATGACAGTGGATATGAAGCTGGATATGAGGCTCGGAATGCCGAGCTTCGAAAGATTTTCTCTGACAACAAACTTCTCTAGATGTTGCTTTTCATTTACCCGGGCTTGTAGTATGGCTATATTGTTTTTACTTATGTGATCATGAATAATTTCAGACAATTTTATCCCCCATGGTTTGTAATAATCTATTAGTTCTCGGATTACAAGTTTGTTCATAATTTAATGTACTCTCTTCTGTCCGTGGTTTTGTTTGCTTTCTTCGTTTGGTCTTATGCTCGTAATCTTCGCTTTTCGATCTTGGTATATTACTTATGTTCGATTTCCAGAATATATCACTTTCTCTTCCCGGTGAAATTCTCGGGAAGCGCAACAGTCTTTCGATCTTGACCGTTCATTTCGTTTTCTGCTAGCCGTTGGATTTTGAGAATAGTACTTATAAATAGGGTTCAATTCGTATCCTTATAAAATTAATTTTAAAGCAGACTCCTTCGACCATGCTGGTTAAAAGATCTTGTTGTATGGCCCAATATTTTGGATTTCGAGTTAGGACCTATTCTGCGGGTCATAGACTAACTGGTACTTCGACCTCGACTAGGGTATCTGCAGGCGAACATCATTCCGACCTTGGAGACCGGTCAGCTTTATTGCAGACCACCCACGACCCCCCGTGGTTTAGGAGAAGTCCAAGCATCAAATCTTTTAGGGGTCTCCAGCGGTTTGTTCGGTTCTTCCTCAAGGATGTAAGGGGTGGAGCTTCGAGGGTCGAGGCCCTCAATAAAGTATTCACGTTACACCTAGAAAAGGATGCCTTACCCTTCTCCTTTTTGAGGAATCATAAATAAAGATAAAAGCCTGTTGGCTCGACAGGCTCCTCCAATCCGAGTAAGGACATTATCGTTCGCCGAAAATTTCATAGGAAGCTTTGTAGGTGTTTGTAGAATTATAAAATGTAACAGGAGTTGATATCTTTGTAACTTGTAACTTTTCAATGTATCGAACTCTGGAAATAATAATTTCTCGATTAATTTCTTACATTCGTTCTTATCAGCTTAAATAAAGCTCTTTACCGATCTTGGTCCATCTTCGGACGAGTTCTTGATAATGGTTCCTTGATCAGTTATAGTCCGACTTTTTCTTTGTGACTTTCTTTAACGATCGGGAATTAAACTATAATTATTTCGAGCATTGTTGAATTTTACCGTTTCTTCATTTATCCGCACGGTTCCTGAATTTTCGGGAAGTGGAACGGTCGCTGTATTTATTGCTCGCATTTTGGCCACTAGTTCTGTTCAGCTTTTGAAAACAGTCCCTGATTTATCGGGAATCTGAGCGGTCAGAGCGCTTTTAATATACATATTGCCACCGTTCATCTGAAGAGATCTACACCGTTGATACGGAATTCTTCCCCCTATAAATACTTCTAAATTTACCTTCATATTTTTACTTGTCTGTAAACATTTCGTTCGATCAATATGGTTGCATTTTTACCTCCATCAACCATCTTTATTTTCGATTCGGTCTCAGCAATAAAAGCGTTCGAGATTCGGACTCGAACTCTCTTCTTTGATCTCTTCGGCGTCCCTGTATGGGGAATAATTTCGACCAGGGTATCGACAGGCGAAAAGGATTGCGACTGGGGTACCGACAGGCGACCAGCTCTCTCTGATGCCATCCATTTGAGACTGGTTAGAATTCCTGTATCCTGTCAATCCACCCAGTCAGATAGTGGGTCGACTGCTGGGGAAGTTTTCCCGTACTCAATATACACTTCTTCAAGAGGTTCTTTGAAGAATGTTACCTCCGAGATTGCGTGGAATAATCTTTCTAGAGATTGCTTCCCTGTTTCTCGATCCGGTCCGACATGGGACGACCATTGAGGAAGCGAAGGATGAAGGGTAGAAGTGTTATCCTAGCTCCGCCTTCCTCCTTTGAAAATGTTTTAGGGTATGGTTAATTTGTAATAGGATCATGCTGAATGTAGATTTTCAGCTTAGCTCGATTTTCTTTATTATTGTAATCACGAAATTTTTTGTAATCGTTCGAAAGATCATGAATAAGAATACTTATTTTCTCCCTTACACTTACTGCAGAACTGTTTCCGTATATTGTTACCGAGCACCGACTTCTTCGTCCCAAAAATATGATCATCAAATATCATTTTCGAATGATTTTAATAAGTGTATCGATAATAAAGAATAATTGACATTCTTCTTTCTCTGATATTCAGATATAAGTAACAGTTGATCTTTGTAGACCGATCAAAATTTGATAATACTGGAATAATAATGATAGGCCCTCTTGGCGGATTGTGATTGCTGTAGTTCGGAATAGGACGTATATTGGAATCTCTGGATTGATAATTTACACCTTGGATCGTAGCCAAGGGTTTCAACCATTTGGTAATTTCGATCTAAGGGGCGTAGCAACGACTTTCACCTTTAGTTGTTTTAGAGCATTTTTAGCCCCAGGGTCATAGCAAAGGCTTTCACCCATTTAATAATTTCGATCTAAGGGGCATAGCAACGGCTTCCACCCTTAGTCATTTTAGAGCATTTTTTAGCTCGAGGGTCCTAGCAGAGGCTTTCACCCATTTAATAATTTCGATCTAAGGGGGCATAGCAACGGCTTTCACCCTTAGTCATTTTAGAGCATTTTTTAGCTCGAGGGTCCTAGCAGAGGCTTTCACCCATTTAATAATTTCGATCTAAGGGGCATAGCAACGGCTTTCACCCTTAGTCGTATGAGAGCATTTTTTAGCTCGAGGGTCCTAGCAGAGGCTTTCACCCATTTAATAATTTCGATCTAAGGGGCATAGCAACGGCTTTCACCCTTAGTCGTATGAGAGCATTTTTTAGCTCGAGGGTCATAGCAGAGGCTTTCACCCATTTAATAATTTCGATCTAAGGGGCATAGCAACGGCTTTCACCCTTAGTCGTATGAGAGCATTTTTTAGCTCGAGGGTCCTAGCAGAGGCTTTCACCCATTTAATAATTTCGATCTAAGGGGCATAGCAATGGCTTTCACCCTTAGTCGTATGAGAGCATTTTTTAGCTCGAGGGTCATAGCAGAGGCTTTCACCCATTTAATAATTTCGATCTAAGGGGCATAGCAACGGCTTTCACCCTTAGTCGTATGAGAGCATTTTTTAGCTCGAAGGTCATAGCAGAGGCTTTCACCCGTTTAATAATTTCGATCTAAGGGGCATAGCAACGGCTTTCACCCTTAGTCGTATGAGAGCATTTTTTAGCTCGAGGGTCATAGTAGAGGCTTTCACCCATTTAATAATTTCGATCTAAGGGGCATAGCAACGGCTTTCACCCTTAGTCGTATGAGAGCATTTTTTAGCTCGAGGGTCATAGCAGAGGCTTTCACCCATTTTTAATAGTAGATGGAGATGAGAAGAGATTGAACAATAGATGAACCGAGGTCGATAATATAAAAGATATGAATGAATACAAATATTGATGAGATTAGTTTCCATTGAATATATAATTCTGATCGAAATAAATTTTGACGAGATAATAGTCTTCTGCAATCATGAGAAAAGCTGAATCATAGAGAAACAGCCAATAATAAATAACCTTAGGGCTTAATAAATAAATTTTATGCCTTGTCGAGAAAACTCTTTGTCTATAAGTTCCCAATCTTGTCATGTTTGATTTTTTTTTCTAAATGATTCCTCATTTATCGAGAATTGCAAGGGTCGACAAATCTCATCCATTCATTTCGCGAATTATCTGCCGCCGGATTCCTTCATCTTTTATTTATAAAAAGGGCATGATGCTATTGAGATTTTCTTATTCGCTGTATCAGCATTTTATTTGTCCGACCATGCTAATCAAAATTGCTACTCCATCCATTCGATTATTTTGAGCTCAGACTTCGAACAATCTTTAAGAATGACAGTCTTCTAATCCGACCTCGCTTAGAATATCGTCAGGCAAATACAATTTCCATCTTGAAAGCCAATATGCCAGATTCAGGAAGTCCACAGGCTGTCGCGCAGGTCTTCGATTAGGGACCTGTTGCTACAATGCATTTAGGAAGACATAGCAGGGAGCGAACTATCCAGAATATAGTCACTCGATAAGCCATGTGCTCGTCCTTTTATCCTCGGAAGATCGTAAATAAAGTTAAAAGCCTGCGGGTCCTTTGGAAATTCCCACGGTCGGAGCCAAATTATTCCGAAAGAGCAATAGGAGAAGAGACCGAAAATTTCATAGGATTGTAGAAAGTGATAGCGTTTTTATGTAATATATATAGGCTTGAGTTATGCTCAACATGTATTTTGCTCATCTTGTATTTTCCGAGATAATTTAAATACACTTCTTCCATGTTTTGTTGATAGAATAATCATAATTAGATAGATTCTTATCTTCAATACTTCCACATCAATCCTCTAATATCGATAAAGAAATACTCAAACACCGCTTGCTTGATCGAGCAATAAATATTATAGTGGACCTAATATTAATAAGGAAAATGTTGCCATCAAGCCTTGGCACTGCCGGATTTCCATAGTCGCATGATTTTTTGGTCGAGAGTTCTGTTCGAACCGATCATGATTCTTCCAAGTCGAATAATGACTGTAAAAACATTTGAATGAACTGATCTTGAACCTAAATTGCCGATCTTCATCAATAATGTTATAACTATGCCTATATCGGTCTGGTGTTTAGAATGTTATAAATTTTCCTATACGGCCTGTTAAACCGTGTTTCCTTCTAACCAAACAGGACCCTATTTCTCGGGAAATGTAATGGTCAGTTCATTTATTACTTACATCCCAACCGTCGGTGATTTATTATCTGGACCATTGGTTCAAAAACTTTGCTGTTATAAATAGTTCTCCTTTGGTTTATCCGATACTCTTCATTTTCTCCATTATGCTTTGTCCGACCGATATGGGTCGAATCTTGCTTTCGATTCGTATTGCTTCCAAAATATAGAAATTTGAGATAAGAATTCGAACCTTATTCTTCGACTCTGGTCTTTTTGGTGTACCCCTCTTCGCTTAGAATATCGACAGGCAAAAGAACTTGCGCCTAGAATACCGGCAGGCAACCTGTTTGATAGGATAGGGCCCTGCAAGCCAGTTCAATTAGCTTGTAATAGATCTATCTTGTATATAACAATCTTTGATTTTATAATAATACGCATGTTTATTTATATATGTATAAGGATAAACAATGGCCAAACTTCATCTCTCGCGAATACATTTAAGCGATTGGTTGAAACCCTGAGATCACTCACGACTATGGGACTATACACTTCAGTACTGAGTGCACTTATCATGAAACAGTCTCAAAGGTCGTGATCTCGAAAATGTTCCAAGTCATAGATTCATATCGAGACGGGGTATCGAGTGAATCGTCAAGACTTGTACGATTATGCATGATTCACACGGAGTGAATTTGTTGTAGTTTCATGAACAAGGCATTTGAGGCCAGTGCATATGACTAGGTGATTCGATGGAGGATCGAATGCATCGAACGACCCGAACAGAGAAACCCATTGTGGAAGCGCATGACGCATATCGGTGATGGGATGTTTCTCAAAGGATTATAATAGTGTACGATTTAGTCCTATGACTTGAGGTGCTAGGGCGAATTCGGTGCATGAAAGTGCGTACTTAGATCTAGGTATAGGCCACTTAGCTTGGTCATAAAAATGCCTAGGTTGGGTGCGTATGGACATGTACGCGAGTGGTTAGTACCAAGATGGAATCTGTTGACTCATCGTAATGGATGAGAATATTTCCTATACGATTCTTAGATAATGTTTCCAATGAATCTACGGCCGTAGTCGGTGACGGATTTGGAAAGGGGTTTCCAAATTAGGCAGTCACACTGGAACATTATCCTGAATTAGAAAGTATAGTTATCGAGACAAATTTAGAGGTGCCGATCAATTCACATACCCTAAGTCTTGATCGGGAAATTGGTCGACAGAAGGACCGTATGTACATGGTAATTATATGAGGTAAGGTTCACTAAATATCAATTCACCTGATGTTGGGCTTCATGGGCTTGTGGCTAGACATCGACCATGAAGTGTGGGTACTCCTGAATTAATAGAGGAATTGATTCTAGGAGTGGTCAATTAAAGGTAGTTTAATTGATCGGAGCAATTTATTGTTCATAAATTAAATCACGAGGTTTCGTGAGCCTGCTGCCAATTGATGGTGAACCCAGAGGGTCACACACAATACAATTGGACGGTGACTGTTCTGTAGGAATATAAAAGGAATTAATTGATTTAAAAGTAATTAAATCAATTAAGTGAATTAAAGTGTTAATTCAAGTGGGAGATAAATTAATTAATTGATTTAATTGATTTAAATGACAATTGATTAATTAAACTAAATATTAATTAAGTAATTAATATGGGCTGGATATTTAATTAAGTAATTAATTAAATTAAGGTGGGCTTGCAAGAAATGGACTCCTAAGCCCATTAGGAATCTTGTAACCCTAGGACTTGAGGAGTGCTTATAAATAGAGTTCTAACAGAACTCAGAGACACAACATCTAAGCAAAAACCCTAGTCTTCTCTTGCCCTAGGAAATCCGCCCCACCCTGCGCCGCCCAAGCCCTAGCGCCGCCGCCGTGTGCTGCCGTAACATCGCCGCACCGCCGCCGTGAAAGCCCTAGTGCCGCCGCCGCAAATCTTCTCCCTCATTCCTTTTGTGCAGAATTTTGATCTGTCAAATAGATCTGCACAATCCTTCATCAACAAGCCTCTTAGATCTAGTTCTGAGCCTAAGACTAAGAGGTGTCATCATAATCCAGTTGGTGTGGACTTTTCTCTGGAGGTGAGACGCTTGGATCACTCCAGTGAACCAGAACCTTAATCAGAGTTCAGAATCAGAGTTGGAGGTTTCCACCACCTTGCCTGTGGTGAGGTAAAAATCGAAAACCCCCTTTGTTAGATTATTTCTGTGCTTTGTTTTATGTCTTTCGTATATATAACTTCGAGATATTATTATGGGATCTGTGGGTGTGCCTTGAAAAAATTTTAATTTCCGCACTCTGTTGTACTGACAATCGAGGCATATCCCAACAGTGGTATCAGAGCCAACTCCATGATTATTATACGAAAGGCTTGAACATAATATGTGTTTATATTATATGTTTAATTATGTATATTAAAACGCATGATAATTATGTTCTGTCGATTGATTCTTACTTGTTATGACTAGATCTACAATTGGGTAAAACTGTTTTTCAGATCTATAGCGTTTTCATAGTTTTTGAAAACTTCAGGACTCTTTGGGCAAAATCGCAAACTAGGGTTTTAAAGGGCTTAAAAATTCGAAATTTTAGAATCTGGAAATTTCAAAAATTCTGGACTGTTTTCGCAAACTGGTCGCACGCTTTTTGGGGTCATTTTGTAATTTCCGAAAGTTTAGGGACTGTTTTGCAATTACCGAAACTTCAAGGATCTGTTTGGAAAAATCGAAAATTTTCAGAATTCAAAATTTATTTTCTGGAATGCTGGCCGAAACTGCTTTGGGTGTTTTTGTAACTTTTTAAAAGTTTTTGGGGTCAAAGTGCAATTTTCGAAAATTGAGGGGCCGAAAATGCAATTTTCAAAAGTTGAAAAACAGAATCTGATTTTCAGCAGGAAAATTTATTTTGTTTACCCGAAAGTTTATTTTGTCATAATTAGTAGTGACTAAAAGTAAGAATCAATGGAAGTTAGTTTTAAAAGGATGTTTTAAAATTAAAGAAAGGAGAAAGTAAAATGTCGTTTACATGTTTCTTGCTCTACGTGAACTGTTTACGTGGTTTTCGATCGAGCCGAGCTTTGACCTTAGGGTAGATGTGATTGGTTTAATTTAATGTTTGGTTTTTTATTAGGGCCTGCGAGCCTTTTATGTTTTTGGGCCAATTTTAAGGCTTTGTAATAGAATAGGGCTTTAATGCTTTCCTAGTCTAGGATGGAGGCCCGTTACAAGCAAGATGGGAGCCCAAGGAGATATGAAGGCCATGTATGCATGGTGATTAATGTAATAGCATAGCCCTGTTTGAGAACCCTTTAGATTGACCAATAGGGCCAACATCAATGGCTCGATGATGGCCCACATAGGAGGCTCCCGATCGAAAACATATTGTGGTAGAATGCATGCTAGGCTTGTATGTTTTTATTTATTTGTCGATTTATTTTTGGCTACCCGCTAGAATCTAGATCGTAATAAAAGAATAAAGCATAACTTACACGGTGAGATCTCGAGGAGAGTTAGTATAACTTTCAAACCAGAAATACCCCTCTCGAAATAAAATATTAAGTCATATTGGGTAAACTATAAAATGAAGTTTTATAGATCCAAGCCTTCCATCAATAGGGACTAGTGTATGTTGTCTACTTATCGATAGAGGTGATCCAGAGTCTGGCACCCGAGTCGAAGAAAGGGACAATACACGAAATTCCTCGATTCTTGTTTTTAACTAAACAAGACAAGGGTGGGAACTTGTCGGGATGTGAAAATCGACCGATAACTAGTTACGGGGATTTCATGACCGGGCCTGTTGCTCATCAAGATTGACTGGGTCAGACTTAAACGAGGAGTAACATCTATGATGTAGCAGTGCTAGATAGATGCGAAAATCGAGGCAAAATAGCTTGAAGGTTGTGGAGTAACACAATTGGTAAAAGTATACCTACCTGGAGAATTACTTGTATGGCCACGAGTCGTGGGTGCAATTAATTGCTGCTGGGACGTCAAGACCTACTAGGAAATAGAATTTCCCGAGCGATCAAAGGGGTGATTGTTTCGACAAAATAGTGGGAGAACTTTTTCGAAACTAAGTCCAACTTCGATAATTATAAGTATTAGACATAAGATCAGTTAGCTTAATGTTGTCTTCTTTCCTATTGTAGATATTGATTACAATGTCTAAGAATCCATTATCTGTTATCCTCGACGCAAACAAATTGAATGGTTCAAACTTTGTCGACTGGCTGAGAAATCTGAGGATAGTCCTAGACTCCGAATGTCGCAGTTATGTGCTCGACACACCCATGCCTGCTGCACCCGCAGCACGAGCTACTGAGGAACAACGAACCGCCCATGCTAAAAGGGTTGATGATGATCTTCAGGTTCGTTGCCTCATGCTAGCTTCGATGTCAAACGAACTGCAGAAACAGCATGCTGCTATGCCGCTTGCTAGAGATATACTTCTCCATCTCCAGCAGATGTTTGGGGAAAGATCTCGCGCTGAAAGATTCGCGACCTCTAAAGAGTTGTTTAATCTCAAGATGGCTGAGGGAAGCAGTGTAAAAGATCACTGTCTGCGTTTCATCAACTTGGTTGAAAAACTGGGGCGATTGGACGTGGATTTGCACGCTGATCTTAGCACTGACCTCCTTCTCCATACGCTGCCCCGTTCATTTGACCAGTTCGTGTTGAACTTCAACATGGAGGATAGAAACCTCGCTCTTCACGAACTGACCAATTTATTGGTAACGGCAGAATCGACTCTCAAGAAAGAGAAACCTGTAATGATTGCACACCAATCGAAGGCTGCAAAGCCTAAGAAAGGTAAGAAAAAGAAGAAGGTATTTTCTTCAAAGGCAGTCACCAAGGTGGTCGAGAAAAAGCGCAAAAGCCCAGAAGACGAATGTTTCCACTGCAAGAAAGCAGGGCACTGGAAAAGGAACTGCCCAGACTACCTAAAGATGAAATTGGTAGCCAAAGGTATTTTTCTAGTTGAAGTTAATATTTCTATTAACTGTGCATCGTGGGTGTTAGACACCGCAGCAGGTTCTCATATCTGCAATGATTTGCAGGTGATGGGAGCAGTAAGAACCCTGAAGCCCGGGGATAGAATCCTGCGTTTTGGAAACGGAGCTAGGATCGCCGCCGAGGCTATAGGAGACGTGGAATTAGTCTTAGGGAATTTTACTTTAATTTTAAGGGATTGTCTGTACGTACCAAACGTTATTAAAAACATCATTTCTATTCCTATGTTAGACATTGATGGTTTTAATATTTCCATTCAAAATGGATCTTTTTGCATATTTAAAGGTGATTTAATGTATGCTCGTGGTACTTTGATAGATGGTCTATATTCCCTAGAACCTATAAATTCCAACGTCATGCACATTCAATCTAGAAAAAGGAAATATGATAATCAAACTCCACAACTTTGGCACGCTAGACTTGGACATATTTCCAAGAGTAGGATTCAAAAGTTGGTTTCCTCTAAGGCTCTTGAAATAAAGAACTTAGATGAACTCCCGACTTGCGAATCTTGTCTCAAAGGAAAGATGACCAAATCACCCTTCACCGGGAATCCCGAGCGAACCAAACAGACATTGGATCTTATCCATACTGACGTTTGTGGACCATTGAGTGTCAATGCGAGAGGTGGATTCTCTTACTTCGTAACATTCACCGACGATTTTAGTCGTTATGGATATGTGTATCTTATGACACACAAATCCGAAACCTTTGAGAAATTCAAAGAGTTTCGAATGGAAGTAGAGAACCAACTTGGACATAGTATTAAAGCACTTCGTTCTGATAGAGGTGGTGAGTATTTAAGCCAAGAATTCCTTGATTATCTAAAAGAGAATGGAATTCTCGCACAGCGAACTCCCCCTAGGACACCTCAACTCAATGGAGTGTCTGAGCGGAGGAACCGGACTTTGTTAGACATGGTTCGTTCCATGATGAGCTTTGCTGACCTTCCCTTTTCGTTTTGGGGCTTAGCCCTATTAACTGCTTCGAAGATACTAAACATAGTACCTTCAAAGTCAGTGCCAACAACGCCGCACCAAGTATGGTATGGTAAAGCACCCGTGTGTTCGTTCTTACGAGTATGGGGATCTCCTGCGTATGTAAAGAACAAGAAGGGAGATAAGCTGGATAGTAGATCTAGTTTGTGCAAATTTGTGGGTTATCCAAAGGACTCTATTGGATACCTGTTCTTCGATCATAAAGAACGTAATACGTTCGTATCAAGGAACGCCCACTTCTTGGAAGAGGATTTCCTCACCAACAGAAATGGGACAATCGTAGAACTTGATGAAGTCCAAGAATCGGACCCATCCCCACAAACAGTGGGAGCTGAACCAGAATTAACTGAACCTACTAGTACACCTATACTTCGAAGGTCTAATCGAATTCGTAAGGAGCCAGAGCGATTTGGTCTCATTCACGAAAACGAGAAAGTTGATGCTGATCCAAGGACCTATCAAGAAGCGATGTCTGACATAGATTCGGGTGCGTGGCTCGAAGCCATGCAATCCGAAATGGATTCCATGCATTCCAACAAGGTTTGGACCTTGGTCGATCCACCTGAGGGAACTATCCCTGTAGGATGTAAATGGATCTTCAAGCGTAAGCTTGGAATGAATGGAGAGGTAATTACTCATAAAGCTCGCTTAGTGGCGAAAGGGTATTCTCAAAGGCCTGGTATAGACTATGAGGAAACCTTCTCTCCCGTGGCGATGTCAAAATCCATTCGGATATTACTTGCTATAGCCGCGTGGCATGACTACGAAATATGGCAAATGGACGTAAAGACCGCCTTCCTCAATGGAGACATTGATAAGGAGATCTTTATGCAACAACCTGAAGGTTTTGCGTCCAAAGGAAGTGAGCACAAACTGTGTAAGCTTCAAAGGTCAATCTATGGCCTCAAACAGGCGTCCCGAACCTGGAACATACGATTTGATGAGACAGTCAAAGCTTTTGGCTTTATCAAAAACGTATATGAACCTTGTGTGTACAAAAGGAATAGTGGGAGCTCAATACAATTCATTGTTTTGTACGTCGATGACATTTTGTTAATCGGAGACGATATCAAGATGTTAGCGCAGACTAAAGCGTGGTTATCCGCGCAGTTCTCTATGAAATATATGGGAGACGCATCTTACGTATTGGGAATACGTATCTATAGGGATAGATCGAAGAAGATGATAGGACTCTCCCAATCTCAGTACATCAACACGATCTTGAAGAGATTTAGTATGGAAGAATCTAAGAAAGGATTTGTTCCAATGAGACATGGTATCTCTCTTTCTAAGTCTATGTGCCCTACAACCGACGAAGAAAAGACGAGAATTCTATCATACCTTATGCCTCTGCTATAGGGAGTATAATGTATGCAATGTTGTGTACTCGACCAGACGTAGCACACGCTCTAAGTGTAACGAGCCGCTATCAGTCAAATCCAGGCGAGAAGCACTGGACTGCCGTAAAAGCAATCCTAAAGTACCTGCGAAGGACTAAGGATATGTTTTTGGTCTACGGTGGTAGTGGAGAACTGAAACTTGAAGGATTCACTGATTCGAGTTTCCAGTCTGACGTGGATGATTTCAAATCCAACTCTGGATACATATTCCGCCTCAATGGAGGAGCGGTCAGTTGGAAAAGCTGTAAACAGTCTACCACTGCCGACTCAACCACAGAAGCAGAATATATCGCAGCATCAGATGCAGCAAAAGAAAGTGTATGGATGAGAAACTTCGTCCAGGAATTGGATGTTGTTCCTAGCATTGCTAAACCTGTAGTCGTCTTTTGTGACAACAACGGGGCAATAGCTCAAGCAAAGGAGCCGAGATCACACCACCAATCCAAACACGTACTGAGGAAGTACCACGTGATCAGAGAGATCATGGGTAGAGGTGACATGCACATGGAGTATGTCAAATCGGAAGACAACATAGCTGACCCACTAACTAAGCCACTTTCGCAAAAGGTGTTCGAGGGACATCTAGATAAGATGGGTCTAAGAAACGTTTGTGAATGGCTTTAGGGCAAGTGGGAGATTGATAGGATAGTGCCCTGCAAGCCAGTTCAATTAGCTTGTAATAGATCTATCTTGTATATAACAATCTTTGATTTTATAATAATACGCATGTTTATTTATATATGTATAAGGATAAACAATGGCCAAACTTCATCTCTCGCGAATACATTTAAGCGATTGGTTGAAACCCTGAGATCACTCACGACTATGGGACTATACACTTCAGTACTGAGTGCACTTATCATGAAACAGTCTCAAAGGTCGTGATCTCGAAAATGTTCCAAGTCATAGATTCATATCGAGACGGGGTATCGAGTGAATCGTCAAGACTTGTACGATTATGCATGATTCACACGGAGTGAATTTGTTGTAGTTTCATGAACAAGGCATTTGAGGCCAGTGCATATGACTAGGTGATTCGATGGAGGATCGAATGCATCGAACGACCCGAACAGAGAAACCCATTGTGGAAGCGCATGACGCATATCGGTGATGGGATGTTTCTCAAAGGATTATAATAGTGTACGATTTAGTCCTATGACTTGAGGTGCTAGGGCGAATTCGGTGCATGAAAGTGCGTACTTAGATCTAGGTATAGGCCACTTAGCTTGGTCATAAAAATGCCTAGGTTGGGTGCGTATGGACATGTACGCGAGTGGTTAGTACCAAGATGGAATCTGTTGACTCATCGTAATGGATGAGAATATTTCCTATACGATTCTTAGATAATGTTTCCAATGAATCTACGGCCGTAGTCGGTGACGGATTTGGAAAGGGGTTTCCAAATTAGGCAGTCACACTGGAACATTATCCTGAATTAGAAAGTATAGTTATCGAGACAAATTTAGAGGTGCCGATCAATTCACATACCCTAAGTCTTGATCAGGAAATTGGTCGACAGAAGGACCGTATGTACATGGTAATTATATGAGGTGAGGTTCACTAAATATCAATTCACCTGATGTTGGGCTTCATGGGCTTGTGGCTAGACATCGACCATGAAGTGTGGGTACTCCTGAATTAATAGAGGAATTGATTCTAGGAGTGGTCAATTAAAGGTAGTTTAATTGATCGGAGCAATTTATTGTTCATAAATTAAATCACGAGGTTTCGTGAGCCTGCTGCCAATTGATGGTGAACCCAGAGGGTCACACACAATACAATTGGACGGTGACTGTTCTGTAGGAATATAAAAGGAATTAATTGATTTAAAAGTAATTAAATCAATTAAGTGAATTAAAGTGTTAATTCAAGTGGGAGATAAATTAATTAATTGATTTAATTGATTTAAATGACAATTGATTAATTAAACTAAATATTAATTAAGTAATTAATATGGGCTGGATATTTAATTAAGTAATTAATTAAATTAAGGTGGGCTTGCAAGAAATGGACTCCTAAGCCCATTAGGAATCTTGTAACCCTAGGACTTGAGGAGTGCTTATAAATAGAGTTCTAACAGAACTCAGAGACACAACATCTAAGCAAAAACCCTAGTCTTCTCTTGCCCTAGGAAATCCGCCCCACCCTGCGCCGCCCAAGCCCTAGCGCCGCCGCCGTGTGCTGCCGTAACATCGCCGCACCGCCGCCGTGAAAGCCCTAGTGCCGCCGCCGCAAATCTTCTCCCTCATTCCTTTTGTGCAGAATTTTGATCTGTCAAATAGATCTGCACAATCCTTCATCAACAAGCCTCTTAGATCTAGTTCTGAGCCTAAGACTAAGAGGTGTCATCATAATCCAGTTGGTGTGGACTTTTCTCTGGAGGTGAGACGCTTGGATCACTCCAGTGAACCAGAACCTTAATCAAGTTCAGAATCAGAGTTGGAGGTTTCCACCACCTTGCCTGTGGTGAGGTAAAAATCGAAAACCCCCTTTGTTAGATTATTTCTGTGCTTTGTTTTATGTCTTTCGTATATATAACTTGGAGATATTATTATGGGATCTGTGGGTGTGCCTTGAAAAAATTTTAATTTCCGCACTCTGTTGTACTGACAATCGAGGCATATCCCAACACTGTTTTCCCAGACATATCATTTCTGGTGCAGGTTAGACCTCTGGTCTCTTGGCGTAGTATCCGATCGGGCAGCTGGTAAATCTGAGAGGAGTTCTTTAAATCTGAAGCATCAGCTTCCTCGAGGGCTTTCTTGAAGTATAGTTCCTTCGAGTTTACTTGGGGCGCCTCCGCTGAGGTAACCCTCCGCTGCACCGGTTCGGATTAACCTGTAAATAATGATTGAGGATTTCAATCATTATTTACAGATGAAGACCTAAGGTCGGTCTGAATCCCCGGAGAAGAGTTTTGATCCGGCTTTCATCCCGTACGAAGACGGATGTGCGACACGTGGCTAGTGATTACTAGGATGAATCACTGCCGAGTTCTGCATCTGGAGCGATCTTAGGGAATGAAGACTGAGCGCGTAACATGGTAGAATTATTCGTAGAACTTGTAATAGGATAGTAGCGATCGTATTGTACTTCTTGAGCTCGGAATTGATTCGAGGCTTTTCTTTTAACTTCTTTTATCAGTCGAACAATTGCTGATTTTTTAGCTTCAACTTTGACGATCAAATAATTCGTAGCCGCTGTTCAAATATTCATCTCATCCCAAATAGAGGTAACCGAGAAATAATGTATACAGATTACGCGATTGAACTCATAAATAGCTGATTTGAGGAATTTGTTTTGAAAGCAACAAATATGATGATCGGAAAAATAAATTCCGATCATCGATAAGCTCTGATCGAGTCGACCGGACTAATTCTATGTTAATTTGTTGTGGGCTACCTTGCTGGAACTTCTTATTTACTTTCACACTAGAAAATGGATCGTTCGTGGAAAATAAACCCATCGGGAAGAATTAGATAAGCTGTGCAATCCCCGAATAAAAATCGCTAATATTAAGCTCGGAAGTTTATTGTATAGGCTTTATCTTCGATCTCGAATTGATGAACGCCCCAATAGTCGGAGGACCGCCTTGGATAACGAATAACAGAGTTTCAAACTTAGTAAGGTTTTTAGCTAACATATGGATTTCCCCTCGTGGTAGGCATATTTCGGTCTAATACTCGAATAAGGCCCCTCGGTGGGCGCCAATTGATCTTACGTGATTTCGTTCGTTCGATTAGGGGTGGGATGTAATGCAATAACAATAATAAATAAAGGAAAGTAAAGACCAAAGTAGTTGTATTCGAATTGACTGAGTACAAATACAAGTATTCAAGGGTCCTATTCGAGCATTATTGGATGCCGTACAAGCTAGAGGGCGAAATACATATAATTCTAAGCCTATATTCCCAAGCGGTTCCGAGCAGTAGCTTCGAGGAGGGAGCACCTGGAAAATCGTGTCTGGTGTCATAAATGCATGGGGTATTTATAGCTGATCTGACGGGCTTGGGCCTGGGCTCGGCCCAACAGTACCCTTCGATCTTGGGTTCTGAAATGAGCTCGGAACAGTTAATACTATGCCGTGGACCAACTTCTTGCTCTCCGGGGATAGTATCTAGTGTCATTCGAACAGCATCGGGCCCATAGAGGCAAGGAATCTAAATTACCCCTCATCACTGGTGATGTTCGAATCGAAGAGAACCTATGATCGCTGCAGTTCTTCGATCACAACGAACTGGACATCAGAGATGATTCAAAAGTTATTGATTATTTAAATAACGATTATCGGATAAATAGTAATCTGAGCGAACAATACTTATTATCATCAAGGATTTATGGTGGGTTAAAAATTCTCGAACTAATGAGTTCGACCAACTTGGGAAATTTGGCACTGCTTAGGCTTAGTAGTTTTCGAAGGAAGATTAGTTAATTGATTACCGGAGTACCTGTTCGCAACTCACTCAAAAAGGGGTGTTCGGCTATTCTCATATTAATTTTGAATATTCAAGATCGGGTTATTAAAGATAAGAAGTTATCTGATTATAGTTTGCTCAATCAACAACAAAGGGAGAAAAG
Source organism: Penstemon eatonii (assembly GCA_038501285.1). Taxonomy (NCBI): domain Eukaryota; kingdom Viridiplantae; phylum Streptophyta; class Magnoliopsida; order Lamiales; family Plantaginaceae; genus Penstemon; species Penstemon eatonii. The sequence goes on along the minus strand of CM076710.1, from coordinate 52,781,462 downwards.
GCGTTCATAAATATTATTACAAAGATCTAAGAGACTACATTCCGAGAACAATATAAGCTTATATTTTACATTCCGATCCTATTGAATTCTATAATCCTATGAAATTTTCGGTCTAGACTTCTGTCAATCGACCGAGCTAACCCAAATCCGAGCATGGAATCTCCTTTGGACCCGCAGGCTTTTAACTTTATTTACGGTCCTCCGAAGACGAAGGGGCGAATGCACGATCTGTCGGGCAACTGTATTTTTCGACATTGCCTCCCCAGCGTGTCTTCCTAAATGCATTGTGGCAATGGGTCCCTAACCGGAGACCTACGCAGTAACCTGTAGACTCCATGGGTTTGGCATATTGGCCTTCAAGATGGAGAATATATTTGCCTGTCGATATTCTAAGCGAACTAAAAGTAGTCTTTCTTCCGCTCAAAGAATATTCGAAGACCAAGCTCAAAAAGTTGAATTAAAAGAATAATGATCTTGATCACCATGATCGGACAAGAAAAGAGCCAGTACGATGAATGAGATAATCTCAAAGATATAACAGTCTTTTATAGCAAAAATCGGAAGGAATCCAACGGCGGATAATCCGTAAAACGAATGGATAAGATTAAACGACCGTTGCGATTCCCAAAAAATGTGGAGCCGTTTGGGGTTTCATTCAAACATACCTACGATCGGAACACAAGCGCAATCATTGATCAGAAAAAGCCTTAGATCGAGTAAAAATATATATATATATATATCAAAAGGTATCATTCATAGAAATTTCCGAGTAAATGAAACAAAATTTATTCTCGACCCTATTACAAGCAACAAGAAAAAGATTTCGATCCCATTACAAGCTAGAAGAAGAAGACACGGGTTCTATTACAAGACGCACAATCCATTTTGATTACCCCTAGTGATTTCTAAAAATGTCCGATTGTTCCAACCTCCCGAGCAAAGAAATCGAATAGGCTCTTCTTTAGGCTTGACAAGTGGGAACTACTGGCCTCTCTGATCTTTGATGCCCTTACTCGGAAGATTTACAAGGATAGTGAATATTGGGTGATTGGTTGATATGTAGATAGGCTAATTCGATGCTCAAAATCAAATTACTCAATTCGAACGCCATCCCATTCGTTAAATCCGCACCATCCAACACCCTCAGCGGACATTACGGCAACAGGTCCCTCGTTCTTCGAAGGACCGACGGGGTTATTAGGGCCGTGGATGGTCAGCAATGCACCATGTAGGCCTTCAAGGTCGAATATTTCTTCGTCTACAGATATCCTAATCGATGATAAAATATTCAATGCCGTAGGCCTCGAAAAATACGTTCTAGCTCGAATTTCAAAATGTTGGGATGCGAGAGGGTGCTGCTCGATCAACATGATCAAAGAAGAAAATATTTCAGAAGTAAAGAATATCGACTTAAGAAGAGGCCCATTTATAGAAGCAGTTTAAATGTAATCCGACGGATGAGATGAAAAAAATTATACGGACGGGATTTCATAACCGTTCAACTTCCCGAGGAATAAAACGATGTTTAGTATTTAAAAAAAAAAAAAAAGAGAAGAGAGAAGAGAAAGGAGTTTTAGTATGCAAACCGCTATGAAAGGAAGTCGGTTCGGAAATTGCCTAAACCAACAATATATTCATACACGAAAATACAATATTATGGGTGGGGATTTAATTAAAACAGCTTATTTAGCAAGGGTACAACAAGGCCTAGAGCTGAAGTTTATGCTCGGAGGAAATCTTTATTCCTTTCAAACAATTCCGATCTCAAAGTGTTCAAATCAAATGAGAAGGCAGGAGTTGAATAAACAGTCATCCAGTTAGCGTTGTAGTAAATTTGGTACAAGGCAATAAGAGCTTTCATTAAAATAACATTTCGATTCGAGAAAGGCAAAGGCAAAAATGTACATACAATGAAGAAAACGATAAGTACATGGATTTACAAACTGCAAAATAAGGAATAATAAAATCCTATTACATTCATCGATGATCAGACTTTTCGGAGCTAGAGTCACGCCTCTTCGCCATCTTTTCGCCCTCTTCCTCGAAATCTCTTTCCGAACTATTATCAGAAGAACTACACGAGCTACCATCCCCCTCGCCGCTGTGATTACCAGAACTGGAATTATTGGTCCCAGAGGAGTTAGTATTTTCTCGAGTCTGATCATCGGATTCACCCTCGATGTCCACATCCTCATCCTTTTCCTCCGAATTCTCTGTCTCTAGAATATCAGGATTGGGCATAGGAGCACCGAATTCAGCAAGAAGCGGAGCGAACTCGTGATCATCTAGACCCTCAATTTTGGGAGGAAGAGAGGAAGCCTTAAAATCTTCCCCAAGAATATTTTTATAAGGGTTCATGTAGGGTAGATAGTCATCAATAGTTCCTTGAACTCTTCCGGCCACTAGGAGTTGCTGAACCCTTTTGTAAAAGAAGGCCTGATTGACTTCGCTCGACCGGGACCGAACTAAGGCATCAAGAAAGGGCGACTTTAAAAACTCCCTTATAGCTGGTAGCTTGCCTTCGTCTCGACCTCAAGCGTATGCTTGATCGGACGATGCCTTAGCCTGCTCGAGATCCGAATTTAATTTTGCGATCTCTTCCTCAAGGGCCCTCTTTCCTTCGAGTTCTTTCCTAGCAACCTCGAGCTCCATCTCAACTTCACAAAACTTAGAAGAGGCATCTTTCAACTGATCGACCTTGACGGCCTCTTGATAACGTCGTGAAAACGTCATTATTACGTGTCTTCTTAAGTCGAAAACAACTTGCTTTGATTTGAGTTTTGCGTGCTTTTGTTTATTTTCGCGTTCTTTTGCGTTTTTGGTCCTTTGTTGGACTTTTGTGTGTTTTGGTTGTTGTTTGTGTGTTTTGATTTTGTTTTGTGTGTTTTGTAGGGAGATGTAGGAAAGAGCTTCAAAGGAATGAAAAACCGAAGTCAAAACATGGAAGAACGTAGATAGCTGCTCACTAGAACATGCATAAATATTTCATAGATGATCCAAATGAGCTGAATTTTGGATATGTTATAGATGAGTGAGTTAGCTACGCTACGGACTTTACGGATCCGCAATCGGAGTTCGGAATCAAGAGATATGCCTCTCGGAAGGAACAGTGCCAGAGCAGAAAACTTTCTGCCTATATTGCACCGCGGTGCAAGTAAGATACACCGCGGTGTGTGCCTGCTGGTGCGAAATATCAGCTGACTCTCCGCGTTTTCAAGGGTATTTTCGGGTTTTCTCATAAAGGGGCTATTAGGGCTGTAAAGAAAGACAAAGTTGGGGGAAGATTGAATTCTCATTAATAGTCAATATATTTGACGGTATATCTTACATCATAACCCTAAGGGTTATTTATAGTGAATAAACTTCTCCCTATAAGGAAAGAATATCACACAATAATTCTTCACCATTATTTGTATCTTAATTACCTAAACAATCATAATATTAACCTAACACAATATTCTCTAACATCCCCCCTCAAGCTAGAGCATACTATGCTCTAAGCTTGGAACGTACAGAAAAGTTGAAACACAAAAACAATAAACAAAAAACTAATAACGATAACGAATTGACGACAAACGATAACGAATTGATGACAGATGTAGCAATTGTTGACCATCAATCGCGAAAAATCCGTAAATCCCACTTATCCAAGTGTTTCACAAAATCAACCCAATTTATGGATCCCACTCTCCCGAGTGTGCCCATCGAAACCAATCCATGTAGATCCCACTCTCCCGAGTGTATCCACGAAACCACCCAATGCATGAATCCCACTCTCCCGAGTGTATTCATCGAAAACCAATCCATATAGATCCCACTCTCCCGAGTGTATCCACGAAACCACCCAATGCATGAATCCCACTCTCCCGAGTGTATTCATCGAAACCACCCCAATTGTGAAACCCACTTCACCAAGTGTCCGTAAATCCCACTTATCCAAGTGTTTCACAAAATCAACCCAATTTATGGATCCCACTCTCCCGAGTGTGCCCATCGAAACCAATCCATGTAGATCCCACTCTCCCGAGTGTATCCACGAAACCACCCAATGCATGAATCCCACTCTCCCGAGTGTATTCATCGAAAACCAATCCATATAGATCCCACTCTCCCGAGTGTATCCACGAAACCACCCAATGCATGAATCCCACTCTCCCGAGTGTATTCATCGAAACCACCCCAATTGTGAAACCCACTTCACCAAGTGTATCCACGAAATCACCAAAATATGACAACCAAAAGCCACAACTTCGAACAACTCCAATCAATACCTCCCGAGTGTATTCATCGAAACCACCCCAATTGTGAAACCCACTTCACCAAGTGTATCCACGAAATCACCAAACAATGACAACCAAAAGCCACAACTTCGAACAACTCCAATCAATACCATCCCGAAAAACTCAAACCAAAATTCAGTTCAAACAACCCATAGTGACGGATGACGAGTGGTTTGTGGATGACGGCAGCGGAAAACAAGAAAAAAACAAAGGCAATAAGAAAGACACAACAATAAAAAAACAATACTAAACTTTTAGCGTACTTTGGGGGCCGCGGCGACTTATTAAGATTCGAGCCGCCGCGGCCAGGGTTTCACTCACTCTCAAATCCTAGATCGGTATCCGCTCTGATACCATGTAAAGAAAGACAAAGTTGGGGGAAGATTGAATTCTCATTAATAATCAATATATTTGACGGTATATCTTACATCATAACCCTAAGGGTTATTTATAGTGAATAAACTTCTCCCTATAAGGAAAGAATATCACACAATAATTCTTCACCATTATTTGTATCTTAATTACCTAAACAATCATAATATTAACCTAACACAATATTCTCTAACAAGGGCAAGATAAAAGAACAACTTTGAGACTTATCCCTCATTCTTTCCCTCACTCTTGGCCGCCCTTTTTCCTCTCAAGTCTCCTCCAACTCTCTCTTTAATTTTTCTTGCTATTCCTTGTAATTGAAGACTCCACCAAGGGGGTGAGTTAGTCACCACCCTTGGGGAGTGATTAGGTGGTGATTAAAGGGAGGAGAATTCATCTCTCGATTTCATTCCGATTAGGTGATATTTTTCAATTTCCTAGTTGTCCTTGATTAGGAGATTGATGTTGTATTATCTTTTTGGAACAATGATTGTGAATTTGAATTCTCCGGATTTATAAGTATTTATGTTATTGTTTGATTAAATGATGTCTTGATGATTAGTATGATGCTTATATGTGTTTGTTAATCCGATTCCGTGCTTATCGTTTATCTTAAGATTTGAGAAACTTTGAGATGAGTTTTATTGATTCTTGATTGCTAAAAGTAGTGATTTTGAGGATTTGATTATGAATTTGGATTGTGATTCGATTCTAGGATAGACATATACCTAAGTCGTTTCATATTCGTTTAAGGTTTGAGTTTAATGCCACCGATTAGATTTTAGTCCATTTAAGAATAAATTGGATTAGTCTAATTTGATAGGTTCGTATGCTATCGGTAGATACGTACGAGCATCCTTGAATTCTTGAATAGCAAACACAAGCATAAGATATTAATTGTCGAGTCATTGTTATCGTTAGATTAGTTATGTTTGATGTCGGGTTATGTTTGATTTGTTGGGTTTATTGTTTTATCGCACTTTTGGTCATCTACCTTTAATGCAACCTAAAACGTTGAAGGTTAGGCGAGTGACGATTTGTGGATTTCAACCTAGGATAGGTATATACCTAGTTTGGTCCGTGTTTGTACAATGGGTTCGTTCGTGAATGCACCAAATAACTTAGATTCTCTTTATTCGGGGATTTGGGTTAGTCTTAGGTCCCGGGTGACAACGGCACACCTTAGAGTCCTCTAATGGATTCGGACTTTCCTTAGAGCATCGGATGACAGCGATGTTCGTTATTGATCCGGAGATGGAGAGTTTGGGTAGATTGGTAGAGTTAGGTCAAACCGATAGGGAGACTTAACTAATTTGAACTCACAAACAACAACTAAATCTAGGATTGTTTGCATATCTAACCTAGCAACCGCATAATTTATCTGCTTTAACTGATCGCTTATGAATCCTCCTTACCACATAATTAACTCCCCATTTACCCGCTTTCGTAGTTAGATTTACTTTACCGCTTTTAGTTAAATAAAATCACCCTTATCAATATTTGGGTTCGATCCTTTTGTATCAAGCGTTCTTAGATAAATAAGCCGTCGTTTGATTCGTTTATTCCCACCTTTTACCCATTCGTTGGGATTCGATACTCGGTATGTACTTATCGTTTTATATTACTTGTAACGACCGTATACTTGCGTAGTTTACGTACTCGTATAAAGAGCGCAACAAGTTTTTGGCGCCGTTGCCGGGGAATGTGGTAACGTGCGGAGTAAATGATGATATTGATGGCTAAGTTTGTTTTTGATAGCTTAATACTTTGTGCTAATTTTGATCTTTTTGTTTCTTTGCGAGGTTTGATCAGCTTATTGCGAAGAGCTTAAGGATTTTGATGGGCCTGTTTTGTGGAATCATGGACGGTGGGAGTAATTTTGGCGACGATCAAACCATTCCTCGTATCAAGTCAAGCTCGTGACTTAAAACAAGCATTCGTTCCCTTTTTCATCATCTTATCTTGTTTTGTTTTGTTTTGTTTTTGTTTGTGTTGTGTTGTAGGTGATGATTGTGCATGATAACGAAGTAATGGCAAGCATGATTGAGGATTCGAGACGGAAGTTAACCACGGGATACACGGACTCCATGATCGACAAAAGGGCATAACCTTTACATTTTTGTATTCCGTTTGGTTTATTTTGCGCTTACAATGCTATATCTATATGTCCGTGCTTGATTAGTTTTAATTATCCATGCTTGTTTGAATTGGACAGAGTCGTGCTTGATCATTCACCTTTTTTCTTTGTTTTGTTTTTGTTCTGTGTGGCTGTCGTGTCGACCTCCCTCCATTTTTCTCACTTCACACAATGGGGACATTGTGCATTTTAAGTTTGGGGGGAGAGATCGCAAGTACTTGCATATATGCTAGGTCAACCCGCCAAAATTTTTCAAATTCTTATTATTACTGGATCATGCTTCTACAAAATTTGAGCACATTGGCTAAGGTTATGTTGTATTTGAGGTGGATAAAAAACTTTAGTGATAATAGGTTCTAGGACTCCTCTTGCATAACTTAGTTTCTCTCCAAACTTTAGTTTGAAAATTAAGTGTGAAATAAGCAAAATGGCCTAAGTTTGGGGGAGTAAACCCTTTTCGAGAATGAAAAATATTTGAACACCTAGCTCTAAAAAGAAACGAGTAGAGAAGTTGCTAAAATGTATGCACTTCTATGAGAGAAAAAGAAAGGCTAAGCCTTCATTGATGAAATTCATGAATCATTTTTATAATTACTCTATTTCGTTGGAATGGTGCTAGTAGCCCAAAAAGTTAAATGTTTAGAAGCACAAAAATCATCATAATTAGTGCTAGATTTGTCTTGTAATATCATTGTAAAGCACAAAGTGCTATGTTATTATTGTAAATCAAAAGAAAAGCAAAATATGGTGAGAAAAGAGCTAGGGGCTAATATTGTCAATTAGTTCAAGAATAGGGACAATACTCTTAAATTACCTACAACTTAGTTTCATGATGTGATTGGAGCATAAGGTTTGAAACCTAAGGTTCGGAGATAGTCTAAGTTAACGTGAGAAGCCCATGCAAGTAGAACCGATGATTTTAATCTATTGGGGCGTATTCACCTAAGATAGAACCTAGCCGAAGCCATCACACACACACGTGGAGCTTGTTTAAAGAATAATTTGAAAGTGTTAAGCTTTGGCATTTTGATCTTAAGCATGCATGTTTAGTATTTGTTTTTGCTTTCTTTGTTCGAGGACGAGCAAGTGTTTAAGTTTGGGGGTGTGATAACGTCGTGAAAACGTCATTATTACGTGTCTTCTTAAGTCGAAAACAACTTGCTTTGATTTGAGTTTTGCGTGCTTTTGTTTATTTTCGCGTTCTTTTGCGTTTTTGGTCCTTTGTTGGACTTTTGTGTGTTTTGGTTGTTGTTTGTGTGTTTTGATTTTGTTTTGTGTGTTTTGTAGGGAGATGTAGGAAAGAGCTTCAAATGAATGAAAAATCGAAGTCAAAACATGGAAGAACGTAGATAGCTGCTCACTAGAACATGCATAAATATTTCATAGATGATCCAAATGAGCTGAATTTTGGATATGTTATAGATGAGTGAGTTAGCTACGCTACGGACTTTACGGATCCGCAATCGGAGTTCGGAATCAAGAGATATGCCTCTCGGAAGGAACTGTGCCAGAGCAGAAAACTTTCTGCCTATATTGCACCGCGGTGCAAGTAAGATACACCGCGGTGTGTGCCTGCTGGTGCGAAATATCAGCTGACTCTCCGCGTTTTCAAGGGTATTTTCGGGTTTTCTCATAAAGGGGCTATTAGGGCAAGATAAAAGAACAACTTTGAGACTTATCCCTCATTCTTTCCCTCACTCTTGGCCGCCCTTTTTCCTCTCAAGTCTCCTCCAACTCTCTCTTTAATTTTTCTTGCTATTCCTTGTAATTGAAGACTCCACCAAGGGGGTGAGTTAGTCACCACCCTTGGGGAGTGATTAGGTGGTGATTAAAGGGAGGAGAATTCATCTCTCGATTTCATTCCGATTAGGTGATATTTTTCTATTTCCTAGTTGTCCTTGATTAGGAGATTGATGTTGTATTATCTTTTTGGAACAATGATTGTGAATTTGAATTCTCCGGATTTATAAGTATTTATGTTATTGTTTGATTAAATGATGTCTTGATGATTAGTATGATGCTTATATGTGTTTGTTAATCCGATTCCGTGCTTATCGTTTATCTTAAGATTTGAGAAACTTTGAGATGAGTTTTATTGATTCTTGATTGCTAAAAGTAGTGATTTTGAGGATTTGATTATGAATTTGGATTGTGATTCGATTCTAGGATAGACATATACCTAAGTCGTTTCATATTCGTTTAAGGTTTGAGTTTAATGCCACCGATTAGATTTTAGTCCATTTAAGAATAAATTGGATTAGTCTAATTTGATAGGTTCGTATGCTATCGGTAGATACGTACGAGCATCCTTGAATTCTTGAATAGCAAACACAAGCATAAGATATTAATTGTCGAGTCATTGTTATCGTTAGATTAGTTATGTTTGATGTCGGGTTATGTTTGATTTGTTGGGTTTATTGTTTTATCGCACTTTTGGTCATCTACCTTTAATGCAACCTAAAACGTTGAAGGTTAGGCGAGTGACGATTTGTGGATTTCAACCTAGGATAGGTATATACCTAGTTTGGTCCGTGTTTGTACAATGGGTTCGTTCGTGAATGCACCAAATAACTTAGATTCTCTTTATTCGGGGATTTGGGTTAGTCTTAGGTCCCGGGTGACAACGGCACACCTTAGAGTCCTCTAATGGATTCGGACTTTCCTTAGAGCATCGGATGACAGCGATGTTCGTTATTGATCCGGAGATGGAGAGTTTGGGTAGATTGGTAGAGTTAGGTCAAACCGATAGGGAGACTTAACTAATTTGAACTCACAAACAACAACTAAATCTAGGATTGTTTGCATATCTAACCTAGCAACCGCATAATTTATCTGCTTTAACTGATCGCTTATGAATCCTCCTTACCACATAATTAACTCCCCATTTACCCGCTTTCGTAGTTAGATTTACTTTACCGCTTTTAGTTAAATAAAATCACCCTTATCAATATTTGGGTTCGATCCTTTTGTATCAAGCGTTCTTAGATAAATAAGCCGTCGTTTGATTCGTTTATTCCCACCTTTTACCCATTCGTTGGGATTCGATACTCGGTATGTACTTATCGTTTTATATTACTTGTAACGACCGTATACTTGCGTAGTTTACGTACTCGTATAAAGAGCGCAACAAGTTTTTGGCGCCGTTGCCGGGGAATGTGGTAACGTGCGGAGTAAATGATGATATTGATGGCTAAGTTTGTTTTTGATAGCTTAATACTTTGTGCTAATTTTGATCTTTTTGTTTCTTTGCGAGGTTTGATCAGCTTATTGCGAAGAGCTTAAGGATTTTGATGGGCCTGTTTTGTGGAATCATGGACGGTGGGAGTAATTTTGGCGACGATCAAACCATTCCTCGTATCAAGTCAAGCTCGTGACTTAAAACAAGCATTCGTTCCCTTTTTCATCATCTTATCTTGTTTTGTTTTGTTTTGTTTTTGTTTGTGTTGTGTTGTAGGTGATGATTGTGCATGATAACGAAGTAATGGCAAGCATGATTGAGGATTCGAGACGGAAGTTAACCACGGGATACACGGACTCCATGATCGACAAAAGGGCATAACCTTTACATTTTTGTATTCCGTTTGGTTTATTTTGCGCTTACAATGCTATATCTATATGTCCGTGCTTGATTAGTTTTAATTATCCATGCTTGTTTGAATTGGACAGAGTCGTGCTTGATCATTCACCTTTTTTCTTTGTTTTGTTTTTGTTCTGTGTGGCTGTCGTGTCGACCTCCCTCCATTTTTCTCACTTCACACAATGGGGACATTGTGCATTTTAAGTTTGGGGGGAGAGATCGCAAGTACTTGCATATATGCTAGGTCAACCCGCCAAAATTTTTCAAATTCTTATTATTACTGGATCATGCTTCTACAAAATTTGAGCACATTGGCTAAGGTTATGTTGTATTTGAGGTGGATAAAAAACTTTAGTGATAATAGGTTCTAGGACTCCTCTTGCATAACTTAGTTTCTCTCCAAACTTTAGTTTGAAAATTAAGTGTGAAATAAGCAAAATGGCCTAAGTTTGGGGGAGTAAACCCTTTTCGAGAATGAAAAATATTTGAACACCTAGCTCTAAAAAGAAACGAGTAGAGAAGTTGCTAAAATGTATGCACTTCTATGAGAGAAAAAGAAAGGCTAAGCCTTCATTGATGAAATTCATGAATCATTTTTATAATTACTCTATTTCGTTGGAATGGTGCTAGTAGCCCAAAAAGTTAAATGTTTAGAAGCACAAAAATCATCATAATTAGTGCTAGATTTGTCTTGTAATATCATTGTAAAGCACAAAGTGCTATGTTATTATTGTAAATCAAAAGAAAAGCAAAATATGGTGAGAAAAGAGCTAGGGGCTAATATTGTCAATTAGTTCAAGAATAGGGACAATACTCTTAAATTACCTACAACTTAGTTTCATGATGTGATTGGAGCATAAGGTTTGAAACCTAAGGTTCGGAGATAGTCTAAGTTAACGTGAGAAGCCCATGCAAGTAGAACCGATGATTTTAATCTATTGGGGCGTATTCACCTAAGATAGAACCTAGCCGAAGCCATCACACACACACGTGGAGCTTGTTTAAAGAATAATTTGAAAGTGTTAAGCTTTGGCATTTTGATCTTAAGCATGCATGTTTAGTATTTGTTTTTGCTTTCTTTGTTCGAGGACGAGCAAGTGTTTAAGTTTGGGGGTGTGATAACGTCGTGAAAACGTCATTATTACGTGTCTTCTTAAGTCGAAAACAACTTGCTTTGATTTGAGTTTTGCGTGCTTTTGTTTATTTTCGCGTTCTTTTGCGTTTTTGGTCCTTTGTTGGACTTTTGTGTGTTTTGGTTGTTGTTTGTGTGTTTTGATTTTGTTTTGTGTGTTTTGTAGGGAGATGTAGGAAAGAGCTTCAAATGAATGAAAAATCGAAGTCAAAACATGGAAGAACGTAGATAGCTGCTCACTAGAACATGCATAAATATTTCATAGATGATCCAAATGAGCTGAATTTTGGATATGTTATAGATGAGTGAGTTAGCTACGCTACGGACTTTACGGATCCGCAATCGGAGTTCGGAATCAAGAGATATGCCTCTCGGAAGGAACTGTGCCAGAGCAGAAAACTTTCTGCCTATATTGCACCGCGGTGCAAGTAAGATACACCGCGGTGTGTGCCTGCTGGTGCGAAATATCAGCTGACTCTCCGCGTTTTCAAGGGTATTTTCGGGTTTTCTCATAAAGGGGCTATTAGGGCAAGATAAAAGAACAACTTTGAGACTTATCCCTCATTCTTTCCCTCACTCTTGGCCGCCCTTTTTCCTCTCAAGTCTCCTCCAACTCTCTCTTTAATTTTTCTTGCTATTCCTTGTAATTGAAGACTCCACCAAGGGGGTGAGTTAGTCACCACCCTTGGGGAGTGATTAGGTGGTGATTAAAGGGAGGAGAATTCATCTCTCGATTTCATTCCGATTAGGTGATATTTTTCTATTTCCTAGTTGTCCTTGATTAGGAGATTGATGTTGTATTATCTTTTTGGAACAATGATTGTGAATTTGAATTCTCCGGATTTATAAGTATTTATGTTATTGTTTGATTAAATGATGTCTTGATGATTAGTATGATGCTTATATGTGTTTGTTAATCCGATTCCGTGCTTATCGTTTATCTTAAGATTTGAGAAACTTTGAGATGAGTTTTATTGATTCTTGATTGCTAAAAGTAGTGATTTTGAGGATTTGATTATGAATTTGGATTGTGATTCGATTCTAGGATAGACATATACCTAAGTCGTTTCATATTCGTTTAAGGTTTGAGTTTAATGCCACCGATTAGATTTTAGTCCATTTAAGAATAAATTGGATTAGTCTAATTTGATAGGTTCGTATGCTATCGGTAGATACGTACGAGCATCCTTGAATTCTTGAATAGCAAACACAAGCATAAGATATTAATTGTCGAGTCATTGTTATCGTTAGATTAGTTATGTTTGATGTCGGGTTATGTTTGATTTGTTGGGTTTATTGTTTTATCGCACTTTTGGTCATCTACCTTTAATGCAACCTAAAACGTTGAAGGTTAGGCGAGTGACGATTTGTGGATTTCAACCTAGGATAGGTATATACCTAGTTTGGTCCGTGTTTGTACAATGGGTTCGTTCGTGAATGCACCAAATAACTTAGATTCTCTTTATTCGGGGATTTGGGTTAGTCTTAGGTCCCGGGTGACAACGGCACACCTTAGAGTCCTCTAATGGATTCGGACTTTCCTTAGAGCATCGGATGACAGCGATGTTCGTTATTGATCCGGAGATGGAGAGTTTGGGTAGATTGGTAGAGTTAGGTCAAACCGATAGGGAGACTTAACTAATTTGAACTCACAAACAACAACTAAATCTAGGATTGTTTGCATATCTAACCTAGCAACCGCATAATTTATCTGCTTTAACTGATCGCTTATGAATCCTCCTTACCACATAATTAACTCCCCATTTACCCGCTTTCGTAGTTAGATTTACTTTACCGCTTTTAGTTAAATAAAATCACCCTTATCAATATTTGGGTTCGATCCTTTTGTATCAAGCGTTCTTAGATAAATAAGCCGTCGTTTGATTCGTTTATTCCCACCTTTTACCCATTCGTTGGGATTCGATACTCGGTATGTACTTATCGTTTTATATTACTTGTAACGACCGTATACTTGCGTAGTTTACGTACTCGTATAAAGAGCGCAACAAGTTTTTGGCGCCGTTGCCGGGGAATGTGGTAACGTGCGGAGTAAATGATGATATTGATGGCTAAGTTTGTTTTTGATAGCTTAATACTTTGTGCTAATTTTGATCTTTTTGTTTCTTTGCGAGGTTTGATCAGCTTATTGCGAAGAGCTTAAGGATTTTGATGGGCCTGTTTTGTGGAATCATGGACGGTGGGAGTAATTTTGGCGACGATCAAACCATTCCTCGTATCAAGTCAAGCTCGTGACTTAAAACAAGCATTCGTTCCCTTTTTCATCATCTTATCTTGTTTTGTTTTGTTTTGTTTTTGTTTGTGTTGTGTTGTAGGTGATGATTGTGCATGATAACGAAGTAATGGCAAGCATGATTGAGGATTCGAGACGGAAGTTAACCACGGGATACACGGACTCCATGATCGACAAAAGGGCATAACCTTTACATTTTTGTATTCCGTTTGGTTTATTTTGCGCTTACAATGCTATATCTATATGTCCGTGCTTGATTAGTTTTAATTATCCATGCTTGTTTGAATTGGACAGAGTCGTGCTTGATCATTCACCTTTTTTCTTTGTTTTGTTTTTGTTCTGTGTGGCTGTCGTGTCGACCTCCCTCCATTTTTCTCACTTCACACAATGGGGACATTGTGCATTTTAAGTTTGGGGGGAGAGATCGCAAGTACTTGCATATATGCTAGGTCAACCCGCCAAAATTTTTCAAATTCTTATTATTACTGGATCATGCTTCTACAAAATTTGAGCACATTGGCTAAGGTTATGTTGTATTTGAGGTGGATAAAAAACTTTAGTGATAATAGGTTCTAGGACTCCTCTTGCATAACTTAGTTTCTCTCCAAACTTTAGTTTGAAAATTAAGTGTGAAATAAGCAAAATGGCCTAAGTTTGGGGGAGTAAACCCTTTTCGAGAATGAAAAATATTTGAACACCTAGCTCTAAAAAGAAACGAGTAGAGAAGTTGCTAAAATGTATGCACTTCTATGAGAGAAAAAGAAAGGCTAAGCCTTCATTGATGAAATTCATGAATCATTTTTATAATTACTCTATTTCGTTGGAATGGTGCTAGTAGCCCAAAAAGTTAAATGTTTAGAAGCACAAAAATCATCATAATTAGTGCTAGATTTGTCTTGTAATATCATTGTAAAGCACAAAGTGCTATGTTATTATTGTAAATCAAAAGAAAAGCAAAATATGGTGAGAAAAGAGCTAGGGGCTAATATTGTCAATTAGTTCAAGAATAGGGACAATACTCTTAAATTACCTACAACTTAGTTTCATGATGTGATTGGAGCATAAGGTTTGAAACCTAAGGTTCGGAGATAGTCTAAGTTAACGTGAGAAGCCCATGCAAGTAGAACCGATGATTTTAATCTATTGGGGCGTATTCACCTAAGATAGAACCTAGCCGAAGCCATCACACACACACGTGGAGCTTGTTTAAAGAATAATTTGAAAGTGTTAAGCTTTGGCATTTTGATCTTAAGCATGCATGTTTAGTATTTGTTTTTGCTTTCTTTGTTCGAGGACGAGCAAGTGTTTAAGTTTGGGGGTGTGATAACGTCGTGAAAACGTCATTATTACGTGTCTTCTTAAGTCGAAAACAACTTGCTTTGATTTGAGTTTTGCGTGCTTTTGTTTATTTTCGCGTTCTTTTGCGTTTTTGGTCCTTTGTTGGACTTTTGTGTGTTTTGGTTGTTGTTTGTGTGTTTTGATTTTGTTTTGTGTGTTTTGTAGGGAGATGTAGGAAAGAGCTTCAAATGAATGAAAAATCGAAGTCAAAACATGGAAGAACGTAGATAGCTGCTCACTAGAACATGCATAAATATTTCATAGATGATCCAAATGAGCTGAATTTTGGATATGTTATAGATGAGTGAGTTAGCTACGCTACGGACTTTACGGATCCGCAATCGGAGTTCGGAATCAAGAGATATGCCTCTCGGAAGGAACTGTGCCAGAGCAGAAAACTTTCTGCCTATATTGCACCGCGGTGCAAGTAAGATACACCGCGGTGTGTGCCTGCTGGTGCGAAATATCAGCTGACTCTCCGCGTTTTCAAGGGTATTTTCGGGTTTTCTCATAAAGGGGCTATTAGGGCAAGATAAAAGAACAACTTTGAGACTTATCCCTCATTCTTTCCCTCACTCTTGGCCGCCCTTTTTCCTCTCAAGTCTCCTCCAACTCTCTCTTTAATTTTTCTTGCTATTCCTTGTAATTGAAGACTCCACCAAGGGGGTGAGTTAGTCACCACCCTTGGGGAGTGATTAGGTGGTGATTAAAGGGAGGAGAATTCATCTCTCGATTTCATTCCGATTAGGTGATATTTTTCTATTTCCTAGTTGTCCTTGATTAGGAGATTGATGTTGTATTATCTTTTTGGAACAATGATTGTGAATTTGAATTCTCCGGATTTATAAGTATTTATGTTATTGTTTGATTAAATGATGTCTTGATGATTAGTATGATGCTTATATGTGTTTGTTAATCCGATTCCGTGCTTATCGTTTATCTTAAGATTTGAGAAACTTTGAGATGAGTTTTATTGATTCTTGATTGCTAAAAGTAGTGATTTTGAGGATTTGATTATGAATTTGGATTGTGATTCGATTCTAGGATAGACATATACCTAAGTCGTTTCATATTCGTTTAAGGTTTGAGTTTAATGCCACCGATTAGATTTTAGTCCATTTAAGAATAAATTGGATTAGTCTAATTTGATAGGTTCGTATGCTATCGGTAGATACGTACGAGCATCCTTGAATTCTTGAATAGCAAACACAAGCATAAGATATTAATTGTCGAGTCATTGTTATCGTTAGATTAGTTATGTTTGATGTCGGGTTATGTTTGATTTGTTGGGTTTATTGTTTTATCGCACTTTTGGTCATCTACCTTTAATGCAACCTAAAACGTTGAAGGTTAGGCGAGTGACGATTTGTGGATTTCAACCTAGGATAGGTATATACCTAGTTTGGTCCGTGTTTGTATAATGGGTTCGTTCGTGAATGCACCAAATAACTTAGATTCTCTTTATTCGGGGATTTGGGTTAGTCTTAGGTCCCGGGTGACAACGGCACACCTTAGAGTCCTCTAATGGATTCGGACTTTCCTTAGAGCATCGGATGACAGCGATGTTCGTTATTGATCCGGAGATGGAGAGTTTGGGTAGATTGGAAGAGTTAGGTCAAACCGATAGGGAGACTTAACTAATTTGAACTCACAAACAACAACTAAATCTAGGATTGTTTGCATATCTAACCTAGCAACCGCATAATTTATCTGCTTTAACTGATCGCTTATGAATCCTCCTTACCACATAATTAACTCCCCATTTACCCGCTTTCGTAGTTAGATTTACTGTACCGCTTTTAGTTAAATAAAATCACCCTTATCAATATTTGGGTTCGATCCTTTTGTATCAAGCGTTCTTAGATAAATAAGCCGTCATTTGATTCGTTTATTCCCACCTTTTACCCATTCGTTGGGATTCGATACTCGGTATGTACTTATCGTTTTATATTACTTGTAACGACCGTATACTTGCGTAGTTTACGTACTCGTATAAAGAGCGCAACACCTCTTCTTTCAGAATGTTAAGAAGAGCGTGATGGGACTGTCGAGACTCCTCTTCCAAAACGGCTAGTCGATAGGATTGATGAATAAATAGATCCCCGGCCTGCAAAGGAAGAAGACTTAAGAAATATAACAAAATTATAAAAGAGATTAATACGGTTGAAGAAAAGAAAGGTACCCTTTGATGCGCATGAGCGAAATCACCCATGATTTGAAACCCGTCCCTCTGATAGAGCTCGGTGATATCGTCTTTGAACCTCCCGGCCATCAGCATTCGGAAGGACTTATCCACTGTATGCTCACCATTAGGGCCAAGGTCAGACTCGATGGTTCCAACCTCCGGAAACCCTGCAGCCCTCGGTCCGCGAAGGTGATCCTCTATAAAGTCTACCAAATCCAGCTCGGTACGGCCGGGTCGACATTGAATTGGCCCAGAATTCCGACCGAATGGCCTAACCCTTCTCGAGGACTCGGGATCCCCGTTATTCCTTTTTCGGGGCCATCCGAGCTTCAACGATCTCCTGGGATCGGATTCCCTGAAGCGTATAATAGCTGCATCCCGCCACGTTCGGGTCATACAGGTTGGTCAAAAACGCCGATCGTAAATGCCCAGTAGCACGGGTTTGGGAAGTTCCCCCAGCAGCGATCTGGGGAAAACCTGTGGCTACGTTCGGAACTACGGAATTGCCAGCACTGCCCGTAGCTCCTTCGATCATCAAAGTAGCCCTTGATTTCTTTTGTCTACGAGGCAAGCCTAGAGATTCCGTAGAAAACGAAGCAACGACCCAACCGGCTACGGAGGTTCGGAACTTCTCTACAATCTCAGCTATAATAATTGAAAGATGGATTTAGTTCGGAGCCAAGAAAGATCAACTAAATTAAAGAAAAAGAGATGTTATACCTAAAGTGGGAGTAACGATTGCAGTAGGATCTTCCCCATCGGCCCAAGCAACTTGATTAGCTGGATCGTCAGAGGGAATAATCGAGGATTCTCCAAAATTAATAGGTGGGGCGGGAAAGGAACATTTGCTGAGTCCTACCATTCTCAAGACCCTCTCTTGGGTAAGCAAAGCGGTTTGATAAATATCGGAACACAGAGTCTGCAAAAATGCATCTGGGAGCTCGTGATTCATCCGACCCACGAGTTTTCGCCTACCGTAAATCCAAGACTTCTCTCCAGGCCACTCATAAGGAGATGGTTCGGATGTCTCCGTAGAAGCTGGAATATCAGAGCCTCGAACGAAAAAGAACTCCTTCTTCCAACCTTTCAGGTTGCTCGAAACGTTTCCTGATAGTATTGATCGGTTTGATCTCTGCGAGAAATATACATATCCAGCATTCGAAGAAGTCGAGGAGCTCACTTGGAAAACCCGCCAGAAGTTTTGGAAAGCGGCTTTCTTCCCTTTAGCCTTCATAAGTGCGCTAAAGGCAACAATGTACCCAATAGAGTTTTGGAGAATTTGGGATGGAGAAAGACGAAAGGCTTCTAGAACACTAGAAATTAAAGGAATGAAGGGGATCCGTAGGCCGTAGAAGAATTGCCTCGTATAAAAAGCTTGACACCCCGGGAGAGGACTAGTAACTCGCTCTTCGGAAGACGGGACAACGATCGAGAATCCCTCACCTAAATACATACCAAATTTAGTCTCCAAGTATGTACGGTGTTCTTCTGTATAGTGACAAACAATTTGGTCGGCTCTTTCCTCGGTCTTGTTAAGTCGTACGCTGGTTGTAAGTTCCGACCATTCGAAAATAGTGACGACAACACTTTTACCTATTCTAAATTTAATTTGTTCATCTTTCCCTAAAGGAAGATCGTCATTTTCCGTAGTCTCTTCATCGGTGGACATGCTCGAAGAATCATCACCCGAGGAACTTGGGCTTGATTCTTCTTCCTTATCAGAGCCAGAGTCAGGGCTCGGGATTCTCATGTTCTCCGCCTCGGAGGAACGAACAGCCGCAATCTGCGTCTCGCCAAGGTCACTCTCTTGCTATTCTACTACCTCGGCTTGCCCTTGGAATCTGCTGCATTAGACATGATATATTTAGAATGATCGGACAAGTGTTGGAATTTTCTAATCGATCTATTTGCTCCGATCTTGGGATAATCGAAAGTTTTTTGTAAATAAATCTCCGACGGTCATCTTATATATACAAGGCCAATACATCAAATTCAAACCGGCCCTCGATTGGACTCCCGCAGGGTAATTTTAAAACATGCTCCCCTTCAATTGCACATTGGGTCCCTATAGTATATGGACCATTGGGCCGTAGCCCAACAATGAAGGAATGGCAGCGTTAGATTTCAATGTTCTGTTACTTCTATACGATCGGAGAAGATAAGTCGGAAAGGAATTAAGGCAGTTTTTAACGAAAAATCTGATGGAATAGTGCCCAGCAAGCCAATATTAATTAGCTTGTTGAAATACTATTTTCTTATGGTTTATAATTAATACGCCCGTTCATTCATAGTATGTGAAACTGAACAATGGCCAACTTCATCTCTCGCGAACTTATCTAAGCGATTGGATGAAATCCTAAGGTCACAATAGACTATGGGACGATTCACTTCAGTACTGAGTGCAATCATGAAACAGTCTCAAAGGTCGTGATCTTAAAACCGTTCCAAGTCATAGATTCCGAACGAGACGGGGTATCGTAGGAATCGCCAAGACTTGTACAAATATGCATGATTCACATGGAGTGAATTTGTAGAGTTTCATGAGCAAGGAATTTGAGTCCAGTGCATATGAGTAGGTGGTTCAATGGAGGATTGAACGCATCGAACGACCCGAACAGAGAAACCCATTGTGGAAGCGCATGTCGCATATCGGTGATGGGATGTTTCTCAAGGCTTATAATAGTGTACGATTTAGTCCTTAGACTTGAGGTGCTAGGGCGAATTCGGTGCACGAGTGTGCGTACTTAGATTTAGGTACTGGTCACGTAGCCTGGCCACAAAGTGCCTAAGTTGGGTGCGTAGACGACTGTACGCGAGTGGTTAGTACTAAGAAAGGATCCATCGACTCATCCTGATAAGATGAGAGAATTTCCTATACGTTTCTTAGATAATTGATTCCGAGAAATCTATGGCCATAGTCGGTGATGCATTTGGAAGGGGTTTCCAAATTTGGCAGTCACACTGGAATCATTGTCGGAAATTAGAAAGTATAGTTATCGAGATAATTAGAGGTGCCGATCAATTCACACACCCTAGGTCTCGATCGGGAAATCATCATGGAATGACCGTATGTACATGGCAATTATAAGAGGTGAGGTTCACAATAATCAATTCACCTTTGATTGGGCTTCATGGGCTTGTGGCTAGACATCGACCATGAAGTGTGGGTACTCCTAAATTAATAGGAAAATTAATTATAGGAGTGGTCAATTAAAAGTTGTTTAATTGATCGGAGCATTTAATTGCTCATTAATTAAATCACGAAAGTCGTGGGCCTGCTGCCAGTTGATGGTGAACCCAGAGGGTCACACACAATACAATTGGACAGTGACAGTCATAAAGGGAAATAAGTGATTTAAAGTTGTTAAATCAAAGATATTGAATTAAAGTATTAATTCAATGGGAGAATATTAATTGGATATTTAATTGATTAATGTTTAATTAATTAATTAAGATTATCTAATTGATTATAAATAATTAAAGTTGTTAATTGGTAAAGAAGGAAGAATAAATAATTAGCAATTTTCGGATTGGCTAATTAAAGGCAAGGGGCGATTTTTTGGAGAGGAAAAGAAGGGAAGAGTTTGTTACTTGGTCATCAAGCTACAAACAAGAGATTTGGTCAAATCTTGTTTCCTATTATGATAAGGAAAAGATTTGCCATATCTTGATGAGATATCTAATAAGAGAAGAACTCTTCTCTTATAAATATCAGTCATCATACATCTTCCAAAGTGACACAAGGTTGAGAAAATAGTTTTACACAACACAAGAAGAAAAGAAATTGCTAACTCCAAAAACCGCCCCTAGCCCCTACTTCTCGGCCAAACCCTAGCCGCCGCCCTAGTTGGATCCAAACCCTAGCCGCCGCCCTAGGTGGATCCGAAGCCTAGCCGCGCCGCCCTTGGTCGATCCAACCTAGCCGCATAAGTCCTGTGGTCGTGGTTGTCTTCCTGCAATTCTCCAAATCCAGATCCAATTGATATCCTGATATAGATCTGCTCATTCCTTTCTTGACAATCTCCAAGATCTAGTTCTTAGCCTGTGACTTGGAGACGTTGCTACAATCCAATTGGTGTGGATACATTCTGGAGGTGAGACACTTGGATCACTCCGTTGTGAATCGAACAAAGAAGCCCGAAGGTAACCACCACCAAGCTGTGGTGAGGTAAATTGCGAAAACCCCCTTTGATAATTATGTTATTGTTTGATTCAACCTTTTCGTATAATAACTGTGGAGATCTATTTATGGGACTAATAGGGATCTCGAAAAAATTTAAATTCCGCATTTTGTTGTATTGACAATCGAGCCCCTACCACGAATATCCCAACAGTGGTATCAGAGCCAACTCCATACGTTTTTATACGAAAAGGCCTGAACATAATGTGTTTTCACTGTATATGCTTGATTGTATGTATGAGAACGCATGTTAATTATGTTCTAGTGATTGATTCTTGCTTGTTATGACTGGATCTATGATTGGGTAAAACTGCTTTTTTAGATCTGTGGCGAATTTATAGTTTTTCGAAAAATCTGGGCTTTTATGCAAAAATCGCAAAACATGAAAATTAGGGCTGAAAATTGAATTTTCTATTTCTGGAAATTTTTTGAAAAATCTGGGTTATTTCTGAAAATATGATCGCACGCAATTTTGGACCATTTTGCAATTTTCGAAAATTCGAGGACTGTTTTGTAATTTCCGAAACTTCAGGGGTCTGTTTGCAAATTCGAAAATTTTCTGGATTTCAAAATTTTAATTTTCTGCTCATTCTGTCCGAAAACTGTTTTGGGGGTATTTCGTAACTTTTCAAAAGTTTTGGGGTCAAAAGTGCAATTTCCAAAAGTATAGGGGCCGAACTGCAATTTTCAAAAGTTGAAAAATCAGAATATGAAATTAAGGCAGAAAAGTTGTTTTGTTTATCCGAGAATTTATTTTGTCATAATTAGTAGTGACTAAAAAGCAAGAATCATAGGAAGTTAGTTTTAAAAGGTGTTTTAAAATTAAGATAGAAGAAAGTAAAAGTTGTTTACATGTTTCTTTGCTCTACGTGAACTGTTTACGTGGTTTTCGATCGCGACGAGCCTTGCCCTTAGGTTAGATGTGATTGGTTTAATTTAATGCATGGTTTTTATTGGGCCTGCGAGCCTGTTATTATTTTTGGGCCAATTTGAGCCTTTGTAATAGAATAGGGCTTTACTGCTTTCCTAGTTTAGGATGGAGGCCCATTTACAAGCAAGGTGGGAGCCCAAGAAGAATTGAAGGCCATGTATGCGTGGTACATTGTGTAATAGCATAAGTTCTTTGAGAACCCTTTAGATTGACCAATTGGGCCAACATCATTGGCTCGATGATGGCCCGCATAGGAGGCTCCTGATCGAAAACATATTGTGGTAGTATGCATGCTAGGCTTGTATGGCTTTTATTTATTAGTCGATTTATGATTGCTTGTGTGTTTGCGCGCTAGAATCTAGATCGTAAATAAAAGATAAAGCATAATTGAAGCGGTGAGATCTCGAGGAGAGTTTCCTTAAACTTTCAAAACCGAAAATTCCCCTCTCGAATAAATATTAAGTCATATTGGGTTAAATATAAAATGAGGTTTTATAAAATCCAAGCCTTCCATTAATAGGGACTAGTGTATGTTGTTTACTTATCGATAGAGGTGATCCAGAGTCTGGCACCCGAGTCGAAGAAAGGGGCAATGCACGAAATTCCTTGATTCTAGTTTTAATAAAACTTGACAAGGGTAGGGACTGGTCGGGACGTGAAAATCGACCGATAACTAGTTACGGAGAATTCATGACCGGGCCCGTTGATTATCATGATTAATGGGTTAGACTTAACGCGTAGTAACATTTATGATGTAGCAGTGCTAGATAAATGCGAAAAACGAGGCAAAATAACTTGAAGGTTGTGTAGTAGACACAATTGGTAATATGTATACCTACCTAGGGAATTAATTGTATGGCCACGAGTCGTGGGTGCAACTAATTGCTGCTGGGACGTCAAGACCTACTAGGAAATAATTTTTTCCCGAAACTAGAAGGGGTTACTGATTCGATAAAATAGTGGGAGAACTTTTTCGATAAAAAGTCCAAATTTCGTTAATTATAAGTATTAATATTAAACCTGTCTGCCTATAGTTGTCTGTTTTTAAATGTTAGCCATTTACCATCCACTGTCCGATACTCGATGCGTTTGAGAACCGAACCAACTTTGAAAAAGGTGATGTGCAATTTCCTATACGAAACCGACATGGCTAAGTTTGACAATGTTAGGGAATATTGTTCTTACTTAAGCAAGACATTCGAGCTGATCAAAGGGTTTGGAGCCCAATTGACTCTCGAAGATGAGATAACGATAACCCTTCAAGGATTATCTGAGACCTTCACCCATTTTATGCAACATTGCGTTATTCCGCCTGATGGAATACAAACAAAGCAATTGCATGAGTTGTTAAACAAATATGAAGAAGCTCATCAACGTGGTTTTGGTCTGTATGATTGGAATTGCCCTCTGTGTAAGTACGAAGAGAAAAAGGAAGCTTGTTGAAAAGGATTTCTTGGAAAGACTTGACTACGGTATGACTTTTTAAGTTATACACTTGTTGAATCTTTTGATGTAAGACATCTGATTAAAACTTTCATTTCTGTAAGAGCATTTACAAGCAATGATAGTCTTCCCTCTCAACCTAAAAGGAGGAAATTCCTTGAAAGGGAGATGCAATTAGTGCAGAGAGAGATGAGGGAACTCGAATTCCGGGACTGGGTCAAGGAAGAATTGTACCTAGACATTCCTTTTAGCAAAGAAGTTTTTCTTAGTTTTTCGTATTAGCATGAGTTTTAAGTTTTTAGTTTACTTTGAGTATTATTTCACATTTTGTACGAGACCTTATTGCTTTACCATTGAGAAATGGAATTTATTTAATTAGAGCAATTTAACTTTGTACAAATGTTGATGTTTTGAAACATAGAAATAAACAATGATAAACGAATCGAAACTTTGAAGACTATATGCTAAATCGAAAACGAGTAAGACAAACTGGATAATCGTCCGCGCTTGAAATGTTCACTCTGGACATTCTTCCTAAAGAGAGATGCGAAAGGAAAGTTTTTATTTACTGATTCCTGAAATAATGAACTTGGGTAAATTCGGAACTTTCAAATCTTGAAGGAATAATAACCAAAGTGAAGGATTGCTAAGGCATTCCAAAACATTTCGATCGACATGAACTAAAAGCACTAGTTCAAAAGAAATCTACTTCATATATACTTGCGATTTCAATCGTTAAAGTATATGTGTACTTGGCTGAAGTACAATTCTGAAACTATTGAAGTAATTCAATAGAAGCTTTGGAAATGAAGTAACTAGATGCATTATGTCAAATGCAATTTGATTTAATCAAACCTGCTGAAACATAAGCAAACTTAACACTTCGATTATCTAAGACGAGAATAGAATTCTCATGAAGCAAATCAAAAGAAGAAATCGAACTTTGTTTGATTCTCGACTCTGATCTTGCTGAGTTTCCTTCATTCACTTTAGGGGATACCTTCCCTTAACTCTTCAAAGATACTTTGTATAGTATATTTCGAAGTAAGTCCTTACATCGCCATGTCTTTTAAGACATAGCAGAACACCCTTATATGAGAAATTAGATGGTAGATCTAGTTCATATAAAGTTTATGGGGTATTCAACAAAACCCATTGAATACCTGTTCCACGACAATGAGAAACGAAAAGCATCTCGTAAGTAGCTTGTTCCTCTGTTGACAAGACCTTGTCAAAGGAAATAAGGAATGTCGTAGAACTTGATGAAGTCCAAGGATTGGACCCGTCCCCATGAACAGTGGGAGTAAACACTAAAAGAAACTGCTGAATCAATCCACGCACAAAGAAATCGTAATCTGATCAAATTCATAAGGAACTCAAAATTCCATTTTACGAAATTGAGAAATTGGATTCTAATCCAAGATTACAAAGAGATTATGTTAAACGTGATCTAAGGGATATGGCACATAGCCATAAGATTCGAAATTGAAAACTTTGACTCACTTAAATGGCAATAGGTCATTATTCAAAAGTCCTTTTAGGATTGATGAAAATGCCTTATATCCATTAGCTACGTCAAAATTTATTTCGAAACTATTAGCCATAGAAAGGTGGCTTTGACTACCAAGACATGACTATTGGATATGAATCCTGCATCTCACAATTGAAAGTTGATGAGAAGATCTCTATTCAAATCCAAGGGTCAATCTATGATTTTTTCCCAAACTTGGAACATGCAACTTGATAAGTCAATCAAGAATGTTGAATTTGTCAAAAGGCATATGGATTCCAATTGTGCAAAAGAATCAGCGGGAGTGTAGTTGAGTTCGAAGCGCAACGAGATGATGTTCAGTACATCAAAACAAGATATAAGAAATATCAGAGAAGCACAGACGAAAGCGTGTTCTTCACGCAATTTTCCATGATAAGATTTGGAATTACATCTCACGTACTGGCAATACGTATCTATGGTAGATAGAAGGAAGTAGATGTTGCAATTCACCAAATCTAAGTACAAAGACTATATTGATTGAATTCAATATGGAAGAATCCAAGAAAGGATTGTTTCCAAAGAGACAGAAACTATCTCACTTATTTAATGAGCCCTAAATTAATAAGTAAAGAAGTAACTGTCTCAAGAAGCCTTATGCTTGGCATTTGGATTGCATGTAGCATGCAAAGTCTTGTACTAGACCTGACTCGTCAAAATGCTCTGAACGAGCTACTGATAGTCAAACACCAGTCAAGGACACTGGTCTACCATAAAAGCAATCCTCGAAGATAATTAAAGGATATAATGCTGGTCTGTGGTAGTAGTGGAAAATCGAATACTCGAAGGATTTTAGAAATTCGAGATTCCCAGTCTGAAGTGGATAATTTATTCTATCTCGATAGAGCAAAGGTAAATTGGAAGAAATTCCAGTAATATACCATTGCCGATTCGAACAAGAATAAAGGGCACCATTATGATGCTGCACAAAAGAAGGTGTTTAGATGAGAAACTTTCATCCATTGGATGAAATACCTAGCATGACAAAATCCTATCATAATCTTAACCGATTTAGATGAGGCGATTGCTCAATGAAAGAAAATCGAGATCTCACCTACAATCTGAACACAATACCGTATGATTGAACAAGTCATAGGTAGTTGAGACGAGTAGAAGTATTACTTCATCTCGACAAAGATAACTTAGCAGATCCACTAATTAAGCACTCTCACAAATGGTTCGAGGGACATCTTGGTATAGATGGGTCTTAGAAATGTTGTGATTGGCTTTAGGGCAAGTGGGAGATTGATGGAATAGTGCCCAGCAAGCCAATATTAATTAGCTTGTTGAAATACTATTTTCTTATGGTTTATAATTAATACGCCCGTTCATTCAAAGTATGTGAAACTGAACAATGGCCAACTTCATCTCTCGCGAACTTATCTAAGCGATTGGATGAAATCCTAAGGTCACAATAGACTATGGGACGATTCACTTCAGTACTGAGTGCAATCATGAAACAGTCTCAAAGGTCGTGATCTTAAAACCGTTCCAAGTCATAGATTCCGAACGAGACGGGGTATCGTAGGAATCGCCAAGACTTGTACAAATATGCATGATTCACATGGAGTGAATTTGTAGAGTTTCATGAGCAAGGAATTTGAGTCCAGTGCATATGAGTAGGTGGTTCAATGGAGGATTGAACGCATCGAACGACCCGAACAGAGAAACCCATTGTGGAAGCGCATGTCGCATATCGGTGATGGGATGTTTCTCAAGGCTTATAATAGTGTACGATTTAGTCCTTAGACTTGAGGTGCTAGGGCGAATTCGGTGCACGAGTGTGCGTACTTAGATTTAGGTACTGGTCACGTAGCCTGGCCACAAAGTGCCTAAGTTGGGTGCGTAGACGACTGTACGCGAGTGGTTAGTACTAAGAAAGGATCCATCGACTCATCCTGATAAGATGAGAGAATTTCCTATACGTTTCTTAGATAATTGATTCCGAGAAATCTATGGCCATAGTCGGTGATGCATTTGGAAGGGGTTTCCAAATTTGGCAGTCACACTGGAATCATTGTCGGAAATTAGAAAGTATAGTTATCGAGATAATTAGAGGTGCCGATCAATTCACACACCCTAGGTCTCGATCGGGAAATCATCATGGAAGGACCGTATGTACATGGCAATTATAAGAGGTGAGGTTCACAATAATCAATTCACCTTTGATTGGGCTTCATGGGCTTGTGGCTAGACATCGACCATGAAGTGTGGGTACTCCTAAATTAATAGGAAAAGTAATTATAGGAGTGGTCAATTAAAAGTTGTTTAATTGATCGGAGCATTTAATTGCTCATTAATTAAATCACGAAAGTCGTGGGCCTGCTGCCAGTTGATGGTGAACCCAGAGGGTCACACACAATACAATTGGACAGTGACAGTCATAAAGGGAAATAAGTGATTTAAAGTTGTTAAATCAAAGATATTGTTAAAGTATTAATTCAATGGGAGAATATTAATTGGATATTTAATTGATTAATGTTTAATTAATTAATTAAGATTATCTAATTGATTATAAATAATTAAAGTTGTTAATTGGTAAAGAATGAAGAATAAATAATTAGCAATTTTCGGATTGGCTAATTAAAGGCAAGGGGCGATTTTTTGGAGAGGAAAAGAAGGGAAGAGTTTGTTACTTGGTCATCAAGCTACAAACAAGAGATTTGGTCAAATCTTGTTTCCTATTATGATAAGGAAAAGATTTGCCATATCTTGATGAGATATCTAATAAGAGAAGAACTCTTCTCTTATAAATATCAGTCATCATACATCTTCCAAAGTGACACAAGGTTGAGAAAATAGTTTTACACAACACAAGAAGAAAAGAAATTGCTAACTCCAAAAACCGCCCCTAGCCCCTACTTCTCGGCCAAACCCTAGCCGCCGCCCTAGTTGGATCCAAACCCTAGCCGCCGCCCTAGGTGGATTTGAAGCCTAGCCGCGCCGCCCTTGGTCGATCCAACCTAGCCGCATAAGTCCTGTGGTCGTGGTTGTCTTCCTGCAATTCTCCAAATCCAGATCCAATTGATATCCTGATATAGATCTGCTCATTCCTTTCTTGACAATCTCCAAGATCTAGTTCTTAGCCTGTGACTTGGAGACGTTGCTACAATCCAATTGGTGTGGATACATTCTGAAGGTGAGACACTTGGATCACTCCGTTGTGAATCGAACAAAGAAGCCCGGAGGTAACCACCACCAAGCTGTGGTGAGGTAAATTGCGAAAACCCCCTTTGATAATTATGTTATTGTTTGATTCAACCTTTTCGTATAATAACTGTGGAGATCTATTTATGGGACTAATAGGGATCTCGAAAAATTTTAAATTCCGCATTTTGTTGTATTGACAATCGAGCCCCTACCACGAATATCCCAACAAAATCGATCGCGGCATCACGAATTATAAATAAGAATCAATATGGTGTTTTCATGATATACACTCTTTTTCCCTGGTTCGGTTTTTATCCCAATGGGTTTTTCCGAATTAGATTTTTAACATTGTTTATCCGAAACATCAAAGTAAGATTCACCCATCAAGGCATATCATAAACTTCTTCGAGCTTGAGCTTCGCTTTGCGCTCGAGAAGTGGGGGAGTATTGATGAGGGGTATTTTGATCATCACATTGGCAAGTCCGAGCAAGATCGAAAAGAATAGAACGCGGTCATGCTCATCTAAAACCGAGCCCAGATCGCGGCCTATTCAGTCCGATCGCCCATGCAATGCTAGTGATCGGAGTTTACTATTGGGCTGATCATAGGCCCAAGCCCTTGGGCCAGAGAAATATATCCCTGTGGACGGAGTAGCTAGCTCATCAATTTTCACTGTAAATACCACTTGCATTTATGATGCCAGACACGCTTTCCCAGGTGCACTCTACTCGAAGCTGCCGCTCGGATAGATAGACTCGACCGTTTATCATATTTATTTCACCCTCTAGCTTGTACGGTATCCTATAATGCTCAAATAGGATCCTCAATACTTGTAATCTGTATCCCAACGTTCGGAATATTTATATACATCGATCATACTCTTGTTTCATGGTGTTTATTTTGTTAATTACCTTTATTTGATCAATCTACGAAATTGCGTAAGATAAATTGGCGTCCACCGTGGGGCCTTATTTGGGTGTTAGATCGAAAAATGCCTACTACGAGGAGAAATACGTACAACCGAGGAGAACAATCCTATGTGGCAGGAATGCAACATTCAGTCAACAATGAGTTTGATAATCTATCCAGGGCGGAAATGCCGACGTCGGAAAAGATATCAACGTTCTTATTCTTTACAATCTTTATTCGGTCATTCAGAGGGATTCCTACTGTAAATTTGTGAACACTGCCGTCGAGAAGATTGCTCTTGATAAATAGGAAAAACTGCTACCAAGCCCTATTTTATCTTCTCTTGAACTCAGTTTAACATGAAGCATGGTTCGTAGATGCGGTATAATGGATAGATGGAACTACTCACCATATTCTATTTTATCCACTATCTTATCGCCTCGTTCTGCCCTCGTTTATCCTATTAGAAAAAAGGGATTACCTATCTTATGGAAGTTTTATTTATGGTTCGAAAGTGTATTATTGTGGACAAAGAAAATTATACACGGATTTCGAGAATATCCGCCATCTTGTTATCTCGCATCGTCTACGCTTATCTACTATTGCAAAGGATTATCTATCCAGTGGAAGTCTTATTCGCCAAAAAATATTATCAATTCGTTATATTCGAGAAATTATCATGACCAATCTTTATGTCTACTGATCAAAACGACTAAAGGTGAAAGTCGTTGCTATGCCCCTTAGATCGAAATAAATATAAAGGGTGAAAGATGTTGCTAAGACCCTCTATGACCGATCAAAACGACTAAGGGTGAAAGTCGTTGCTATGCCCCTTAGATCGAAATAAATATAAAGGGTGAAAGTTGTTGCTATGACCATCAGGTGAAAGCTGTTGCTATGACCGATCAAAACGACTAAAGGTGAAAGCCGTTGCTATGCCCCTTAGATCGAAATAAATATAAAGGGTGAAAGCTGTTGCTAAGGCCCTCAGGTGAAAGTTGTTGCTATGACCGATCAAAACGACTAAGGGTGAAAGCCGTTGCTATGCCCCTTAGATCGGAATAAATGAAAAAGGGTGAAAGCTGTTGCTAAGGCCCTTAGGTGAAAGTTGTTGCTATGACCGATCAAAACGACTAAGGGTGAAAGTCGTTGCTATGCCCCTTAGATCGGAATAAATTAAAAAGGGTGAAAGTTGTTGCTAAGGCCCTCAGGTGAAAGCTGTTGCTATGACCGATCAAAACGATTAAGGGTGAAAACCTTTGCTATGCCCCTTTGATCGAAATAAATATAAAGGGTGAAAGCTGTCGCTAAGACCCATAGATTGAATTTTCGATCTCCATATTGATGCTATTATACTGCAATCGTACAGTTCCTTTATTCCACTGGTGGATTTATTTTCCAAATTGTTTACGTATAAATGGACAAGAAGAAGCATTACGGATATCTTCCTCAGAATAACAGATGCATGGTTAATCCGATTAAGTCAATCGTCAGTCCACAACAATAAATTACGAGAATCTTTGGAGTCGCAGTCTATTAATGCTCGGAATTTATGTCTCTGATGGTCAAATTTAGTAATTTCGGAATAATTACACGAGTCAATCACAATCGGAATTTATATTTCCAAGTGTTGGTTTGAGCAACTTCAAGAATAATTATAACTTATTTACGGCCATCCCGGGTTCGTTTTTGGTCTATTACGTAATTTGCAAGAATTACCTATTTGTCTATCAGATATTTTACTCAATCAGTTGGGGAAAGATTGATTTCGTTTTCTTGGTCGATGCCTATTTCTGGGGGAATGGATCCTTTAGCCAATAAAATCTCAGTAAAGAAAATTATGTTTTCAAAAAAAAAGAGTTTGATATCTTCAAATTAACTACACAAAGTTGCAATAAATCAAATTCCAACAGATTTCACTTATTTATGACCGAAGAAATTGAGAAGGCACGAGAGGGTAAAACAATAAAATTCGAGCAGAAAAACAAAGCTTTATTATTACTCTTCGAACAAATTACAAGTAAAGCCTTGAGAACAATGTTAAAATTCGGGCTCAAAAAAGTACAATACAATCGATCCTACCCTACTAAAAACTCTAGGAGTAAAAAGATAAACGCGTTCGATCCTCATTTACGAGATCACTCCAAATGCAAAACTCAGCAATGATTCCTCACGACAAACACTCGCCACGTGTCGCACATCCTCGAGCGTCCAATGGATAAAAACTTGATCGGAGCCCATCTTCAGGGCTTTTAACCGATCTTAGGTCTTCATCTGTAAACAATGATTGTTATACACAATCATCATCTACAGCCTAGTCCGATCCAGAGCAGCGGAGAGTTACCTCAGTGGAATTACTCCAAGCAACCTCGAAGGAACTCTACTTCAAGAAAGCCCTCGAGGAAGCTGGTGCTCCAGATTTAAAGAGCTCCTCTGAGGTTAACCAACTGCCCAATCAGACGCAACGCCAGAAAACCGGAATTCTCACCCGTCTCAGATAGGGTATATCTAAGAAAACAGGTTGCCTACCGGTATTCTAGGCGTGATTTCTTTTGCCTGTCGATATTCTAAGCGAAAAAGATTACATCAAAGAGACCAAGCTCGAAAAACAGGGTCCGAATTCTAATTTCAAACTCCTTTATCTCAGAGGTAAAACGAATCATTTTTAACAAAGGTAAAACTCGGGCCATGATGATCGGACGGAACATAAAGACAAGAGTGAAGAATGTCACATAAACAAGTTGAAACTATTTATAGCAGTAAAGGATTAGAACCAATGGCCCAGATGGCAGATCACGGACGGTTGTGATGTAAATAATAAATTAACTGATCGATTCATTTCCCGAGAAATAGGGTCCTGTTTGGTTGGGAGAAGAAATGATTTTATGGGTGCATAAAGAAGGGCTTGTCCGAAAGAATAGTTCAACAAATCCTTGTCTATTATCCTATGTTAAACGCAACGTTGGAATCAGGAATGTTTGTTTAAAATTCAACCCTTATGCGCCCGCTATTCGAAATATGAAATCGGTTTGGAAAACTCATGGCGTTATTATCGATAATCGCAATTCGGACAACAACTCAGTTTTCAACTATTCACAATTAACTGGTGATGTTCGAATCGAAGAGAACCTATGATCGTTCCAGTTCTTCGATCACAACGAACTGGACATCAGAGATGATTCAAAAGTTATTGATTATTTAAATAATGATTATCGGATAAATAGTAATCCGAGCAAACAATACTTATTATCATCAAAGATTTATGGTGGGTTAAAAATTCTCGAACTAATGAGTTCGACCAACTTGGGAAATTTGGCACTACTTAGGCTTAGTAGTTTTCGAAGGACGATTAGTTAATTGATTACCGGAGTACCTGTTCGCGACTCACTCAAAAAGGGGTGTTCGGCTATTCTCATATTAATTTTGAATATTCAAGATCGGGTTATTAAAGATAAGAAGTTATCTGATTATAGTTTTGCTCAATCAACAACAAAGGGAGAAAAGGCGTTCATAAATTTTATTACAAAGATCTAAGAGACTACATTTCGAGAA
Source organism: Penstemon eatonii (assembly GCA_038501285.1). NCBI lineage: Eukaryota > Viridiplantae > Streptophyta > Magnoliopsida > Lamiales > Plantaginaceae > Penstemon > Penstemon eatonii. The sequence goes on along the minus strand of CM076710.1, from coordinate 52,748,475 downwards.
CAATATAAGCTCATATTTTACATTCCGATCCTATTGAATTCTATAATCCTATGAAATTTTTGGTCTAGACTTCTGTCAATCGACCGAGCTAACCCAAATCCTAGCATGGAATCTCCTTTGGACCCACAGGCTTTTAACTTTATTTACGGTCCTCCGAAGACGAAGGGGCGAACGCACGGTCTGTCGGGCAACTGAATTTTTCGACATTGCCTTCCCAGCAGGTCTTCCTAAATGCATTGTGGCAATAGGTCCCTAATTGGAGACCTACGCGGTAACATGTAGACTCCATGGGTTTGGCATATTGGACTTCAAGATGGAGAATATATTTGCCTGTCGATATTCTAAGCGAACCAAAAGTAGTCTTTCTTCCGCTCAAAGAATATTCGAAGCCCAAGCTCAAAAAGTTGAATTAAAAGAATAATGATCTTGATCACCATGATCGGACAAGAAAAGAGCCAGTACGACCGGAACACAAGCGGAATCATTGATCAGAAAAAGCTTTAGACCGAGTAAAAAATATATATATATATATCAAACGGTATCATTCGTAGAAATTTCCGAGTAAATGAAACAAAATTTATTCTCGACCCTATTACAAGCAACAAGAAAAAGATTTCGATCCCATTACAAGCTACAAGAAGAAGACACGGGTTCTATTACAAGACGCACAATCCATTTCGATTACCCCTAGTGATTTCTAAAAATGTCCGATTGTTCCAACCTCCCGAGCAAAGAAATCGAATAGGCTCTTCTTTAGGCTTGACAAGTGGGAACTACTGGCCTCTCTGATCTATGATGCCCTTACTCGGAAGATTTACAAGGATAGTGAATATTGGCTGATTGGTTTATATGTAGAGAGGCTAATTCGATGCTCAAAATCAAATAACTCAATTCGAACGCCATCCCATTCGTTAAATCCGCACCATCAAACACCCTCAGCGGACATTGCGGCAACAGGTCCTTCGTTCTTCGAAGGACCGACGGGGTTATTAGGGTCGTGGATGGTCAGCAATGCACCATGTAGGCCTTCAAGGTCGAATATTTCTTCGTCTACCGATATCCTAATCGATGATAAAATATTCAATGCCGTAGGCCTCGAAAAATACGTTCTAGCTCGAATTTCAAAATGTTGGGATGCGAGAGGGTGCTGCTCGATCAACATGATCAAAGAAGAAAATATTTCAGAAGTAAAGAATATCGACTTAAGAAGAGGCCCATTTATAGAAGCAGTTTAAATGTAATCCGACGGATGAGATGAAAAAAATTATACGGACGGGATTTGATAACCGTTCAACTTCCCGAGGAATAAAACGATGTTTAGTATTTAAAAAAAAAAGTGAGAGAAGAGAGAAGAGAAAGGAGTTTTAGTACGCAAACCGCTATGAAAGGAAGTCGGTTCGAAAATTGCCTGGACCAACAGTATATTCATACACGAAAATACAATATTATCGGTGGGGATTTAATTAAAACAGCTTATTTAGCAAGGGTACAGCAAGGCCTAGAGCTGAAGTTTATGCTTGGAGGAAATCTTTATTCCTTTCAAAACAAGAAAATTTGATATGATACTAGCTAGCCAATAAACAAAAGTTAATACTACAAAACCATATATGATCTTGTTATTGAAAGTAAAATCATCATCGATATCTTGCTCTTTCTTAAACCTCGATCATCAATTAATGCATATGTACAATAATTATTAGCTCTATTATGCATTCATACATTCAATCTACATCACATAACTTCCAATCAAGAAATCAAAACAAAAACATTAATCCAACTTTACATTTTCACCCCCGGCCCGGCCTTTTATCATTCATTCTGTGAAGAGACATGTTCCAAAAGAAATGCAAGAATCCCTTCACAAAATACACTACCTTTCCATCAAGGCCTAAACTTCTGCCTACAAGATTGGCAATGATGAGGGGTATTTTGAGCATCACATTGGCAAGTCCGAGCAAGATTGAAAAGAATAGAACCCGATCATGCTTGATGGGGGCTATTTCGCACCCTACATACTGATCAGATCGAACAAAGATTATAAGATCGATTCGACCAATTATAAAGGATCGGGATCTTCTTACAGACCCTGCCAAATGCCGCTCGCTCCGAGTAAAGATTATACTCCGGACCCAAGAAGGATAGTTGGGCCGAGTCCAAGCAGGACTATGATTCCTTGTAATACTAGGTTTAGCGTAATATGTATACCTAGTTATTCATTGTATGAGACAACTACGAATTCTCTTAATTCTGAGATTACACAAGAATACAATAATAGAACTCAATAATATCCATTATTATTGCAGAATTCTACATTCATATTGGAGTATTCTTAATTTTGTTAATGGTTTTACTTCTTGCCTTTGATTATTGCTTTTCTTTGTAAACGATCCATCCAGAATAAAGTAACAGAGCCCAATATACTGAATAATTCAATATCCAAACCCCCGATATCACAAATTCACTGATATTAAATTAACCTGACGAAAAACGGTTAAATCAGTTGGCGCCCACCGTGGGGCTAGGTTAATTATTCGATCGACATATGGCTCGCCCAAGGAAAAGCGCCCGTGTCGGAGCAAGAAGTAACACAACCACCGGTCATAACACATCTGAAGATCCACAGGAGAACGACAATAATAACGTTCCCAACACCGACGAGAATTTGCAGAATACCCATCCCCGACATCAGGAACCCCTAGAAGGTCCTCCCGGTACGATACAGGAAGAGCCGGAAGTCCCCGAGATCCCCGTTCCTCTCCCGGGTGCTCAGGAGAAATTACGACAAATAGCGATGCTCGTTAAATCGCTCTCCCCAGAAGAATTACTTGTGCTTGATCAAATTCCGCGAAACCCTAGGGCTGCCAGGACAATTCCTGCTCGGAGAACGCCCGGACAAAACGATCAAGTATCTCAACAAGCTGATAGCCCACCAAGCGAGCACCGCTCACTACACAGTCCACAACAGGACAATTCAAAACCCTCCGACAATAATCCTCGAAGAAAACCAGGTCACAGAAAAACCCAGGCGAAGCGCAGTGGATCCAGGGAACGTACAATTATCCCAATTGATGATGACATAGATGATACAATCCCTGATCAACCACGAACGGCTCGACTGACGGAAAGAGAAATTGAAAGGACGGTGCAGGACCGACTCGAACAACGCTTACGATCTATTCAAAATCCGTGGGCCCGAACCACGGAACTCCAGGAGAGCCTTGCGGCCTGTTCTCCCTTCTGCAGGGAAATAAAAGAGGCACAATCGATCGGACAAGTCCCGGGTAGACTACCTCGCTATGATGGAACCACTGACCCGGATGATTATATTTTTAGCTTTACGAATATAATGAATTTATATGCCCACTCTGCCGAATTCACTGCCAAATTAATGGTAACTACATTCGAAGGACTCGCATTGGACTGGTTCGCGAAACAACCTGCCAACTCCATATTCAGCTTTAGGGAACTCTGTAACAAATTGACGCAGCAGTTTGCCAGTCAGAAGAGACAAAAACTTCCGATGAGCTACCTTGGAACTATATATCAACAAGAAGGAGAATCCCTAAGGAATTGGTTGGCCAGATTCAACGTAGAATTACTTAAAATCGATTCCCCAAATATCGATTACATAATATCTATCCTCTTCGATCTCACTAAAAACAGGCAGTTCGGAAATGCCCTCAGTCGAAAACAACCAAGAACGTTCGCCGACATCATGAGCCTGGCGTCTAAGTATATGACCCAAGAAGAGATGAATTCCTTTAAGGATAAGAACAAAAACAAAGTCGCGGCTACAGGGTCTAAGCGGCATGACAAGATTCCCGCCCAAAGATCCTTGGATTACGAGCGATCTTCCAGGAGAGGTAACGTTTTCCAGCGACTGGAATACAGCAGAGCCGACCAAGAAAGGCAACCTAATTTCTACCAAAGACCAAGAAACCCTGAACAACCAATCAGAAGCAGAGTGAATCAAGTAGAACACCCAAGATTAAATGCTCCAATGGAAGAAATCTTGGAAGTTCTAGAAAGGAATAATTGGATTCCCGAGGCGAGGAAAATCGCTCAGCCCAGACCAGGGTCTAGAAACTATGATCAATACTGTAAGTACCATAGGGCACATGGGCATCGAACGGAAAATTGTTTTCACCTTAAGAGAGAAGTTGAAAAACTGATCGAGCAAGGAAAACTAGACGAATACATAGAACGAGATAATCGCAAAAGGGAAAGAAGCAGAAGCCCCCGGAACGGAACTCAAAGGAGAAGTTCTCATCGAAGATCACCTGAACGTCGGCCTACTCAGGAATTGAATCACGACCAGGTCAATGGGACTATCCACACTATATCCGGGGGGCCTGCAGGTGGAGATAGTCGTAATGCTAGACGAAGAACGACCAGATCCATAATTGCAAATTCTAAATATCCAAAAGAAATATGGACATTAGAAAACAGGCCAACAAATCACCAGCCGATCAGCTTTAACGAAGGTGAAGTACCTAAAAACATCACTTGGGATACAAAAGAGGATAACCCAGATTTCCCTATGGTAGTGTCGCTAGAAATAGCAAATTATAATGTGAGAAGAATCCTAATCGATAATGGAAGCTCAGCAAACATCATCTCCAGAGAGGTCTTAGCACAAATGAACCTCGGGCAAATAAACCTACAAAGGGTAGCAACGCCGTTAGTAGGCTTTGGAGGCTCCGAGATCATCCCCAGCGGAACAATATCTTTAAGTGTATCGCTCGGAAAGAAACCACTTCGGACCGTGAAGTTGGTAAAATTCCTAGTGGTAGATACACCCTTCGCTTATAACGCTATATTAGGGCGACCAGCCCTTAACCTTTTTCGAGCTGTAGTCTCTACCTATCATCAGAAAATAAAATTTCCAACCGACAGCGGCATTGGAGAAATAACGAACGACCACTGTATGGCATGGGACTGCTACAGCACATCATTAACGTTGAAAGAACACCCCAAGTAAATTACTCCGAGCAAGAGAAAGATCGTAGACGATCTCACTAGAAATGAGGTCGAAATTCCTATTACTGATCGATTAGATAAAAAGGGGAAAGAACCACTAGACTTATCCTTGCAACCCCCAGAACATAAAGATATAATTCTGGTAGAAGGCGACTCGTCCAAAAAGACAAGAATTGGTACAGAATTGAGCAAAGAAGGAGAAGTAATGTTAATCGAATTTCTAAGAAATAACGTGGACGTCTTCGCCTGGAGTGCAAATGACATCGAAGGGATCGATCCTCGGGTAATCAAGCATACCCTAAAAATTGACCCTTCAGCGAAACCCGCCAGACAGAAGAAAAGAAATCATGGACCAGTAAAAGATAAAATTATCAAAGCCGAGGTTGAAAGACTGCTGGAAGCAAAACAAATCCGAGAAATACATTTCTCGGAATGGCTATGTAATGTTGTACTAGTAGCAAAAGGGGATAAAAAGGACAACAAATGGAGGATGTGTAATGATTTCACCGACCTTAACAAGTTATGTCCACGCGACCCTTACCCCCTCCCAAGAATTGATTTATTGGTCGACTCGACCGCTGGCTTCGCGCTGTTCAGCATGATGGACGCCTTCCAAGGTTTTTACCAAATATACATGGACGAGCGGGATCAAGAGAATACCGCATTCATAACCGAACAGGGAGTATACTGCTTTATAGTAATGCCGTTCGGATTAAGGAACGCCGGGGCTACATACCAAAGATTGGTAAACCTAATGTTCAGGGAGTTAATCGGAGAAATAATGGAGGTCTATGTAGACGACATGTTAGTAAAAAGTATGAATGAAACTTTAATTCCAACGCCAAGAATAGAGATGTTTGATGAACAAGAAAATGAAAAGGCAAGAGAAAATGACGTCGATCTAACAGAAGCCTTAAGGGATAAAGCTGCCGTACGCCTACAAGCCACTAAGGCAAATATGGAGAAAGCATACAATCAAAAAGTACGCGTCCGAACCTTCAAAGAAGGAGACTTGGTTTTAAAAAAGGTAGAAGTATCCAAGCATGTGGGAAAGTTACAACAAAATTGGGATGGACCTTACATCGTCATTGGCGTAGGAAAGAAAGGTTCATACAAAATTGCACACATGGATGGGACAGCCTTACCAAGAACCTGGAACGCAGTCAACTTTAGGAAATACTATGGTAAATAAATTTTAGCAGATTATACTGCATTGTTTTATTTTACTTTACTTTATCAAGTTTTAATCCTTGTAACAAAGGCCTCAGCCTAGAGTTCAATTAGTAAAAATTTTAGCATTTTCTATACATCGATTATTTCGATTAACGCTCTGTGGAATTACACTAGCATATTGATAAATATCAGAACGAAGCGAGTCGAGTATACATTGATCCGCTCAATAAACACTCCTCGATTTATGTCAACGGCAAAAAGGACTTTTTGGTGACAAACCTAAGTCTAAATTATAATGAGTCGAGTATACATTGATCCGCTCAATAAACACTCCTCATTCCGACCACAAAAACAAAACGAGTCGAGTAAACATTGATCCGCTCAATAAAAACTCCTCGATCGAACACAACAAACATAAAGACTTATTGGTGCGAAAAACCTAAGTCCAAACAAAACGAGTTGAGTAAACATCGATCCGCTCGATAAAAACTCCTCGATATATATTCAACGATCAAAAAGACTTTTTGGTATTAAAAACCTAAGTCTAAACAAAACGAGTTGAGTAAACATCGATCTGCTCGATAAAAACTCCTCGATATATCTACAATGATTGAAAGACTTCAGGTACTAAAAACCTAAGTCTAAACAAAACGAGTTGAGTAAACATCGATCCGCTCGATAAAAACTCCTCGATATATATTCAACGATCAAAAAGACTTTCAGGTACTAAAAACCTAAGTCTAAACAAAACGAGTTGAGTAAACATCGATCCGCTCGATTAAAACTCCTCGATATATCTACAATGATTGAAAGACTTCAGGTACTAAAAACCTAAGTCTAAACAAAACGAGTTGAGTAAACATCGATCCGCTCGATAAAAACTCCTCGATATATATTCAACGATCAGAAAGACTTTTGGTACAAAAAAACCTAAGTCTAAACAAAACGAGTTGAGTAAACATCGATCCGCTCGATAAAAACTCCTCGATATATATTCAACGATCAAAAAGACTTTCAGGTACCAAAAACCTAAGTCTAAACAAAACGAGTTGAGTAAACATCGATCCGCTCGATAAAAACTCCTCGATATATCTACAATGATTGAAAGACTTCAGGTACTAAAAACCTAAGTCTAAACAAAACGAGTTGAGTAAACATCGATCCGCTCGATAAAAACTCCTCAACATATATATTCAACGATCAAAAAGACTTTTGGTATTAAAAACCTAAGTCTAAATAAAACGAGTAGAGTAAACATCGATCCGCTCGATATACACTCCTCGAACTATTTACAACGAGAAAAAGACTTTTTGGTATTAAAACCTAAGTCTAGATAAAACGAGTTGAGTAAACATCGATCCGCTCGATAAAAACTCCTCGATATGTTTTCAATGATGAAAAGACTTTTGGGTTAAAAACCTAAGTATAATTACAAACGAGTCGAGTATACATTGATCCGCTCAATAAAAACTCCTCGATCTACTCCTAACGATCTAAAAAAGATCCGCTGATACTCCTAAAGTTTTGAAAGATAAATCAAGTATGAATTCATCTGCTCGGAAATTACTCCTCGTAAATAAAATTATCAAACGACAAAGAAGATGCAAGAAATAAAATAATATTTTATTCATCAAATCAATTACATACAAATATCCTACGTTACAAAAATCTGCTTGCTACCTAAAGATCGTTACAATGATCTAGTTAAATTGATCCTATGGGATCGACTATCTTCACGACAATGTCCACGGAAACACCAATCTCCTCCCTAGTACCTCATCGATCATAATAAACCACCTAAGAAGCATGCTGCTCAGGATGGTCGACTTCTTTGGTTCGATGGCCAGGCTCTGAAGATCAAATGTTGTTCCAGATGAAATGAACACTACCAGCCAGATAAGCTAGCAATGCTCACTCACCCAGAAGAAGATACTGCTTTTACTTTATCTATAAAACATTTTACTCTCGAGCAGCATCTCTTCAGGACCGTCGTGAAACGGTAAGTTTACCAGCCACCCCGATGGTCTATCAATCCGGAGGTAACATCGAAGAGCGGAGGCGGCTGGCAAGTATGAACCCCCCATGTGCAGACGGAAACCACGGACCTCTAAGGTGATGAAGACTAAAGCAGAGATCTCATGGGATCCGTCGATACAAGGAAGGGCTGACATGGGACCCGTCAATACAAGACTGGGGACAATTCCTTTACTGCGAACGAACAAATCACGATAATGTGACTTCTTGAACATTATGGGGTCCGAAGGCAAAATGAAATCTAAGGAAACAGAGATCTTCATTGTTATGAATGGAAAATAAGGAAACTACCTACTTATTTATAGGCGCCCGTGAGAATGATCCTACGGATAATAGGAGTTTAATCAAGGGACGAAAACGCGACCCTTTGACTTCCCGAATTAAATGCAAGTAAGTTGGAACGGCGCCCGTCTGATCGACTCAACTGATCGATGACAAACAAATCTACAGATCGAAGCGATCAACAAAATAATCCAAGAAAACTTAAAGAAGTTCAAAGACCAAAACGATCTGCACGATCATATATGAGGGTCGCCTAATAGAAAATATTAAGAACTCCTCAACGAAGGCATGCAAAGTTGAACCGTTGAAAGAGGATAATTGCTTAAAAACGACCAGAGCCTCCACCATACGGGTGTCGTAACTGCCTCATACATCATTGGGGGACTACTAAGTTGGCCATACAAGAATTCCATTTAGAATCCAAGAAATCTGACATTGAAATCAGGAGAATAGCCCTCCCTATTCGAAACTATAAGGCCGTCACTGCCTAATTTTCCAAAGAATTGCTGAAGGAGGTCTGAACGGGTCAGATCTGGCCAGGACTGTTACATTTTCCAATTCCTCCCATATCAAGAGTATGATATACTGGCTAGAGAAATGTATAATTGAAAAGCTAATGATGAAAGACATGGATAGGTGAAAAGCACCTAAAGGAAAATTTCCCCTTGGAGGAAAAGAAAAACTGAAATTCAACAGGAGGAACAATAACCTCCTTATATAAGATATATGTCATATAAGGACAAATTTATAAGGCATGAATCGAGCATCGACCAGACAGCTAAGGGTTTACACGACGACGATCGGCTGGATTGATCAACAAAGATTAAATATGCAAAGCAAATATTATACCGTTCAGTTATCTTACAAACGACCAAAGCAAGATCAAGCTTACTTTCTCCGTACTTCAATCTCTCCGCAGAAATAAAATTCAGATAAGTAAACTAATCTTTGTCAATTACTACATGATGGTATATTTGTGCGTAGCAATAACATATATGAACAAGATATATCATTAGAATCAAGGCAAGAATCTGCCTACAGAAGAGATCATAATGTCCAATCTAATCTCCCAATACAAAAACCTCTGCCCGGACAACTACACAAAAGCTGGGCATCATCATCAAAAAAAAAAAAAAAAAAAAAAAAAAAAAAAAAAAAGAGAGACAGTCCAAGGTCTGCCAGATTGAATAAAGATCATTGAGAAGAATCGCCAGAGGGGCGACCAGCAGAAACAGGCCTTCGAGGAGTTAGGTTACCAGCAAACGCCATCAACTCCTCCTGACGCTTAAGATAACCGGCATCATAACCATCATCATATGCCTGTTGACGAGATCCCTCTGCCGACGCGGCAGCCTGAACTAGGTCGCCTTTCTCTTTCTCAAGAATAACTTGGTCAGCCTCTAACTTTTGGAGATCATCTTTAGCAAGTTGCAGCTGCAGCTCCAAACCCCTGGTTTTAGCTTTCTCCGACTCCAGCTGACCTTGAAGAGCTCTCCGACTATTCCACAGTTCATCATTTTGCACACCCAGCTGGAGTGCAAAATACTTGCCCTAAAAACAGAAAGAGTAAGAAAAACCGCCGTACAACAAAGAATTGAAAACAAAGAACAGGAAAAATGTTCGAAATATGTTTACCTGTTCACATATCTTCACCAGAGATTGAACAAGGCGAACATTGGAAGTACCTTCGAGCTTCCTCAATTCGCCGGGCAAAATAGTACTCATGCCTAAGTCCCAAGACAAAGCATCAGGTTCGACAGAACCAGGCAGTTCGCTTGCCAAAGGGACACCGTCGGAACGTGGAGTCTCCGACGAAAGAATGTCATTAACCTGCATAAGCACACAGCGATCATCTAACGGACGAGGGGAGTCCCTCTCGTCGGGACTAACAGAGGTCTCTTTGCCGGAAGCAGATATAACGGTCCGACGACCAGACCTCGACCCAGATCGACCCCCAGAAGGTCCCCCAGACTCAAAAGAAGCAGTCGTTACAGTGGTATCATGAAACAGATATTCAGGACCATATTGCGAAATAGACTGCGTTATGGAAGGATTGACAGAAAAACCATCACCGACTTGCCCTTCACTAACTAGCAGGGCAGTAGAAGTAGAAAAAGGAAGGGAACTAACAAAATCCCCTCCATGAGATCCATACTCGTAAGAAGAAAAACCTGAAGAAACAGGTATGTCGTAAACCTGTTCCATGTTGGATGGATCTCCGAAAGCTAATCGACCTGGGGAAGACCTATTACCTCCCACGGGGGTAGAAGAAAAGTTTGGTTGGAGGAGCGACGAACTAACTTCTGATAAAGGTTGGAACGTGGTAATAGGAGTATCGATCATCGAACTACTAACTGAGGACGAATGAGGAGGCTCCATCGAAGGCCCTTCTCTTCGAAATTTCTTCGATCTATTATCCCTAGCGCCCTCACGAGAATGTCGCTTCGAAGTATTACCGAAAAGGTTACTCATGATCGGATTACGGAAAAATATAAATTAATATCGAGGAAGTTTATCGACTAGCTCAAGAAAGAGTATTATGTTAAGAGAGGAGTATAGCAGTAAAAAAGACAAGTCAAATTTTACCTCTCGTATTTATACTACACGAAAAGACGCGACTGACCCGAAGAAAGGGCGCGAAACAGGAAAACTGACCTTGGAGCAAACGCTAGAATTTGAAAAGACACATACATAATGATTACGGCAAATTAAATGACTTGTCTGAATCATTACAGCGAATGTGAAAGGACACGACTGTCAGAATAAGAAACGTTTAGTGTACAAAGTAGGGAAAGCTAAGCTACAATTAAACCTACAAGCGGATAATTACAAAGATTATTTCAAAAATAAATCACTATTTCAAGAAGCCTGGTCGCTTTCCGGAATCTTCTGCTCACTATTGACGACCTCAGTCATGCCTATATCGTCTTCTTCTTCCTCTTCGTCTACTGGATCGATGAAAGTATTATCGAGCTCATCGTTAACATCAGAAGGAGGAATCGGCAATGGATTTCCAAATTCCTCGACAAGATTAGCCAGAGGAAAACCTTGATATTCGACATCTGGAACCTCGGAAGAAGAATAAAGCTCGCCATAACGGTTCAACCGGATATGAGCTGCCTTAAAATACTCCTTCCGACGATCGTCGATCATCTCCAAAGCGACCAGTTGATGAATCAATTTTTTAAAAGTATTCTCAAGAAGAGGGCCGACCATCCGGTACACCAACGCCGTATGAACAGGAGAGTTGAGGAATTCACGAACAACTTGTTCGTCAGATTTCCTAACATATCGATCTCTTTGCCTAAGTGGGACATCATTTTCATACTCCTCTAAAGAAGCTTCAAGGCGTGATACTTGAGATTCAAGCTCACTAATGCGAGTCGTGCTTTTTAACTGCAATTCTTCTAATTTTCTAGCCATTTGATTGGCTTGTTCTTGAACACGAGAAACCTCTATCACCCTATCTATCATTTCTTGATCTTCGGTCCCGGCAGCACGAGTCTCTACGACAGGAACAGAGGAAGATGTCGAGGGACCAACTTCTGAACCGGAAGATTTGTGAAGTAAAGCTTTATACTTCTCTTCAAGGAAATCGCACTGTTGTTTCCAGAGAGAATTTTCATAGGCGTACGATGTCAGACAGGTGTTAACCTGAAATAATGAAGGGGTCAGAAAGAAACGAATTAGCGAATTAAGAAAATCCTAAAAGATCACTTCATCAGAATAATAGAAAGAAAAAGATCTCACCTTTTCAGCATAAAGAGAAGCTCGCTGGAATTTCTCCAAAGGATCCTTATGAAGAAGCTTATTAAGATCGCGAGTTAGAACGCCAGACAAAAGAATACGGGTCGCCTTATCGACCGCATTCTCGTTATTATCATGAATAAGAGAATCCTTCTCGGAATAACCAGCGGCCCTCCTTCCCTCTAAATGATCCTCGATCATTTCGACCAGAGTAGGATTTGGATGTTTATCCCCGAGTAAAGAAAGGTCGTCACCAGAACGTCCATAGTAGCTCCTCTTCCTGTTAGCTGGATTATTAGATGGATGAGGCATTGACCAGCTGCGACATCCTCGAATACCCAAAGAGGTTCTAAGATGAAGCGGAGGGTAACCGGGTCCCATGCCCTGACGAATAGGGGACTCACGTGAAGAATCCGGAGATTCCTCTCTATTCTCCTCGGATTCGTGACCCAACTCCAATTTCCTTTTTCGAGACGCCCTCTGCTCGATAGGATTATTCTCCACTGACTTGGAAGATTTCGACAGCACCATTTTTCCCTTCGAAGAATGTCGGGAGTTTTCTACCATATGAGCTGAAAAAGAAACAAAATAAAGTTAATTTCTCCATATAAAAAGTATAGTGACAATACTAAAGATCAAATAAAATGCTAACCTAGAGGTTCAGATGATGAACTGATGGGAAAATTATGGACACTTAACCCCGCCTTACGAAGAAAAGATTCCCCAATCAGAAGAGCGCTTTGATATTTGTTTCTACGCATCTCGGGAATCTCAGTGATAAACTGTACATCGTCAGGAACAAGTTCACCAGTCGATGAGCGACCTCCAGGAATCCAACTGGAACCATGATCCCACGAGAAAGGCGTGGTCGAACCATCCGCCAAACGGAGATTAGACGGAGGACGAACAAAGAAGAAATGAGATTTCCATGAGGGATTACTAGAAACCGGAGCATCAAAGATTGCTCGGCTAGGCCGCTGACTAGCGAAGAAATATCCACGGTTTGAAGAACTAGAAATATTAAAACGAAAAAGTTGCGTAAAGTTACGGAAAGAAGGTTTAAATCCCTTTGCAATCATCAGAACGGAAAAACAAACCACGAAAGCAACAGAATTTGGAACCAGTTGTGTCAAGCACACGCTGAAAGTTTTTAGAACTTCCAGAAAAAGGGGAGACAAAGGAAGACGCAGTCCGCTATTAAAGTGAGCCGTATAAAAGGCTCGACAATCCTCCGGTGGAGAAGTGACCCTATCAGTAGGGGAAGGAAGAATTATTTCAGAACCTTCCGGAAAATATTTGGTATAGTTATTCACGACTTCAGGGAATGTTTCCTCTGTATATGCGCAAGCTACATCCTCAATTGGTTCAGAAATCTGAGGAACAGTACCTTTGCCCTTTTTGGCTCGGGCAGCTACATCCGCATCGGAAAGGATTCGTACCTTGTAAGTATCTTCTACAGGGATAACAAGGTCAGATACCGTAGTTTGTTCACCCAGAGGATTAGAATGTAACTCCTCCTCGTTATCAGGGGCGATGATCTCTCTAGGAGAAGAAGAAGATCTTCTTACGGAAGCCATCTATATTCTAGTTCTCGGAAGAAGAAGGTCGATGAAAGGAAAATTTTATATGACGAACGACCAAACTAGAAAATGACTGCGATCTAAATGCAAATATAAAAGAGAAATGGCAAACTCGAAAGTCACCTATTTATAAGGAAATGAGAAAAGACGTTTCGAACTCATCGCAGCTACTCAAATTCCCGCCAAAAACGGAAGGATACAAAAAGCCTCCTGAATAGACGCGTGGCGATCCATAATTAGACAGAAGAAACGACTATCTATGATACGTAGCACTCTTTTCCTTACTTAAGATTTTTTCCCACTGGGTTTTTTCTTAAGTAAGGTTTTTAACGAGGCTCCGTTCATAGAAAAGAAACAGTCGACTAGATTTATCTACTTCTACGAGCTCCTATTATCTATACGCTCGAAGAAGTGAGGGAGTACTGATGGGGGCTATTTCGCACCCTACATACTGATCAGATCGAACAAAGATTATAAGATCGATTCGACCAATTATAAAGGATCGGGATCTTCTTACAGACCCTGCCAAATGCCGCTCGCTCCGAGTAAAGATTATACTCCGGACCCAAGAAGGATAGTTGGGCCGAGTCCAAGCAGGACTATGATTCCTTGTAATACTAGGTTTAGCGTAATATGTATACCTAGTTATTCATTGTATGAGACAACTACGAATTCTCTTAATTCTGAGATTACACAAGAATACAATAATAGAACTCAATAATATCCATTATTATTGCAGAATTCTACATTCATATTGGAGTATTCTTAATTTTGTTAATGGTTTTACTTCTTGCCTTTGATTATTGCTTTTCTTTGTAAACGATCCATCCAGAATAAAGTAACAGAGCCCAATATACTGAATAATTCAATATCCAAACCCCCGATATCACAAATTCACTGATATTAAATTAACCTGACGAAAAACGGTTAAATCAATGCTCATCTAAAACTGAACCCAGATCATGGCCTATTCAGTCCAATCGCCTATGGAATGCTCGTGATCGGAGATTACTATTGGGCTGATCATAGGCCAAGCCCTTGGGCCAGAGAAATATATCCCTGTGGACGGAGTAGCTAGCTCATCAATTTTCACTATAAATACCACTTGCATTTATGACGCCAGACACGCTTTCCCAGGTTCACTCTGCTTGAAGCTGCCGCTCGGATAGATGGACTCGACCGTTTATCATATGTATTTTGCCCTCTAGCTTGTACGGCATCCTATAATGCTGAAATAGGATCCTCAATACTTGTAATCTGTATCCCAACGTTCGGAATATTCATATACATCGATCATACTCTTGTTTCATGGTGTTTAATTTATTAATTACCTTTATTTTATCATTCTACGATATTGCGTAAGATCAATTGGCGCACACCGTGGGGCCTTATTTGGGTGTTAAATCGAAAAATGCCTACTACGATGAGGAATACGTATAACCGAGGAGAACAATCCTATGTGATAGGAATGCAGCATTCAGTCAACAATGAGTCTGATAATCTATCCAGGGCGGAAATGCCGAAGTCGAAAAAGATATCAACGGTCTTATTCTTTACAATCTTTATTCGGTCATTCCGAGGGATTCCTACTGTAAATTTGTGAACACTACCGTCGGGAAGATTGCTCTTGATAAATAGGAAAAACTGCTACCGAGACCTATTTTATTTTCTCTTGAACTCAGTTTAACAAGAAGCATGGTTCGTAGATGCGATATAATGGATAGATGGAACTACTCACCAAATTTTATTTTATCCACTATCTTATCGCCTCGTTCTGCCCTCGTTTATCCTATTAGGAAAAAGGGATTACCTATCTTATGGAAGTTTTATTCATAGTTCGAAAGTGTGTTATTGTGGACAAAGAAAATTAACACAGATTTCTAGAATATCCGCCATCTTGTTATCTCGCATCGTCTACGCTTATCTACTGTTGCAAAGGATTATCTATCCAGTGGAAGTCTTATTCGCCAAAAATATTATCAATTCGTTATATTCGAGAAATTATCATGACCAATCTTTATGTCTACTGATCAAAACGACTAAGGGTGAAAGCCGTTGCTATGCCCCTTAGATCGAAATAAATATAAAGGGTGAAAGATGTTGCTAAGACCCTCAGGTGAAAGCTGTTGCTATGACCGATCAAAACGACTAAGGGTGAAAGCCGTTGCTATGCCCTTTAGATCGAAATAAATATAAAGGGTGAAAGCTGTTGCTAAGACCCTCAGGTGAAAGCTGTTGCTATGACCGATCAAAACAACTTAGGGTGAAAGCCGTTGCTATGCCCCTTAGATCGAAATAAATATAAAGGGTGAAAGCTGTTGCTAAGGCCCTCAGGTGAAAGCTGTTGCTTTGACCGATCAAAACGACTAAGGGTGAAAGCCGTTGCTATGCCACTTAGATCGGAATAAATGAAAAAGGGTAAAAGCGGTTGCTAAGGCCCTTAGGTGAAAGCTGTTGCTATGACCGATCAAAACGACTAAGGGTGAAAGCCGTTGCTATGCCCCTTAGATCGGAATAAATGAAAAAGGGTGAAAGCTGTTACTAAGGCCCTCAGGTGAAAGCTGTTGCTATGACCGATCAAAACGATTAAGGGTGAAAGCCTTTGTTGTGCCCCTTTGATCGAAATAAACATAAAGGGTGAAAGCTGTCGCTAAGACCCATAGATTGAATTTTCGATCTCCATATTGATGCTATTATACTGCAATCGTACAGTGCCTTTATTCCATTGGTGGATTTATTTTCCAAATTGTTTATGTATAAATGGACAAGAAGAAGCCTTACGGATATCTTCCTCAGAATAACCGATGCAGGGTTAATCCGATTAAGTCAATCGTCAGTCCACAACAATAAATTACGAGAATCTTTGGAGTCGCAGTCTATTAATGCTCGAAATTTATGTTTCTGATGGTCAAATTTAGTAATTTCGGAATAATTACACGAGTCAATCACAATCGGAATTTATCTTTCCAAGTGTTGGTTTGAGCAACTTCAAGAATAATTATAACTTATTTACGGCCATCCCGGGTTCGTTTTCGGTCGATTACGTAATTTGCAAGAATTACCTATTTGTTTATCAGATATTTTACTCAATCAGTTGGGGCAAGATTGATTTCGTTTTATTGGTTGATGCTTATTTCTGGGGGAATGGATCCTTCAGCCAGTAAAATCTCAGTAAAGAAAATTATGTTTTCAAAAAAAAAAGTTTGATATCTTCAAATTAACTACACAAAGTTGCAATAAATCAAATTCCAACAGATTTCACTTATTTACGACCGAAGAAATTGAGAGGCACGAGAGGGTAACACAATAAAATTCGAGCAGAAAAACAAAGCTTTATTATTACTCTTCGAACAAATTACAAGTAAAGCCTCGAGTACAATGTTAAAATTCGGGTTCAAAAAAGTACAATACAATCGATCCTACCCTACTACAAAAAGATGAACGCGTTCGATCCTCATTCACGAGATCATTCCAGATGCAGAACTCAGCAATGATTCCTCACGACAAACACTCGCCACGTGTCGCACATCCTCGAGCGTCCAATGGATAAAAACTAGATCGGAGCCCATCTTCAGGGCTTTTAACCGATCTTAGGTCTTCATCTGTAAACAATGATTGTTATACACAATCATTATCTACAGCCTAGTCCGATCCAGAGCAGCGGAGAGTTACCTCAGTGGAATTACTCCAAGCAACCTCGAAGGAACTATACTTCAAGAAAGCCCTCGAGGAAGCTGGTGCTCCAGATTTAAAGAGCTCCTCTGAGGTTAACCAACTGCCCGATCAGACGCAACGCCAGAAAACCGGAATTCTAACCCGTCTCAGATAGGGTATATCTAAGAAAACAGGTTGCCTGCCGGTATTCTAGGCGCGATTTCTTTTGCCTGTCGATATCGTAAGCGAAAAAGATTACATCAAAGAGACCAAGCTCGAAAAACAGGTTCCGAATTCTAATTTCAAACTCCTTTATCTCAGAGGTAAAACGAATCATTTTTAACAAAGGTAAAACTCGGGCCATGATGATCAGACGGAACATAAAGACAGGAGTGAAGAATATCACATAAACAAGTTGAAACTATTTATAGCAGAAAAGGATTAAAACCAATGGCCCAGATGGCAGATCGCGGAGGGTTTTGATGTAAATAATAAATGAACTGACCGATTCATTTCCCAAGAAATAGGGTCCTGTTTGGTTAGGAGAAGAAATGATTTTATGGGTGCAAAAGAAGGGCTTGTCCGAAAGAATAGTTCAAGAAATCCTTGTCTATTATCCTATGTTAAACGCAACGTTGGAATCAGGAATGTTTGTTTAAAATTCAACCTTATGCGCCCGCTATTCGAAATATGAAATCGGTTTGGAAAACTCATAGCGTTATTATCGATAATCGCAATTCGGACAACAGCTCAGTTTTCAACTATTCACAATTAACTGGTGATGTTCGAATCGAAGAGAACCTATGATCGTTCCAGTTCTTCGATCACAACGAACTGGACATCAGAGATGATTCAAAAGTTATTGATTATTTAAATAACGATTATCGGATAAATAGTAATCTGAGCGAACAATACTTATTATCATCAAGGATTTATGGTGGGTTAAAAATTCTCGAACTAATGAGTTCGACCAACTTGGGAAATTTGGCACTGCTTAGGCTTAGTAGTTTTCGAAGGAAGATTAGTTAATTGATTACCGGAGTACCTGTTCGCGACTCACTCAAAAAGGGGTGTTCGGCTATTCTCATATTAATTTTGAATATTCAAGATCGGGTTATTAAAGATACGAAGTTGTCTGATTATAGTTTTGCTCAATCAACAACAAAGGGAGAAAAGGCGTTCATAAATATTATTACAAAGATCTAAGAGATTTCGAGAACAATATAAGCTCATATTTTACATTTCGATCCTATTGAATTCTATAATCCTATGACATTTTCGGTCTAGACTTCTGTCAATCGACCGAGCTAACCCAAATCCGAGCATGGAATCTCCTTTGGACCCACATGCTTTTAACTTTATTTACGGTCCTTCGAAGACGAAGGGGCGAACGCACGGTCTGTCGGGCAACTGTATTTTTCGACATTGCCTCCCCAGCGTGTTTTCCTAAATGCATTGTGGCAATAGGTCCCTGATTGGAGACCTACGCGGTAACATGTAGACTCCATGGGTTTGGCATATTGGACTTCAAGATGGAGAATATATTTGCCTGTCGATATTCTAAGCGAACCAAAAGTAGTCTTTCTTCCGCTCAAAGAATATTCGAAGCCCAAGCTCAAAAAGTTGAATTAAAAGAATAATGATCTTGATCACCATGATCGGACAAGAAAAGAGCCAGTACGATGAATGAGATAATCTCAAAGATATAACAGTCTTTTATAGCAAAAATAGGAAGGAATCCAACGGCGGATAATCCGTAAAATGAATGGATAAGATTAAACGACCGTTGCGATTCTCGAAAAATGAGGAGCCGTTTGGGGTTTCATTCAAACATACCTACGACCGGAACACAAGCGCAATCATTGATCAGAAAAAGCTTTAGACCGAGTAAAATATATATATATATATATATATATATATATATATATATATATCAAAAGGTATCATTCATAGAAATTTCCGAGTAAATGAAACAAAATTTATTCTCGACCCTATTACAAGCAACAAGAAAAAGATTTCGATCCCATTACAAGCTACAAGAAGAAGACACGGGTTCTATTACAAGACGCACAATCCATTTCGATTACCCCTAGTGATTTCTAAAAATGTCCAATTGTTACAACCTCCCGAGCAAAGAAATCGAATAGGCTCTTCTTTAGGCTTGACAAGTGGGAACTACTGGCCTCTCTGATCTATGATGCCCTTACTCGGAAGATTGCAAGGATAGTGAATATTGGGTGATTGGTTGATATGTAGAGAGGCTAATTCGATGCTCAAAATCAAATAACTCAATTCGAATGCCATCCCATTCGTTAAATCCGCACCATCCAACACCTCAGCGGACATTGCGGCAACAGGTCCCTCGTTCTTCGAAGGATCGACGGGGTTATTAGTGCCATGGATGGTCAGCAATGCACCATGTAGGCTTTCAAGGTCGAATATTTCTTCGTCTACAGATATCCTAATCGATGATAAAATATTCAATGCCGTAGGCCTCGAAAAATACGTTCTAGCTCGAATTTCAAAATGTTGTGATGCGAGAGGGTGCTTCTCGATCAACATGATCAAAGAAGAAAATATTTCAGAAGTAATGAATATCGACTTAAGAAGAGGCCCATTTATAGAAGCAGTTTAAATGTAATCCGACGGATGGGAAGAAAAAAATTATACGGACGGGATTTGATAACCGTTCAACTTCCCGAGGAATAAAACGATGTTTAGTATAGAAGAGAAAGGAGTTTTAGTACGCAAACAGCTAAGAAAGGAAGTCGGTTCGGAAATTTCCTACACCAACAATATATTCATACACGAATATATAATATTATGGGTGGGGATTTAATTAAAACAACTTATTTAGCAAGGGTACAGCAAGGCCTAGAGCTGAAGTTTATGCTCGGAGGAAATCTTTATTCCTTTCAAACAATTCCGATCTCAAAGTGTTCAAATCAAATGAGAAGGCAGGAGTTGAATAAACAGTTATCCAGTTAGCGTTGTAGTAAATTTGGTTCAATGCAATAAGTGCTTTCATTAAAATAACATTTCGATTCGAGAAAGGCAAAGGCAAAAATGTACCTACAATGAAGAAAACGATAAGTACATGGATTTACAAACTGCAAAATAAGGAATAATAAAATCCTATTACATTCATCGATGATCAGACTTTTCGGAGCTAGAGTCACGCCTCTTCGCCATCTTTTCGCCCTCTTCCTCGGAATCGCTTTCCGAACTATTATCAGAAGAACTACACGAGCTACCATCCCCCTCGCCGCTGTGATTACCAGAACTGGAATTATTGGTCCCAGAGGAGTTAGTATTTTCTCGAGTCTGATCATTGGATTCACCCTCGATGTCCACATCCTCATCCTTTTCCTCCGAATTCTCTATCTCTAGAATATCAGGATTGGGCATAGAAGCACCGAATTCAGCAAGAAGCGGAGCGAACTCCTGATCATCTAGACCCTCAATTTTGGGAGGAAGAGAGAAAGCCTTATAATCTTCCCCAAGAATATTTTTATAAGGGTTCATGTAGGGAAGATAGTCATCAATAGTGCCTTGAACTCTTCCGGCCACTAGGAGTTGCTGAACCACTTTGTAAAAGAAGGCCTGATTGACTTCGCCCGACCGGGACCGAACTAAGGCATCAAGAAAGGGCGACATTAAAAACTCCCTTATAGCTGGTAGCTTGCCTTCGTCTCGACCTTGAGCGTATGCTTGATCGGACGATGCCTTAGCTTGCTCGAGATCCGACTTTAATTTTGCGATCTCTTCCTCAAGGGCCCTCTTTCCTTCGAGTTCTTTCCTAGCAACCTCGAGCTCCTTCTCAATTTCACAGAGCTTAGAAGAGGCATCTTTCAACTGATCGGCCTTGACGGCCTCTTCTTTCAGAATGTTAAGAAGAGCGTGATGGGACTGTCGAGACTCCTCTTCAAAAATGGCTAGTCGATAGGATTGATGAATAAATAGATCTCCGGCCTGCAAAGGAAAAAGACTTAAGAAATATAACAAAATTATAAAAGAGATCAATACGGTTGAAGAAAAGAAAGGTACCCTTTGATGCGCATGAGCGAAATCACCCATGATTTGAAACCCGTCCCTCTGATAGAGCTCGGTGATATCGTCTTTGAACCTCCCGGCCATCAGCATTCGAAAGGACTTATCCACTGTATGCTCACCATTAGGGCCAAGGTCGGACTCGATGGTTCCATCCTACGAAAACCCAGCAGCCCTCGGTCCGCGAAGGTGATCCTATATAAAGTCTACCAAATCCAGCTCGGTTCGACCGGGTCGACATTGAATTGGCCCAGAGTTTCGACCGAATGGCCTAACCCTTCTCGAGGACTCGGGATCCCCGCTATTCCTTTTCCGGGCAATCCGAGCTTCAACGATCTCCTGGGATCGGATTCCCTGAAGCATATAATAGCTGCATCCCGCCACGTTCGGGTCAGACAGGTTGGTCGAAAACACCGATCGTGAAGGCCCAGTAGCAGGGGCTTGGGAAGTTCCCCCAGCAGCGATCCGGGGAAAACCTGTGGCTACGTTCGGAAATACAGAATTGCCAGCACTGCCCGTGGCTCCTTTGATCATCAAAGTAGCCTTTGATTTCTTTTGTCTACGAGGCAAGCCTAGAGATTCCGTAGAAAATGAAGCAATGACCGAACCGGCTACGGAGGTTCGGAACTTCTCTACAATCTCAGCTATAATAATTGAAAGATGGATTTAGTTCGGAGCCAAGAAAGATCAACTAAATTACAGAAAAAGAGATGTTATACCTAAAGTGGGAGTAACGATTGCAGTAGGATCTTCCCCATCGGCCCGAGCAACTTGATTAGCTGGATCGTCCGAGGGAATAATCGAGGATTCTCCAAAATTAATAGGTGGGGCGGGAAAGGAACATTTGCTGAGTCCTACCATTCTCAAGACCCTCTCTTGGGTAAGCAAAGCGGTTTGATAAATATCGAAACACAGAGTCTGCAAAAATGCATATGGGAGCTCGTGATTCATCCGACCCACGAGTTTTCTCCTACCGTAAATCCAAGACTTCTCTCCAGGCCACTCATTAGGAGTTGGTTCGGATGTCTCTGCAGAAGCTGGAATATCAAGGCCTCGAACGAAAAAGAACTCCTTCTTCCAACCTCTCAAGTTGCTCGAAACGTTGCCTGATAGTATTGCTCGGTTTGATATCTGTGAAAAATATACATATCCAGCATTCGAAGAAGTCGAGGAGCTCACTTGAAAACCCGCCCGAAGTTTTGGAAAGCGTCTTTCTTCCCTTTAGCCTTCATAAG
The DNA here is from genome assembly GCA_038501285.1 of Penstemon eatonii. NCBI lineage: Eukaryota > Viridiplantae > Streptophyta > Magnoliopsida > Lamiales > Plantaginaceae > Penstemon > Penstemon eatonii. The sequence continues at coordinate 52,725,740 of CM076710.1, read as the reverse complement.
TGCGCTAAAGGCAACAATGTACCCAATAGAGTTTGGGAGAATTTGGGATGGAGAAAGACGAAAGGCCTCTAGAACACTAGAAATTAAAGGAATGAAGGGGATCCGTAGGCCGTAGAAGAATTGCCTCGTATAAAAAGCTTGACACCTCGGGGGAGGACGAGTAACTAGCTCTTCGGAAGACGGGACGACGATCGAGAATCCCTCACCCAAATACATACCAAAATTAGTCTCCAAGTATGTACGGTGTTCTTCTGTATAGCGACAAACAATTTGGTCGGCTCTTTCCTCGGTCTTGTTAAGTCGTACACTGGTTGTAGGTTCCGACCATTCGAAAATAGTGACGACAACACTTTTACATATTCTGAATTTAATTTGTTCATCATTCCCTAAGGGAAGATCAACATTTTTCGTAGTCTCTTCATCGGTGGACATGCTCGAAGAATCATCACCCGAGGAACTTGGGCTTGATTCTTCTTCATTATCAGTGCCAGAGTCAGGGCTCGGGATCCTCATGTTTTCCGCCTCGGAGGAACGAACAGCCGCAATCTGCGTCTCGCCAAGGTCACTCTCTTGATCCGATCTATTTTCTCCGATCTTGGGATAATCGAAAGTTTTGTGTAAATAAATCTCCGATGGTCATCTTATATATACAAGGCCAAGACATCAAATTGCAAACCGGCCCTCGAAAAGTTGTGGCGATTGGACTCCTGCAGGGTAATTTTAAAACATGCTCCCCTTCAATTGCACATTGGGTCCCTATAGTATTTGGACCATTGGGCCGTAGCCCAACAATGAAGGAAGGGCAGCGTTAGATTTCAATGTTCGGTTACTGCTATACGATCGGAGAAGATAAGTCGGAAAGGAATTAAGGCAGTTTTTAATGAAAAATCGATGGCGGCATCACGAATTATAAATTAGAATCATTATGGTTTTTTCATGATATGCACTCTTTTTCCCTGGTTCGGATTTTATCCCAATAGGTTTTTCCGAATTAGGTTTTTAACGAGGTTTATCCGAAACATCAAAGTAAGATTCACCCATCAAGGCATATCATAAACTTCTTCGAGCTTGAGCTTCGCTTTGCGCTCGAGAATTGGGGTGGTATTGATGAGGGGTATTTTGAGCATCACATTGGCAAGTCCGAGCAAGATCGAAAAGAATAGAACCCGATCATGCTCATCTAAAAACGAGCCCAGGTCCCGGCCTATTCAGTCCGATCACCTATGGAATGCTCGTGATCGGAGTTTACTATTGAGCTGATCATAGGCCCAAGCCCTTGGGCCAGAGAAATATATCCCTGTGGACGGAGTAGCTAGCTTATCAATTTTCACTATAAATAACACTTGCATTTATGACGCCAGACACGCTTTCCCAGGTGCACTCTTCTCGAATCTGCCGCTCGGATAGATAGACTCGACCGTTTATCATATGTATTTCGCCCTCTAGCTTGTACGGCATCCTATAATGCTCAAATAGGATCCTCAATACTTGTAATCTGTATCCCAACATTCGGAATATTCATATACATCGATCATACTCTTGTTTCATGGTGTTTAATTTATTAATTACCTTTATTTGATCAATCTACGAAATTGCGTAATAGGCAAAAGTTTATGCTCGGTGGAAATCTTTAAACCTCTGCGAAAAATATACATATCCAACATTCGAAGAAGTCGAGGAGCTCACTTGGAAAACCCGCCAGAAGTTTTGGAAAGCGGCTTTCTTCCCTTTAGCCTTCATAAGTGCGCTAAAGGCAACAATGTACCCAATAGAGTTTTGGAGAATTTGGGATGGAGAAAGACGAAAGGCCTCTCGAACACTAGAAATTAAAGGAATGAGGATCCGTAGGCCGTAGAAGAATTGCCTCGTATAAAAAGCTTGACACTCCGGGGGAGGACTAGTAACTCGCTCTTCGAAAGATGGGTCGACGATCGAGAATCCCTCACCTAAATACATACCAAAATTAGTCTCCAAGTATGTACGATGTTCTTCTGTATAGCGACAAACAAGTTGGTCGGCTCTTTCCTCGGTCTTGTTAAGTCGTACGCTGGTTGTAGGTTCCGACCATTCGAAAATAGTGACGACAACACTTTTACCTATTCTGAATTTAATTTGTTCATCTTTCCCTAAGGGAATATCGTCATTTTCCGTAGTCTCTTCATCGGTGGACATGCTCGAAGAATCATCACCCGAGGAACTTGGGCATGATTCTTCTTCCTTATCAGAGCCAAAGTCAGTGCTCGGGATCCTCATGTTCTCCGCCTCGGAGAAACGAACAGCCTCAATCTGCGTCTCGCCAAGGTTACTCTCTTGCTCTTCTACTACCTTGGCCTTGCCCTTGGAATATGCTGCATTAGACATGATATATTTAGAATGATCGGACAAGTGTTGGAATTTTCTAATCGATCTATTTGCTCCGATCTTGGGATAATTGAAAGTTTTGTGTAAATAAATCTCCGACAGTCATCTTATATATACAAGGCCAAGACATCAAATTGCAAACCGGCCCTCGAAAAGTTGCGGCGATTGGAATCCCGCAGGGTAATTTTAAAACATGCTCCCCTTCAATTGCACATTGGGTCCCTATAGTATATGGACCATTGGGCCGTAGCCCAACAATGAAGGAAGGGCAGCGTCAGATTTCAATGTTCGGTTACTGCTATACGATCGGAGAAGATAAGTCGGAAAGGAATTAAGGCAGTTTTTAACGAATAATCGATCGCGGCATCACGAATTATAAATAAGAATCATTATGGTGTTTTCATGATATACATTCTTTTTCCATGGTTCGGTTTTTATCCCAATGGTTTTTCCGAATTAGGTTTTTAACGAGGTTTATCCGAAACATCAAAGTAAGATTCACCCATCATGGCATATCATAAACTTCTTCGAGCTTGAGCTTCGCTTTGCGCTCGAGAAGTGGGGGAGTATTGATGAGGGGTATTTTGAGCATCACATTGGCAAGTCCGAGCAAGATCGAAAAGAATAGAACCCGATCATGCTCATCTAAAACTGAGCCCAGATCGCGGCCTATTCCGTCTGATCGCCTATGGAATGCTCGTGATCGGAGTTTACTGTTGGGCTGATCATAGGCCCAAGTCCTTGGGCCAGAGAAATATATCCCTGTGGACGGAGTAGCTAGCTCATCAATTTTCACTATAAATACCACTTGCATTTATGACGCCAGACACGCTTTCCCTGGTGCACTCTGCTCGAAGCTACCGCTCGGATAGATAGACTCGACCGTTTATCATATGTATTTCGCCCTCTAGCTTGTACGGCATCCTATAATGCTCAAATAGGATCCTCAATACTTGTAATCTGTATCCCAACGTTCGGAATATTCATATACATCGATCATACTCTTGTTTCATGGTGTTTAATTTATTAATTACCTTTATTTGATCAATCTACGAAATTGTGTAAGATCAATTTGATGAGGGGTATTTTGAGCATCACATTGGGAAGTCCGAGCAAGATCGAAAAGACTAGATTCTGACCATGCTAATCTCTAACCGAGCCCAGATCGCAACCTATTCAGCCCGATCGCCTAGGAAATGCTCGTGATCGGGGTTTATTGTTGGGCCGATCATAGGCCCAAGCCCTTGGGCCAGAGAAATATATCCCTGTGGACGGAGTAGCTAGCTCATCAATTTTCACTATAAATACCACTTGCATTTATGACGCCAGACACGCTTTCCTAGGTGCTCTTCACTCGAAGCTATAACTCGGATAAATTAGTCCGACCGCATTTATATGTATTTCGCCCTCTAGCTTGTACGGCATCCAATAACGCTCGGATAGGACCCCAAATATTTGTAAATTGTACATCAACGTTCGAAATATATATATACACATTGATCTTTCTCTAGTTTCCTAGCGTTTATTGTATTTATTTATTTATATCGATCATACTACGAATTTGCGTAAGATCAATTGGCGCCCACCGTGGTGCCTTATTTGGGTGTTAGATCGGAAAATGCCTACTACGAGGAGGAATACGTATAACCGAGGAGAATCATCTCATGCTGCTGGGGTTCAGAACTCAGTTAACAATGAGCCCGATAATCTATCTAGGGCGGCTCTGCAACCAGAAGTTCCGCCAATCCCTCTGCATGATAATGCTCCAATACACACCACAATTGCTGACCTGAGATCCATCATAGGCACCATGTGCAGGGAATTTCTGAACAGTGGAAGGGCTGACCAATCTCCTGTGGACCAGCCACCTGCCTATGGGAGACCAGAAATCCCTTCCTCGAACATCCAGAAGGAAAATAGTGTGTTGCTAGCTACATCGAATGCAGCCGCACCAAACTTGCCTCGAGCTGCTCCCATGAAGTCTAATCTCCGCTCGGCAAATCCGGTGCGATCGATACAAGATCTGGAGGACTCAGTGGTAGGGGAAAGTCACCCTATGGATATGGCGAGAAAGGATAAATCAGCATACAAGAGGATCACAGAGTCCGAGCTTGAAAGAATAGTGCAAGAGCGGGTTGCAGAAAAGTTAGACCAGGAGGAGACGGTGATAGAGGTTCGTCGTGCCACTACTGCTGCCAGGGGCACCGAAATGAACCAAAATAGGGAAATCATACCAGGGAATGTCCGAGATAGGGAGATTGGAAATAGTATCATGCGATGCTCGCCATTCTGTAATGAAATACGTGAAGCCAGGAATACCGAAACAGTACCAACAAGGTTACCACGGTATAGCTGGACTACCGACCCCGGGGAACACATCAACAATTTTGTTAATGTAATGAATTTATATGGACATTCGGAAGATTTCTGTTGCAAAATTATGGTCACGACCTTTGAAGGAATTGCCCTTGATTGGTTCGGAAAATTACCGCCAAATTCTATATTCTCTTTCGATGAATTTTGTGACAAGTTTAAGCATCAATTTGCGAGCCAGAGAAAACCTAAGCTGCCGGCAAATCAGTTAGGAACGGTTAAGCAGGGAGAAGGGGAGACTTTGAGGCAGTGGTTGTCAAGATTTAGTATCGAGCTATTGAAAGTCGATACCCCACAAATTGAATACCTATCCTCCTTGATGTTCGAATTGACTAGAAGCATCCAATTCGGAAACGCACTGTGTAGAAAGCAACCTAAATCTTTTGAACGAATAATGGAAATCGCAGAGAAGTATATGATTCAGGAGGAGATGAACAGATTAAAAAATGCTCATAGCCCAAGGCTTCCTCTTAACAAAAAGTAAGATCGAGCCCCTATACCAAAACCAAGCGATTATGGAGGTACGAGTAGAGGATCGGTTTGGCAGCGACTCAATGCATATAAACCATAGATATCGGTGCAAAGGCCGAATTCCTACGGTCCACCTTATGATCAGCACCGGCCACCCAGACCTGAGAAAATTTAGTTCACAGAGTTGAATATCCCAAAAGAGGGAATTTTAACTGTATTGGAAGAAGGAAATTTGATTCCTGAAGCTCAGAGGATTACCCAGGCAAGACCGGGGGCAATGGGATATGACCAATACTGCAGATACCATAGAGCTCGGCGGCACAGTACTGAGAATTGTTATCAGCTGAAGGTTGAGATCGAGAAGTTAATTGCGCATGGAAAACATAAGGAATTCGTGAAAGGAACTAACTACAAAGGCCGATATAGATCCAGGAGTCCCCAGATGTTTAATAATCAGCGAAAGGAGGTTCGGAATTAGGGAGAGGAGCAGTTGAATGGAGTGATAAACGTGATCGCAGGCGGACCGGCAGGAGGAGATAGCAAGAACGCTAGGAAAAGGACAATGAGGTCGATAAAATCATCCGTTTCGACAAAAAGGGAAATATTTTCTTTGGAATTCCCATCAATGGAAAATCAAGTCATAAGTTTTAGCGATGCCGATCGACCTTCCGATGTAACCTGGGATACAAATGAGGATGATCCGGATTTTTCTATGGTGTTAACGTTGAAAATAGCTAATCATGAAGTCAAAAGGATTTTGGTTGACAATGGAAGTTCGGCGAACATTATCTCCTCAGAGGCCCTCGCTCGAATGAACCTTCAGCATCCTCATCTCGACCGAGTAGCCACTCCTTTAGTCGGGTTCAGAGGGTCAGAGATTGTCCCATTAGGAACCATTCTATTAAGCACAACCCTAGGAACAAAACCCAAAAGCGTAACAAGGATGATAAAATTTCTGGTGGTCGAAACGCCTTTTGCCTACAATGCTATATTGGGATGACCTGCTCTAAATACCTTCAAGGTAATAGTGTCTACTTACCATCAAAAGGTGAAATTCCCGACAGACGGTGGAGTAGGGGAGGTACGAAACGATCAATACATGGCTTGGGAATGTTATAACTCATCTTTAAGCATAAAAAGGAAAGTGGAGCTCGAAATCCCAGCAAAAAGAAAATTAGTTGATTTGGAATCAGTCTCGGCATCGAATTTACCAATTCCCGAAATACTAAAAAAGGAAAAAATATAGACATGAGCATACAAGCACCTGACCATAAGAAGGTGATATTGGTTCCCGGATCCCCAGAGAAAGTTACCTGAATCGGAACGGAACTAAGTGAAGGAATGGAGTCCACGCTCCTAGAATTCTTGCAGGAGAATGTAGATGTATTCGCCTGGAGCTCGGATGATATTGTGGGAATCGACCTGCGCGTAATAACCCACTCTTTAAACATCGATCCTAAAGCTAAGCCAGTGAGACAGAAGAAGCGTAACCACGGACGAGAGAAGGATAAGATAATTAAGGCAGAAGTTGAAAGGTTACTAGCTGCTGGTCAAATCAAAGAAGTGAAGTTCACCGAGTGGTTATGTAATGTGGTTCGGGTCTCCAAGGGAGACAAGGTAGAGAATAAGTGGGGGATGTGTAACGATTTTACTGATTTAAACAAGTTGTGCCCGAGGGATCCTTACCCGCTACCCAGGATCAATATGTTGGTAGACTCCACTGCAGGATTTGTGTTTTTTAGTATGATGGATGCTTTCCAGGGATTTTACCAAATTTTCATGAATGTAAAGGATCAGGACAAAACCACATTCATCACCGAGCAAGGAGTGTATTGCTTCGTAGTTATGCCGTTCGGTCTAAGAAACGCGGGCGCAACCTATCAAAGGCTGGTGAATATGATGTTTAACGAATTAATTGGAGAGATCATGGAAGTTTATGTGGACGATATGCTGGTAAAGAGCATGACAGAAGAAGACCACATTAAGCATCTCGGCAGATGCTTCGACATATTGAGAAAATATGGAATGAAATTAAACCCGGCAAAATGCACTTTCGGGGTGCGATCGGGAAAGTTCCTTGGATATCTTGTCCACGAAAGGGGGATCGAAGCTAACCCAGAGAAGATCGGGGTAGTGACCAATCTTCAACCACCAAAGAAACTTTCAGATGTTCAAAGTTTGGTCCGAAAAATCATCTCATTGAACAGATTTATCTCTCGATCCGCCGACAAAAGTTTGCCGTTTTTCAAGCTATTGCGTAAGTCGAAGGATTTCAAGTGGAATGCTGAATGTGACAAGGCTTTCGAGGACCTAAAAACCTACTTGACTTCACATCCGATGCTGGCCAAGCCCACGGAAGGAGAGCATTTGTACCTCTACATAGCCGTTTCAAACGAGGCTGTTAGTTCGGTACTGGTAAAGTTAGAAGAATCCGTGCAAAAACCGGTCTATTACTTGAGCAAATTGTTGCAAGGTGCAGAGAAGAATTATATGGAGATTGAAAAATTCGCACTTGCTTTGGTAGTTGCTGCGCGAAGACTAAGGCCCTATTTTCAAACTTATAAGGTTATTGTGATCTTACGCGATTTCGTTTGTTCGATCAAAGGTGGATTGTAGTGCAATAATAACAATATTAAAATGAAAGCAAAGACCAATAGTAATTGTATTCGAATTAACTGGGTACAAATACAAGTATCTAGGGTCCTACTCGAGCATTATTGGATGCCGTACAAGCTAGAGAGCGAAATACATATGACTAAAACTATACTATATTCCCCAAGTGAGTCCGAGCAGCAGTCTCGAAGCTAGAGTACCTGGGAAGTTGTGTCCGGTGTCATAAATGCATGGGGTATTTATAGCTGAAATCGGGGTCTAGGTGATCCATCCGCAGACATGCAATTCTCGGCCCATAAGCTTGGATCAGAGCTCGGCCCAACAGTAACTTTGGATCCAGGGCCGTCTGTACTTATGGTACTTGGGCCTCGGGGTCGAACTCGGTCTTCCGAGATAAGCACTGTTCGATCTCGCATGATTGTAGAAAAGGAAGAGCCCAAAATATCCCTCATCAATACTCCCCCACTTCTCGAGCGTAAAGTGAAGCTTAAGCTTGAAGAAGTATTCATAGCCCAGGACGATTAGGGGGATGAACCAATTTCGGCATAAGCTTCGGGTATGCCTCATTAAAAACCTGACTCGGAAAAACCCTTTTGGGATAAAAAAGGGGTCAGGGAAAAGAGTGCACACTTAAGAAACCGTGTAATGATGCCGTACTCGATATTGTCCTTGTCGTTCGTTGTTGGAATAAGAGTTTGTGATTTGGTTATTTCATCGCCATTCTATCTAATTTAATCTTCTTATCCCAAGGGCGGGTGTGAAAATACGGGGATAACGTCTCTTTAATGTATCGCTCGTTATGTGGGTCTTCAATTTAGGAATTCCGGAAAGTATTGGGGCCGCAGGTGTAATTTTTCGAAAATATGATTTTAAGTTTACCTTGAGGGAGTTCAACCATCGCGGTTACTCGGGGAGCGGTTTGCAATTTCCCATTTTGTCCCCGTATATATAGTTAGACGGAGGGTCGCTGTTCCTCAAAGATTCTGAGGAGAAAACTCTAGATCGGAGCAAACAGATCGATAAGTGAATTCTAGCAATATTTTTCGAGCAATCTTTGTCTACTCATTATGTCGAGTTCAGTAGATTTGAAGGGAAAATCTTCTTTAGAGGGAAATGAGGCCGATAATCGGAAAGAGAAAGAAGTTGTAGAAGCTCGATCATCTGAGACCGAGAATCAGCGAAACTCGAGTTCCGCCTCTGAGTCCAGCGGGGAGGGGCGGGAATCGAATTCTGAATCGGAAGACAGCGAAGATGAAAATTCGGGCGAAGCGACAGTCTCTGGCGAGGAAGACGTAGAGGATGGGGACCTTCCCTTGGGGAAAAACGAGCAGAAGAAGTATAGATTGAACCGTAATGTTGTGGTCACGATCTTTGACTGGGAAGAGCCTTCGACCAGCGCAGGTTTAAACATGACTGAAGAGAGGGCAGATGAGATCGTCTGTTCCTATAAGGAAAAAGATTTGGACCGGTTGCGGGGAGAATTTGGCCAATATCTAGGCGCCGGTTTCTCGATTGTGCTTCCTACTTCTGATCAACGGGTTACCGACCCTCCCGCGGGCTGTCAAGCCTTCTATTCCAAACATTTCCATTATGGCCTACGCATCCCCTTCCCTCCTCTGATAGAAAACATTCTGGATGCTTTCGAGTTGACTCCTTGCCAGATTTTACCAAACTCAATCGGTCTAATTATAGCCTTTTGCGTGCTGATGAAGGCTAAAGGGAAAAAGACGGTCTTTCAGAACTTTTGGCGGATATTCCAGATGAGTGCTTCCACGTCTTCGAACGCGGGTTATGTATATTTTTCTCAGAGACCAAAGACTTCGATCTTATCAGCCAACGTCAGCAGCAATTTGAAAGGATGGAAGCACGAGTTCTTCTTTATCCGAGGGCCAGATTCTCCGCTTTCTGAAAACAATCCCGAGCCTACTCCGTATAACTGGCCTGGGGCAAAAACATGGATATATGGTAAACGCCGTCTTGTGGGAAGTATGAAAAGTGAGATATCAGATGAATTTCTGCAATCTCTGCGTGCTGATCCTCATCAGACAGCGTTGATGACACAGGAAGCGGTCTTGCGATTGGCCGGGCTTAGTAGTTGCTCTTTTCCTGCCGATGCGATTGATTACGGGAAAGCCCGAATAGATCCTGTTAACGCTCCTTCCACGTTAGCCGAGATCGTTGACAAATTCCGAACATCAATAGCTGGTCGACACGTCGCTTCCTTTTCAAAGGGTAACAAAGGTCGGCCTCGTCCTCAAACATTGAAAACCTCTCGGAAGGCGACCGGATCTAAGGCCGGGGTTGGGGCCATTGCAACTTCTAATGCCTTACTGGTAATTCCTCAGATTACCGAAATAGGAACCTCTCGGTCTAGGGCTGAAGTGGAGGAGATTTCTAATCTCCAAGCTTCCAGTATCCTTCGATCTGTTTTTCCGACCATTTCTTCTGACCCAAGCGATGAGGGGTACAGTAACTATACTCTCCTGGAGAATCGTGCCAGAGAGATTTTGCAGACCAGGATGGCTCGCAAAAGAAGTAGCGAAGTCCCTGAGTCCTCCAGGAGAGTCAAACCCTTTATTCGAGGACCGAATCCTATAGTATGTCGGGCTGGCCATTGCGAGCCAGATCTGGCCGATTTCATTGAGGATCATTTGCAAGGACCGAGGGCGGCTGGATACCCGGAGGGTGGGACTGTTGAATCTGACTTAGGCCCCGAGGGCGAGCACACGGTGGATAAATCTCTTCGGATGTTCCTGGCCGGGAGATTCAAAGATGACACTATCCAATCTTTTGTTAATAAAGATTTTGAGATAGTAGGCGATTATGCTCATGCTCATCAAAGGGTACCAACTATTCCTGAAAGTTTTAACCTTTTTCTTATGGTTCTTGTATTGTGTTTTACATATCTTTTCCTCCGCAGGACGGAGACCTGTTCACCCAAAATGCTCTTCGAGTGGCCGTACTGAGCGAAGAATCTCAGGCAGCACAGAAGGCCTTATATAATGTTCTGAAGGGTGAAGCTGCAAAGACCAGTCAGATAGATGATGCCAAAACTAGGTTGTCTGAGATCGAGATAGAACTTGAGAAGACTAAGAAGGAGTTGGAGGCGAAGAAAACCCTAGAAGGTGAAGTGGAGAAATTAAAGCTGGAGCTCGAGCAAGCCAAAATGTCCGCCGAGCAATCTTATGAGCGAGGTCGAGCTGAGGCCAGGCTTCCCGCCATAAGGGAGTTTTTAGGGTCGCCTTTTCTTGATGTCTTAATTCGCTTGCGGTCAGGTGAAATTAACCAAGCCTTCTACTATAAAGGAACTCAGCATCTCCTTACTGCTGCAAAGGTCGAAGGCTCCCTTGACGACTACCTTCCTTACCTGGATCCTTATAAGAATATTTTCGGGAAAGATTATAAGGCTTCTTCCCTTCCTCCCAAGCTCGAGAACTTGACCGTTCATGAGTTCGCTCCTTTTCTTGAGGAATTTGGAGTACCGATGCCAAATCCTGATGCGCTCGAAGCCCAATCTGAGGATGAAAATGTGGATATTGAAGGGGATTCCCGTGATCAGGGGGAACAAGGCACTCCTTCTTCTGGTTCGAGTAAATCTGCGGCTGATGTGCGAAGAAATGATGGAGAAGAGAGCAACTCGAGTAGTGACGATTCTGACAGCTCGGAAAGCGATTCTAGTGAGAAGAAGGAGCAAGAGCAATCGGACCATGGTTCTGTGTAATAGGGCTCGATGAACCATTGTAATTGTACATTCATTTTATAGACTCGTGCTTTCTCCTGTTTAGCGGATGCTCGATTTTAATTTTTTCTTAATGCCATGCTTAACCTTTACCTGTTTTACCATCTTGTTGAATTTTATAACGTCATTCTTGCATACTCAGTTGCGTCATCGAATCTTTCTTGGGAGTAGCGACTCATCAATTATTGCAATCCGCCTGACGTCGTGTCTCTTATAAATACCAAGGCCGTTTTACATTGGTTTCATAATAACATTGCTCACCGTGATCGGAGCTTTTAGAAAATTATTTCGATTGAATCTTTACCTGGAAATCAAGGAGATGAATAAAAATTCGAACTCTTTCGTGATTTCTTCCGCGTCTTTCTCCAAGCCAAGTGATGGCATAAATATAAGGAAAAGAAATCGAACACCAATCAAGTCCATTAGTTCCGATCAGCTAAACTCTTATGAAGGAAATAAATCTTCGACTATTGCCCTTTCTTCGTGCTTGAAATCCAGGGGCTCAAACAAGAAAATTAAAAAGGTTTCTTTTGTGGAGGATGTAATTGGGCGCACTCGTTTCCAATCCGTACCTTCATTGGTCGGAAAATCTTCTGATTCGTTGTTTCCTTCTGGTGTCTCTTCATTTAAGAGAAACATAGCTCCTTTTGATACAGTGTTACATGAGAAATCCGACCCGACCCTTCTTCGGGCCAATGTCTCTATCTCCGAGGCGGTTCTCTCGACTGGAGAATATTCCTCGTTCCTGTTTCAGTCTGGGTTGGAATCCCTTGCCCAGGTAATTTCCTAACCTCTTTACCATGATTTTCTAATTTCTTTATTTCTACCATGACGTATCTTTTATAAATTCAGGCTGGCAAAGATTTTTCTAGGCTTTATGCGTTGGCCAAACATGAGATCGAACAACGGGCTTCTATTTCGCTCGAGCTGATCAGGAAAAAGACTGAGCTGGAATGCGCCCTGGAAGCTAATAGATTTTTCAAGGAAAGATTGTCTCAGGATAAGTTAAGCTTGGAATTAGAGAGACTCAAAGATATCTCCGAACGTGAGAAAAGAAACTCCGAGCTTCGTGAGAGGGAAGCTTATATCCGCGGGTATGCTGATCGTAGTGCTGAAGTTCGAAAAGTCCTTTTTGAGAATAATTTCGTTCAGTAATACTGTGGTTTTCCTTTGTATCATGAGTTTGCTAAGATTTTTCTTTGTTGTAACACCATAATTGTTGTAACGATATCTTTGTTGTAATGATAATATTGCTGGAATGTTGTTCTCTCTCCTTTTTTTTTTTTTATTTTTTTTTTTTTTTTTTAATCGTCCCTCATTTCTCGGGGAGTGTAACGGTCAGAGCTTTTAATGCTCGTATCGTGGCCGTTCGGCCCAAGAGATCTAGACCGTTGTTACGTAATTCTTTCCCCTATATATAGCTTCCTAAATTACCTTCATTTTTTACTCTTCTGTAAACATTTCATTCGATCGATATGGTTGTGTTTTTACCTTTGTCTATCGGCTCCATGTTCCATTCAATGTCAGTAATTGAAGCGTTCGAGATCTTTATTCGAACCTTCTTTCCAAACTTTCTTGGAAATGCCATATGAAAATCTCTCGGCTAGGGTATCGACAGGCGAAAATAATTACGACTAGGGTACCGGTAGGCGACCTGCTCTCTCTGATTCCAAGTCTTTGAGGCAGGCTCGACTTCCTGTACTCTGTCCTCCATTCAGTCGGGATAGTGGGTCTACTGCTGGTGGGGTTTTTCTACGCTCGATCTCCATGTCTTCGAGGCAGCTTCTTGAAGGATGTGGTCTTCGAATTTACTAGAAGCGCCTTCAACTGGAGTTGCTTCCCTGTTTTTCGATTTGGTCTTTCATGGGCTTATCTGCAAGGAAGCATTGGATGAAGGGTAGAAGTGTACCAGCCTCACTTTCCTTCTTCAGGCATCCATAGGAATAACCATTTGTAGTAGGGTTGAACTAGATGTAAAATATTCCGATTAGCTCAATTTCTTGAATGTAACCAAGAGTTCACATGTAATTTATCTGAAAGTTTATAAATGAAAATTTCTTTCATATTGTTGTTGATCTTTAAATTTGTTCTCCGTAATTTGCAATATTTGCGAGATAATTTTTGAGATTCATAATTAATTTGAAGTTCGATTTTTACAATTCTTGAATCTTTCGCGGGATATTTCTCATAGTTTAGGTTCTTCTCTGAACAATAGTCGTCGTGGAGAAATAATATGATAGGATTTAGATCGATTCTGAATATACCCTTGACTTAAGGGGCATAGCGACGGTTTTCGTCCTTGGTTATTTCAGGGCGTTTTTAGCTCGAGGGTTATAGCCGAGGCTTTCACCCATTCAATATTTTCAATCTAAGGGGCATAGCAACGGCTTTCACCCTTAGTCGTATCAGAGTATTTTTAGCTCGAGGGTCATAGCAGAGGCTTTCACCCATTTAATATTTTCGATCTAAGAGGCATAGCAATGGCTTTCACCCTTAGTCGTATCAGAGCATTTTTAGCTCGAGGGTCATAGCAGAGGCTTTCACCCATTTAATATTTTTGATCTAAGGGGCATAGCAACGGCTTTCACCCTTAGTCGTATCAGAGCATTTTTAGCTCGAGGGTCATAGCAGAGGCTTTCACCCATTTAATATTTTCGATCTAAGGGGCATAGCAACGGCTTTCACCCTTAGTCGTATCAGAGCATTTTTAGCTCGAGGGTCATAGCAGAGGCTTTCACCCATTTAATATTTTCGACCTAAGGGGCATAGCAACGGCTTTCACCCTTAGTCGTATCAGAGCATTTTTAGGTCGAGGGTCATAGCAAAGGCTTTCACCCATTTAATATTTTCGATCTAAGGGGCATAGCAACGGCTTTCACCCTTAGTCGTATCAGAGCATTTTTAGCTCGAGGGTCATAGCAGAGGCTTTCACCCATTTAATATTTTCGATCTAAGGGGCATAGCAACGGCTTTCACCCTTAGTCGTATCAGAGCATTTTTAGCTCGAGGGTCATAGCAGAGGCTTTCACCTATTTAATATTTTCGATCTAAGGGGCATAGCAACGGCTTTCACCCTTAGTCGTATCAGAGCATTTTTAGCTCGAGGGTCATAGCAGAGGCTTTCACCCATTTAATATTTTCGATCTAAGGGGCATAGCAACGGCTTTCACCCTTAGTCGTATCAGAGCATTTTTAGCTCGAGGGTCATAGCAGAGGCTTTCACCCATTTAATATTTTCGATCTAAGGGGCATAGCAACGGCTTTCACCCTTAGTCGTATCAGAGCATTTTTAGCTCGAGGGTCATAGCAGAGGCTTTCACCCATTTAATATTTTCGATCTAAGGGGCATAGCAACGACTTTCACCCTTAATAATTGATAGAGAAAAATAAAGATTGATAATAGACGAATATAGATCGAGAATATCCAGAATATGACGAATAAATAAGAAATTAGGGGAAATAAACTTTCATTGAATAAATACTCAGTCGGAATAAATATTCTTCGGACACCTCAATCGAAATAAACCTTCATTGAACAATTTTGTAGGAACCTTTTCTTCCCACTTCAACGACCACAAAAGGGCCTTCCCAATTGGGTTGGAGTTTTCCAACGTGCCTCGATACTTCCACTTTCTTTAGCACCAGATCCCCTACCTTGAAGGTTCGGATTCGAACGTTACGATTATAAGACTTTTCCATGCTAGACTTTGCGAACTGGATTTTCAACTTTGCACGGTCCCTTCGACTGTCCGCGTGATCAACTTCTACTTCCCTTAGAGATTGGTTTTTTTCGGGATCGTAAAATTCAACCCTGGGTGAAGGTACGAGGTTCTCTACTGGGATAACGGCCTCTGACCCATAAACCAAACTAAACGGAGTTTCTCCCGTTGCAGCTTTAACTGTAGTTCTATTGGCCCATAAAACCCCTGGAAGTTCATCAAGCCACTTTCCTTTTGCCTCAGATAGTCGTTTTTCCAAGGATCGAACAATTTCCCTGTTTGCGACCTCCGTTTGCCCATTAGCTTGGGGATGCCCTACAGACGCGAAATTCTGCTGTATTCCGAACTTTTCGCACCAGTCCGTGATCCTTTTTCCGGCGAACTGTGTTCCGTTATCTGATATTAAGATCCTAGGAATTCCAAATCTACAGATGATATTTCTCCATAAGAAATTAATAACTTGGAACTGAGTGATCTTCGTCAGAGCAACACATTCCACCCACTTGCTGAAATATTCAACTGCGACCAATACATAATTTTTTCGAGCTCTTGCTTTTGGAAAAGGCCCAACAATGTCAATGCCCCATTTATCAAAAGGCCAGCAGATAGGAATAGAATGCATATGCTCAGCCGGTTGATGAATCAAGTTTGAATGGATTTGACAATGGTGGCATTTTTTCACATAATCAACAGAATCAGAGAAAAGAGTAGGCCAATAATATCCAGACGTCGAGCATTTAAGCGCTAAGGCCCTAGCACCACAATGATTTCCCGCCTCCCCTTCATGAACTTCTTTTAAAATAGCATTGTAGTGCATTTCGGGGACACATTTTAACAGAATTCCTGAGGAGGATCGTTTGTAGAGTTGATCACCGATCAGAGTAAATGATGGCGCTCTATATTTGATCCTCCGAGCCTCATTTTGATCTTCCGGAAGTTTTCCTTCTTTAAGATAGGCAATAAGAGGGTTGCTCCATGAGTTGATGGGTTCATCGATCTCCATGATATCGATTGCAGGGGCCTCATCCAGTTCGATAGCAGACGTTTCGCTAGCAGCCATGTGATTATCCTCTCATTCTTCCCGTCCGCCATACCTGTGAATTTTGATAATATATCTGCCCATAAATTTTCCTCTCTTGGCACAGGTTGAATATCGAACTTGTCGAATTCAGAGATCAATTTCTTCGTTCTGCTCAGGTATTTGATCATATTGAACTCCCTGGCCTCGTACATGCCTTTCACCTGTCTATGAACAAGTTCTGAATCGGTTAAGACAACAATTGACTTTACCTTTGCTTTAAGAGCCATCTCCAGCCCTGCGATCAATGCCTCATATTCGGCCTCGTTGTTGGTCACGACGAAATCTAAAGTTATAGCATAACTCGAGTCTTTACCATTGGGCCCTTGGAAATGAATTCCTGCTCCACCTCCATCCTTGGTAGAGGATCCGTCCACATGCATCAGCCAGATTTGATTTTTGGCTTCTTCGACCATACTTAGCTCGGAGATTGCTCCTCCTTTTATGTTTGATAAGCCAGTTGATTCGAGTACGAAGTCGGCTAGTACCTGGGCTTTTATGGCGACCCGCGGTTGATACTCGATTTCGAACTGACCGAGCTCAACCGCCCATTTGATCAATCTGCCTGATGCCTCTGGTTTTGATAGGACTTGTCTCAAAGGTTGATTTGTTAGAACAATGATCTTGTATGTTTGAAAGTAAGGCCTTAGCCTTCGGGCAGCTATCACCAATGCTAGTGCAAATTTTTCGATCTCCATGTAGTTCTTCTCGGCACCTTGCAGTAACTTACTCAGATAATAAACTGGTTTATGCTCAGTTTTATCAAGTTTCACCAAAACCGAACTAATGGCCTCTTTCGATACTGCTATATATAAATACAGAGGTTCTCCTTCAGATGGCTTGGCCAGCATGGGTGGGGAGGTCAGGTACGCTTTCAGTTCTTCAAAGGCCTTATCACATTCTGCACTCCATTCAAAGTTCTTGGATTTCCGCAGAAGTTTGAAGAATGGTAAACTTTTGTCAGCGGATCGGGAGATGAATCTATTCAATGAAATGATTTTTCCAATCAAACTTTGGACGTCTGAAAGCTTCCGTGGTGGCTGGAGGTCGGTGATCGCTCGAATTTTTTCCGGATTTGCTTCGATTCCTCTTTCATGGACTAAATATCCGAGGAATTTTCCCGATCGCATACCAAAAGTGCATTTGGCTGGGTTCAGCTTCATTCCATACTTTCTCAGGATTTCGAAACACCTGCTCAGATGGCCAATGTGATCCTCCTCTGACATACTCTTTACGAGCATGTCGTCTACATAGACTTCCATTATTTCGCCTATCAGTTCTTTGAACATCATGTTAACTAGTCTCTGATAGGTTGCACCTGCATTCCTTAAGCCAAAAGGCATAACAATGAAACAGTACACTCCCCTCTCAGTGATAAATGCTGTTTTATCCTGGTCTCTTTTGTTCATGAAAATCTGGTAAAATCCTTGGAACGCATCCATCATACTAAATAAGACAAACCCTGCGGTGGAATCTACCAGCATATCGATCTGAGGCAGTGGATAAGGGTCTCTAGGGCATAATTTGTTTAGGTCGGTAAAGTCATTGCACATCCTCCATTTGTTTTCGGCCTTTTCGCCTTTAGAGACCCGGACCACATTACATAGCCATTCTGTGAACTTGATTTCCCTGATCTGACCTGCTGCTAATAAACTATCGACCTCTGCATTGATTATCTTATCCTTTTCGCGCCCATGATTGCGCTTCTTCTGCCTTACGGGTTTTGCTTTCGGATCGATGTTAAGTGAATGTGTTATCACTCGCGGGTCGATTCCCACGATATCATCCGAGCTCCAGGCAAAAACATCCACATTTTTTTGTAAAAATTCTATGAGCATAGTTTCCATGCCTTCGCTCAATTCCGTTCCAATTCTAGTGAACTTTTCAGGGGATCCTGGAACTAAAGTCACTTTTTTGTGGTCGGGCGCTTGCACGCTTATGTCAACGTTTTTTCCTTTCTTTCCTTGAAATTTTTCGCAGTCAGGAATCGGCGTTTTTAATTCAGACCCTAAATCAGTTATCTTTCTCTTAGCTGGGAGTTCGGGCTCCACTTTCTTTTTGATACTCAAAGATGAATTATAACATTCCCACGCCATGTACTGGTCGTTCCTCATCTCTCCCACTCCTCCCATGGTCGGGAATTTTATCTTTTGATGATAAGTAGATACGACAGCCTTGAAGATATTTAGGGCTGGTCTCCCTAGTATGGCGTTATAAGCAAACGATGTATCTACTACCAGGAATTTAATCATTCTTGTTACATTTCTCGGTTTGCTTCCTAGAGTCGTGCTTAAAAGAATGGTTCCAAGCGGAACAATCTCTGATCCACCAAATCCGACCAAAAGTGTGGTTACTTTATCTAGACGTGGGTGACAAAGATTCATCCTCGTGAGAGCTTCTGACGAGATAATGTTTGCCGAGCTTCCGTTGTTGACCAACACCCTCTTGACCTCGAAATTAGCAATTCTCAACGTCAATACCATGGAAAAGTCTGGGTCATCCTCATTTGTATCCCAACTAACATCCGAGGGTCGATCGGCCTCACTGAAGCTTATAACTTGATTTTCCATGGAGGGGGATTCTAAGGACAGAATCTCCTTCTTAGCAGAGACTCCCGCTTTTATCGACCTCATAGTTCTTTTTCTAGCATTTCTGCTATCACCTCCAGCTGGTCCGCCTGCGATCATGTTTATCACTCCATTCGACCGCTCTTCCGCTTGGCTTTGAATTTGCCTTTGCTGATTATTAAATTTTCGCGGACTTCGGGATCTATAACGACTGTTATAGTTGCCGTTTTTGACAAATTCTTTTAATTTCCTTGGGCAATCAATTTTTCTATTTCGACCTTCAATTGGTAACAGTTTTCGGTACTATGTCCCCGAGCTCGGTGATATCGACAGTATTGTTCATACCCAGGTGCCCCTGCTCTGGCCTGGGTGATCCTTTGAGCTTCAGGGATCAAATTCCCTTCTTCCAATACGGTTAGCACTTCTTCCTTTGAGGTGTTAAGTTCAGTAAACTGGACTTTACCCGATCTCGGAGCTCGAGTCCGATCATAAGGAGGTCCGTATGAATTTGGGCCTTGGGGCGGCACATGTGGCCTATAAGTATTAATTCGTTGCCAAACAGATCCTTTATTCGATCCCCCATAATCACTAGGTTTTGGGACAGGGGCCCTATCTTGTTTCTTGTTGAGGGGAGATTTGATAGCAAGCGAATTTTTCAATTTGTTCATCTCTTCCTGAATCATATACTTTTCAGCAATCTCCATTATTCGTTCGAAAGACTTTGGTTGTTTCCTGCATAAGGCATTTCCGAACTGGATGCTCCTAGTCAGTTCGAACATTAGAGAGGACAAATATTCGATCTGCGGGGTACTATGTCCCCGAGCTCGGTGATATCGACAGTATTGTTCATACCCAGGTGCCCCTGCTCTGGCCTGGGTGATCCTTTGAGCTTCAGGGATCAAATTCCCTTCTTCCAATACGGTTAGCACTTCTTCCTTTGAGGTGTTAAGTTCAGTAAACTGGACTTTACCCGATCTCGGAGCTCGAGTCCGATCATAAGGAGGTCCGTATGAATTTGGGCCTTGGGGCGGCACATGTGGCCTATAAGTATTAATTCGTTGCCAAACAGATCCTTTATTCGATCCCCCATAATCACTAGGTTTTGGGACAGGGGCCCTATCTTGTTTCTTGTTGAGGGGAGATTTGATAGCAAGCGAATTTTTCAATTTGTTCATCTCTTCCTGAATCATATACTTTTCAGCAATCTCCATTATTCGTTCGAAAGACTTTGGTTGTTTCCTGCATAAGGCATTTCCGAACTGGATGCTCCTAGTCAGTTCGAACATTAGAGAGGACAAATATTCGATCTGCGGGGTATCAACTTTCAAAAGCTCAATACTAAACCTTGCTAGCCACTGCCTCAGCGTCTCTCCCTCCATTTGTTTTACAGTTCCCAAGTGATTTGCCGGTAACCTTGGCTTCCTCTGGCTAGCGAATTGATGTTTTAGTTTATCGCAAAATTCTTCGAAAGAAAATATGGAGTTTGGCGGTAATTTTCCGAACCAATCGAGAGCAATTCCTTCAAAAGTAGTAACCATGATCTTGCAACAGAAGTCCTCCGAATGTCCGTATAAGTTCATCACATTAACAAAGCTGTCGATGTGTTCTCCGGGGTCGGTAGTCCCGTTATACCACGGTAGCCTTGTTGGCACCGTTTCCGAGTTTCGAGCTTCTCGTATCTCTCGACAAAATGGCGAGCAACGCATGATACTGTTCGAAACCTCCCTATCTCGTAGGTTCCCTCTAGTCAAAGTGTTTTCCCCTCGTCTGGCGGCCTGATTTTTACGGGGAATCTCTATCATCATATCTTCCTTCTCCAACTCCTTAGCTACTCTCTCTCGTACTATTTTCTCCAATTCTGATTCAGTAATCCTTTTGTAGGACGGTTTTCCGTCTCCAACAGCGCCAGCAGTGTGGCTCTTTCCAACCACTGAATCCTCCAAATTATGCACCGATCTTGGTGGGATTTCCGATCGGGCGTTGATTTTCGAGGGCATAGCTTGCGGAAGGTTCGTTGCTGGGGCATGCGATATAGATCGCAGTATACTGTTTTCCTTCTGGATGTTCGAGGAAGGTATCTCAGGTCTGCCGTGAATTCCTGGTTGGTCCACGGGTGACTGATCGGCCCTTCCGCTGTTCAGGAATTCTCTGCACATAGTGCCTATGATGGATCTCAGATCACCAACGGTTGTGTGGATTGGAACATTATCCTGAGGAACCGCTGATGGAATTTCTGGTTGTTGAGCTGCGCGTGACATGTTATCGGGCTCGTTGTTGACTGAATTTTGCGCTCCCACTGCATGGGAAGGTTCTCCCCTGATATATGTATTTCTCCTAGTAGTAGGCATATTTCGATCTAATACTCGAATAAGGCCCCTCGGTGGGCGCCAATTGATCTTACGCGATTTCGTTTGTTCGATCAAAGGTGGATTGTAGTGCAATAATAACAATATTAAAATGAAAGCAAAGACCAATAGTAATTGTATTCGAATTAACTAGGTACAAATACAAGTATCTAGGGTCCTACTCGAGCATTATTGGATGCCGTAAAAGCTAGAGAGCGAAATACATATGACTAAAACTATACTATATTCCCCAAGTGAGTCCGAGCAGCAGTCTCGAAGCTAGAGTACCTGGGAAGTTGTGTCCGGTGTCATAAATGCATGGGGTATTTATAGCTGAAATCGGGGTCTAGGTGATCCATCCGCAGACATGCAATTCTCGGCCCATAAGTTTGGATCAGAGCTCGGCCCAACAGTAACTTTGGATCCAGGGCCGTCTGTACTTATGGTACTTGGGCCTCGGGGTCGAACTCGGTCTTCCGAGATAAGCACTGTTCGATCTCGCATGATTGTAGAAAAGGCAGAGCCCAAAATATCCCTCATCATATTGTCTTAACAAACCAACCTTTGAGGCAGGTCTTATCTAAGCCAGAAGCATCCGGTCGATTAATTAAATGGGCAATTGAATTGGGACAGTTCGAGATTGAGTACCTGCCGCGAACAGCACAAAAGGCACAAGTGCTAGCCGACTTCCTGGTGGAATCCACTAGTATGAAAAGCATTGAGAATGAAGAAAACCCCGAAATAAACATGCTAACAGAGGTTGAGGATCCAACATGGTTAATACACGTGGATGGCTCTTCGACCAGGGAAGGAGGCGGAGCAGGAATTCATTTTCAAGGACCCGACGGCGAAGATTTGAGTTACGCAATAACTTTGGATTTTGTCATTACAAACAATGAAGCAGAGTACGAAGCCTTGATCGCAGGATTAGAAATGGCCTTAAAGGCAAAGGTAAGATCAGTTACTGTACTAACTGATTTCGAGCATGTCCATAGGCAGGTAAAAGGCATTTACGAAGCAAAGGAGTTCAATATGATAAAATATTTAAACAAGGCAAAAAGTCTGATATCGCAATTTGAAAGGTTCGATATCCAGCCTATTCCTAGGGAGGGAAATTTATGGGCTGACATGCTGTCAAAATTCACCGGCATAGCGGATGGTAAAAAGGAAAGAGTTATTACATGGCTCTTATCGAATACATCCGCTATCGATCTTGATGTCACCCCAAGCGTCGACATCATGGAAATTGACAGACAAAAGATCTCTTGGATCGACCCCATCGTCGATTATCTGAAGAAAGGAAAGCTACCAGAAGATGCTAATGAAGCTAGAAGAATTAAGTATCGATCACCGTCATTTACCCTGATTGACGATAAGCTCTACAAACGATCATCCTCTGGAATCCTATTGAGATGTGTTTCTGAAAATCAATATGGTATGATTTTGAAAGAGGTTCATGAGGGAGAAGCTGGGAATCATGGTGGAGCTCGAGCATTAGCCCTAAAATGCTCAAGGACTGGATATTATTGGCCAACTCTCTTTTCTGAATCGGTAGAATATGTAAAGAGGTGTCATCATTGTCAGATTCATTCGAATTTGATTCATCAGCCTGCCGAACAGATGCACTCTATTCCGATCTGCTGGCCATTCGATAAATGGGGTATCGACATTGTCGGTCATTTCCCGACCGCCAGGTCAATGAAAAATTATGTTTTGGTCGCGGTCGAATATTTCAGTAAATGGGTTGAGTGTGTAGCCCTGACCAAGATCACTCAATTTCAGGTTATAAATTTTCTGTGGAAAAATATTGTCTGCCGATTCGGAATTCCTAGAATTTTAATCTCCGAAAATGGAACACAATTCGCTAGCAAAAAGGTCACAAATTGTTGTGAGAAGTTTGGGATACAACAAATATTTGCATCCGTAGGGCACCCATAGGCCAATGGACAGACAGGAGTCGTGAATCGAGAGATCGTTCGATCTCTAGAAAAGAGATTGCAAAAGGAAAATGGCTTGATGAACTTCCAGGAGTTTTATGGGCTTACAGAACCACTACAAAAGCAGCTACAGGGGAAACTCCTTTCAGCTTGGTTTATGGATCTGAAGCAGTTATTCCAGTAGAGAATCTGGTACCTTCTCCCAGGATCGAATTTTATGATTCCGAAGAAAATAAATCGTTAAAAGAAATAGAAATCGATCATGCTGACAGCAAGAGGGATCAAGCTAAGTTAAAAATTAAGGCCATGAAGTCCAATATAGAAAAAGCCTACAACCAAAAGGTTAGAATCCGTACCTTTAAGGTCGGGGATCTAGTGCTAAAAAAAGTAGAGGTCTCAAAACATGTCGGAAAGCTTCAGCCCAATTGGGATGGTCCTTATGTAGTAATCGAAGTAGGGAAGAAAGGTTCTTACAAGATTGCTCATTTAAATGGAGAAGTTTTGCCTCGATCTTGGAATTCCATAAATTTGAGAAGATATTACGTAAGATGAAGATTATTTAGCAAATTCTGGCCTATCTATTATTTTATTGTCTCGTTGTGTTCTTTATCCCTCATGTTCTCAAAGCTTATCCAATCAATGAAAGTTTTATTCGCAGAATTATTATCTGTTCATTATGCTCGAAAAGTTATTATCGCCGATTTCTATGCATATTACTCATATCAAATAAGGGTGAAAGCTGTTGCTATGCCCCTTGGATCAACAAAATGGGTGACGACCCTCGAAAAACGACTAAGGGTGAAAGCCGTTGCTATGCCCCTTAGATCGAAATAAATTAAAAGGGCGAAAGTTGTTGCTAAGATCCTCAGGTGAAAGCTGTTGCTATGACCGATAAAAATCACTAAGGGTGAAAGCCGTTGCTATGCCCCTTAGATCAAAATAAATTGAAAAGGGTGAAAGCTGTTGCTAAGACCCTCAGGTGAAAGCTGTTGCTATGACCGATAAAAATGACTAAGGGTGAAAGCCGTTGCTATGCCCCTTAGATCGAAATAAATTAAAAAGGGTGAAAGTTGTTGCTAAGACCCTCAGGTGAAAGCTGTTGCTATGACCGATAAAAATGACTAAGGGTGAAAGCCGTTGCTATGCCCCTTAGATCGAAATAAATTAAAAAGGGTGAAAGCTGTTGGTAAGACCCTGAGGTGAAAGCTGTTGCTATGACCGATAAAAATAACTAAGGGTGAAAACCGTTGCTATGCCCCTTAGATCGAAATAAATTAAAAGGGTGAAAGCTGTTGCTAAGACCCTCAGGTGAAAGTTGTTGCTATGACCGATAAAAATGACTAAGGGTGAAAGCCGTTGCTATGCCCCTTAGATCGAAATAAATTGAAAGGGTGAAAGCTGTTGCCAAGACCCCAAGTTCGAATTATTGAATATCCAAAATCCCGACAAAATCCTGTTCCGAATACAAGAATCGGGATCTACTAAGTGCTAGTCTACGTTAAACCTTCGATCACTCCATCAACGAATAAGATCGCCAGAAAACATTAATCTTTGTTTATGTTTGACCACAAAGAATGGAGGATTCTAGTATTTTATTCAAAGAACAATTGCATAGTTGATATTCAATCATTGAAGCTATCAGTTATTATCCTATAAGTTATTTTTTGAATAACACTTGTTGATCAAAGCGGAGGAATTGATGATCGGTTGCTATTTACAGAAACAACTTTATAAGATTAACAAGCAAATACAATAAAGGAAAATAAATATTTCATTCATACGTCTTCAAATAGTTACAAGAGAATTCTCGATTACAATAAGGAAGATCGAGCTAAAATTTAAAAGGGTACATTCAGTACTATCCTACTACCAATGACGTGCTCTATGCTAGGGATCTTCGTTCGATCGGCGGGGCTGAGCAAAGTTGATTCTACATCTATTCTTCATCCAAGAGTACAGGAGTCGGATTAGGAGAACTTTTTTCGGCATTCTCGCTACCACTCCCTTGCTAGTTAATTGGTACATTCATCCAGGTCGAAGCAGCAGGAAGCAATCCCTAGAGAAATTATTCCACGCAATCTCGAAGGCAACATTCTTCAAGAAACATCTTGAAGAAGTGGAGATCGAGTGCAGGAAAACCCCTCCAGCTGTCGACCCACTATCCCGACTGGATGGACGACAGGATACAGGAATTCGAGCCTGCCCCAAAGACTTGGAATCAGAGAGAGCAGGTCGTCTACCGGTATCCTAGTCGCAATCCTTTTCGTCTACCGATACCCTAGTCGAAATTAAATCTTATTTGGAAACAAGAAAATCAAAGAAAAGAGTTCGGATACGGATCTCAAACATAATTATTGAGGATCGAATTCGAATATGGGATGTCATTACTAAACATAAACAATCGTTCATTAGAAAAGAAAGTCACTCGAGCGCAAGCTTAGAATGAATTTTTATAGAAGAGCAAAAGTGCAATGGTAAAAGCAAGAACCACTCTGGAGTATTTATAGGAGAAGGAAATATACGTTGACGGCTCAGATTTACCCCAAGGAACGGTCGCGATACGAGCGATAAATGCGCCGACCGTTTCGCTTCCCGAAAAATTAGGGACTAATTGGTTAGAACAGATTATTTCAAACTCAAGAATAGGGGAGCTATTCTATCAAAGAATTATTGTTCGGAGATAAAATATCCATATGATGACGGTAATTCAATAGCATTCTAACTGCAATGATCGAACTCTAAAAAATAGCAAATGTTTAACGAAGAAGCCAAGCACCACAGAAGGACATAACAATTATAGAAGGAGCACGAGGCCCAAAATATCATCCACATTCGAAAATAAAAAGCAGAAACAGAAAAGATTATTCAGAATACAGCACAACCAAGGAAAATAAAATAGAATTACAACAACAATGTTCAGAAAAGAGTTACACAAAGTTATGGTCGTGAAGAGCCTTTCGAAGCTCAGCACTACGGGCTGCATAACCACGAGCATAAGCTTCTTTTTCATGAAGGACGGAGTCCTTCTTCTCCTGCTCATAAAGCTTTTTCAGCATCTCAAGCTCCTTGCTCATTTGTTGAAAGAGATCTTCTCCCTGTACCTTATCAGCTTTCTCTTTCTCCAAAGCCAATATTTCCTCAAGAGCGCGACCCAACTCACCGTTCGTCTTCTCCAGCTCGAGGGTGATAACAGCATGCTGACTCGACTCTTGCTCAGCTAACACCTTCAATTCAAGGAAATCTATCATAGCCTGTATTTGGAAGAGTTAGTTCTCATAAAAAAAAAAAGGGAGAGTAGAAAGGAGAACCTGAGATAAAAAATTAGATCCAGACTGAAACAAATCCGAGGGGCTTTTTCCCTTAGACGCCTCGACTTCAGGAATAGGAGGATCAGCCTCCGATGGATTCTCAACAAAATTCTTAAACTCCGTTTCCCGAGCAGACTCACCCTTTGACTCTCGGAGAAGGGGAGAAACGGTAGCAAGGGGTTCAGAGGCATGAGAGTCAGAAAAATTTCGGTATTCGGAGGCTCAGTCTTAGTCATCGAAGGATCAGTTTCAGTCTTCGAAGGTTCGATTTCAATCTTCGAAAGTTCGGTTTCAAGCTTTGAAGGCTCGGCAGTTCCTTCAGGAACCGAAGAGCCGTCTCCAGTGGGGGTAAGCTTAGATTTCTTACCTAAACCTCCCATCGAAGAACCTTCATTCCCAGCAGCAAGGTCCTGCAGGGTCTCGGTCGGGGTGATTACATTAGAATAAGGCCTTTTATCGGAAGAAAGAGATAATGCCTTTTGCCTGGCTACTACCCGATGTGAAGTGTCAAGACTTTTCGGTGAAGAGGCCTCGAGCTCCTCATCAAGTTCCTCATCAAAAATCGATTGGCTAACTTTGGAATGTTTTGCTGAAGCCTGTTTTTCCTTTTTGGTCTCCCCACTCTTGGAAGTCTTGGGGGAAGTCGCAGTTGTTTTTGGGGAAGCCTTGGAAACCTTATTTTCTTTGGTTGATTTCTGATCTTTAGATGGACATTTGCTCTTGGTGCCGCCCAATAACAATTTGTAATTGATTGGCTTACTCAATATATGATCCATAGCAAGCAAAAAAGTAAATTTGAAAGCTCGAAAATAGATATTAAGCGTAAAGCTCCGATCTCAGTGATTAAGAATGATAGATGAATTATTTGAAACGACCTAGATATTTATAGAAGCGACCTCTTATTTCGGCAATGATTGAACCGTCGCGCCTATTAAGAAACCCAAGAAAAGGGAACGATAAAGATTCAATCGCAAACAACAAAATTCATTCAACTATTAGTCTCTACAAGTTAAGAAGGGTATACAGGTTATAAAAGAAATCGCTGGAAGAGGACCCTGTTACAGAAATGCTACCCCTATTACATAACTATTTTAAACATTCGACCTCTAATTTTCGAACTATGAATTGATTCCCTTCGAAAAAGCAGATCTACTGCCTGAATTAACACCGGAGGCCGTACTCAACTACAAGAACGATCGATAGGCCCCCCATTTGACTCACCTCTTAAGGAAGATTCAGGATCATCATCAGACAACTCAAGATCATCAGGGTTCGGCATCGGAAAACCAAACTCCTCGACAAAAGGGGCAAAATGGTGGTCCTGCCAATTCATATTTGCATTTGGCAAAGAAGAAGCTTTATAATTCTCCCCTTTCGCATTCTTATAAGGGTTCATGTATTGAAGATATTCATACATTTTGTTTGGAATCCTCTTGGCCGAAACCAGCTGTTGAACCCCCTTGTAGAAAATCATTTGAAGAAACCCACCCATCCTTCTCTGAATTAAGGGGTCCAGCACAGGGGACTGCAAGAATTCTCGGATAGCTGGAATTATGACTTCTTCCCGGCCTTGGGCATATGCTCGCTCGAAATCGTGCTTATCTTGCTCAAGTTCGATTTTCACCTTCTTGAGTTCTTCCTCGAGGGCACTTTTCTCCTTAACAGTGGACAACAAGTCCTCCTCCACGGATATGGTATGTTTCTTATTGGCGACCTCCAATTGCTCCTTCACCTTCGACAATTCTCGACGATTAGTAGATAATTTGCTTGTGACGTCCTCAAATTGGGCTCGAAGAGTTCTATTTTCGGACGAAGCCTGTGCGAGCGCGTTATGAGCTTCTTGCGACTCTTGTTCTAACAAAGACAAACGATATGTCTGAAGTGCAAAGTAATCCTCGGCCTACGAATAAAAAGTGGTATTAGTTTTTCAACTAAAAAGTCAAATGGGAAATTCAGATCTAAAAACGATTATTACCTTCTGGTATGATCAAGAAAAGTTACTTAGGACTTCAAAATCGCTTTTAACAGTGTAATCACGAAGATCTAGTTTAAAACGTCCAGCCATAAAAATCCGAGTGGCCTTGTCAAACTCCATCTTGTCCAAGGTCGGATGAAACAGACCCATCCTCTGGATAACCAGCAGCTCTACACCCGCGAAAATGGTCATTCATAAAGTCAGCTACGTCCGGCTCCGATCTTCCTGGTCGACATGGAACTGAATCTGAACTACTTCCATATGGTTTTTCTCTTCTCGAAGGACCCGGGTCTTTGGAGTACTGTATCTTATTCATACGTCTCTCATGTTCTTGTTTGCCCCGAATGCGGGTCCAGGAATATTGACTATAACCAGCGGAGGAGGGATTAGAAGTATCGATCGAGAATATACTACGCAGAGGACCAGCTACTGCTGGATTTACGGAGCTCGAGCTCCCAACCCCTCTCAAAGCTGGATATACGTTAGGGTTATCAATTGGATTAATGATCAGATTATCCGCTCCTGTTGCTCGTTCTGTCTTCCTCCTCTTCGGTGGAGGTAGGAACTGGCCTCGCGTGTCTTTGGGGCGAGTAGTCCCAACTGACATAACGACGGACACTCGGAACACCCCAACGAGTCGACCTGTAAGGAAAAGGACGATATGCTCATAACCTCGAGCGAATATATATACAATCCACATCGGAATTAAGCAAAAAACTTATTAATAGCTTACTTAAAGGAGGCAAAGCATGGGACGAAGCGGCTGACTTGGTCATGTGTCTGAATGATCGAATACTCCCGCCAGCAGGTTGAATGGACAAAGGAGGAGAGAATTCAAGTGTCGGTGCAGGATAGTTACATTGGCTTAGTCCGGCTAATCTTAGAATCCTTTCTTGTACGAGGAGCATGGTCTGAAAACGATCGGATCGGAGTTGTTTCAAAAATTCATCAGAAAACTGAGGATTGACCTTTTCCTTGATCTTACGACGACCGTATACCCAAGGTCCTTCGCCGTCCCATCGATATGGTCTATTCTTCAAACTGCCAGTGGAACAAACATCGGGACCTTTTACAAAGAAGAATCTTCTTTTCCAACCTTTGGTCTTGTCCAAAGCTACGGTCGAAAGGACAGGTCGGTTCGACCCTTGTGAAAAATAAATGAATCCCGCATTGGAACCCCTAGACATACTCATTTGAAATACTTGCCAGAAGTTTCGAAAAGAGGCCTCCTCTCCTTTGGCCTTCATGAGGACGCTGAACGAAACAATGTAGGCTATAGAGTTCTGATCTTACGTGGTTTCGTCGGTAGGATCAAGGGTGTGGATGCGTCACAATAATCACAAGCAAAGCAAAGTGAAGATTCAAATGTAATCGTATTCGAATTAAATGAGCACAAATACAAATATATCTAGGGTCCTATCCGAGCATTATAGGATGCTGTACAAGCTAGAGGGTGAAAATACTTATGATTGATCTAGAGCTATAATCCCGAGCTGCTTTGAACTGTAGCTTCGAGGAGAGAGCACCTGGGAAGTCCCCCAATATCATAAATGCAGGGGGTATTTATAGCTGAAAATGGGGTCTAGGTGGTCTACCTACAGACATGTAATTCTTCGGCCCATAAGTTTGATTCAGAGCTCGGCCCAACAGTAACTTTGGATCCTGGGCTTGTTTACTTTTACTGCAAAACCACCGTCAGACTCGAACTCGATTCTTCGAGGTAAGTACCGCTCGATCTCGTATAATTGTAAGAGAAGTAGGATCCAGAATGCCCCTTATCAATACTCCCCCACTTCTCGAGCGTAAAGTGGAACTTAAGCTCGAAGAAGTATGTTTAACGTCGGGGTAAATCGATCTCGGCTTATCGTTGCTGGTATGCCTCATTAAAAACCTGGCTCGGAAAAACCCTTCTGGGATAAAAACCGGGTCAGGGAAAAAGAGCGCATACTTAAACAATTTCTTGATAGAGTAGTTATGAGATCGTCCTTGTTGTTTGTGATATGGATCTTTACTTCAGGAATTCTGGAAAGTTTAGGGACCGTAGGCGCAATTTCTGAAAATATAACTTCAAATTTGCCTCAAGAGAGTCCAATCGTCGCGGTTACTCGGGGACCGATTTGCAATTTCCCATTTTGTCCCTGTATATATAGTTACACGGAGGGCCGCTGTTCCTCATAAATTCTGAGGAAAAACTTTTGATCGGAGCAGACAGGTCGATAAGTGAGTTTCATTTGCCATATTTGATCAGTCGTCTTATATTTATTATGTCGAGCTCAGCAGATTTGAAAGGAAAATCTCCCTTAGAGGAGAATGAGGTCGATAACAGCAAAGGAAAAGAGACTGTGGAGAATCGATCATCTGAGAACGAGAATCCACAAAACTCGGGTTCCGCCTCGAATAGCGAAGGGGAGCGAGAGTCGCGCTATGACACTGGGGATAGCGAGGATGGAAATTCCGGCGAGGCAACAGTTTCTGATAGGGAAGATATAGAGGACGGGCAGCTTCCTTTGGGTAACAATGAGCAACAAAAATACAGACTAAGTCGTAATGTGGTGATTACGATCTATGACTGGGAAGAGCCCTCGACCAGCGCGGCTCTAAACATGACCGAGGAGAGGGCGGATGAAATTGTCTGTTCTTATAAGGAGACAGACCTGGCGGAGT
This sequence comes from Penstemon eatonii, assembly GCA_038501285.1. Classification (NCBI taxonomy): domain Eukaryota; kingdom Viridiplantae; phylum Streptophyta; class Magnoliopsida; order Lamiales; family Plantaginaceae; genus Penstemon; species Penstemon eatonii. Next base: position 52,694,590 of record CM076710.1, on the reverse strand, counting down.
TGCAAAAAGAGTTCGGTCCATATCTAGGCGCTGGCTTTTCAATAGTGCTTCCCTCCCCCGAACAACGAGTTACCGACCCACCCGCCGGTTGTCAAGCCTTTTATTCCAAACACTTTCACTACGGCTTACGTATTCCCTTCCCTCCTCTACTAGAAAGCCTTCTGGACGCTTTTAAGTTGGCTCCCTGTCAAATTTTACCGAATTCGATCGGCCTAATCATAGCTTTTTGCGTGTTGATGAAGGCTAAGGGGAAAAGGGCGGCTTTTCAGAATTTTTGGAGGATATTCCAGATCAGTTCTTCCACTTCTTCAAACGCAGGTTACGTATATTTCTCTCAGAGGCCGAAGATTTCGGTCTTATCGACCAACGTAAGTAGCAATCTGAATGGATGGAAACGTGAGTTCTTCTTTGTCCGAGGGCCAGAGTCCCCGCCTTCCGAAGAAAATCCCGAGCCTACTCCCTTCGAGTGGCCAGGAGTGAAGGAGTGGATATATGGAAGACGCCGGCTCGTGGGAAATATGAAAAATGAGATAACAGATAATTTTTTGCAATCTCTTCGTGCTGACCCTCATCAGACTGCTTTAATGACTCAAGAGGCAGTTTTGCGATTGGCCGAGCTCAGTAGTTGCACTTTTCCTGCCGATCCGATCGTCTTTGGGAATGCTCAGATCGATCCTGCTAACCCCCCTTCTACGTTAGCTGATATTGTTGACAAATTTCGTACCTCGGTATCTGGTCCTCACGTTGCTTCCTTTTCGAAAGGTAATAAGGGTCGACCTCGTCCTCAGGCATCAAAGAATCTTCGGAAAAAATCTAAGGCCTCCCACGGGATCGCGTCGACCTCAAACGCTTTAATAATTGTTCCCCCAATCACCGAAGCGGGGACCTCTCGGTCTCGGGCCGAGGCAGAGGGGACGTTCGATTTTCAAGGTCCCGAAACTCTTCGATCTGTTTTTTCGAACGTTTCTTCCAACCCAAATGACGCGGGATACAGTAATTATACTCTTCTGGAGGATTGTGCCAGGGAGATTTTGCAGGCCAGGATGGCTCGCAAAAGGAGTAGTAACCTTCCTGAGTCTTCTAGGAGAATTAAGCCCTTTGGTCGGGGACCGACACCTATACCTTGTCGGGCTGGTCATTCCGAGCCAGATTTGGCGGATTTCATCAAAGAACACCTGCAAGGACCTAGGGCGGCTGGATACCCGGACTGTGGGACCATTGAATCTGATTTGGGCTCTGAGGGTGAGCATACGGTGGATAAGTCTCTCCGGATGTTTCTGGCTGGAAGATTCAAGGATGACACTATTCAGTCTTTCGCTAAGAAGGATTTCGAGATGCTAGGCGATTACGCCCATGCTCATCAGAAGGTACTGTCTTATTCTGAAAGTTTCTGGCTTTTCCCTATAATTCTTATCTCGTGTTCTTATATGTGCTCTTTCTCGCAGGCCGGAGATTTGTTTATTCAAACTGCTCTCCGACAGGCCGTGTTGAGCGAAGAGTCCCAGGCAGCTCAGAAAGCATTATACAAAGTCCTGGAGGATGAAGCTGCTAAGGCCAGTCAATTTGAAGATGTCAAACTTAAATTGTCCGAGGTCGAGTTGGAGCTTCAGAGGACTAAGGAGGAGTTGGAAGCGAAGAGGGCCATAGAAGGCGAAGTAGAGAAACTCAAGCTTGAGCTCGAGCAAACCAAAGTGACTGTCGAACAGTCTTATGAACGGGGTCGAGCTGAAGCCAAGCTACCTGCCATAAGGGAGTTCTTAGAGTCTCCGATCCTTGATGCTTTGGTTCGATCACGGTCAGGAGCGGTTAATCAAGCCTTCTACTTCAAAGGAGCTCAGCATCTTCTTACAGCCGCTAAGATTGAAGGAATCCTTGATGACTTCCTTCCTAAATTGAACCCTTACAAGAACATCTTCGGTGAAGATTATAAAGCGTCTTCCCTTCCTCCTAAGCTCGAGGAATTTGCCACTCATGAGTTTGCTCCTTTACTTGAGGAATTCGGTGTCGCGATGCCAAATCCTGATGAGCTCGAAGCCCAATCTGAAAATGAAGATGTGGATATTGAAGGGGATTCCCGCGATCAAAGTGTACAAGGCACTGGTTCGAGTCAACCTGCGTCTGGCGCGCGAAGTCATGATAAAGAAAGCAGCAGCTCAAGTGAAGATGATTCTGACAGTTCGGAAAGTGGTTCTAGCGAATCGGAGAAGCGAGATGGGTCGGACCGTAGTTCGGGCCCGAAGGAGTCTAACGCGTAAAGATTGTTATGTAATAGGATTGGCTTGGTGCAACAATGTACTTATGATCCCTTGTCCTCCCCTATTTAGTGGATTCTCGTATTTGAATTTCTTTCTTTTATACTATTTTGTGCTATTGCTTGTTTGGATTTCGCGTTGAGTTTCATGACGTCAGTTTTGCGTACTCGGTTATGTCACTGGGCCTTTCTTGGAAGCAGTGTTTTACCAATCATTGCAATTTGCATCGTACCGTTTTCTTATAAATAGCTAGGCCATTTTACGTTGCCTTTTGCACTGATATCGCTCATAGCGTTCGGAGCTTCTTTAGAAATTATCTTGGTTGGATCTTTACCCAAAAATCGAGAGATGAATAAGAATCCGAACGCTCTAGCGATTTTTCCCGCGCCTTTTCCCGGGCCGAGTCATAGTAGAAAAATAAGGAAAAGAAAACGATCACCGATCAAATCTATTAGTACAGGTCAGTCAAGTTTCCGTGGGGAAAACAAATCATCGATCATTACCCTTTCATCGTGCTTGAAACCTAGGGATTCAGATAAGAGAACTAAAAAGGTTTCTTTTGTGGATGAAGTAATTGGGCGCTCCTCTTCCCAATCCATTCCTTCGTTGGTCGGAGGATCTTCGTTTGAGAGAAGTGGGACTCGTTTTGATGCAGTGTGTTATAAGAAACCTGACATGAGTCTTCTTCGGACTGATGTTTCTATCTCAGAGTCGGTCTTCTCAACTGGGGAATATTCCTCGTTCCTGTTTCATTCCGGGTCGGAATCCCTTGCCCAGGTACATTTTTTCCTAACTTCTTTGTCATGGCCCTCTAATTCCTTTGTTCCTGCTATGACGTGTTTTCTTATAAGTTCAGGCTAGCAAAGTCCTTTCTAGGCTTTATGCACTGGTCAATCATGAGATCGAACGACGGGCTTCCATTTCGCTCGAGCTGATCGGCAAAAAGATCGAGTTGGAGCGCGCGCTGGAAGCTAATAGATTTTTTAAGGAGAGATTGTCTCAGGATAAGTTGAGTTCGGAGCTAGAGAGACTTAAAGATATTTATGAACGCGAGAAGAGATATTCCGAGCTCCGTGAGAAAGAAGCTTACACCCGCGGGTATGCTGATCGTAGTGCTGAAGTTCGAAAAATCCTTTCCGAAAATAATTTTATTTAGTAATACCTTGGTTAACCTTTGTATGACGAGTTAAAATTTCTCTTTGTAAGGCCATCCTTGTTGTAACGGTTTTTCTTTCTTGTTGTAGTATAACTCTTGTTGTAACGATATAATATTTGCTTGAAATGATATAATATTTGCTTGGAATGTTCATCTCGATCTATCTTCCGTGAAATGTTTTCATTTTCTAATGGAATGTTTGTTTCAATCCTAAGGGGCATAGCAGAGGCTTTCACCCTTAGTCGTTTTTAGAGCAATTTTAGCCCTTGGGTCATAGCAGAGGCTTTCACCCTTTTTCAATAATTTCGATCTAAGGGGCGTAGCAACGGCTTTCACCCTTAGTCGTATCAGAGCATTTTTAGCCCTTGGGTCATAGCAGAGGCTTTCACCCTTTTTCAATAATTTCGATCTAAGGGGCGTAGCAACGGCTTTCACCCTTAGTCGTATCAGAGCATTTTTAGCCCTTGGGTCATAGCAGAGGCTTTCACCCATTTAATATATTCGATCTAAGGGGCATAGCAGAGGCTTTCACCCTTTTTCAATAATTTCGATCTAAGGGGCGTAGCAACGGCTTTCACCCTTAGTCGTATCAGAGCATTTTTAGCCCTTGGGTCATAGCAGAGGCTTTCACCCATTTAATATATTCGATCTAAGGGGCATAGCAGAGGCTTTCACCCTTAGTCGTTTTTAGAGCAATTTTAGCCCTTGGGTCATAGCAGAGGCTTTCACCCTTTTTCAATAATTTACGGAGAAAAGTAGAGACCGATAATACCAGTAATATGACGAATAAGTAAGAATGTAGGCGAAAAATACTTTCATTGAATACATAGTCTGAATAAACATTCTTCAAATAACCCAATTCTTCATTAAACACCTATAGTTTGCCAAATAGTAACAGTCGAAAGAAAACAGAATAACTAAAGAGTAGAAGTCTCTATTGTAACTATCTTCCATAATATCTTCTTAAATTGACCGCATTCCAAGCTCGAGGCAATATTTCTCCGTTAGGGCGCGCAATCTTATAAGACCCTTTCTTTCCAACCTCTACGATCACGAATGGCCCCTCCCAATTTGGTTGTAGTTTTCCTACGTGCTTTGATACTTCCACTTTTTTGAGCACTAAATCCCCTATTTTGAAGGATCGAACCCTCACATTTCGATTATAAGCCTTTTCCATGTTTGCCTTGGCGGCTTGGATTTTCAACTTCGCGCGGTCCCTACGAGCATCCGCGTGATCAACTTCCACTTGCCTCAGCGATTGATTTTCTTCAGGATCGTAAAATTCGACCCTGGGGGAAGGTATAAGATTTTCGACTGGAATAACAGCCTCCGATCCATAAACCAAACTAAATGGAGTTTCTCCAGTTGCCGCTTTGACTGTTGTTCTGTTGGCCCATAATACGCCTGGTAGCTCATCCAGCCATTTTCCCTTTGCTTCCGATAAGCGCTTCTCCAAAGATCGAACAATTTCCCGATTCACTACTTCAGTTTGTCCGTTAGCCTGAGGGTGGCCAACAGACGCAAAGTTCTGTTGTATTCCAAATCTTTCACACCAATCCGTGATCCTTTTTCCTGCAAACTGCGTTCCGTTATCTGATATTAAAACCCTGGGGATTCCGAACCGGCAGACTATATTTTTCCATAAAAAATTAATAACTTGGAATTGGGTGATCTTTGTCAAGGCAATACATTCGACCCACTTGCTGAAATATTCCACAGCTACAAGTACGTAATTTTTTCTGGCTCGCGCTGTCGGGAAAGGTCCCACTATATCGATGCCCCATTTGTCGAAGGGCCAACAAATAGGGATCGAATGCATGTGTTCGGCCGGTTGGTGTATTAAATTTGAATGAATTTGACAATGATGGCACTTTTTCACATACTCGACAGAATCAGAAAAGAGTGTAGGCCAATAATATCCAGATCTTGAGCATTTAAGAGCTAATGCTCGAGCTCCACAATGATTTCCTGCTTCCCCTTCATGAACTTCCCTTAAAATGGCATTGTAGTGCGACTCACGGATACATTTTAATAGAATTCCCGAAGAGGACCGCTTATAGAGTTGACTATCCATCAAAGTAAATGATGGCGCTCTATATTTGATTCTCCGAGCCTCATTTGCATCATCCGGCAGTTTTCCATCCTTGAGATAGGCGATAAGAGGGTCGCTCCACGATCTACTTGGCTCTTCGATTTCCATAACTCCAATAGCAGGATCTGCATCTAATTCGATCGCGGACATATTCGATAGCAGCCAAGTGATTGTTCTCTCAATCTTTCCGTCGGCCAATCCTGTAAATTTTGACAATATATCGGCCCAGAGATTCTCCTCCCTTGGTATCGGTTGGATATCAAACTTATCGAACTCCGAGATCAACTTCTTTGCTTTGTTCAGATATTTAATCATGTTGAATTCTCTGGCCTCGTAAGTGCCTTTTACCTGTCTGTGAACAAGTTCCGAATCCGTTAGTACGATGATCGATTTTACCTTTGCCTTAATGGCCATCTCTAATCCAGCTATCAATGCTTCATATTCGGCCTCATTGTTGGTGACAACAAAGTCCAAAGTTATCGCATAGCTCAGATCTTCAGCATTGGGCCCTTGGAAGTGAATCCCAGCTCCGCCACCTTCCTTGGTCGAAGATCCGTCCACGTGCATCAGCCAAACTTGATCGTTTGCCTCTTCTACCACACATAATTCCGAGGTTGTTCCTTCTTTCTCGTTCGATATGTTGGTTGATTCAAGCACAAAATCAGCTAGCACTTGCGCCTTGATGGCGATTCGTGGTCGGTATTCAATTTCGAACTGGCTGAGCTCGACCGCCCACTTTATCAATCTGCCTGAAGCTTCTGGCTTGGACAAAACCTGTCTCAAAGGTTGGTTAGTTAAAACAATGATTTTATACGTTTGAAAATAGGGCCTTAATCTCCGGGCCGCCACAATTAGGGCAAGTGCAAACTTTTCAATCTCCATATAATTCTTTTCGGCACCCTGCAACAATTTACTCAAATAGTAAACTGGTTTGTGCTCAGCTTTATCTATCTTGACCAGAACCGAGCTAATGGCTTCTTCTGACACAGCTATGTACAGATAAAGGGGTTCCCCTTCGGATGGTTTTGCTAGCATGGGTGTCGAAGTCAAGTATGCCTTCAGTTCTTCGAAAGCTTTGTCGCATTCAGCGTTCCACTCGAAGTTCTTAGATTTACGCAACAGTCTGAAGAAAGGTAAGCTTTTGTCAGCGGATCTGGAGATGAATCTATTCAATGAGATAATTTTTCCGATCAAACTTTGAACGTCCGAAAGTTTTCTCGGTGGATGGAGGTCAGTGATCGCTCGGATTTTTTCTGGATTAGCTTCAATCCCCCTTTCATGAACTAAATACCCAAGGAATTTTCCTGATCGCACCCCAAATGTGCATTTCGCTGGGTTTAGCTTCAATCCATACTTCCTCAAAATTATGAAGCACCTATCGAGATGATCAATATGATCCTCTTCGGACATACTTTTTACGAGCATGTCGTCTACATATACTTCCATGATTTCCCCTATTAACTCTTTGAACATCATATTGACCAACCTCTGATATGTTGCACCGGCGTTCCTTAAACCGAAAGGCATAACGATGAAACAGTACACCCCTCGTTCGGTGATAAATGCCGTTTTGTCCTGATCTCTTTCGTTCATGAAGATCTGATAAAATCCTTGAAATGCATCCATCATACTAAACAATACAAATCCTGCGGTGGAGTCCACGAGCATGTCAATTCGAGGCAAAGGGTAAGGGTCCCTTGGACATAGTTTGTTTAAGTCGGTAAAGTCATTGCACATTCTCCACTTGTTTTCGATCTTTTCTCCCTTGGAGACTAACACCACATTGCATAGCCATTCTGTGAATTTTATCTCTTTGATTTGCCCAGCTGCTAACAATCTATCGACCTCTGCATTAATTATCTTGTCTTTCTCTCGTCCGTGATTACGCTTCTTCTGCCTCACGGGTCTGGCCTTTGGGTCGATATTCAGGGAATGCGTTATCACTCGCGGGTCGATTCCTACTATGTCATCCGAACTCCACGCGAAGACATCCACGTTTTTCTGCAAGAATCCGATGAGCTTTGCCTCCATGCCAATACTTAGCTCCGTTCCTATTTTTGTGAATTTTTCTGGAGATCCAGGTACCAAGTTCACCTTTTTGTGATCAGGTGCTTGTACACTCATGTCAACGATCTTCCCTTTCTTTCCATCCAGTCTTTCATACTCAGGAATTCGGGTTCCGGAGTTAGAGACTAACTCAGTTATTTTTCTTTTGCTAGGGACCTCAGGCTCCAGCTTTTCCTTGATGGTCAAGGACGAACTATAACACTCCCAGGCCATGTACTGGTCGTTCCTCATCTCTCCTACTCCTCCGTCGGTTGGGAACTTTATCTTCTGATGGTATGTGGATACGATAGCCTTAAAAGTATTCAGAGCGGGTCTTCCCAAGATGGCATTGTAGGCGAACGGCGTATCCACCACTAGGAACTTGATCATTCTCGTAACATTCTTTGGTTTTGTTCCTAGAGTGGTACTCAAAAGCATGGTTCCGAGCGGGGTGATTTCAGATCCGCCGAATCCGACCAAAGGGGTGGTTACCTTATCCAAACGTGGATGACAGAGTTTCATTCTTGTAAGAGCTTCTGATGAAATTATGTTCGCCGAGCTCCCATTATCGACCAGCACTCTTTTGACCTCGAAATTTGCAATTCTTAGTGTTAATACCATGGAAAAGTCTGGATCATCTTCATTCGTATCCCAACTAACATCCGCGGGTCGATCCGTCTCGCTAAAGCTGATGATCTGATTCTCCATGGATGGGAATTCCAGAGATAGAACCTCCCTTTTTGTGGACACTCCTGTCTTGATTGACCTCAAAGTCCGTTTTCTGGCATTCCTACTATCTCCACCTGCCGGTCCACCTGCGATCATGTTGATCACACCGTTCGATTGTTCTTCTGTCTGATTTTGAATCTGTCTCTGCCGGGCGTTAAGTTTTCTCGGGCTACGGGATCTGTAGCGGTTGTTATAGTTGCCATTCTTAACAAATTCTTTCAGTTTACCCTGGTTGATTAACTTTTCGATCTCAACCTTTAACTGATAACAATTTTCCGTATTATGACCTCTCGCCCGATGATACCGACAGTATTGGTCATAGCCTTGTGCGCCTGGCCTCGCCTGTGTGATCCTTTGGGCTTCCGGGATTAAATTACCTTCTTCTAACACAGTCAACACTTCTTCTTTAGAACTGTTAAGTTCGGTAAACTGAATTTTACCCGGCCTCGGGGCTCGATTTTGATTATAAGGAGGTCCGTATGAATTCAGCCCTTGGGGTGGTATATGCGGCTTAGAAGTGTTGATCCGCTGCCAAACGGATCCTCTACTCGATCCCCCATAATCACCTGGTCTTGGGATCGGAGCACGATCTTGTTTTTTGTTGAGATGAGATTTATCTAGATGTGAACTCTTCAATTTGTTCATCTCTTCCTGTATCATATATTTTTCAGCAATTTCCATTATCCGCTCGAAGGATTTTGGTTGCTTTCTACATAATGCATTCCCAAACTGGGTGCTTCTGGTCAGCTCGAACATCAACGAGGACAGATATTCAATTTGTGGGGTATCCACTTTCAAGAGCTCAATACTAAATCTTGCCAACCATTGCCTCAACGTCTCTCCTTCAAATTGTTTCACAGTGCCCAGATGGTTTGCTGGCAATCTTGGCTTCCTCTGGCTAGCGAATTGATGCTTCAGTTTATCGCAAAATTCTTGGAAAGAACATATGGAGTTTGGAGGTAACTTTCCAAACCAATCGAGGGCAATTCCTTCGAAAGTGGTGACCATAATCTTGCAACAGAAATTATCCGAGTGTCCATACAAATTCATAACATTAACAAAGCTGTTAATGTGTTCTCCGGGGTCGGTAGTCCCGTTATACCGAGGGAGCCTAGTCGGCACTGTCTCTGTGTTTCGAGCTTCGCGTATTTCTTGACAAAAGGGTGAACATCTCATGATATTATTCGAGACCTCCCTTTCTCGTATGTTTCCTCTAGTCAGGGAGTTCCCTACTTGCCTGGCAGCTTGATGAGTGAAGGGAATCTCGATCATGGCATCCTGCTCTTCCAATTTTTTAGCCACCCTTTCCTGTATTATTTTCTCCAATTCAGATTCTGTAATTCTCTTGCCAATTGGTCTGTTCCTTCTTACAGCGCCGGCGGTGTGACTTTCCCCCACAACAGAATTTTCAAGATCGTGCACTGGTGCAGGTGGGTTTTCAGACCGGGCATTGGCTTTCGAGGGTGCTGCTCGTCGTAGATGTGTCGACGGGGCTTGCGACATATCATTTTCCTTTTGCAAGTTCGATGAAGGTATCTCTGGTCTCCCCTGAATCCCTGGTTGGTCTACAGGTGATTGATCTGCCCTTCCGCTGTTCAAGAATTCCCTGCACATTGTGCCTATTATAGATCTTAAGTCACCAATGGTTGTGTGCACTGGAATGTTATTTTGTGGAACCGCCGGTGGCACCTCCGGTTGTTGTTGTGCGGCGCGTGATAAATTATCAGGTTCATTATTGACAGAATTTTGTGCTCCCCCTGCTTGGGAAGGCTCTCCTCTAATATATGTATTTCTCCTCGTAGTAGGCATATTTCGATCTAATACTCAAATAAGTACCCCACGGTGGGCGCCAATTGATCTTACGTGGTTTCGTCGGTAGGATCAAGGGTGTGGATGCGTCACAATAATCACAAGCAAAGCAAAGTGAAGATTCAAATGTAATCGTATTCGAATTAAATGAGCACAAATACAAATATATCTAGGGTCCTATCCGAGCATTATAGGATGTTGTACAAGCTAGAGGGTGAAAATACTTATGATTGATCTAGAGCTATAATCCCGAGCTGCTTTGAACTGTAGCTTCGAGGAGAGAGCACCTGGGAAGTCCCCCAATATCATAAATGCAGGGGGTATTTATAGCTGAAAATGGGGTCTAGGTGGTCTACCTACAGACATGTAATTCTTCGGCCCATAAGTTTGATTCAGAGCTCGGCCCAACAGTAACTTTGGATCCTGGGCTTGTTTACTTTTACTGCAAAACCACCGTCAGACTCGAACTCGATTCTTCGAGGTAAGTACCGCTCGATCTCGTATAATTGTAAGAGAAGTAGGATCCAGAATGCCCCTTATCAAGTTCGGAAGAATTTGGGCGGGGGTGAGAGAGAAAAAAGATAGGATATTTCTCAATAGAGGAATAAAGGGAATGCGCAACCCGTGTGAAAATTGTTTATCATAAAAAGCTTGGCATCCAGGCGGGGGAGCAGTCGCATGATCACGATAAGAAGGAACGACAATCGAAAACCCCTCCGGAAGAAATTTTCCGAACTCTTCCTCCAAACTAGCACGGTCTTCCTGAAAGAAAATACAAGATGTTAGTTCTACGCCAACTTCAGCACGGTTATGACCAACTGGTCCGGAAGGGGCTTCAGACCTGTATATCCTGACAAAAACATCGTCGCCGATATTGCGCTTATCTACCACATTCTCTTCGAGATCCTCAACTTGATTAGCATCTTCGCGCTCGGGATGGAATTCCCCCTCTTCAAAATCATCGATAAGCCTAAAGTCAGGATCAGATTCGGTATCCTCTCCGACTATGGCCTTGCCCCTAGAATTTCTCGAACTAGACATTATAAATAAATACAATTGAATGAGAAGGAGGTTGCGCGATCTCAATGCTCCGATCTCAAGTAAAAATGATTCTGGAAGTAATTTTCTACAAAGTAACATATATATAAAAGGTAAAAAGAAGACTGAATTGCAAATCGGTCCCCGAGTGGTCACGACGGTTGAGCTTCCTAAAAGTTAAATAAAAATACCTTCCGAATATTCACATTTTAGGCCCCTATACCTATGATAATTGCGAGTATCACGGCGAACGATGCGAAAAGACGTCTTGGATAAGGATTCATTTCAACCACTGGGCAAGAAACTTTTAACGACGAAATTTATGTCAAGGCAAGTTCACCATATGGCTTTCAAGATATGCACTCTTTTTCCCTCATTCGGTTTTTATACCTATGGGTTTTTCCGAATAAGGTTTTTAATGAGGCATACCCGAAAAAATGTCAGAATGATTTGCTCATCATGACATTCGAAATAAACTTCTTCTAGCTTGAGCTTCGCTTTGCGCTCGAGAAGTGGGGGAGTATTGATGAGGGGTATTTTGAGCATCACATTGGGAAGTTCGAGCAAGATCGAAAAGAGTAGATTCCGACCATGCTCATCTATAACCGAGCCCAGATCGCAACCTATTCAGCCCGATCGCCTAGGGAATGCTCGTGATCGGGGTTTACTGTTGGGCCGATCATAGGCCCAAGCCCTTGGGCCAGAGAAATATATCCCTGTGGACGGAGTAGCTAGCTCATCAATTTTCACTATAAATACCACTTGCATTTATGACGCCAGACACGCTTTCCTAGGTGCTCTTCACTCGAAGCTATAACTCGGATAAATTAGTCCGACCGCATTTATATGTATTTCGCCCTCTAGCTTGTACGGCATCCAATAACGCTCGGATAGGACCCCAAATATTTGTAACTTGTACATCAACGTTCGAAATATATATATACACATTGATCTTTCTCTAGTTTCCTAGCGTTTATTGTATTATTTTATTTATATCGATCATACTACGAATTTGCGTAAGATCATATATCGTCGCCTTCAGCGCGCTAATGAAGGCCAAAGGGAAGAAAACAGGTTTCCAAAACTTCTGGTGGGTTTTCCAATTGAGTTCTTCAACATCTTCGAATGCTGGATATGTATATTTCTCGCAGAGGTCAAATCGGTCGATATTGTCGAGCAATGTTTCGAGCAACCTGAAAGGTTGGAAAAAGGAATTATTTTTCGTCCGAGGCCCTGATACTCCACCTTCCGCAGGGACACCCGAACCGACCTCTTATGAGTGGCCTGGAGAGAGGTCTTGGATTTATGGTAGACGGAAACTCATAGGACGGATGAATCACGAGCTCCCGGATGCATTTTTGCAGACCCTCTATCCCGATCTTTATCAAACCGCTTTGCTGACCCATGAGAGGGTCTTGAGAATGGCAGGGCTCAGCGAGTATTCTTATCCTGCCCCTCCTATTAATTTTGGAGAATCCTCGATCACGCCTTCTGATGATCCAGCTAACCAAGTTGCTCGGGCTGATGGGGAGGATCCTGCTGCAACCGTTCCCCCCACCTTAGGTATACTATTTATTTTCCTATAATTCAGTTGATTTTTCTCGGCTCGAAATTAAATCCATTCTCAATTTTACAGCTGAGATTGTTGAGAAGTTTTGAACCTCCGTAGCCGGTTCGGTCGTTGCTTCATTTTCTACAGAGTCTCAAGGCCTGCCTTGTAAACAGAAGAAATCAAGGGCTACATTGATGATTGAAGGAGCCAATGCCAGAACTGACAATTCTGCAGTTCCAAACGTAGCTACAGGTTTTCTTCAAATTGCTGCTGAGGGAACTTCACAAGCCCAAGCTACTGGGCTTCTACGATCGGTGCTCCCGACCAGCACGTCTGACCCGAATGCGGCGGGATGTAGCTATTATACGCTCCAAGGGATCCGATCCCAAGAGATCGTTGAAGCTCGGATGGCCCGAAAAAGGAATAGCGGGGATCCCGAGTCCTCCAGAAGGGTAAGGCCATTTGGTCGGAATCCAGGGCCGATTCAATGTCGATCCGGCCGCATCGAGCCAGATTTGGTAGACTTTATAGAAGATCATCTTCGTGGTCCGAGGGCCGCAGGGTTTCCGGAGGACGGAACCATCGAGTCTGACTTTGGTCCCGTCGGCGAACATACAGTGGATAAGTCCTTCCGACTCCTAATGGCCGGGAGATTTAAAGATGATAACACCGAGCTCTTCCAGAGGGACGATTTTCAAATCATGGGCGACTACGCTCATGCAAATCAAAGGGTACGTTTTTTCTTCGACTGTATTAACCTCTTTTCCAAAATCTCGTTTTATTACTGAAGTCTGTTTTCTTCGCAGGCTGGAGATTTATTTACTCACCAATTTTACTGACTAGCCATTTTGGAAGTGGAGTCTCGACAATCTCATAACGTTCTTCTTGGCATTCTGAAAGAAAAAGCTGTCAAGGCCAGTCAGTTGAGAGATACCTCTTCCAAGCTTTCTGAGGTTGAGAAGGAGCTCGAGGATGCTAGGAAAGAACTCGAAGGAAAGAGGGCCCTCGAGGAAGAGGTAGCAAAATTAAAGTCGGATCTTGAGCAGGCTAAGGCATCATCCGATCAGGCATACGCTCGAGGTCGAGAAGAAGGCAAACTACCAGCTATAAGGGAGTTTTTAGAGTCGCCCTTTCTTGATGCCTTGGTTCGGTTACGATCGGGCGAAATCAATCAAGCCTTCTTTTATAAAGGGGTTCAGCAACTCCTTGTGGCCGGAAGGGTTCAAGGTACTATCGATGAATATCTTCCCTATATGAACCCTTATAAAAATATTCTTGGGGAAGATTATAAGGCTTCCTCTCTTCCTCCTAAAATTGAGGGTCTAGATGGTCATGAGTTTGCTCCGCTCCTTGCTGAATTTGGTGTTCCTATGCCCAATCCTGATATGCTATAAACGGAGAACTCGGGGGAAAATGATGAGGATATGGACATCGAGGGTGAATCCGATGATCGGGTCGGAGAAAATATCAATTCTCCTCGGACAAATAGCTCCAGCTCTGAGGATCAAAGCAGCGGCGAAGGGGACGATAGCTCGAGTAGTACCACTGACGATAGTTCGGAAGGTGACTCCAAGGAAGATGGAAAAAAAGCGGAGAAGGGTCGCAATCTTAGCGCTGAAGAATCCGATCACCGATGAATATTATGTAATAGGACTTTATTCACTTTTATTTTGTAGTTTATAGGTCCATGTACTTTCGTTTTCTCAATTGTATGTACATTTGCCCTTGCCTTTCTTAAATCAAATTGTTATCTTAACGAGAGCTTTTGTTGCCTTATACCGAATTCATTTCTATAGGCGATGATCGTTTATTATAATGCTAATTGGATGCTTTCTTTGCTACAAATACCAAGGCCATTTTAGGAGATGCATGTTTCCTTATGCCAATAGAATAGTCTAAGGTCGAAAGACCCTTCGATCGAACTCCTGCCTCCTCATCTGATTTAAACACTTTTGAGATCGGAATTTCTTGAAAGGAAAAAAGGTCCTTCGAACATCGTGAGCAGAAAGCCTATGTTCGCGGGTACAATGACCGTAGTATCGGTCTTCGAAAGATTTTCTCCGAGCATAAACTTCAGCAGGTGTAATCTGATTTATTCCGTTGTAACGTAACTCTGATCAAAAGTGTTTTCACTCTTCTGCTCTAGCCCTTGCTGTATTCTGATAAATAAGTTGTTATCGATATTCAATCAATCCCTACCGATAAAGTTACGTGTTTTCATGTTCGAATATATTGTTGATCAAGGCGATTTCCGAATTTCCAATCGTATAATGAGCTGATTTAACAACTTCCTTTCTTTCATAGTAGTTTGCATAATATATATATATATATATATATATATATATATATATATATTTTTTTTTACCAAACATTACCTTATTCCTCGGGAAGTTGAACGGTTATTAAATCCGGACCGCATAAATTTTTTACATCTCGTCCGTTGGATTGCATTAAATTGCTCCTATAAATGGGTCTTCCCATTTTCTTAAACGGATCTTCCTCCTTTTAGTAGGGTTTTCTTCGACCATGTTGATCAAGGAATATTCTTTTGCATCCCAACACTTTGAAATTCGAGTTAGAACGTATTTTGCGAATCATAAAGTATTGAGTATTTTATCATCGATTAGGATATCTGTAGACGAAGAAATATTCGACCTTGAAGGCCAACATGGTGCATTGCTGACCATCCACGGCCCTAACAACCCCGTCGGCGAATATGATGAATGGAGTGGCGCTCTAATTGAATTATTCGATTATAGTCATCGAAATAGCTTTTCAATTTTTTCTTTCTTGCTAATATCAACCAACACCCAATATTCACTATTGATTTAACCGGATTTCGTTAGGTTATTCAATTATCAGTGAATTTTTGATATCGGGGGTTTTCGATATTTATATATATTATTTAGGGCTCTGTTACTTTATTCCGGATGGATCGGTTACAAAGAAAAGCAATATTCAAGAACAAGAAGTAAAACCACAAAACAAAGCTAAGAAACACACCGATATGAAGGTAAAAAGCTCAGTAATAATATTGAATATTATTAAGTTGTGCTGTTGTAAGCAGTGTTAAATCCTGTATTCTTAGAGTTCAGGAATTTCGTAGTTGTTTAATACAATGATTAACTAGGTATTTATATAATGTTAAACCTAGCGTTACAAGGAAACATAGTCCTAATAGGACTCGGCCCAAATATCCTTTTTGAGTCCGGAGTATAATCTTATATCGAAGCGAGCTGCACTTGGCCGGGTCGGTAAGATGATCCCGATCTGTTTGAATTGGTCGAATCAATCTTTTCTTCTTCATTCGATCCGAGTAGTATATAGGGTGCGAAATAGCCCCCATCAGTACTCCCTCACTTCTTCGAGCGTATAGATAATAGAAGCTCGTAGAAGTAGATAAATCTTCACGACTGTTTGTTTTCTATGGATGGAGCCTCGTTAAAAACCTTTCTTAAGAAAAAACCCTGTGGGAAAAAATCTTAAGTAAGGAAAAGAGTGCTTCATATCATAGATAGTCGTTTTCTCTGTCCGATTACGAACCGCCACGCGTCTATTCAGGAGGCTTTTCATATCCTTTCGTTTTTGGCGGGAACATGATTAGCTGCAATGAATTCGAAACGTCTTTTCCCATATTATTATAAATAGGTGACCTTCGAATTCGCCATTTTTCCTTTACACCTCCTTATAACTCAGAATCATTTTCCTGACTAGTCGTTCATCTCATAAAATTTTTCTTTTATCGATCTTCATCTTCGGGGAACCAGAACATATGGCTTTTGTAAGAAGATCTTCTTCTTCTTCTAGAGAGATCGTCGCCCCGGATAACGATGAGGAGTTGCATTCTAATCCTTTGGGCGAACAAACTCCAGTATCCGACTTCGTCGTCCCTGTAGAAGATACTTTCAAGGTACGAATCCTTTCTGATGCGGATGTAGCTGCCCGAGCCAAAAAGGGCAAAGGTACTGTTCCTCAGATTTCTGAGCCAATTGAGGAGGTAGCTTGCGCATATACGGCGGAAACATTCCCGGAGGTTGTGAATAATTATACCAAATATTTTCCGGAAGGTTCTGAGATAATTCTTCCTTCCTCCACTGATAGGGTCACATCTCCCCCGGAGGGATGTCGAGCCTTTTATACGGCTCACTTCAATAGCGGACTGCGCCTTCCTTTGTCTCCCCCCTTTCTCGAAGTTTTGAAAACTTTCAGTGTGTGCTTGACACAGCTGGTTCCAAATTCCGTTGCTTTTATGGTTTGTTTTTCCGTTTTGATGATTGCGAAGGGGTTTAAACCTTCTTTTCGTAATTTTACGCAACTTTTCCGCTTCAATATTTCCAGTCCTTCAAATCGCGGATATTTCTTCGCTAGTCAGCGGCCTAGTCGAGCAATCTTTGACGCCCCTGTTTCTAGTAATCCTTCATGGAAATCTCATTTCTTCTTTGTTCGTCCTCTGTCTAATATTTGTTTGGCGGATGGTTCGACCATGCCTTTTTCATGGGATCATGGTTCCAGTTGGATTCCTGGAGGTCGCTTACCGACTGGTGAACTTATTCCTGACGATGTACAGTTTATCACTGAGATCCCCGAAATGCGTGCAAACAAATATCAAAGCGCTCTTCTGATCGGGGAGGCTTTCCTTCGTAAGGCGGGGTTAAGTGTTCATAACTTTCTCATCAGTTCATGATCCGATCCTCTTGGTTAGTACATTATTGTATCTTAGTGCTGTGACTATACTTTTTATACGGAGAAACTAACTTTTATTTTGTTTCTATTTCAGCCCATATGGTAGAAAACTCTCGACATTCTTCGAAGGGAAAAATGGTGCTGTCGAAATCTTCCAAATCCGCAGAGAATGCCCCCATCGAGCAGAGAGCGTCGCGAAAAAGGAAGCTGGAGTTGGGTCATGAATCTGAGGAGAATAGAGAGGAATCTCCAGATTCTTCTCGTGAGTCCCCTATCCGTCAGGGCACGGGATCTGGTTATCCTCCTCTTCATCTTAGATCCTCTTTGGGTATTCGAGGATGTCGCAGCTGGTCAATGCCTCATCCTACTAATAATCCGGTTGGTAGAAAAAGGAGTTATTATGGACGCTCTGGTGACGACCTTTCTTTACTCGGAGATAAACACCCAAAACCTACTCTGGTCGAAATGATCGAGGATCATTTAGAGGGAAGGAGGGCCGCTGGTTATTCCGAGAAGGATTCTCTTATCCATGATGATAGTGAGAACGCGGTCGATAAGGCGACCCGTGTTCTTTTGTCTGGCGTTTTTACTCGCGATCTTAATAAGCTTCTTCATAAGGATCCTTTGGAGAAATTCCAGCGAGCTTCTCTTTATGCTGAGAAGGTGATATCTTTTTCCTTAAATCATATTGACAGATAATTTTAAGGGTTCTTCTTAATTTACTAAATCCATCTCTTTTTCTTGTTCTCTTTGTTCTTCAGACCAAAACTTGTCTCGCGTCATATGCCTATGAAAATGCACTTTGGAAACAACAGTACGAGTTTCTGGAAGAGAAGTATAAAGCTTTACTTCATAAATCCTCCGGTTCAGAGGTTGGTCCCTCAACATCTTCTTCCGTTCCCCTCATAGAGACTCGTGCTACCGGGACTGATGATCAAGAAATGATAGACAGGGTGATGGAGGTTTCTCGTGCTCAAGAGCAGGCCAATCAAATGGCTAGAAAGTTAGAGGAATTGCAGTTACAGAGCACGACTCGAATTAGTGAGCTTGAATCTCAAGTATCAAACCTTGAAACTTCTTTAGAGGAGTACGAAAAGGATGTCCCACTTAGTGGACTTAGGGATCGATACGGTAGGAATCCTGACGAAAGAGTCGTTCGTGAGTTCCTTAATTCTCCCGTTCATACGGCGTTGGTGTATCGGATGGTCGGTCCTCTTCTTGAGAATACTTTTAAGAAGGCGATTCATCAGCTGGTCGCCTTAGAGATGATTGACGACCGTCGAAAGGAGTACTTTAAGGCGGCGCATATTCGATTGAATCGCTATGGCAAACTTTATTCTTCTTCCGAGGTTCCAGATGTCGTATATCAAGGTTTTCCCCTGGCTCACCTTGTCGAAGAATTTGGAAATCCATTGCCGATTCCTCCTTCTGATGTTAACGATGAGCTCGATGACACTTTTATCGATCCAGAAGATGAAGAAGAAGAAGAAAACGACGTATGCATGACTGAGGATGTCGGTAGCGAACAGAAGATTCCGGATAGCGATCAGGCTTCTTGAAATAGTGATTTATTTTCGAAATAATCTTTGTAATTATTTACTCGTAGGTTTTAATTGTAATTTTAGCTTTCCTTATTATGTACGCTAAACGTTTCGTATTCAGACAGTCGTGTCTTTTCACATTCGCCGTAATAATTCAGACAAGTCATTTAATTTGCCGTAATCATTATGTGTGTGTCTTTTCAAATTCCAGCGTTTGCTCCAAGGTCATTTTTCCCGTTTCGCGCCCTTTCTTTAGGTCTGTCGCGTCCTTTCGTGTAGTATAAATACGAAAGGTAAAAACTTGACTTGTTTTTTTTTTTACTGCTATACTCCTCACTTAACAGAATACTCTTTCTTCAGCTAGTCGATAAACTTTCTCGATATTAATTTGTATTTTTCCATAATCCGATCATGAGAAACCTTTTCGGTAATACTTCGAAGCGACCATCCCGTGAGGGCGCTCGGGATAGTAGATCCAAAAGATCTCGAAGAGATGGGCCGTCGATGGAGCCTCCTCGTTTGTCCCAATCAATTAGGTCGGAGATCGATACTCCTGTTATTGCTTCTGAACCTTTCTCCGTGGTAAATTCGTCGTTTTCAGAACCAATTTTTTCTGCTTCCACTCAGGAAGGAAACATGCCTTCCCCTGGTCGATTACCTTTTGGGGATATGTCCAACGAAGAACCGGCTTATAATATAGCTGTTAGTTCCAATGCTTCTTCCTTTGAGCACGTTTTTCACGGAGGGGATTTTGCTATTTCCCTCCCTTTGTCTGCTTCTACTGCCCTGATTGCCAGTGAAGGGCAAGTTGGCGATGGTTTTTCTGTTAATCCTTCCGTAACGCAATCTATTTTGCAAGATTGTCCTGAATTTTTGTTTCATGATACCACTGTAATGACTACATCCTTTGAATCGGGAGGACCTTCCGGATGTGGGACCGGTTCCAGGTCTGGTCGTCGAACCGTAATTTCTGCTTCGGGCAAGGAAACCTCAGTTAGCCCCAACGAGAGGAAATCCCCTCGTCCATTAGATGATCGTTGTGTGCTTGTGCAGGTTAATGACATTCTTTTGTCGGAAACTCCACGTTCCGATGGTGTCCCTTTGACTAGTGAACTGCCTGGTTCTGTTGAACCTGATGCTTTGTCCTGGGACTTAGGCATGAGTACTATTTTGCCCGGCGAGTTGAGGAAGCTCGAAGGTACCTCCAATGTTCGCCTTGTTCAATCTCTGGTGAAGATATGTGAGCAGGTAAGCATATCTCGAATATTTTTCCTGTTCTTTGTTTTGAATGCCTTGTTGTATGGCGGTTTTTCTTACTCTTTCTGCTTTTTAGGGCAAGTATTTTGCACTCCAGCTGGGTGTGCAAAATGACGAACTGTGGAATAGTCGGAGAGTTCTTCAAAGTCAGTTGGAGTCAGAAAAGGCTAAAGCCAGGGGTTTGGAGTTGCAGCTGCAACTTGCCAAAGATGATCTCCAAAAATTGGAGGCCGATAAAGTTGTTCTTGAAAAGGAGAAAGGTGACTTAGTTCAGGCTGCTGCCCTTGCAGAGGAGTCTCAACGGCGGTCCTATGAGGAAGGATATGACGCCGGTTATTTAAAGCGTCAAGAGGAGTTGATGGCGTTTGCTGGCAACTTGACTCCTCGGCGGACTGTTTCTAGTAGTCGACCTCCTGACCGTTCTTCTCAGTGATCTTTGTTCGACCTGGCAGTCCTTGGACTGTCTATTTTTTTTTTTTTTTTTTTTTTTTTGACTGCCCAGCTTTTGTGCATTTGTTTGGGCTGAAATTTTTGTAATGGGAGGAGTAGAAATTTGGAAATTACGACTTTTTTGTAGGTAGATCATAGTCCTGATCAATTTTATTCTGTTTGTATCCTTTGGTAAGTATGATTTCCTGTCATACGTAAATATAACATCATGAAATAACCAGTTATAGGTTTGACAAACTTAGCTGATATTGATCCTTCCGTAGTATACCAAGGATGTAGAATAAGGTAGCTTTAAACTTGCACGGTCACTTTTTAAGTAACCTAATGGTATAATGTTTGCTCTGTAAATCGAATCTTTTGTTGATTAATCCCGGCATGATTCCTTGAAGGATGTCTTCTAACATGTTTTTCGTCCATATGTAAACAATTGGCTCAGTCGTATCGATAGTAGTCTTAAGCATTTTGGTCGATATTCGATCCATTCCTTGTAAATTTGTCCTTTTATGACATATACCTTATATAAGGAGGCTATTGTTCCTCCTGTTTGAACTCTGCTTTTTCTTTTCGACAGAGGAAAAATTTCCTTTTAATGTCTTTGACAAATCCATATATTCCATCATTATCTTCTAACCATTCGTTCTTTTAGCCAGTATATCGTATCCTTGATATGGGAGGAATTGGAAAATGTAGAAGTCTTGGCCAGATCTGGCCTGTTCAGACCTCCTTAAGCAATTCTTTGGTATGTTAGGCAGTGACGTCCTTGCATTTTCAAACAAAGAGAGCTATTCTCCTGATTTCTATGTCAGATATCTTGGACTCCGAAAGAGTTCTGATATGAGGTAGTTAATGGTCGCTCAAATGATGTGTGAGGCAGTGACGTCCCTCGTATGGTGAAGGGTTTGGTTTTTTCTCTTTTATCGAGCAACTGTCTTTTTCGTTGCGATCTTAAAGCTTGTATGGCTTCGTTCGTGGATTCTAGGGTTTTAAGCCATCGATCATGAAGTATGATTGTGCCGGAATGTCTAATCCAAAGCTTTTTTAGATTTGATCATATCGATCTATTGCCTCTTTTGTTATCGACTAGTTGGGGCGATTAGATTGTGCCGTTCCAACTTACTTGCATTTATTGCGGGGAGTCAAGGGGTCGCATCTGTGTCCGTTGATCAAATGCTTTTTCAGCCGTTGGATTGTTTAAGTCTATCCCTATAAATAGGGTGGTGGTTTGCATTCTTCCTTTGCAATTTCCCAAAGAGAATGGAGATCTCAACTTCTTTGGATTTCATTCTGCCCTCAGATCCCATAATATTCAAAAAGTCACATTATCGTGATTCACTCTGTAATAACTTGGTGTTCATCTACCTTGTACTGACGGGTCCCATGTCAGCCCTTCCTTGTACTAACGGGTCCCATGAGGCCTCAGCTTTAGTTTTCATCAATTAGAGGTCCGTGGTTTCCGTTTGCACATGGGGGGTTCATACTTGCCAGTCACCCTCGCTCTTGGATGTTACCTCCGGAGTGATAGACCGCCGGGGTGGCTGGTAAACTTACCGTTTCACGACGGTCCCGAAGAGATGCTGCTCGAGAGTAAAATGTTTTATAGATAAAGTAACAGCAGTATCTTCTTACGGGTGAGTGAGCATTGCTAGTTATCTGGCTGGTAATGTTCATTTCATCTAGAAGAACATTTGATCTTCAGAGCCTGGCCACCGAACTAAAGAAGTCGACCATCGTGAGCAGCATGCTTCTTAGGTTGCATATTATAATCGATGAGGTACTAGGGAGGAGATTGGTGTTTCCGTGGACATTGTCGTGAAGATAGTCGATCCCATAGGATCAATTTAAGTAGATCATTGTAACGATCTTTAGGTAGCAAGCAGATCTTTGTAACGTAGTATATTTGTATGTAATTGATTTGATGAATAAAATATTACTTTATTTATTGCATCTTCTTTGTCGTTGGTAATTTTATTTACAAGGAGTATTTTCCGAGCAGATGAATTCATACTTGATTTATCTTTCAAAACTTTAGGAGTATCAGCGGATCTTTTTTAGATCGTTAGGAATATATCGAGGAGTTTTTATTGAGCGGATCAATGTATACTCGACTCGTTTGTAATTATACTTAGGTTCTTAACCCAAAAGTCCTTTAATCATTGAAAACATATCGAGGAGTTTTTATCGAGCGGATCGATGTTTACTTTACTCATTTTATTTAGACTTAGGTTTTAATACCACAAAGTCTTTTTCTCGTTGTAAATAGTTCGAGGAGTGTTTATCGAGCGGATCGATGTTTACTCGACTCGTTTATAATTTAGACTTAGGTTTTTAGTACCGAAAAGTCTTTTTCTCGTTGTAAATAGTTCGAGGAGTGTTTATCGAGCGGATCGATGTTTACTCGACTCGTTTATAATTTAGACTTAGGTTTTTAATACCAAAAAGTCTTTTTCTTGTTGTAAGTATGGGCGAGGAGTGTTTATCGAGCGGATCGATGTTTACTCGACTCGTTTATAATTTAGACTTAGGTTTTTAGTACCAAAAAGTCTTTTTCTCGTTGTAAATAGTTCGAGGAGTGTTTATCGAGCGGATCGATGTTTACTCGACTCGTTTATAATTTAGACTTAGGTTTTTAATACCAAAAAGTCTTTTTCTTGTTGTAAGTATGGGCGAGGAGTTTGTATTGAGCGGATCAATGTATACTCGACTCGTTTTTGAATTTATCGAGGAGTTTTTATCGAGCGGATCGATGTTTACTCGACTCTTTTTAATTAGACTTAGGTTTTTAACCCAAAAAGTCTTTTCGATCGTTGAAGATATATCGAGGAGTGTTTATTGAGCGGATCAATGTATACTCGACTCGGTTCGTTCTCAATTTTCATCAATATGATAGTGTAATTCCGAGGAGCGTTAACCGAAATAATCGATGTATATAGAATGCTAAAATTCTTTACTAATTGAACTTGTAGGCTAAGGCCTTTGTTACAAGGATTAAAACTTGATAAAGTAAAATAAAAGAATGCAGTATAATCTGCTAAAACTTATTTACCATAGTATTTCCTAAGGTTGACCGCATTCCAGGTTCTTGGTAAGGCTGTTCCATCCAAGTGTGCAATTTTGTATGAACCTTTCTTTCCTACGCCAATGACGATGTAAGGTCCATCCCAATTTTGTTGTAACTTTCCCACATGCTTGGATACTTCTACCTTTTTCAAGACCAAGTCTCCTTCTTTGAAAGTTCGGATGCGTACTTTTTGATTGTATGCTTTCTCCATATTTGCTTTAGTGACTTGTAGGCGTACAACAGCTTTATCTCTTAAAGCTTCTGTTAAATCAATGTCATTTTCTCTCGCCTTTTCATTTTCTTGATCGTCGAACATCTCTATTCTTGGCGTTGGGATTAAGGTTTCAACAGGAATAACAGCCTCCGACCCATACACCAAGCTGAATGGGGTTTCCCCGGTTGAGCTTCTTACTGTAGTTCGATTAGCCCATAGCACTCCTGGAAGTTCATCGAGCCATTTTCCTTTGGCCGAACCTAATCTTTTTTCCAAAGATTTTATTATTTCTCGGTTCGCTACTTCGGTTTGTCCGTTCGCTCTTGGATGTCCGACCGAAGTGAAATTTTGTTGAATTCCCAGTTTCGAACACCATTCTATTACTTGTTTTCCCGCGAATTGGGTTCCATTATCTGAAATTAGGATCCTCGGGATGCCAAATCGGCAAACTATGAACTTCCATAGGAAGTTGATCACTTGGAATTGAGTTATTCGTGCGAGTGCGATGCATTCTATCCATTTGCTGAAATATTCTACAGCGACCAGGACGTAAGCTTTTTTGGATCTGGCCGCTGGGAAAGGCCCCACAATGTCCATTCCCCATTGATCGAAGGGCCAACATACTGGAATTGGATGCATGTTTTCTGCTGGTCGATGACATATGTTAGCATGGATCTGGCAGTGATGACATTCTTGGACATATAGAGTGGCATCTTTATTGATGGTAGGCCAATAGTAACCTGTCCTGAGACATTTTAAGGCCAATGTCCTTGATCCGCTGTGATTTCCTGCGTCTCCTTCATGTATTTCTCGCAGTATATCGGCGGTTTGTGATTCAGGGATGCATTTCAGGAGAATTCCTGATACTGACCTTCGGTAGAGTTTTCCTTCTACAAGCGTATACTTTGGGGCTCGATATTTTATTTTCCGAGCTGCATTCTGATCAGATGGTAGTTTTCCTTGTTGGTCCCAAGTGGTCAGATGAGGTCTAGAGGGGGGGGGGTGAATAGACCTCTGAAAATTTTTGAACTTAAAAACTTTTTAGTCTTCTGTCAGCAGACTAAGCTGATGAAGAACAGTAAGCAGACTAGTCTGATCGTGAACCAATCTTGAACAGACGACTGACCACTCTTCTTACAATGACTTAGCTGTTTTTCAGCAAAACAGTTTTCCAAGAGTATACTTGCAGCGGATTGTTTCAAAGTGTTTTTCACAAGTACACTAAGTTCTAAAAAGATTTTATCCCCAGTTTAAAACTCCTTATAAAATCTTTTTGATTGATTCAAAGTGTTTAAAATGCAAACTTTTAAAAATATGCAAGAAAGCTTTAAATGCAAGATAACACAAAGAATTTTTATAGTGGTTATATGGATAAAAATCCTTTAGTCCACTCTTCCAGATCACACAGATTCTGGGTTATACTATAATCACTTAGATTACAATATTTCTCCACTTACACCTAAACAACTAATGAGAAGGCTGTAAGCTCACAATAGGAATTCACAAAGAAAGCCTATCCTCTAAAGTAGAATCACTCACACAGATGGATTCTCACTTCGCACAACACTCAGCTATCACAAAATCACTCAGATAATGTTTTTCTGATTTCTTCAACTGGGTTTCTGTCAACAGATGACTTCCACCAGACGAGTGAGCTGTTCGAGCTTTTGAGACTTAGAGAAATTCTGCTTCAAAATTTCGATCTCTGATTGTTGTTATTTATTGCTCGATTTGAAATTCAGCTCTATTTATACATGGAGATGAAATTATGACCGTTGAAGGCAAGTCACAAATCAAATCCATCCTTCAGCTCCTTTTGAAACGGCTCCCTGCAGCATTCCGTACTGTGTACAGTACCTTTCTGTCCATCGCATTTAATGCTGCATTTAATGCACTCTGCTGATCCGAGGATATCTTCAATCATTTGCCATTACTACCCTTCTCTTTCAGCATTTATTACACCAAGTGCATTTATTACCGTTGGACTAATCTCTTGACCTCTTCTACTCTGCTGATCAAAACGACTCTGCTGATAGATACTCTGCTGATCAAATACTGAACTCATCTGATTTGACTCGGCTGATGATCTACCCTTCTGTTCGCTGATTCAGCAAGAGATCATTAGTCTTCTGAGCTTTGAATTTTGAACTCTTCTGATGTCTTCTTTTACTTGTTCAAAATTCTTCCAAGGGAACTAAGCTTACCATACTTAGCTGATTATGATGTTTTGGAAATCATCAAAACCTTCCCTTAATTACTTGTCTTCTTTCATCTTCATCTTCATCCAACAATTTCCCCCTTTTTGATGATGACAAAACTCCAGCTAAGTACCTGTACCTAAACTAAAGTTTTGATCCTCAAAAATTTCTGAGATAGAAATAATGTGTTGGAGTCAAACTTGCAATTTTATAGATAATGATTTGATTACATTTTACAAGTTCTGAAAGATGAAAAGTACAAAATACTTTAAAAGATTACAAGGATTTTTAATATAAAGAAAATCTAGCCAAGGCTAGTCTTCTGTCTTCTTTTCTTCCTAAGTTTCCTTGTCTTCTTTCTCAGATTCTTCTTCAGATAATTTAGAAGTCTCAGCTTCCAAATTTTCAGAGAACCTTTTCTTCAGCAGCTCTAACTTCCTTTTCTTGACATCTGGATCAAGCTGTTCTTCAGCTGAATCTTTGGCAGCAGCTAGTTCTTTATCTGACTTAGCTTTTGCTTCAGATTCTTCCTCATCAGCTTGGTCTTCTTCTTCTGTGATCTTTTCATCTGTTGGTCTGCTTGATTCTTCAACATTTCTTTCAGTCTCACCAGCAGATTCTTCTAACAGTTCAGTTTCTTCATCATCTTGATTTCCTTCTTCCCTCTGGAAATCAACTCTTTGCTGTCCAAATATCCTTTCTTCCCCCTTTTTGTCATCATCAGCAGGGACAGATGGATATTGTGGCACAACTGGTGTGATTAGAAGTGAATCACATAGAAGTTTGATGTTCTCCTCCATTGCATTGATCTGAGCTTGCTGTCTGAGTTGATTGGCTTTGAATGCTCTCATCTCCTTGAGCAGATCCTCTCCTTGATCACCTAATTGGATTTGAGTTCCCAGAATCCAATTTGATGAAGCCTTGAAGTCGTTCATCATGTTGCCCATGACTTCATCTTCTGCCTGGAGAGCCAATTCAACTGTCTGTTCAATCTGCTTCCAACCTTCAGTAGTGCTTTGTGTCCTTCTCCTTAGTATATCCATATCCTGACATATGGATTTTACATTCTGAGCAGTGTCTTCTATTACATCAATTGGGACAGTAGCAGCTTTCTGAACTGGTTGTTTAACAGCAGCTAACACATCTGCTTTTATCTCCTCCTTCATTTCCTTCATTGATTTGATAATCATTTGTTGGATGGAATCCAACAGATTGGTTTGAGCACTTTGAGAGATTGAAGGATCTTCTGATGGAGTAGCAGAGACGGTTTCCTTGAGATGTTGCTCTGATGGTTGAGTTATCATTGCAAGAGACTGATCTGCTGGTTCACCAGCATGGCTTGGAGTGCTTTCCTTCTCCTTAGCTTGATCATCATCTTCAGTAGCAACTTCTTTCTCCTTTAACTGATCTGCTGGAATTTCTTCTTCCTTCTTTGATTCCTCAGCAGCATCAGACTTATCATCCTGCACTTTGTCTTGATCAGATGGGTCTGAAGTACCCTCAATTTGCTTTGGTTGATCAGAGGACTCTGCCCCTTCTTTATCAGCAGGTGATATAATCTTCTTGACAGTTTCAACTGTCCTCATCAAACCTTCATTGTCCACTGCTGACCTGTTACAAATCCAAGTAAAGTTGTCAAGAGGAATAAAAGTAGATGATTGTTCCTCAGGCAACTCTCCATAGGGTCTGATGTTTGGACCATAGACAATATGTTTGATGTTTGGAAGTGGGACCAGTGAGCTTGGTTGTCCTCTTAACTTCCTTGCTTTCTTGGCCCAAAGCTCCATTGCTTGAGCAATAGCCAACTTAATAGATCTTTCTTTGAGATCTACTGAGTCATCAAAATCCTCAGAAATGGATGCAAAGATCTTCTTAGCCTCTTCCTTGACTATGTGACATATCCTCATCCTTAACCTGTCCAGAAAGAATTCTGAATCAAGTGCTTGAATGAGAGAATCTGTTTCAAGCCACTTAAGTAACCAATCTTCTGTAGCCTTGAATTCTTTCCACTTGGCCATTTCAGCAGGACTTTTTGTTAATCTGAATTCTCTCCATCTGTTGTATTTAATCTTTTCAGAATGGAAGAGTGTCAGACGGTTGACTCTTTCATTTTCAGCATCTAGTCTTCTGAGAAATTCTTCAAAAATTGCAGGGTCTTCCCTGACAATTTCAAGAGATAGTTTAATTTCTTCTCTTCTCTTTTCCTTAATCTTAGGTGAAGGCATAGCTGGGATTGGTTTGTTTGGATCCCTTGGTTCACCAATAGCTATCCCACCAGTACGCTGAGGACCATGAGCATCCTTGATGCTTGCTTCAATGACAGCAGCCAACTCTGCTGCCTCAAAAGCATCTCTCTGCTCTTGAGTCATTTTGCTGGCCTCTTCTTCCAGCCTTTTTAACTCTAGGCTTTTCAGCCTATCTTCTTCTGCTTTCTCAGCAGCAATCCTTTGCTTTTCAGCAGCGTCCAGTCTCATCTTCTCTGTAGCAGTCACATAAGTTGAGGTTTTGCCAATCCTCTTTCTTCTAGATTCAGGGCTTTCAACTGCTTGAATAGGTGTTGCAGCAACTGGAGTAGGATGCAGCAACAGAATTTTTCCCTCTAGTGGTGTACTAGTCTGCTGTTCATTTTCTACATCAGCAGATAGTGCAGCAGTTGAGGCTTCTGTTGTCACTTCAACTGTAGGAACACTTTCAGGCTCAGCAGTAGCAGCCTTAGCAGCTTCAACAACTGGTTCTTCAACATTTAATGGCCTTTCTGCTTCAGTTGTTGTTTTTCTTACAGTTTCAACAGGCTCTTCAGGGAAAGTGACCTTTCTCTTGGCCTTTGACTTAGGAATTTTCTTGACAGCAGGGGGGTTGGCAGTAGGAGGTCCCCTTGCCTCACTCCTAGTCCTTAGTCTCTTCAACCTTTGAAGTGGAATTTCTTCTTCAGACTCAGTTCTTTCAGGGGATGACCCTGTCTCCATATTTTCAATTTCAACAGTGAAGTCATCTATCACCTTCTTAGAGACTTCAACTTCGGGCTGTGCTGATTCAGACACAACAGCAGACTGTGCTGTTGGCTCAGCAGACTGACTAGTCTGACCTTCCTTCTTGCTCTTCTTAGAAGGGGTCTTCTTAGACTGTTTGGAGGCTTTTCTCTTTGGTTTTTCCACCAGTTGCCTCACTGGTTCGTAGAGTTTGAACTCTTTGCTTCCATGGGTTTGCTTTCCTCCACCCATAGGGCATTGTAGAGATGCAAACAGATTGCTTAATAGGATGGCATGAGAATGCCTTTTGTCACTTAACAGCTCATAAACATGAGCAGCCCAGTTCACTTTCATCCCATAGTAAATGCATATCATGGTGTAAAGCCTTCTTCTGGGTAAACCATCCAGAGAACCCGTAGCACAATCCAGAACCTTTGCTATGATATCAGCAAATCTTTGGTATTCATCCTTCAGCTGGGTCTTCATCAAAGTCCCAGTCATCTTCTCTCCCTTCTTAGCACAAATTTCCCAAAATTCCTCTTCTTTTTCTGACCCTAATGAGGTCACATCTCCTCCCTTGTCTGTCAACTTATAAACTTCATTAAGAACAGCAGCAGATACAGCGATTTTCTTACCACCAATGACAGCAGTCATAACAGTGTCATCATCGTTGAATTTTCTGGTCATGTAGAAATGGTAGACATCCTCTAAGTAGACTCTTTCTTCGTGAGCTTCCAAAACAGGAACCAATGATGCTTCTTTGATCTTTACCAGTAGAGAGCGCATCAAATCGGTGCCAGAGAAATGAAATTTGCTGTAGTTGAAGTATCTTCCCTCAACAATCTTGTCCATTTTCAGAGATTAGAGAGTAGATTCTGCAAAAGAACAGTGAACTTTTGAAGCAGTAGGGTTTGAGAGTTAGAGAGTTTGAGAGTTTTTGAGTGCGTAAGATGACTATTCTGTTCAGATCGGATTTTATAGGTTTCCTTTTGATTTGGTTTTCGTGATTTATCTAAACCGTTGATCTAATCTGACAGTTTTTAATCGTGCGGATGAGAGTCGCGGATTTCAATTTTATTATTTTAATGTCAGATGGGCGGGAAACTCTATCGACACTAATCTGTTTACTTATAAAAGCGCGTTTTTAAAGTGCGATTTATGACCATGCTTATATAATAAATCAGATGAGTAGAGTTTAACTTATCTGACAGACGAGTGATCTGTTATCTGATATTACTAGAGAATGCCAATAGCTAGTAATCTTCCTCTGCTGTTTGTCAATCCAGCAAGATAAAATGATCTTCAATCTTCAAGAATTAAGAACACATCTTCATGATAACATAACTTCAACTAACTGTCATTAACAGATTTCATCTTTAGAGCAGAAGTACCGCTAGTCTTACACGTTCCCCCTGTCTTTAAGAATTCATAAGTTAACTAGTCTGTTGAGGGTTAATTCTTGAATGAAATAACTGATGACTAAGCTGTTGAACTCCAGTCTTCTGATGAGTTCCCCCTCAGCTTATGCATCCAGGTTAAGTAATCCTAACTCAGCTCTTAGAGTTGAGAACCTTGCTTCACTTAGAGGTTTGGTGAAGATGTCAGCAATCTGATTATCAGTATGAACATACTCAATCAAAACATTGCCTTTTTCCACATGATCTCTAATGAAATGATGCTTGATCTCAATATGCTTAGTCCTTGAATGACTTGTAGTGTTCTGAGTAAGTGAGATTGCACTTGTATTGTCACAGTAGATTGGAATTCCACTGATCTTGATGTTGTAGTCTTCTAGTTGATGCTTCAACCAAAGTATCTGTGCACAACAAGCTCCAGCAGCTATATATTCAGCTTCAGCAGTAGATATGGA
Source organism: Penstemon eatonii (assembly GCA_038501285.1). Classification (NCBI taxonomy): domain Eukaryota; kingdom Viridiplantae; phylum Streptophyta; class Magnoliopsida; order Lamiales; family Plantaginaceae; genus Penstemon; species Penstemon eatonii. Next base: position 52,663,676 of record CM076710.1, on the reverse strand, counting down.
AACTGAGGTTTGCTTCTTACTCATCCATGAGATCAGACGACTACCTAAGAACTGACAGGCACCTGTTGTGCTTTTTCTGTCAATCTTGCAGCCAGCAAGGTCTGAATCTGAATAGCCAACTAGTTCAAATCCAGATTCTCTAGGATACCATAATCCCAGTTCTTGAGTGCCTTTAACATACTTCAATATCCTCTTGGCAGCTAAGAGATGAGATTCTTTGGGGTTTGATTGAAATCTTGCACAGACTCCAACTGAGTACATTATATCAGGTCTGCTTGCTGTTAGATACAACAATGAACCAATAATGCCTCTATATTTGGTTATGTCCACTGATTTGCCATCTTCATCTTTATCCAAACGAAGACTTGTAGACATAGGAATGGTAGTTGTTGAGCTAGTTTCCATACCAAATTTCTTGAACAGATCTCTTGTGTATTTTGCTTGGCTGATGAATATTCCATCAGGCAACTGTCTAACTTGCAATCCAAGAAAGTAATTAAGTTCACCCATCATGCTCATTTCAAACTTATTCTGCATCAGCTTGGAGAACTTATCACACATCTGTTGATTAGTTGAACCAAAAATAATATCGTCCACATATATTTGCACAAGTAATATATGATTTTCCCATTCAATTGTGAACAAGGTTTTATCTACCTTACCTTTTCGAAATCCTTTAATTAAAAGAAAATCAGATAGGGTATCATACCATGCTCTTGGAGCCTGTTTCAGTCCATAAAGGGCTTTCTTCAGACGATATACTTTGTCCTCTTCTTGATAGACTTCAAATCCAGGAGGTTGTTCAACATACACTTCTTCTTGCAATTCTCCATTGAGAAAAGCAGACTTCACATCCATCTGATAGACAGTGAAGTTCTTGTGAGCGGCATAGGCTAGAAACAATCTGATTGCTTCAAGTCTTGCTACTGGTGCAAAAGTTTCATCAAAGTCAATTCCTTCTTCTTGACAATAACCCTTGGCCACTAGTCTTGCTTTGTTTCTGGTAACAATACCATCTTCATTCATCTTATTTCTGAAAACCCACTTAGTGCCAATTACTCTTTGATGACTTGGTCTAGGAACTAAGTACCAGACTTCATTCCTTTCAAATTGATTCAACTCTTCTTGCATGGCTTCTATCCAGAAGGAGTCATTGAGAGCTTCTTCAATTTGCTTGGGCTCTATTTGAGATAGAAATGTGACAAACATGGCATCTTGTGCAGCAGCTCTTCTTGTTTTCACTCTATCTAAAGGATCACCAATAACTAATTCAGGGGGGTGATTCTTGAGCCATCTGAGATCAGGTTGCAAATCAGGATGTTGTCCTCTGTCTTGATCTTGCAACACTACTGTTGGAGTTCCAGTAGTAGTCTGTTGAACATTTGCCGTCTGTTGAACAGTCTCTGGTCTGTCAGCTGTTTGCAACTCGTCTGTTAGACAATCAGCACTGTGATTATGAACAGCACTTGAGTTAGCAGCTGAACTTAGATTAGGTAGTATGATGGGAACATATTCTTCATTTCTTCCAACGTCTAACTTCTGTAAATCAGCAGACAGATCTTGATTTACACTTTGATTCTTTTCAGAAGATTGACTTGGCTCATCAAATACTACATGGATAGATTCTTCTATTAGTAATGTTCTTTTGTTAAAAACTCTATAAGCCTTACTAACAGATGAGTATCCTACAAAGACAGCTTCATCAGCCTTTTCTGCAAATGCAGTAAGGTGATTTTTCCCATTATTCAATACAAAACATTTACAACCAAAAATCTTAAAGTAATGAATGTTTGGCTTTCTGTTGTTCCAAACTTCATATGGAGTCTTGTTCTGATTTTTGTTGATCATACATCTGTTTTGGGTAAAGCATGCTGTGTTTGTTGCTTCTGCCCAAAATCTTTGAGGCAGTTTAGCTTCAGCTATCATGGTTCTGACAGCTTCTTTTAGTGTTCTGTTTCTCCTTTCAGCAACACCATTCTGTTGAGGGGTTCTTGCAGCAGAATACTCATGATGTATTCCTTTGATATTACAATACTCTTCAACAGTAGAGTTTGTAAACTCTGTCCCTCTATCTGATCTGATCTTCAATATTTTGATACTCTTTTCATTCTGGATCAGTTCCATCAGATTGGTAAGATGTTCCTTGGTTTCACTTTTCTTCTTCATGAAAATCACCCAAGTATATCTTGAATAGTCATCCACAACAGCTAGGCAGTATTTCTTTCCACCATTGCTGACTGGATCAATGGGTCCAAATAAGTCCATATGCAACAGCTCCAATATTCTCCCGGAAGATTGGTGCTTCTTTTCTTTGAATGATGACTTGATTTGTTTACCCTTCTGACATGCGTCACAGAGCTTGTCTTTGCTCATGACTGCTTTTGGAATCCCTTCTACCAAATCATTCTTGATTAATCTGTTTATGGTCTTGAAGTTTAAATGATTCATCCTCTTGTGCCATAGCCAACTGACTTCACTTGGTGCAGATGCCACCAAACAGACACTTGAATTCTTGTCAGCAGAATTCCAGTCAACTATGTAGATATTCCCTTGTCGTCTTCCAGATAAAATTACCTTCTTTGTACCAATTTGTTCAACGTAGCACTTATCTGTTGAGAAGATGACTGAATATCCCTTGTCACAAAATTGACTTATGCTCAGCAGATTATACTTTAGGCCTTTAACATATGAGACGTCAGATATCTCTATGTTTCCCTTGATTAATCTTCCTTTAGCTTTAATCTTGCCTTCTTTGCTGTCTCCAAAAGTGACTTTTGGACCATCCACAGCAACTGCATCAGTCAACTCATGTATGTTTCCACACATGTGCCTTGAACATCCACTGTCCAGGTACCAAATCTTCTCTACTTTACTCCTACTCCTAATCCTAACCTACAAAACAAAAATAAAATTGTTTTAGGTACCCTTATTGAGAGGGTCCTGAAGGATTAGTTCCACCCTTGACAACCCAAGATGTTGAAGTCTTAGGCTTCTTAGGTTTCTGAGTTTTAGGAGCATGAACAGTTTCATTTTTATCATAGTTATCAGATAAGTCATGTTGATGATCAGTATGATATGAATAATGTTCATAAGCAGGGTAAGGTGCATGATAAGCAGGGTATGCATGCATTGGATGAGCAGGGTAAGGTGCATAGTAACTAGGAAATTGAGGTGCATGATACATAGGATGATATGCAGCAGGTTGCACATAATATGACTCATTTCCATACCAAGCATTTTGATTTTTCTTATTCTTATGCTTCTTTGGTTTACTAGGTGCTTGCTCATTTGATTTTGACTTAGTTTTACCACTAGTCTGATTGACTTTAGCTTTATCGGCAGACTTCTTAGGACTCTGCTGTTTGGTCTTACTAGTCTGATTTCCTACACTAGGCTCTTTGCTCTTTTTAGCCTTAGGAGATTTCTTCTCCTTTACCACTTTCTCAGATGAGGTAGGTTTAGAAGTTTGAACATACAGAATGACCTTACTATTGTCAGCTGATATGAATTTTTCAGTATGATTCAATTCTAGCTTATCCTTTACTAAAGGTGTCTCCTGTTTCTTAGATGTATGCATGGATGCAACAGTAGACTTATCATGAGACTCAATAATTTTCTCAAGTTCCATGATTTTTCCCTTATAAACCTCACACTCAGCTTTCAGAGATTCATGTTCTTGCTCAAGCTGTTTATATTCAGCTGATTCTTTTGGCTTTTCAGCTAAAAGTTTCAGTGAACTATTTTGCTCTTTTAGCAGGATCATCTCTTCCTTAAGCTTTTTATATGCTTCAGCAATACCAGTATTGTTAAGCATCATTTGTTCAAATGAATTAAATAATTCATCATTAAGAGGAGTTACCTCATCCTCAGAGTCATCAGATTCCTTTGCCATAAGACATAGGAGAGCAGGTTTTTCTTCATCAGAAGATTCTTCGTCAGACGAGTCTGAGTCTGAATCAGATGAGTAGACAGCAGCTGGCTTTTCTGCTTCTGCCATCATTGCTTTGCCTCTCTGATGCTTTCTTTCTTTTCTCATTTTCTTCTCTTCTTCAGTGTATTTCTCTGCTTTTGGATATGGTCAGTCTCTTATGAAGTGTCCCAATTTCCTGCAGTTGTAACACATCAGTTTTGATTTATAATCCTCTTTATCTTGAGAAGAAAAGTTAGGTTTAGAAGTAGAAGCAGCATGATTGTATTTATTTTTCATCTTTCTCTTATAGAACTTCTTGAAGTTGTTCATCAATAATGCTACATCTCCAGCAGTGTACTCCTTTTTGTTGAGTAGAGTGGCTTCATCAGATGAGTCCACTTCTTTGCTTTTCTGTGCTGGTCTTCTGGTGTTTTCAGCAGCAACAAGTGCAGCTGTGGGTCCTGAAGTTGAGGTTTCTTCAATTCCCATCCTTGGCAGTTTATACTCATAAGCCTTGAGTACGGAGAACAGCTCTGTTAAAGAAATCTTGCCCAGATCTCTTGATTCTTCCATTGCTGTCACCTTCATGTTGAACTTGGAAGGTAGAGCCTTCAGTACTCTGACAGTGATCTCTTTGTCAGTGAAAGTCTTTCCCAGCTTCAAAACTTCATTCAGAGTTCTGGTGAATCTGGTATCCATCTGATCAATGGTTTCTCCAGACTTCATCTTGAAGTTGTCCAGCTTTTCCAATGCAACACTGAGCTGATGCTCTTTAATAGCATCATTTCCTTCACTCATGTCTCTGACCTTGTCCCACATCTCCTTTGCAGTTTTGCAATGTTTGACCTTGTCAAACCGATCATTATCCAGGGCTTTGGTCATGATGAATCTCCCAACTTTATCTAGATTGTAAAGCTTTATCTCTTCTGGAGTCATCTCATGAAGGTCTTTCTCCACAACCGTATCTACTTCATTTATCTTTATGGTCTTTGTGAATCTGAATGGACCTTTAATGATACATGTGTACATGTTGTCATTATAGGCAGCAAGGAAAATCTCCATTCTGATTTTCCAGTCCTCAAAGGACATACCAGCAATGTGGGGAACATGGCTGATACAATCCATTTTTCAAAAAGTTTTGATTTTTCAAAAAGATGCTCTTTTGAAAAGTTTTGAAAACCTTTGAAAAACACTCGGATCAAGCTCGTTGATCAGGCAGCTGATTCTAATGAACCACCTGCTCTGATACCACTTGTTGGTCCCAAGTGGTCAGATGAGGTCTAGAGGGGGGGGGGGGGTGAATAGACCTCTGAAAATTTTTGAACTTAAAAACTTTTTAGTCTTCTGTCAGCAGACTAAGCTGATGAAGAACAGTAAGCAGACTAGTCTGATCGTGAACCAATCTTGAACAGACGACTGACCACTCTTCTTACAATGACTTAGCTGTTTTTCAGCAAAACAGTTTTCCAAGAGTATACTTGCAGCGGATTGTTTCAAAGTGTTTTTCACAAGTACACTAAGTTCTAAAAAGATTTTATCCCCAGTTTAAAACTCCTTATAAAATCTTTTTGATTGATTCAAAGTGTTTAAAATGCAAACTTTTAAAAATATGCAAGAAAGCTTTAAATGCAAGATAACACAAAGAATTTTTATAGTGGTTATATGGATAAAAATCCTTTAGTCCACTCTTCCAGATCACACAGATTCTGGGTTATACTATAATCACTTAGATTACAATATTTCTCCACTTACACCTAAACAACTAATGAGAAGGCTGTAAGTTCACAATAGGAATTCACAAAGAAAGCCTATCCTCTAAAGTAGAATCACTCACACAGATGGATTCTCACTTCGCACAACACTCAGCTATCACAAAATCACTCAGATAATGTTTTTCTGATTTCTTCAACTGGGTTTCTGTCAACAGATGACTTCCACCAGACGAGTGAGATGTTCGAGCTTTTGAGACTTAGAGAAATTCTGCTTCAAAATTTCGATCTCTGATTGTTGTTATTTATTGCTCGATTTGAAATTCAGCTCTATTTATACATGGAGATGAAATTATGACCGTTGAAGGCAAGTCACAAATCAAATCCATCCTTCAGCTCCTTTTGAAACGGCTCCCTGCAGCATTCCGTACTGTGTACAGTACCTTTCTGTCCATCGCATTTAATGCTGCATTTAATGCACTCTGCTGATCCGAGGATATCTTCAATCATTTGCCATTACTACCCTTCTCTTTCAGCATTTATTACACCAAGTGCATTTATTACCGTTGGACTAATCTCTTGACCTCTTCTACTCTGCTGATCAAAACGACTCTGCTGATAGATACTCTGCTGATCAAATACTGAACTCATCTGATTTGACTCGGCTGATGATCTACCCTTCTGTTCGCTGATTCAGCAAGAGATCATTAGTCTTCTGAGCTTTGAATTTTGAACTCTTCTGATGTCTTCTTTTACTTGTTCAAAATTCTTCCAAGGGAACTAAGCTTACCATACTTAGCTGATTATGATGTTTTGGAAATCATCAAAACCTTCCCTTAATTACTTGTCTTCTTTCATCTTCATCTTCATCCAACATTCCTTCTCGAAGATAGTCTATCATTGGGGTCATCCAATTTTCTTCGACTTCATCTATTTCCATTATATCGACTGCCGGTGTTTCATCGATATCGACTGCCGGTGTAGAAGATATCAACCAATTGATCACCCGTTCGGTCTTTCCGTCGTGGGATCCTGTGAACTTAGATAGTTGATCGGCCCATTTGTTTTCCGAACGTGGGATGTTCTGTATGTCGAAATTTTCAAACTTCTCAGCTAGTGTTTTTACTTTGGCGAGGTATTTTACCATATTGAATTCCTTAGCTTCGTATAGGCCTCTTATTTGTCTTTGTACTAACTCTGAGTCGGTTAACACTTTAAGCCTTTTTATGTTAGCTTTGATCGCCATTTCCATTCCTGCGATTAACGCTTCATATTCAGCTTCGTTGTTTGTTACAACGAAGTCCAATGTTATCGCGTAATTCAAATCTTCCTTATTCGGTCCGGTGAAGTTGATTCCGGCGCCTCCTCCTTCTCGGCATGAAGCACCATCGACATGCATTAACCAAGTTTGATCTTCTATGATCAAGACATCGTCGTTGAGGCTGCTCGATGATTCAGTAGCCTGTGTTGGTGTTTCTAATATAAAATCGGCCAACACTTGGGCCTTGATGGCAATCCTTGGTTTGTAGTCTACTTCGAACTGGCTGAGTTCGATGGCCCATTTGATCAATCTTCCGGAGGCTTCTGGTTTTGCTAGAACTTGCCTTAGCGGATGATTCGTCAAAACGATGATTTTGTAAGTTAAGAAGTAGGGTCGGAGTTTTCGAGCGGCCACTACTAAGGCCAGCGTGAATTTTTCTATTTCCAAGTAATTCTTCTCCGCCCCTTGTAATAATTTGCTGAGATAATAGACGGGCTTATGCTCGGAGCCCTCTATCTTAATTAGTACTGAACTAATGGCCGTATCGGAGATGGAGATGTAGATGTACAACGGTTCCCCTTCCGTCGGTTTAGCTAACATCGGAGGCGTTGTCAAATATTCTTTGAGTTGTTCGAAGGCTCGTTCACATTCTTCGGTCCAAGCGAATTTTTTCGCTTTTCGAAGTGTTTGGAAAAAGGGCAAGCTTTTGTCCGCAGATTTTGATATGAATCTATTCAATGCTACGATTTTCCCAACTAAGCTTTGTACTTGAGAGATGGTCTTGGGAGGTTTCATTTCAGTTATGGCTCGAATTTTTTCTGGGTTGGCTTCTATACCTCGCTGGTGTACCAAGTATCCTAAAAATTTTCCTGACTTAACACCGAAGGTTCATTTTGCAGGGTTCAACTTCATACGGTATTTTCTTAAGATTTGGAAACATCGATCTAGATGTTTTATGTGATCTGCTTCATTCATACTTTTGACTAACATGTCGTCTACATAGACTTCCATTATTTCTCCAATTAATTCCCTGAACATTAGGTTTACTAACCTTTGGTAAGTAGCGCCGGCATTCCTCAATCCGAATGGCATTACAATAAAACAGTATACTCCCTGTTCGGTTATGAACGCGGTCTTCTCTTGATCCCGCTCGTCCATGTATATTTGGTAAAACCCTTGGAAGGCGTCCATCATGCTGAATATCGCGAAGCCAGCAGTCGAGTCGACCAATAAGTCAATCCTTGGGAGAGGGTATGGGTCGCGTGGACATAACTTGTTAAGGTCGGTGAAATCATTACACATTCTCCATTTGTTGTCCTTTTTATCCCCTTTTGCTACTAATACAACATTACATAGCCATTCCGAGAAATGTATTTCTCGGATTTGTTTTGCTTCAAGCAGTCTCTCTACTTCGGCTTTGATAATTTTATCTTTTACTGGTCCATGATTTCTTTTCTTCTGTCTGGCGGGTTTCGCCGAAGGGTCGATTTTTAGGGTATGCTTGATTATCCGAGGATCAATTCCTTCAATCTCATTCGCGCTCCAGGCGAAGACGTCAACATTATTTCTTAGGAATTCGATTAACATTATTTCTCCTTCTTTGCTCAATTCTGTACCTATTCTTGTCGTTTTGGACGAGTCGCCTTTTACCAGAATTATATCTTTATGTTCTGGGGGTTTCAAGGATAAGTCTAGCGGTTCTTTCCCCTTTTTATCTAACCGATCAGTAATAGGAATTTCAACCTCATTTCTAATGAGATCGTCTTCGATCTTTCTCTTGCTCGGAGTAATTGACTTAGGGTGTTCTTTCAAAGTTAACGATGTGCTGTAGCAATTCCACGCCATACAGTGGTCGTTCGTTATTTCTCCGATGCCCATATCGGTCGGAAACTTTATCTTCTGATGATAGGTAGAGACTACAGCTCGAAAAAGGTTAAGGGCTGGTCGCCCTAATATAGCGTTATAAGCGAAGGGTGTTTCCACTACTAGGAATTTTACTAACTTCACTGTCCTAAGTGGTTTCTTTCCAAGTGACACACTTAAAGATATTGTTCCGCTGGGGATAATCTCGGACCCTCCAAAGCCTACTAACGGCGTAGCTACTTTTTGTAGGTTTATTTGTCCCAAGTTCATTTGGGCTAAAACCTCCCGGGAGATGATATTTGCTGAGCTTCCATTATCGATTAGGATTCTTCTTACATTATAATTCGCTATCTCTAATGATACTACCATAGGAAAATCGGGGTTATCCTCTTTTGTGTCCCAAATGATGTTTTTAGGTACTTCGCCTTCGTTAAAGCTGATCGGCTGGTGATTTGTCGGCCTGTTTTCCAGAGTCCATATTTCTTTTGGATATTTAGAATTTCGAATTATGGATCGGGCTGTCCTTCGTCGTGCGTTACGACTATCTCCACCCGCGGGTCCCCCGGATATTGTATGGATAGTCCCATTGATCTGGTCCTGATTTAACTCCTGAGTAGGTCGACGTTCAGGCGACCTTCGATGAGAACTTCTCCTTCGATTACCGTTCCGAGGGCTTCTACTTCTTTCCCTTTTGCGATTATCTCGGTCTATGTATTCGTCTAGTTTTCCCTGCTCGATCAGTTTTTCGACTTCTCTCTTAAGGTGAAAACAATTTTCCGTTAGATGCCCATGTGCCCTGTGGTACTTACAGTATTGATCATAGTTTCTAGACCCCGGTCTGGGCTGAGCGATTTTCCTTGCCTCGGGAATCCAGTTATTTCTTTCTAGGACTTCCAATATTTCTTCCATTGGAGCATTTAACCTTGGGTGTTCTACTTGATTCACCCTGCTTCTGATTGGTTGCTCAGGGTTTCTTGGTCTTTGGTAGTAATTAGGTTGTCTTTCTTGATCGGCTTTGCTGTATTCCAGTCGCTGGAAAACGTTACCTCTCCTGGAAGATCGCTCATAGTCTAAGGGTCTTTGAGTAGGAATCTTATCATGCCGCTTGGAGCCTGAAGCTGTGAATTTATTTTTGTTTTTATCCTTAAAGGAATTCATCTCTTCTTGGGTCATATACTTAGACGCCAAGCTCATGATGTCGGCGAACGTTCTTGGTTGTTTTCGACTGAGGGCATTTCCGAACTGCCTGTTTTTAGTGAGATCGAAGAGGATAGAAATTATGTAATCAATATTTGGAGAATCGATTTTGAGTAGTTCTACGTTGAATCTGGCCAACCAGTTTCTTAGGGATTCTCCTTCTTGTTGATGTATGGTTCCTAGGTAGCTCATCGGGAGTTTTTGCCTCTTCTGACTGGCAAACTGCTGCGTCAATTTATTGCATAATTCCCGGAAACTGAATATGGAGTTGGCAGGTTGTTTTGCGAACCAATCCAACGCTAGGCCCTCGAATGTGGTCACCATTAACTTGGCGGTGAATTCGGCAGAGTGGGCATATAAATTCATTATGTTAGTGAAGCTAAAAATATAATCATCCGGGTCGGTGGTTCCGTCATATCGGGGTAGTCTACCCGGGACCTGTCCAATGGATTGCGCTTCTTTTATTTCTCTGCAGAAGGGAGAACATGCTGCAAGGCTCTCCTGGAGTTCCGCGGTTCGGGTCCACGGGTTTTGAACAGATCGTAGGCGTTGCTCCAGTCGTTCCTGTACTATTCTCTCGATTTCTCTTTTCGAGAATCGAGTCGCTCGTGGTCGATCTGGGATAGCATCATCTATGTCATCCTCGATAGGGATTATTGTTCGTTCCTTCGATCCGCTGCGATCCGCCTGTGGCCTTCTTCGACCTGGTTTTCTTCGGGGACGGTTATCGGAGGGTTTAGAATTGTCCTGCTGTGGGCTGCGTAACGAGCGTCGCTCACTTGCTGGGCTGTCCGCTTGTTGAGAGGTTTGTTTGTTTGGCCCTGGCATTCCTGGTGCAGGAGTTGTCCTGGGAGCCGTAGCGTTTCGAGGAATTTGGTCTAAAACTAGCAATTCTTCTGGAGAGAGTGATTTGAAGAGCATTGCTATTTGTCTCAGTTTTTCCTGAGCGCCTGGGAGAGGAACGGGTATTTCGGGGACTTCCGGTTCTTCCTGTATTGCACCGGTAAGACCTCCTTGGTGTTCCTGCTGACGAGAACGGGTATCTGGGAGATTTTCATTGGTGTTGGGAATGTTGTTATCGTTGTTGTCTTGTGGATCTTCGGATGTGTTGTGGCCGGTGGTTGTATTACTTCTCGCTCCAATGCGAGCACTTTTCCTTGGGCGAGCCATGTGTCGATCGAATAATTAACGTAGCCCCACGGTGGGCGCCAACTGATTTAACCGGATTTCGTTAGGTTATTCAATTATCAGTGAATTTTTGATATCGGGGGTTTTCGATATTTATATATATTATTTAGGGCTCTGTTACTTTATTCCGGATGGATCGGTTACAAAGAAAAGCAATATTCAAGAACAAGAAGTAAAACCACAAAACAAAGCTAAGAAACACACCGATATGAAGGTAAAAAGCTCAGTAATAATATTGAATATTATTAAGTTGTGCTGTTGTAAGCAGTGTTAAATCCTGTATTCTTAGAGTTCAGGAATTTCGTAGTTGTTTAATACAATGATTAACTAGGTATTTATATAATGTTAAACCTAGCGTTACAAGGAAACATAGTCCTAATAGGACTCGGCCCAAATATCCTTTTTGAGTCCGGAGTATAATCTTATATCGAAGCGAGCTGCACTTGGCCGGGTCGGTAAGATGATCCCGATCTGTTTGAATTGGTCGAATCAATCTTTTCTTCTTCATTCGATCCGAGTAGTATATAGGGTGCGAAATAGCCCCCATCAACTATCCTTGTAAATCTTTTGATTAAGGACAACATCGATTAAAGAGGCCAGTAGTTCCCACTTATCAAGCCTAAAGAAGAGCCTATTCGATTTCTTAGCCCGGGAGGTTGGATCAATCGAACATTTTTCGGGAATCACGAGACGTAATCGAGATGGATTGTGCCTGTTTTGTAATAGGATCCGCGTTTTCTTCTTATAGCCTGTAATAGGATCGTAACTTTTCTCTTATGGCTTGTAACAGGACCGAAAAGTAATTTTTGTATCATTTCACTTGTTCAAAAGTTTCTATAAATAATACCTTATGATATCCATGCTTTGTTTTATCTAATGTTCTTTGACCCATGATTGTGTATGTGTTCCGGACATTGGTAAGTTTGAATGAACTCCCTAGTGTAGCCAAAACAGTTCCTTATTCATCGGGAACCCCAACGGTTGTTAAATCTTAATCGTTCATCTAACAAGTTATCCGCCGTCAGATCTACCTCAAATCTTACTATAAAGCCGGCGTCATATTTTTGAAACTACGTCTTTCACCCTAGCGACTCTTTGCTTGTCCGATCATGGTGATCAAGATCATTATTCAATTAACTCAACTTTTTGAGCTCGAACTTCGAACAATCTTCGAGAGAAAGAAAAACTACTTTGAGCTCGCTTAGAATATCGCCAGGCAAATATATTCTCCATCTGGAAGGCCAACAAGCCAAATCCATGGAATCTGCAGGTTACCGCATGGGTCTCCGATCAGGGGCCTGTTGCCACAATGTATTTAGGAAAACGTAGTGGGGGGGGGGGGCGACGGAAGATGAAGTTACCCGATAAAATGCGTGTTCGCCCCTACGTCTTCGGAGCACCGTATGTTGGGATATAGCTCGATTTGTCAGACAACAAAGTGCGGAATTTAAAATTTTTCGAGGTATCCAATGGTCCCATAAAAGATGTCTCCACATTATGTATACAAAAGCAAGAACAAAAACGCACACAATGAATTAACAAAGGGGGTTTTTGCGATATACCTCACCACAGGCAAGGTGGTGGAAACCTCCGGTCTTCGATTCTGATTCTGATCCGGTTCACAGGAGTGATCCAAGTGTCTCACCTCCAGGGATAGTCCACACCAATTGGATTCTGGCAACACCTCAAGATCTTAGGCTCAGAACTCGATGCAGGAGATTTGTTATTGAAGGATTGTATGAGATCTCTTGACAAATCAAGATCTAATACAATGGAAGGGGAGATCACGGCGGCGGCGGCACCAGGGAGCTCACGGCAACACAGTGGCGGCGGCTTATGGTGGCGGCGGCGGCTAGCAGCTAGGGTTTCTAGCTTGGAGAGGGGGCGGCGCTTTTAGGCAGAGGGAGGCTAGGGTTTTTCTCTTAGGGTGTTAGCTTTTCAGCTCAAGTAGTTCCCCTTTTATAGACTCCTTCTGACCTAGGGTTTGCAAGACTCCTTATGGGCTTTTAATTAATAGAAGCCCATGTCTTGCAATCCTCCATTTAATTAACTACTTTAATTAAATGCCCAGTCCAATTAAATCATTATTTCTTTTGCATAATTAATTAGTAACTCAATTAAGTATTTAATTAATTAAGTCAGCCAATTAATTAATTCTCCCACTTGAATTAAATACTCTTAATTCATTTAATTGATTTAATTACCTTTAAATCAATTAGTTCCTTTCATTTCCTTTTATAACAGTCACCGTCCAATTGTATTGTGTGTGACCCTCTGGGTTCACCATCAACTGGCAGCAGGCCCACGAATCCTTCGTGATTTAATTTATAAACAATAAATTGTTCCGGTTAATTAAACAACCTTTAATTAACCACTCCTAGAATTAAATCCTCTATTAATTCAGGAGTACCCACACTTCATGGTCGATGTCTAGCCACAAGCCCATGAAGCCCAATATCAGGTGAATTGATATTTGTGAACCTCGTCTCATATAATTGCCATGTACATACGGTCCTTCTATCGACTATTATTCCCGATCAAGACTTAGGGTGTGTGAATTGATCGGCACCTCTAAATTTGTCTCGATAGCTATACTTTCTAATTCAGGATAATATACCTTTGTGACCTTCTAAAATTTGGAAATCCCTTTCCAAATCCGTCACCGACTGCGGCCGCAGATTCCTTGGATATATTATCTAAGAATCGTATAGGAAATTCTCTCACTCATTACAGTGAGTCAATAGATTCCATATCGGTACTAACCACTCGCGTACATGTCCATACGCACCCAACCTAGGCATGTTATGACCAAGCTACGTGGCCTATACCTAGATCTAAGTACGCACTTTCATGCACCGAATTCGCCCTAGTACCTCAAGTCTAAGGACTAAATCGTACACTATTATATTCCATGAGAAACATCCCATCACCGATGTGCGTCATGCGCTTCCACAATGGGTTTCTCTGTTCGGGTCGTTCGATGCGTTCAATCCTCCATTGAACCACCTACTAGCATGCACTGGACTCAAATTCCTTGCTCATGAAACACTACAAATTCACTCCATGTGAATCATGCATACTTGTACAAGTCTTTGCGATTCCTACGATACCCCGTCTCGTTTTGGAATCTATGACTTGGAACACTTTTAAGATTACGACCTTTGAGACTGTTTCATGATTGCACTCAGTACTGAAGTGAATCGTCCCATAGTCAAATGTAATCTAAGGGTTTCAACCAATCGCTTAAATGTATTCGCGAAAGATGAAGTTGGCCATTGTTTATCCTTATACATATATAAATAAACATGCGTATTATTATAAAATCAAAGATCGTTTCATACAGGATAGATCTATTACAAGCTAACAGAACTGGCTTGCAGGGCACTATCCTATCAATCTCCCACTTGCCCTAAAGCCATTCACCTATGGTTCTAAGTCCCATCTTCTCTAGATGACTATCGAACGCCTTTTGTGAAAGTGGCTTAGTTAGTGGGTCAGCTACGTTGTCTTCCGATTTGACATACTCCATGTGCATGTCACCTCTACCCATGATCTCCCTGATCACATGGTATTTCCTCTGTACGTGTTTGGATTGATGGTGTGATCTCGGCTCCTTCGCTTGAGCTATCGCCCCGTTGTTGTCACAGAAGACGACTACAGGTTCAGCAATGCTAGGAACAACATCCAGTTCTTGGATGAAGTTTTTCATCCATACACTTTCTTTTGCTGCATCTGATGCTGCAATATATTCTGCTTCTGTGGTTGAATCAGCAGTGGTAGACTGTTTACAGCTCTTCCAACTGACTGCTCCACCATTGATGCGGAATATGTATCCAGAGTTGGATTTGAAGTCATCCACATCAGACTGGAAACTTGCATCAGTGAATCCTTCAAGTTTCAGTTCTCCACTACCACCGTAGACCAAAAACATATCCTTAGTCCTTCGCAGGTACTTTAGGATTGCTTTTACGGCAGTCCAGTGCTCTTCGCCTGGATTTGACTGATAGCGGCTCGTTACACTTAGAGCGTGTGCTACGTCTGGTCGAGTACATAACATCGCATACATTATACTCCCTATAGCAGAGGCATAAGGTATGAGAGACATTCTCGTCTTTTCTTCGTCAGTTGTAGGGCACATAGACTTAGAAAGAGAGATACCATGTCTCATTGGAAGCAATCCTCTCTTGGATTCTTCCATCTTGAATCTTTTCAAGATTGTGTTAATGTACTGAGATTGGGAGAGTCCTATCATCTTCTTCGATCTATCCCTATAGATACGTATTCCCAATACGTAAGATGCGTCTCCCATATCTTTCATAGAGAACTGCGCGGATAACCACGCTTTAGTCTGCGCTAACATCTTGATATCGTCTCCGATTAACAAAATGTCATCGACGTACAAAACAATGAATTGTATCGAACTCCCACTATTCTTCTTGTACACACAAGGTTCATATACATTTTTGATGAAGCCAAATGCCTTGACTGTCTCATCAAATCGTATGTTCCAGGTTCGGGATGCCTGTTTGAGGCCATATATCGACCTTTGAAGTTTACATAATTTGTGTTCACTTCCTTTGGACGCAAAACCTTCAGGTTGTTGCATAAAGATCTCCTTGTCAATGTCTCCATTGAGGAAGGCGGTCTTTACGTCCATTTGCCATATCTCATAATCATGCCATGCGGCAATGGCAAGTAATATCCGAATGGATTTGGACATCGCTACGGGAGAGAAGGTTTCCTCATAGTCTATTCCAGGCCTTTGAGAATACCCCTTCGCCACTAAGCGTGCCTTGTGAGTTAAAACCTCTCCATTCATTCCAAGCTTACGCTTGAAGATCCATTTGCATCCTACAGGGATAGTTCCCTCAGGTGGATCAACCAAGGTCCAAACCTTGTTGGAATGCATGGAATCCATTTCGGATTGCATGGCTTCGAGCCACGCACCCGAGTCTATGTCTGACATCGCTTCTTGATAGGTCCTTGGATCATTATCGCCTCTTTCGTTTTCGTGAATGAAACCAAATCGCTCTGGCTCCTTACGAATTCGATCAGACCTTCGAAGAGTAGGTGTACTAGTAGGTTCAGTAAATTCTGGTTCAGCTCCCACTGTTTGTGAGGATGGGTCCGATTCCTGGACTTCATCAAGTTCTACGATTGTCCCATTTCGGTTGGAGAGGAAATCCTCTTCGAGGAAGTGGGCGTTCCTAGATACGAACGTATTACGTTCTTTAGGATCGAAGAACAGGTATCCAATGGATTCCTTTGGATACCCCACAAATTTGCACAAACTAGATCTACTATCTAGCTTATCTCCCTTTTTGTTCTTTACATACGCCGGAGATCCCCATACTCGTAAATACGAATACACGGGTGCTTTACCATACCATACTTGGTGCGGTGTTGTTGGCACTGACTTCGAAGGTACTATGTTTAGTATCTTCGATGCAGTTAATAGGGCTAAGCCCCAAAACGAAAAGGGAAGGTCAGCAAAGCTCATCATGGAACGAACCATGTCTAATAAAGTTCTGTTCCTCCGCTCGGACACTCCATTGAGTTGGGGCGTCCTAGGGGGAGTTCGCTGGGCGAGAATTCCATTCTCTTTTAGATAATCAAGGAATTCTTGGCTTAAGTACTCTCCACCTCTATCAGAACGAAGTGCTTTAATACTATGTCCAAGTTGATTCTCAACTTCCATTCGAAACTCTTTGAATTTCTCAAAAGTTTCGGATTTGTGTTTCATAAGATACACATATCCATAACGACTAAAATCGTCGGTGAATGTTACGAAGTAAGAGAATCCTCCTCTCGCATTGACACTCAATGGTCCACAAACGTCAGTATGGATTAAATCCAATGTTTGCTTGGTTCGCTCGGGATTCCCTGTGAAGGGTGATTTGGTCATCTTTCCTTTGAGACAAGATTCGCAAGTTGGGAGTTCATCCAAGTTCTTTATTTCAAGAGCCTTAGAGGAAACCAACTTTTGGATCCTACTCTTGGAAATATGTCCAAGTCTAGCGTGCCAAAGTTGTGGAGTTTGATTATCATATTTTCTTTTTCTAGATTGAATGTGCATAACGTCGGATTTAACAGGTTCTAGGGAATAAAGACCATCCATCAAAGTACCACAAGCATACATTAAACCACCTTTAAATATGCATAAAGATCCATTTTGAATGGAAAAATTAAAACCATCAATGTCTAGCATTGGTATAGAAATGATGTTCTTAATTATTGTTGGTACGTACAGACAATCCCTTAAAACCAAAGTAAAATTTCCTAAAACCAATTCGACGTCCCCAATAGCCTCAGCGGCGATCCTAGCACCGTTTCCAAAACGCAGGATTCTATCCCCGGGCTTCAGGTATCTTACTGCTCCCATCACCTGCAAATCATTGCAGATATGAGAACCTGCTGCGGTGTCTAACACCCACGATGCACAGTTAATAGAAATATTAACTTCAACCAAGAAAATACCTTTGGCTACCAATTTCATCTTTAGGTAGTCTGGGCAGTTCCTTTTCCAGTGCCCTGCTTTCTTGCAGTGGAAACATTCGTCTTCTGGGCTCTTGCGCTTCTTTTCAACCACCTTTTTGATTGCCTTCGAAGAAACTACCTTCTTCTTCTTCTTACCTCTCTTGGGCTTTGCAGCCTTCGATTGGTGTGCAATCATTACCGGCTTCTCTTTCTTGAGAGTCGATTCCGCCGTTACCAACAAATTGGTCAGTTCGTGAAGAGCGAGGGTTCTATCCTCCATGTTGAAGTTCAACACGAACTGGTCAAAAGAACGGGGCAGCGTATGGAGAAGGAGGTCAGTGCTAAGGTCAGCGTGCAAGTCCACGTCCAATCGCCCCAGTTTTTCAACCAGGTTGATGAAACGTAAACAGTGATCCTTGACACTGCTTCCCTCAGCCATCTTGAGATAAAACAACTCCTTAGTGGTCGCGAACCTTTCGGCACGAGACCTTTCTCCAAACATCTGTTGGAGGTGGAGAAGTATCTCTCTAGCAAGCGGCATAGCAGCATGCTGTTTCTGCAGTTCATTCGACATCGAGGCTAGCATGAGACATCGAACCTGAAGATCATCATCAACCCTTTTAGCATGGGCGGTTCGTTGTTCCTCACTAGCTCGTGCTGCGGGTGCAGCAGGCATGGGTGTGTCGAGCACATAGCTACGTCGCTCGGAGTCGAGGACGATTCTGAGATTTCTCAGCCAGTCAACAAAGTTTGAGCCATTCAATTTGTTTGCGTCGAGGATAACAGATAATGGATTCTTAGACATTGTACTTAATATCTACAATTGGAAAGAAGACAACGTTTAGCTAACTGATCTTATGCCTAATACTTATAATTATCGAATTTGGACTTGTTTTCGAAAAAGTTCTCCCACTATTTTATCGAAACAATCACCCCTTTGATTGCTCGGGAATTTTAATTCCTAGTAGGTCTTGACGTCCCAGCAGCAATTAATTGCACCCACGACTCGTGGCCATACAACCAATTCTCCAGGTAGGTATACATTTTACCAATTGTGTTACTCCACAACCTTCAAGCTTATTTTTGCCTCGGCTTTCGCACTTATCTAGCACTGCTACATCATAAGTGTTACTAATCGTTAAGTCTAACCCATCAATCGTGATAAGCAACGGGCCCGGTCGTGAGTTCTCCGTAACTAGTTATCGGTCGATCCTCACATCCCGACCAGTCCTCACCCTTGTCATGTTTAGTTAAAACAGGAGTCAAGGAATTTCACGTATTGTCCCTTTCTTCGACTCGGGTGCCAGACTCTGGATCACCTCTATCGATAAGTAGACAAACTACGTTAGTTCCTATTGATGGAAGGCTTGGATTTATATAAATACTTCATTTTATTTTAATCCAATATGACTTAATATTTAATTCGAGAGGGGGTTTCTGGTTTTGAAAGTTATGCCAACTCTCCTCGAGATCTCACCGATTCAGTTATGCTTTATCTTTTATTACGATCTAGATTCTAGCGCGTAGCCAAATATAAATCGACAAATAAATAAAAGCCATACAAGCCTAGCATGCATACTACCACAATATGTTTTCGATCGGGAGCCTCCTATGTGGGCCATCATCGAGCCAATGATGTTGGCCCAATTGGTCAATCTAAAGGGTTCTCAAACAGGCCCTATGCTATTACACATTGTACCATGCATACATGGCCTTCTTATCTTCTTGGGCTCCCACCTTGCTTGTAAATGGGCCTCCATCCTAAACTAGGAAAGCAGTAAAGCCCTATTCTATTACAAAGGCTCAAAGTGGCCCAAAAACAATAATAGGCTCGCAGGCCCAATAAAAACCAAGCAATAAATTAAACCAATCACATCTACCCTAAGGTCAAGGCTCGTCTCGATCGAAAACCACGTAAACAGTTCACGTAGAGCAAGAAACATGTAAACATCTTTTACTTTCTTCTATCTTAATTTTAAAACATCCTTTTAAAACTAATTCCTATGATTCTTGCTTTTTAGTCACTACTAATTATGACAAAATAAATATCCGGGTAAACAAAAAATTAATTTTCTGCTCAATTTCAGAATCTGTTTTTCAACTTTTGAAAAATTGCATTTTCGCCCCTCAACTTTCGAAAATTGCACTTTGACCCCAAAACTTTTAAAAAGTTACAAAAACACCCCTGGGCAGTTTCGGGCAGCAGACCAGAAAATAAAATTTTGAATTTTTGAAAATTTTCGATTTTTCAAATTGACCCCTCAAGTTTCGGTAATTGCAAAACAGCCCCTAAGTTTTCAGAAATTGCAAAACGACCCCAAAAACTGTGCGACCAGAATTGCAAAAACAGTCCAGAATTTTCAGATTTTCAGATTTCAAAAATTTCGAATTTTCAGCCCCCAAAAACCCTGATTTGCGATTTCTAGCCCAAAAGTCCTGAAGTTTTCAAAAACTATAAAAACGGCACAGATCTAGAAAAGCAGTTTTACCCATTGATAGATCTAGTCATAACAAGCAAGAATCAACTTACAGAACATAATTATCACGTGTTCTCATACATATAATTAAACATATACGGTGAACACAATTATGTTCAGGCTTTTGTATAATAATAATGGAGTTGGCTCTGATACCACTGTTGGGATATAGCTCGATTTGTCAGACAACAAAGTGCGGAATTTAAAATTTTTCGAGGTATCCAATGGTCCCATAAAAGATGTCTCCACATTATGTATACAAAAGCAAGAACAAAAACGCACACAATGAATTAACAAAGGGGGTTTTTGCGATATACCTCACCACAGGCAAGGTGGTGGAAACCTCCGGTCTTCGATTCTGATTCTGATCCGGTTCACAGGAGTGATCCAAGTGTCTCACCTCCAGGGATAGTCCACACCAATTGGATTCTGGCAACACCTCAAGATCTTAGGCTCAGAACTCGATGCAGGAGATTTGTTATTGAAGGATTGTATGAGATCTCTTGACAAATCAAGATCTAATACAATGGAAGGGGAGATCACGGCGGCGGCGGCACCAGGGAGCTCACGGCAACACAGTGGCGGCGGCTTATGGTGGCGGCGGCGGCTAGCAGCTAGGGTTTCTAGCTTGGAGAGGGGGCGGCGCTTTTAGGCAGAGGGAGGCTAGGGTTTTTCTCTTAGGGTGTTAGCTTTTCAGCTCAAGTAGTTCCCCTTTTATAGACTCCTTCTGACCTAGGGTTTGCAAGACTCCTTATGGGCTTTTAATTAATAGAAGCCCATGTCTTGCAATCCTCCATTTAATTAACTACTTTAATTAAATGCCCAGTCCAATTAAATCATTATTTCTTTTGCATAATTAATTAGTAACTCAATTAAGTATTTAATTAATTAAGTCAGCCAATTAATTAATTCTCCCACTTGAATTAAATACTCTTAATTCATTTAATTGATTTAATTACCTTTAAATCAATTAGTTCCTTTCATTTCCTTTTATAACAGTCACCGTCCAATTGTATTGTGTGTGACCCTCTGGGTTCACCATCAACTGGCAGCAGGCCCACGAATCCTTCGTGATTTAATTTATAAACAATAAATTGTTCCGGTTAATTAAACAACCTTTAATTAACCACTCCTAGAATTAAATCCTCTATTAATTCAGGAGTACCCACACTTCATGGTCGATGTCTAGCCACAAGCCCATGAAGCCCAATATCAGGTGAATTGATATTTGTGAACCTCGTCTCATATAATTGCCATGTACATACGGTCCTTCTATCGACTATTATTCCCGATCAAGACTTAGGGTGTGTGAATTGATCGGCACCTCTAAATTTGTCTCGATAGCTATACTTTCTAATTCAGGATAATATACCTTTGTGACCTTCTAAAATTTGGAAATCCCTTTCCAAATCCGTCACCGACTGCGGCCGCAGATTCCTTGGATATATTATCTAAGAATCGTATAGGAAATTCTCTCACTCATTACAGTGAGTCAATAGATTCCATATCGGTACTAACCACTCGCGTACATGTCCATACGCACCCAACCTAGGCATGTTATGACCAAGCTACGTGGCCTATACCTAGATCTAAGTACGCACTTTCATGCACCGAATTCGCCCTAGTACCTCAAGTCTAAGGACTAAATCGTACACTATTATATTCCATGAGAAACATCCCATCACCGATGTGCGTCATGCGCTTCCACAATGGGTTTCTCTGTTCGGGTCGTTCGATGCGTTCAATCCTCCATTGAACCACCTACTAGCATGCACTGGACTCAAATTCCTTGCTCATGAAACACTACAAATTCACTCCATGTGAATCATGCATACTTGTACAAGTCTTTGCGATTCCTACGATACCCCGTCTCGTTTTGGAATCTATGACTTGGAACACTTTTAAGATTACGACCTTTGAGACTGTTTCATGATTGCACTCAGTACTGAAGTGAATCGTCCCATAGTCAAATGTAATCTAAGGGTTTCAACCAATCGCTTAAATGTATTCGCGAAAGATGAAGTTGGCCATTGTTTATCCTTATACATATATAAATAAACATGCGTATTATTATAAAATCAAAGATCGTTTCATACAGGATAGATCTATTACAAGCTAACAGAACTGGCTTGCAGGGCACTATCCTATCACCGTAAATAAAGTTAAAAGCCTACAGGTCCAAAGGAGATTCCATGCTTGGAGCCGAGTTAGCTCGATCGATTGATAGGAGATGAAACCGAAAATTTCATAGGATTGCAGAATGCAATAGGATCGGAATGTAATATATTAGCTTGTATCGTTCTCGAAATATAATCTTCTTGCTCTTCCGAATTTTCAGATCTTTGTAATAGGATTACCATTGTACACATTCTTTTTTCTTGAAATGATTTTATAAAGCTTTTGGCTTCTACTTTGCTGGTTGATCGAATAACAGATAGATGTATTCTTAACTTCGATAACCAGATCAATTTTGGGTACTTTAAATTGATACTTAGAATAATCAAACACCCTTCTTGGGTGAGTAAATAGCGAGTAATCCAATGAATAACCAAAAATACCGATCCTCAGCAAAAACCAAATTTTTGAAGTTGACCGGATTCTTTAATTCGAACAAAACTTATCGAGGATATATCGTCGATACCAATACTTGTATTAATCATTCGAATTTTATCGTCAATCGAATATGATGATTCGAGGGCGAATATTTTGATCCGATAACCGCTGTTCAAATAAATATATATATGCTTTCGAATTATTTATGATGCCCATTCCTCTGTAAATATATATATGGTTTACGATAACCATATATAATTCTACCAACCTGGTGTTCGAACGCGACTTCTCGATCATAGGAATGCCTTGAGTTTTCCAAACCAGTGTCGTATTTTGAATAGTACGTCCAAAAGGTCGAATTTTTAAACAAATATCTTAGTGTTGGCCCTCAAATTGATTAGTAAATAAGGACCATATGTGTTTATAAGGTTGCTTCTTTGTTGGGATAGTGGTTGGGTTGCCTCGATTGTCAATACAACGAAAGTGCGGAATTTAAAATTTTTCGAAGCACCCAAGGTCCCATATAAGATTCTCCATATTATTTATACGCAAGCAAGAAACAAAAACACACATTGAATTAAACAAGGGGTTTTTTGCGATTTACCTCACCACAGGCAAGGTGGTGGCAACCTTCAGTTCTGATTCTGAATCTGGATCTGGATCTGGTTCACAGAAGTGATCCAAGCGTCTCACCTCCAAAAATAGTCCACACCAACTGGATTCGGGCAACACCTCCTAGTCTTAGGCTCAGAACTGGATCTAGGAGATTTGTCGAAGCAGGACTGTGCAGATCTACTTGGCAAGGCAAGATCTAACACGGTGGAACAAGGGAGAGGCGGCGGCGGCGGCGCTAGGGCAGCTCACGACAGCAGGTGGCGGCGCAGGAGAGGGGGCGGCTAGGTCAGAGAAAAGGAGGCTAGGGTTTTTTTGCTAGGGTGTTTTAGCTTTTTGAGCTCTAGTAGAACCCTATTTATAGACTCCCTTTTGACCTAGGTTTGCAAGACTCCTTATGGGCTTTTAATTAAAGGCCCATGTCTTGCAAGCCTTTCATTTAATTAACTACTTTAATTAAATGCCCAATCCAATTTATAAATCAATATTTCCTTTATATAATTAATTAGCAACTTAATTAAGTATTTAATTAATTATGTCAACCAATTAATTAATCTCCCACTTGAATTAAATACTTTAATTCATTTAATTGATTTAATTGCTTTTAAATCAATTAATTCCTTTAGTATCCTTTTTCAACAGTCACCATCCAATTGTATTGTGTGTGACCCTCTGGGTTCACCATCAATTGGCAGCAGGCCCACGAATTCCTCGTGATTTAATTTATGAACAATAAATTGCTCCGGTCAATTAAACAACCTTTAATTAACCACTACTCGAATCAAATCCTCTATTAACTCAGGAGTACATACACTTCATGGTCGATGTCTAGCCACAAGCCCATGAAGACCAACTTCAGGTGAATTGATACTTGTGAACCTCGTCTCATATAATTACCATGTACATACGGTCCTTCTATCGACTAATATTCCCGATCAAGACTTAGGGTGTGTGAATTGATCGGCACCTCTAAATTTGTCTCGATAACTATACTTTCTAATTCAGGATAATATTCCAGTGTGACTCCTAAATTTGGAAACCACTTTCCAAATCCGTCACCGACCGTGGCCACGGGTTTCTCGGATATATTATCTAAGAATCGTATAGGAAATTCTCTCACCCATTACAGTGAGTCAATAGATTCCATATTGGTACTAACCACTCGCGTACATGTCCATACGCACCCAACCTAGGCATGTTATGACCAACCTAAGTGGCCTATACCTAGATCTAAGTACGCACATTCATGCACCAAATTCGCCCTAGCACCTCAAGTCAAAGGACTAAATCGTACACTATTATAATCCTTGAGAAACATCCCATCACCGATATGCGACATGCACTTCAACAATGGGTTTCTCTGTTCGGGTCGTTCGATGCGTTCAATCCTCCATTGAACCACCTACTCATATGCACTGGCCTCAAATGCCTTGCTCATGAAACGCTACAAATTCACTCCATGTGAATCATGCATACTCGTACAAGTCTTAGCGATTCCTATGATACCCCGTCTCGTTCGGAATCTATGACTTGGAATAGTTTTAAGATTACGACCTTTGAGACTGTTTCATGATTGCACTCAGTACTGAAGTAAATCGTCCCATAGTCAAATGTAATCTAAGGGTTTCAACCAATCGCTTAAATGTATTCGCGAGAGATGAATTTGGCCATTGTTTATCCTTATACACATATAAATAAACGTGCGTACTAACTCATTTATAGTAAAGAAAGATAATGATAGTTCCATTACAAGCTAAATGTATTGGCTTGCAGGGCACTATACCATCATTCTTCTCTTAACCAAACAGGACCATATTCCTCGGGAAATGTAACAGCCAGTACATTTATTGTTTTAGATCATAACCGTCCGTGACACATGATCTGGTTCGTTGGTTCTAACCCTTCGCTGTTATAAATAGTTCCAACTTTTTCAAACATATTCTTCACTCATTATCAATGCCTCATCCGATCGCCAAAGCTCGAATTTTGAATTTTAGCAAAATGATCCGTAATCCTTCTGAAATAATAGAGTTTGAAATTAGGATCCGGACCCTGTTTTTCGATCCTAATCCC
Source organism: Penstemon eatonii (assembly GCA_038501285.1). Taxonomy (NCBI): domain Eukaryota; kingdom Viridiplantae; phylum Streptophyta; class Magnoliopsida; order Lamiales; family Plantaginaceae; genus Penstemon; species Penstemon eatonii. The sequence continues at coordinate 52,638,356 of CM076710.1, read as the reverse complement.
TTTGGTGCAGCATTTCTCGCTTAGAATATCGACAGGCAAAAGAAATTGCGCTTAGAATACCGGCAAGCAACCTGCTTTCTTAGATATAATCAATCTGAGACGGGTTAGAATTCCGGTCTTCTAGCGCTACCTCCGGTCGAGCAGTGGGTTAACCTCGGAGGAGTTCCTTAAATTTCGAGCATAGGCTTCTTCAAGGATTTTCTTGAAGTATTGTTCCTTCGAGATTGCTTGGAGTAATTCCGTGGGGTTAACTTTCCGATGTTCTGGATCGGATCAGGGTGTGAATAATGATTGTGCACAACAATCATTATTTACAGATGAAGATCTAAGCAGAACGCTCGAAGATGTGCGACACGTGGCGAGTGATTGTCATGAAGAATCTTTGCTGAGTTCTGCATCTGGTGCTGACGCTTGTGGATCGAGCATGCTTAGTCTAGTTCATAGGATTTGTAGTATAGGAGTAATTATACTATTCTTTTCGAGCTCGAATTTCACTATTGTACTCGAGACTTCATTTGTATTATGCTCGAAGAATTGAAATAAAATCTTGCCCCCTAGCTGTTTTTATTGCGTATCTTTTTTGAACTTTGTTGAATGCTTTCTTGATCTCATTGATCGAATAGTACATAAACGCTGTGATCGAACAAGATGAACTGTGATGATTGTTAAGTAACTTGTGTGATTATTTTGAAGTTGCCAAATCTGAACCTCGGAAAAATAAATTCCGATCGTGAGTGATTTGTGGAATTATTCCGAGATTATTAAACTTAATAATCGGAAAAATAAACTCCGAGTATTAATAGGCTGTAACTCTAAAGACTCTCATAATCTATTGTTGTTACTTCAATAGGTCGATTGATATTTTCCTTTAGAATAACTGTTGACCAAATTTACGGATTAACTCTGTAAAAATATCTTTAAAATTTCTCCTTGTCCATTCATGTATCATCGTTCCACTGCTTGAAATGCCTCACTTGGGTAAATAATTTGCATCCTCGATGAATAAAGAATCGATTAAATTGGAAAATAAATCCAACAATAGAATAAAGGAATTGGTTAATTGGAAAATAAATCCAACAATTTGAAGATCGAAAATTCACTCTATGGGTCTTAGCAACAACTTTCACCCTTTATATTTGTTTCGATCTAAGGGGCATAGCTACGGCTTTCACCCTTAGTCGTTTTTATCGGTCATAGCAACAGCTTTCACCTGAGGGTCTTAGCAACAACTTTCACCCTTTATATTTGTTTCGATCTAAGGGGCATAGCAACGACTTTGACCCTTAGTCATTTTTATCGATCATAGCAACAGCTTTCACCTAAGGGTCTTAGCAACAGCTTTCACCCTTTTCATTTATTTCGATCTAAGGGGCATAGCAACGGTTTTCACCCTTAGTCGTTTTTATTGGTCATAGCAACAGCTTTCACCTGAGGGTCTTAGCAACAGCTTTCACCCTTTTCATTTATTTCGATCTAAGGGGCATAGCAACGGCTTTCACCCTTAGTCGTTTTTCTCGGTCATAGCAACAACTTTAACCCTTTTCATTTATTTCGATCTAAGGGGCATAGCAACGGCTTTCACCCTTAGTCGTTTTTATCGGTCATAGCAACAGCTTTCACCTGAGGGTCTTAGCAACAGCTTTCACCCATTTCATTTATTTCGATCTAAGGGGCATAGCAACGGCTTTCACCCTTAGTCGTTTTTCTCAATAGACATAAAGATTGGCCATAATAATTTCTCGAATATAATGAATTGATAATATCTCTGGCTAATAAGACTTCCATTGTATAGATAATCCTTTGCAATATGAGATAACCGTAGACAAGGCGAGATAACAAGATGAAGGATATTCTAAAAATTTGTGTATAGTCTTCATTGTCCATAATAACACACTTCCGAACCATGAATAAGATTTCCATAAGATAGATAATCCTTTTACATAATAAGATAAACGAGGACAGGACGAGATGACGAGATAGTGGATAAACTAGAGATCGGTGAGTAGTTTTATCTGTCCATTATAACGCATTTCCGAACCATGCTTATTGTTAAATTGAGTTCAAGAGAAAATAAAATAGAGCTTGGTAGCAGTTTTCCTGATCTATCGAGAGCAATCTTCCCAACGGCAGTGTCTATAATTTTACAGTAGGAATCCCTCGGAATGATCGAATAAAGATTATAATGATAAAGACTGTTGATATCTTTACCGACGTCGGTAGCTCCGTTATACGGTTGTAATCTAGTTGGAACATCATATGATCCTAATTTCGACCTCAAATCGGCGAGGGCTCCGTGGGTCGGAGCACTGTCTTGTGGAAGGATCGGCGGAACTTCTGGTTGCTGAGCCGCTCTGGATAGATTAACAGGCTCATTGTTAACTGAATTCTGAACCCCTGCCGCATGGGAGGGTTCTCCTCGAATATATGTATTCCTCCTCGTAGTAGGCATTTTTCGATCTAACACCCAAATAAGGCCCCACGGTGGGCGCCAATTGATCTTACACAGATTCGTGGTATGATCGATTTAATAATATAAATAATGTTAACGCTATAAAATAAGAGAAAGATCAATGTATATGTATATTCCGAACGTTGAGGTATAGATTACAAGTATTGAGGATCCTATTGGAGCATTATAGGATGCCGTACAAGCTAAAGGGTGAAATACATATAAAATGGCCGAATCTATCTATCCGAGAAGCAACTTCGAGCGGAGTGCACCTGGAAAAGCGTGTCCATTATCATAAATGCTTGGGGTATTTATAGCCGAGAATGAGGATCGGCCCATAGGCCTGGGCCTGAGATCGGCCCAATAGTAATATTCGATCATGGGCTGCATCAAGAAGATCAAGTTATCTAGGCCTCATCCCGAGCTCGAGTTCTCATCTTCGGGGTCGAGATTCTGGTTCTCCAATCGTATATTAATGGAGTCCAAAATACCCCCCATTAATTTATCTGTTGAATATTTGTCATTCTTGACTCCTGTGTAGTATTTATCATAGGCATGTGGTCCTAGTTGTCAGTATTTTTCCATTGAGCAGGTACCGATCCATAGGGTTGAGTTTGATTTTGAACCGTCGGATGAGAGACTTTTGTCTATAAATACTTGCTTCATTGGGGTGAAATTTCATAAGCACAAGCCTTTTGAAATGACTTCCCTTATATCTTGGTTTTTCATCAGGTTATTGTTACCCTTTGATTTTTCAGATCTTGATATGGGAGTAATTGGAAAGCGTCATATGTTCGAGCTGTTGATCAGGTCCTTTGAAATCATTCTTTGCGCCGACTTGTTGACCTCGGATTATCGAGACGCATAAAGCTAGCCTTATTGTGTCGATTTTGACAAGAAGTGCCATTTCAGGTTGACGCACGAGAATGCCTTTCGGCACTGGTGGGCTGATCTTCCGAGTAATGATCAGTCGATCCTAGCATCGAAGTTGTACAGTCAGTTGGCGCATTTAATAGGGTCAATCTTAATCGTTGATCGTGCTACCTTTGAGCCGTTGGATGCGGTCCACGTGGGCTTCCTTGGGCAACGCAGAAGTCGGGCCTATTTAATGCCTAAGATCTGGGCCGTAGATCGTGACAAGTCTGAACCGTCCGATCTGATCAGCCAATGCTATAAATAATTGGGGGGCGCCCATCGTTATCCATACCAAAAATAGCTAAGCATGTTTCCTTTAACATGTTATCCGACCAATTTGGTCCTCGATAACCTCTCCATCGTCAACTTATCGAAGGGTGCTGTCTTTATCTTCGCACCACTTCATCCCACCCGACCTCCTGATCGAGGAATAAATTAATTTTAATTTCGATTGGGTGGTATCTGTAAAGGGGGTTGCCCAATTGGTCGGCCTCGTCGATCGATTGGGTGGGATCGGTAACAACGATGAGGTCGGGGTCGGTGGTATCTCTGTGTGTCACCTCTCGGATACTCTTTGTCTTGTATCTGAGTGTCGATGTCTCGAGGTATCGACATACTCGATGAGCCAGGGGTGAGGTAGAAGGTAGGGTGCCGATCAGATGGTGGAGGACTTAAAGCGCAAAAATATCCATAAGCGCTTCTTTCCTCTCCTATCTCTCGGTTAATGCAGAGAAACTCATCACCTATGGTCAGAACATTGACTGAGATGGTGTGTCTTCTCGAGCTAGCTGCTACCTTGAAAGGAAGGAGATTCCCCTGGCCTTCGCTAAGACCATCGATAATCTCGGGAGCCGTTTCCGAAATGCGTTGGTCAGTGAGAGATAAAGCTGTTTATAGCTTTATCTCTCATTGATCGGTGCAATGAGGAAGACGTGCTCTGGTGTCATTCGAGGCCTTTACTGAGATTACATCGGAGGAGTTTGGTTGCCGAATATGTAAGAATCCATCCGAGAGCTCCTCCACAGTCCGATAATCGACGAAGAAGGTTATTTGGTTTGCAATTTGTAATAGATTGTAATAGGTTTTTTCGAGTTTCCAGTAATAATTTCGATTGTAATATATTCAACCCTTGTAATTGTATCGATTTCTGAGATGGAATAAAATTTATTCTCTATTGATATTATTTTTACTTCAATCTTTTTTATCGACTTCTTTATAGATATTATTGTAACTGTCATCATTCGAACAATTAGCTTATCTTCCTCGAATGTCGGTCTCAGCTCGATGCTACTGTGGTTGTCGAGAAATAATAGTTTAGCTTATTTTAAAGTTTATTTAATAGCTTTCATTCGTCAAACGTCTATTACATCTCGACGCTCTTGCAGCAGTAGAGGAATATGTAGACTTAGTTGATCAATAGCTATATGTCAACTCGATGCCCGCGGCTTTCGAGGAGTGCTTGGAGTTAGCTTATTAATAGCTTTCATTATATGTCGACTCGATGCCCGTGGCCTTCGAGGAGTACTCGGAGTTAGCTTATTAATAGCTTTCATTATATGTCAACTCGATGCCCGCGACTTTCGAGGAGTGCTTGGAGTTAGCTTATTAATAGCTTTCATTATATGTCGACTCGATGTCCGCGGCTTTCGAGGAGTGCTTGGAGTTAGCTTATTAATAGATTTCATTATATGTCGACTCGATGCCCGTGGCTTTCGAGGAGTGCTTGGAGTGAGCTTATTAATAGCTTTCATTATATGTCGACTCGATGCCCGCGGCTTTCCAGGAGTGCTTGGAGTTAGCTTATTAATAGCTTTCACTATATGTCGACTCGATGCCCGCGGCTTTCGAGGAGTGCTTGGAGTTAGCTTATTAATAGCTTTCATTATATGTCGACTCGATGCCCGCGGCTTTCGAGGAGTGCTTGGAGTTAGCTTATTAATAACTTTCATTATATGTCGACTCGATGCCCGAGGATTTCGAGGAGTACTTGGAGTTAGCTTATTAATAACATTCATTATATGTAGACTCGATGCCCGCGGCTTTCGAGGAGTACCTGGAGTGAGCTTATTATTTTTACTTCAATCTTTTTTATCGACTTCTTTATTGATATTATTGTAACTGTCATCATTCGAACAATTAGCTTATCTTCCTCGAAAGTCGGTCTCAGCTCGATGCTACTGTGGTTGTCAAGAAATAATAGTTTAACTTATTTTAAAGTTTATTTAATAGCTTTCATTCGTCAAACGTCTATTACATCTCGACGCTCTTGCAGCAGTAGAGGAATATGTAGACTTAGCTGATCAATAGCTATATGTCAACTCGATGCCCGCGGCTTTCGAGGAGTGCTTGGAGTTTGCTTATCAATAACATTCATTATATGACGACTCGATGCCCGCGGCTTTCGAGGAGTGCTTGGAGTTAGCTTATTAATAGATTTCATTATATGTCGACTCGATGCCCGTGGCTTTCGAGGAGTGCTTGGAGTGAGCTTATTAATAGCTTTCATTATATGTCGACTCGATGCCCGCGGCTTTCCAGGAGTGCTTGGAGTTAGCTTATTAATAGCTTTCACTATATGTCGACTCGATGCCCGCGGCTTTCGAGGAGTGCTTGGAGTTAGCTTATTAATAGCTTTCATTATATGTCGACTCGATGCCCGCGGCTTTCGAGGAGTGCTTGGAGTTAGCTTATTAATAACTTTCATTATATGTCGACTCGATGCCCAAGGCTTTCGAGGAGTACTTGGAGTTAGCTTATTAATAACATTCATTATATGTAGACTCGATGCCCGCGGCTTTGGAGGAGTACCTGGAGTGAGCTTATTATTTTTACTTCAATCTTTTTTATCGACTTCTTTATTGATATTATTGTAAATGTCATCATTCGAACAATTAGCTTATCTTCCTCGAATGTCGGTCTCAGCTCGATGCTACTGTGGTTGTCGAGAAATAATAGTTTAGCTTATTTTAAAGTTTATTTAATAGCTTTCATTCGTCAAACGTCTATTACATCTCGACGCTCTTGCAGCAGTAGAGGAATATGTAGACTTAGCTGATCAATAGCTATATGTCAACTCGATGCCCGCGGCTTTCGAGGAGTGCTTGGAGTTAGCTTATTAATAACATTCATTATATGACGACTCGATGCCCGCGGCTTTCGAGGAGTGCTTGGAGTGAGCTTATTAATAGCTTTCATTATATGTCGACTCGATGCCCGCGGCTTATTAATAGCTTTCATTATATGTCGACTCGATGCCCGTGGCTTTCGAGGAGTGCTTGGAGTGAGCTTATTAATAGCTTTCATTACATGTCGACTCGATGCCCGCGGCTTTCGAGGAGTGCATTGAGTGAGCTTATTATTAGCTTTCATTATATGTCGACTCGATGCCCGCGGCTTTCGAGGAGTGCTTGGAGTGAGCTTATTAATGGCTTTCAATATATGTCGACTCGTCGATTTGCTGCAACATATGTAATTTCAACAGAACTCATGGATTATATCAAAATAAAGGAAGGAATTTCATGAAGGCTTATCAAAAAAGCGTATGGAAATTTCGATCATTGAACTTCCTGAGGTTTCTTCCATTCCATGTTTTCTCGAAACGCAGCCCGTTCATCGTTTTTATCTTCACTGCTGTTGGCTTTCCCCATGCCGACTTTTGGTTTCGCGATTAATCCTCTTTTATTGTCATTGAGGAAACTCGGGATTTCCTTCATCCACTCGAGCTATCCATTCTTTTTCAGCTTCATTGAGCAGAGCTCTCAAGTTATCCATAATAATTTGGGCGATCTCGGGCGCAGGGGGCCTGGATGGTTCTCCGTCTTTCCCCGATAAACGATTTGGATTCCTGGGAGGAATGCTATCTCCTTGACCCTCCCTGAGTTGGTCTTGGTTTCCATTCTGTTTTCGAGCAAAAGTGGCCCTCGAACGCGTAGTCATCTTTATTCGATTTAGATATATTGTTTCCCATAGACGGCGCCAATTGATGAGTGTGTTTTGGTTGGATTATAATATTTAGGATAATCGAGTGAGGTGGTATCAGGTTTAACACATCTCTCCAATATGAAGATAGGTAGATCAAACAAACCTCTCTTCTACTTGTTCTCGGGGATCAAAACCTGCAATCAAAGACAACCACGTCAGGTTAATGCCGGTGGTTACCCGGCGATAACCCTCCGATGCTTAAGTAAGTGTCGAGTTCGAGATGGATGAAATGAGTAGTTAATACTCGGGTAAGGGAATGCATACCTCTTTTCTGTAATTAATGAGTGTTATTTATAGCTTTTCGCACGGGTTAATGGATCGGATCCTGACAAGATATTTTGGTTATAGCAAATGGATTGCGATAGGACATTTTAGGTCAGGATTGGATCTTATGTATTTGATTCGACCCTTATGGGTAAATAGTGATGCCGACGTCGACGTTATCCATGTCGATAGATGAGATATCGATAAGGAGACGAATAGGTATTTTCATGTGTAGATCGACGTCTCTCGATGTCTTCAGACGACTGGATCGACGTATTTCGATATACAATATAAGTAATTGATCTTCGTTGACGACATGGTAATCGATTGTCGATTTGGACTCGTGATCAGCGAAGACTTGGTACATCACCTGCCCCCAACATTGGGTTTGCTCTTAACAAAATGGTATTAACGACTACTACTATTATAATTTCCAAGGTGTATTGTAATTTGGCGTGATATATCCAGAGTATAGCATATCTACCTTGTAGGAAGACGTGCTCTGGTGTCATTCGAGGCCTTTACTGAGCTTACATCGGAGTAGTTTGGTTGCTGAATATGTAGGAATCCATCCGAGAGCTCCTCCACAGTTCGATAATCGACGAAGAAGGTTATTTGTTTTGCAATTTGTAATAGATTGTAATAGGTTTTTTCGAGTTTCCTGTAATCATTTCGATTGTAATATATTCAACCCTTGTAACTGTATAGATTTCTGAGATGAAATAAGATTTATTCTCCATTGACATTATTTTTACTTCAATCTTTTTTATCGACATCTTTATCGATATTATTGTAATTGTCATCTTTCAAACCATTAGCTTATCTTCCTCGAATGTCGGTTTCAGCTCGATGCCCGCGGCTTTCGAGGAGTACTTGGAGTTAGCTTATTAATAACTTTCATTATATGTCGACTCGATGCCCAAGGCTTTCGAGGAGTACTTGGAGTTAGCTTATTAATAACATTCATTATATGTAGACTCGATGCCCGCGGCTTTCGAGGAGTACCTGGAGTGAGCTTATTATTTTTACTTCAATCTTTTTTATCGACTTCTTTATTGATATTATTGTAAATGTCATCATTCGAACAATTAGCTTATCTTCCTCGAATGTCGGTCTCAGCTCGATGCTACTGTGGTTGTCGAGAAATAATAGTTTAGCTTATTTTAAAGTTTATTTAATAGCTTTCATTCGTCAAACGTCTATTACATCTCGACGCTCTTGCAGCAGTAGAGGAATATGTAGACTTAGCTGATCAATAGCTATATGTCAACTCGATGCCCGCGGCTTTCGAGGAGTGCTTGGAGTTAGCTTATTAATAACATTCATTATATGACGACTCGATGCCCGCGGCTTTCGAGGAGTGCTTGGAGTGAGCTTATTAATAGCTTTCATTATATGTCGACTCGATGCCCGCGGCTTATTAATAGCTTTCATTATATGTCGACTCGATGCCCGTGGCTTTCGAGGAGTGCTTGGAGTGAGCTTATTAATAGCTTTCATTACATGTCGACTCGATGCCCGCGGCTTTCGAGGAGTGCATTGAGTGAGCTTATTATTAGCTTTCATTATATGTCGACTCGATGCCCGCGGCTTTCGAGGAGTGCTTGGAGTGAGCTTATTAATGGCTTTCAATATATGTCGACTCGTCGATTTGCTGCAACATATGTAATTTCAACAGAACTCATGGATTATATCAAAATAAAGGAAGGAATTTCATGAAGGCTTATCAAAAAAGCGTATGGAAATTTCGATCATTGAACTTCCTGAGGTTTCTTCCATTCCATGTTTTCTCGAAACGCAGCCCGTTCATCGTTTTTATCTTCACTGCTGTTGGCTTTCCCCATGCCGACTTTTGGTTTCGCGATTAATCCTCTTTTATTGTCATTGAGGAAACTCGGGATTTCCTTCATCCGCTCGAGCTATCCATTCTTTTTCAGCTTCATTGAGCAGAGCTCTCAAGTTATCCATAATAATTTGGGCGATCTCGGGCGCAGGGGGCCTGGATGGTTCTCCGTCTTTCCCCGATAAACGATTTGGATTCCTGGGAGGAATGCTATCTCCTTGACCCTCCCTGAGTTGGTCTTGGTTTCCATTCTGTTTTCGAGCAAAAGTGGCCCTCGAACGCGTAGTCATCTTTATTCGATTTAGATATATTGTTTCCCATAGACGGCGCCAATTGATGAGTGTGTTTTGGTTGGATTATAATATTTAGGATAATCGAGTGAGGTGGTATCAGGTTTAACACATCTCTCCAATATGAAGATAGGTAGATCAAACAAACCTCTCTTCTACTTGTTCTCGGGGATCAAAACCTGCAATCAAAGACAACCACGTCAGGTTAATGCCGGTGGTTACCCGGCGATAACCCTCCGATGCTTAAGTAAGTGTCGAGTTCGAGATGGATGAAATGAGTAGTTAATACTCGGGTAAGGGAATGCATACCTCTTTTCTGTAATTAATGAGTGTTATTTATAGCTTTTCGCACGGGTTAATGGATCGGATCCTGACAAGATATTTTGGTTATAGCAAATGGATTGCGATAGGACATTTTAGGTCAGGATTGGATCTTATGTATTTGATTCGACCCTTATGGGTAAATAGTGATGCCGACGTCGACGTTATCCATGTCGATAGATGAGATATCGATAAGGAGACGAATAGGTATTTTCATGTGTAGATCGACGTCTCTCGATGTCTTCAGACGACTGGATCGACGTATTTCGATATACAATATAAGTAATTGATCTTCGTTGACGACATGGTAATCGATTGTCGATTTGGACTCGTGATCAGCGAAGACTTGGTACATCACCTGCCCCCAACATTGGGTTTGCTCTTAACAAAATGGTATTAACGACTACTACTATTATAATTTCCAAGGTGTATTGTAATTTGGCGTGATATATCCAGAGTATAGCATATCTACCTTGTAGGAAGACGTGCTCTGGTGTCATTCGAGGCCTTTACTGAGCTTACATCGGAGTAGTTTGGTTGCTGAATATGTAGGAATCCATCCGAGAGCTCCTCCACAGTCCGATAATCGACGAAGAAGGTTATTTGTTTTGCAATTTGTAATAGATTGTAATAGGTTTTTTCGAGTTTCCTGTAATCATTTCGATTGTAATATATTCAACCCTTGTAACTGTATAGATTTCTGAGATGAAATAAGATTTATTCTCCATTGACATTATTTTTACTTCAATCTTTTTTATCGACATCTTTATCGATATTATTGTAATTGTCATCTTTCAAACCATTAGCTTATCTTCCTCGAATGTCGGTTTCAGCTCGATGCCCGCGGCTTTCGAGGAGTACTTGGAGTTAGCTTATTAATAGCTTTTATTATATGTTGACTCGATGCCCGCGGCTTTCGAGGAGTGCTTGGAATGAGCTTATTAATATCTTTCTTTATATGTCGACTCGATGCCCGCGGCTTTCGAGGAGTGCTTGTAGTTAGCTTATTAATAGCTTTCATTATATGTCGACTCGATGCCGGCGGCTTTCGAGGAGTGCTTGGAGTTAGCTTATTAATAGCTTTCATTATATGTTGACTCGATGCCCGCGACTTTCGAGGAGTGCTTGGAGTTAGCTTATTAATAGCTTTCATTATATGTCGACTCTATGCCCGCGGCTTTTGAAGAGTGTTTGGTGTTAGCTTATTAATAGCTTTCATTATATGTCGACTCGATGCCTCGGAATTTCGAGGATTGCTTGGAGTTAGCTTATTAATAGCTTTCATTATATGTCGACACGATGCCCGCGGCTTTCGAGGAGTGCTTGGAGTGAGCTTATTAATAGCTTTCATTATATGTCGACTCGTCGATTTGCTGCAACATATGTAATTTCAACAGAACTCAGGGATTATATAAAAATAAAGTAAGGATTTTCATGAAGGCTTATCAAAATACAAGCGTATGGCAATCTCAATCATTGAACTTCCTGAGGTTTTTTCCATTCCATGTTTTCTCGAAACGCAGCCCGTTCATCATTTTTATCTTCACTGCTGTTGGCTTTCCCCATGCCGACTTTTGCTTTCGCGATTAATCCTCTTTTATTGTCATTGAGGAAACTCGAGATTTTCTTCATCCGCTCGAGCTATCCATTCTTTTTCAGCTTCATTGAGCAGAGCTCTCAAGTCATCCATAGTCATTTGGGCGATCTCGGGCGCAGGGGGCCTGGATGGTTCTCCGTCTTTCCCCGATAAACGATTTGGATTCCTGGGAGGAATGCTATCTCCTTGACCCTCCCTGAGTTGGTCTTGGTTTCCATTCTGTTTTCGAGCAAAAGTGGCCATCGAACGCGTAGTCATCTTTATTCGATTTAGATATATTGTTTACCACATACGGCGCTAATTGATGAGTGTGTTTTGGTTGGATTATAATATTTAGCATAATCGAGCGAGGTGGTATCAGGTTTAACACATCTCTCCAATATGAATATAGGTAGATCTAACAAACCTCTCTTCTACTTGTTCTCTATTGATATTATTTTTACTTCAATCTTTTTTATCGACATCTTTATCGATATTATTGTAATTGTCATCTTTCGAACAATTAGCTTATCTTCCTCGAATGTCGGATTCAGCTCGATGCTATTGTGGTTGTCGAGAAATAATAGTTTAGCTTATTTTATAGTTTATTTAATAGAATTCATTCGTCAAACGTCTATTACATCTCGACGCTCTTGCGGCAGTAGAGAAATATGTAGACTTAGCTGATCAATAGCTATATGTCGACTCGATGACCGCGGCTTTCGAAGAGTGCTTGGAGTTAGCTTATTAATAGATTTCACTATACGACGACTCGATGCCCGCGGCTTTCGAGGAGTGCTTGGATTTAGCCTATTAATAGCTTTCATTATATGTCGACTCGATGCACGTGGCTGTCGAGGAGTGCTTGGAGTTAGCTTATTAATAACTTTCATTATATGTCGACTCGATGCCCGCGGCTTTCGAGAAGTGCTTGGAGTGAGCTTATTAATAGCTTTCATTATATGTCGACTCGATGCCCGCGACTTTCGAGGAGTGCTTGGAGTGAGCTTATTAATAGCTTTCATTATATGTCAACTCGATGCCCGTGGCTTTCGAGGAGTGCTTGGAGTGAGCTTATTAATAGCTTTCATTATATGTCAACTCGATGCCCGTGGCTTTCGAGGACTGCTTGGAGTTAGCTTATTAATACCTTTCATTATATGTCGACTCGATGCTCGCGGCTTTCGAGGAGTGCATGGAGTTAGCGTATTAATAGATTTCATTATATTTCGACTCGATGCCCGCGGCTTTCGAGGAGTGCTTGGAGTTAGCTTATTAATAGCTTTCATTATATGTCGACTCGATGCCCGCGGCTTTCGAGCAGTGCTTGGAGTGAGCTTATTAATAGGTTTCATTATATGTCGACTCGATGCTCGCGGTTTTCGAGGAATGCTCGGAGTTAGCTAATTAGCTTTCATTATATGTCGACTCGATGCCCGCAGATTTCGAGGAGTCCTTGGAGTTAGCTTATTAATAGCTTTCATTATATGTCGTCTCGATGCCCGCGACTTTCGAGGAGTGCATTGAGTGAGCTTATTAATAGCTTTCATTATATGTCGACTCGATGCCCGCGGCTTTCGAGAAGTGCTTGGAGTTAGATTATTAATAGCTTTCATTATATGTCGACTCGATGCCCGCGACTTTCGAGGAGTGCTTGGAGTGAGCTTATTAATAGCTTTCATTATATGTCAACTCGATGACCGTGGCTTTCGAGGAGTGCTTGGAGTGAGCTTATTAATAGCTTTCATTATATGTGAACTCGATGCCCGGGGCTTTCGAGGAGTGCTTGGAGTTAGCTTATTAATACCTTTCATTATATGTCGACTCGATGCTCGCGACTTTCGAGGAGTGCTTGGAGTTAGCTTATTAATAGCTTTCATTATATGTCGACTCGATGCCCGCGACTTTCGAGGAGTGCTTGGAGTTAGCTTATTAATAGCTTTCATTATATGTCGACTCGATGCCCGCGGCTTTCGAGCAGTGCTTGGAGTGAGCTTATTAATAGGTTTCATTATATGTCGACTCGATGCTCCCGGTTTTCGAGGATTGCTCGGAGTTAGCTAATTAGCTTTCATTATATGTCGACTCGATGCCCGCGGATTTCGAGGAGTCCTTGTAGTGAGCTTATTAATAGCTTTCATTATATGTCAACTCGATGCCCGCGGCTTTCAAGGAGTGTTTGGAGTTAGTTTATTAATAGTTTTCATTATATGTCGACTCGATGCCCACGGCTTTCGAAGAGTGCTCTGAGATAGCTTATTAATAGCTTTCATTATATGTCGAGTCGATGCCCGCGGCTTTCGAGGAGTGCTTGGAGTTAGCTTATTAATAGCTTTCATTATATGTCGACTCGACGCCCGCGGCTTTCGAGGAGTGCTTAGAGTGAGTTTATTAATAGCTTTCATTATATGTCGACTCGATGCCCGCGGCTTTTGAGGAGTGCTTAGAGAAAGCTTATTAATACGATCTGTCGATTTGCTGCAACATATGTAATTTGAACAGAACTAATGGATTAGATCAAAATAAAGTAAGGATTATAATGAAGGCTTATCAAAATACAAGCGTAGGGCAATCTCGAGCATAGAACTTCCTAAGGTTTCTTCCATTCCATGTTTTCTCGAAACGCAGCTCGTTCATCGTTTTTATCTTCACTGTTGTTGGCTTTCCCCATGCCGACTTTTGCTTTCACGATTAATCCTCTTTTATTGTCATTGAGGAAACTCGAGATTTCCTTCATCCGCTCGAGCTATCCATTCTTTTTCAGCTTCATTGAGCAGAGCTCTCAAGTCATCCATAGTCATTTGGCGATCTCGGGCGCAGGGGGCCTGGATGGTTCTCCGTCTTTCCCCGACAAACGATTTCGATTCCTGCGAGGAATGCTATCTCCTTGACCTCCCGGATTTGGTCTTGGTTTCCATTCTGTTTTCGAGCAAAAGTGGCCTTCGAACGCGTAGTCATCTTTATTCGATTTAGATATATTGTTTCCCACAAACGGCGCCAATTGATGAGTGTGTTTTGGTTGGATTATAATATTTAGGATAATCGAGTGAGGTGGTATCAGGTTTAACACATCTCTCCAATATGAAGATAGGTAGATCAAACAAACCTCTCTTCAACTTGTTCTCGGGGATCAAAACCTGCAATCAAAGACAACCACGTCAGGTTAATGCCAGTGGTTACCCGACGATAACCCTCCGATGCTTAAGTAAGTGTCGAGTTCGAGATGGATGAAATGAGTTGTTAATACTCAGGTAAGGGAATGCATACCTCTTTTCAGTAATTAATGAGTGTTATTTATAGCTTTTCGCACGGGTTAATGGATCGGATCCTGACAAGACATTTTGGTTATAGCAAATGGGTTGCGATAGGACATTTTAGGTCAGGAATGGATCTTATGTATTTGATTCGACCCTTATGGGTAAATAGTGATGCAGACGTCGACGTTATCCATGTCGAGAGATGAGATATCGATAAGGAGACGAATAGGTATTTTCATGTGTTGATCGACGTCTCTCGATGTCTTCAGACGACTGGATCGACGTATTTCGATATACAATATATGTAATTGATCTTCGTTGAGGACATGGTAATCGATTGTCGATGTGGACTCATGATCAGCGAAGACTTGGTACATCACCTGCCCCCAACATTGGGTTTGCTCTTAACAAAATGGTATTAACGACTACTACTACTAAAATTTCCAAGGTGTATTCTAATTTGGCGTGATATATACAGAGTATAGCATATCTACCTTGTAGGAAGACGTGCTCTGGTGTCATTCGAGGCCTTTACTGAGCTTACATCGGAGTAGTTTGGTTGCCGAATATGTAGGAATCCATCTGAGAGCTCATCCACAATCCGATAATCGAAGAAGAAGGTTATTTGTTTTGCAATTTGTAATAGGTTTTTTCGAGTTTCCTGTAATCATTTCGATTGTAATATATTCAACCCTTGTAACTGTATCGATTTCTGAGATGAAATAAGATTTATTCTATATTGATATTATTTTTACTTCAATCTTTTTTATCGACATCTTTATCGATATTATTGTAATTGTCATCTTTCGAACAATTAGCTTATCTTACTCGAATGTCGGTTTCAGCTCGATGCTACTGTGGTTGTCGAGAAATAATAGTTTATCTTATTTTAAAGTTTATTTGATAGCATTCATTCGTCAAACGTCTATTACATCTCGACGCTCTTGCGGCAGTAGATGAATATGTAGACTTAGCTGATCAATAGCTATATGTCGACTCGATGACCTTGGCTTTCGAAGAGTGCTTGGAGTTAGCTTATTAATAGCTTTCACTATACGTCGACTCGATGCCCGCGGCTTTCGAGGACTGCTTGGAGTTAGCTTATTAATATCTTTCATTATAAGTCGACTCGATGCCCGCGACTTTCGAGGAGTGCTTGGAGTTAGCTTATTAATAACTTTCATTATATGTCGACTCGATGCCCGCGGCTTTCGAGGAGTGCTTGGAGTGAGCTTATTAATAGCTTTCATTATATGTCGACTCGATGCCGCGACTTTCGAGGAGTGCTTGGAGTGAGCTTATTAATAGCTTTCATTATATGTCAACTCGTTGCCGGTGGCTTTCGAGGAGTGCTTGGAGTGAGCTTATTAATACCTTTCATTATATGTCGACTCGATGCCCGCGGCTTTCGAGGAGTGCTTGGAGTTAGTTTATTAATATCTTTCATTATATGTCGACTCGATGCCCGCAGCTTTCGAGCAGTGCTTGGAGTGAGCTTATTAATAGCTTTCATTATATGTCGAATCGATGCCCGTGGCTTTCGAGGAGTGCTTGGAGTGAGCTTATTAATATCTTTCATTATATGTCGACTCGATGCTCGCGGTTTTCGAGGAGTGCTCGGAGTTAGCTAATTAGCTTTCATTATATGTCGACTCGATGCCCGCGGATTTCGAGGAGTCCTTGGAGTTAGCTTATCAATAGCTTTCCTTATATGTCGAGTCGATGCCCGCGGCTTTCGAGGAGTGCATTGAGGGAGCTTATTAATAGCTTTCATTATATGTCGACTCGATGCCCGCGGCTTTCGAGAAGTGCTTGGAGTTAGATTATTAATAGCTTTCATTATATGTCGACTCGATGCCCGCGGCTTTCAAGGAGTGTTTGGAGTTAGCTTATTAATAGTTTTCATTATATGTCGACCCGATGCCCGCGGCTTTCGAAGAGTGCTTGGAGATAGCTTATTAATAGCTTTCATTATATGTCGAGTCGATGCCCGCGGCTTTCAAGGAGTGTTTGGAGTTAGCTTATTAATAGTTTTCATTATATGTCGACTCGATGCCCGCGGCTTCCGAGTCGACTCGATGCCCGCGGCTTCCGAAGAGTGCTTGGAGATAGCTTATTAATAGCTTTCATTATATGTCGAGTCGATGCCCGCGGCCTTCGAGGAGTGCTTGGAGTTAGCTTATTAATAGCTTTCATTGTATGTCGACTCGATGCCCGCGACTTTCGAGGAGTGCTTAGAGTGAGTTTATTAATAGCTTTCATTATATGTCGACTCGAGGCCCGCGACTTTTGAGGAGTGCTTAGAGTGAGCTTATTAATACGATCTGTCGATTTGCTGCAACATAAGTAATTTGAACAGTACTCATGGATGAGATCAACATATGTAATTTTTTATAGACATCTTTATCGATATTATTGTAATATTCATCTTTCGAACAATTAGCTTATCTTCCTCGAATGTCGGTTTCAGCTCGATGCTACTGTGGTTGTCGAGAAATAATAGTTTAGCTTATTTTAAAGTTTATTTAATAGCATTCATTCGTCAAATGTCTATTACATCTCGACGCTCTTACGGCAGTAGATGAATATGTAGACTTAGCTGATCAATAGCTATATGTCGACTCGATGACCGCGGCTTTCGAAGAGTGCTTGGAGTTAGCTTATTAATAGCTTTCACTATACGTCGACTCGATGTCCGCGGCTTTCGAGGAGTGCTTGGAGTTAGCTTATTAATAGCTTTCATTATATGTCGACTCGATGCCCACGACTTTCGAGGAGTGCTTGGAGTTAGCTTATTAATAACTTTCATTATATGTCGACTCGATGCCCGCGGCTTTCGAGGAGTGCTTGGAGTGAGCTTATTAATAGCTTTCATTATATGTCGACTCGATGCCCGCGACTTTCGAGGAGTGCTTGGAGTGAGCTTATTAATAGCTTTCATTATATGTCAACTCGATGCCCGTGGCTTTCGAGGAGTGCTTGGAGTGAGCTTATTAATACCTTTCATTATATGTCGACTCGATGCCCGCGGCTTTCGAGGAGTGCTTGGAGTTAGTTTATTAATATCTTTCATTATATGTCGACTCGATGCCCGCGGCTTTCGAGGAGTGCTTGGAGTGAGCTTATTAATAGCTTTCATTATATGTCAACTCAATGCTCGCGGTTTTCGAGGAGTGCTTGGAGTTAGCTAATTAGCTTTCATTATATGTCGACTCGATGCCCGCGGCTTTCGAAGAGTGCTTGGAGTTAGATTATTAATAGCTTTCATTATATGTCGAGTCGATGCCCGCGGCATTCGAGGAGTGCTTGGAGTTAGCTTATTAATAGCTTTCGTTATATGTCTACTCGATGCCCGCGGCTTTCGAGGAGTGCTTAGAGTGAGTTTATTAATAGCTTTCATTATATGTCGACTCGATGCCCGAGGCTTTTGAGGAGTGCTTAGAGTGAGCTTATTAATACGATCTGTCGATTTGCTGCAACATATGTAATTTGAACAGAACTCACGGATTAGATCAAAATAAAGTAAGGAATATAATGAAGGCTAATCAAAATACAAGCGTAGGGCAATCTCGAGCATAGAACTTCTTGAGGTTTCTTCCATTCCATGTTTTCTCGAAACGCAGCTCGTTCATCGTTTTTATCTTCACTGCTGTTGGCTTTCCCCATGCCGACTTTTGCTTTCGCGATTAATCCTCTTTTATTGTCATTGAGGAAACACGAGATTTCCTTCATCGGCTCGAGCTATCCATTCTTTTTCAGCTTCATTGAGCAGAGCTCTCAAGTCATCCATAGTCATTTGGGCGATCTCGGGCGCAGGGGGCCTGGATGGTTCTCCGTCTTTCCCCGATAAACGATTTCGATTCCTGCGAGGAATGCTATCTCCTTGACCTCCCGGATTTGGTCTTGGTTTCCATTCTGTTTTCGAGCAAAAGTGGCCTTCGAACGCGTAGTCATCTTTATTCGATTTAGATATATTGTTTCCCACAAACGGCGCCAATTGATGAGTGTGTTTTGGTTGGATTATAATATTTAGGATAATCGAGTGAGGTGGTATCAGGTTTAACACATCTCTCCAATATGAAGATAGGTAGATCAAACAAACCTCTCTTCAACTTGTTCTCGGGGATCAAAACCTGCAATCAAAGACAACCACGTCAGGTTAATGCCAGTGGTTACCCGGCGATAACCCTCCGATGCTTAAGTAAGTGTCGAGTTCAAGATGGATGAAATGAGTTGTTAATACTCAGGTAAGGGAATGCATACCTCTTTTCAGTAATTAATGAGTGTTATTTATAGCTTTTCGCACGGGTTAATGGATCGGATCCTGACAAGACATTTTGGTTATAGCAAATGGGTTGCGATAGGACATTTTAGGTCAGGAATGGATCTTATGTATTTGATTCGACCCTTATGGGTAAATAGTGATGCAGACGTCGACGTTATCCATGTCGAGAGATGAGATATCGATAAGGAGACGAATAGGTATTTTCATGTGTTGATCGACGTCTCTCGATGTCTTCAGACGACTGGATCGACGTATTTCGATATACAATATATGTAATTGATCTTCGTTGAGGACATGGTAATCGATTGTCGATGTGGACTCATGATCAGCGAAGACTTGGTACATCACCTGCCCCCAACATTGGGTTTGCTCTTAACAAAATGGTATTAACGACTACTACTACTAAAATTTCCAAGGTGTATTCTAATTTGGCGTGATATATACAGAGTATAGCATATCTACCTTGTAGGAAGACGTGCTCTGGTGTCATTCGAGGCCTTTACTGAGCTTACATCGGAGTAGTTTGGTTGCCGAATATGTAGGAATCCATCTGAGAGCTCATCCACAATCCGATAATCGAAGAAGAAGGTTATTTGTTTTGCAATTTGTAATAGGTTTTTTCGAGTTTCCTGTAATCATTTCGATTGTAATATATTCAACCCTTGTAACTGTATCGATTTCTGAGATGAAATAAGATTTATTCTATATTGATATTATTTTTACTTCAATCTTTTTTATCGACATCTTTATCGATATTATTGTAATTGTCATCTTTCGAACAATTAGCTTATCTTACTCGAATGTCGGTTTCAGCTCGATGCTACTGTGGTTGTCGAGAAATAATAGTTTATCTTATTTTAAAGTTTATTTGATAGCATTCATTCGTCAAACGTCTATTACATCTCGACGCTCTTGCGGCAGTAGATGAATATGTAGACTTAGCTGATCAATAGCTATATGTCGACTCGATGACCTTGGCTTTCGAAGAGTGCTTGGAGTTAGCTTATTAATAGCTTTCACTATACGTCGACTCGATGCCTGCGGCTTTCGAGGACTGCTTGGAGTTAGCTTATTAATATCTTTCATTATAAGTCGACTCGATGCCCGCGACTTTCGAGGAGTGCTTGGAGTTAGCTTATTAATAACTTTCATTATATGTCGACTCGATGCCCGCGGCTTTCGAGGAGTGCTTGGAGTGAGCTTATTAATAGCTTTCATTATATGTCGACTCGATGCCGCGACTTTCGAGGAGTGCTTGGAGTGAGCTTATTAATAGCTTTCATTATATGTCAACTCGTTGCCGGTGGCTTTCGAGGAGTGCTTGGAGTGAGCTTATTAATACCTTTCATTATATGTCGACTCGATGCCCGCGGCTTTCGAGGAGTGCTTGGAGTTAGTTTATTAATATCTTTCATTATATGTCGACTCGATGCCCGCAGCTTTCGAGCAGTGCTTGGAGTGAGCTTATTAATAGCTTTCATTATATGTCGAATCGATGCCCGTGGCTTTCGAGGAGTGCTTGGAGTGAGCTTATTAATATCTTTCATTATATGTCGACTCGATGCTCGCGGTTTTCGAGGAGTGCTCGGAGTTAGCTAATTAGCTTTCATTATATGTCGACTCGATGCCCGCGGATTTCGAGGAGTCCTTGGAGTTAGCTTATCAATAGCTTTCCTTATATGTCGAGTCGATGCCCGCGGCTTTCGAGGAGTGCATTGAGGGAGCTTATTAATAGCTTTCATTATATGTCGACTCGATGCCCGCGGCTTTCGAGAAGTGCTTGGAGTTAGATTATTAATAGCTTTCATTATATGTCGAATCGATGCCCGCGGCTTTCAAGGAGTGTTTGGAGTTAGCTTATTAATAGTTTTCATTATATGTCGACCCGATGCCCGCGGCTTTCGAAGAGTGCTTGGAGATAGCTTATTAATAGCTTTCATTATATGTCGAGTCGATGCCCGCGGCTTTCAAGGAGTGTTTGGAGTTAGCTTATTAATAGTTTTCATTATATGTCGACTCGATGCCCGCGGCTTCCGAGTCGACTCGATGCCCGCGGCTTCCGAAGAGTGCTTGGAGATAGCTTATTAATAGCTTTCATTATATGTCGAGTCGATGCCCGCGGCCTTCGAGGAGTGCTTGGAGTTAGCTTATTAATAGCTTTCATTGTATGTCGACTCGATGCCCGCGACTTTCGAGGAGTGCTTAGAGTGAGTTTATTAATAGCTTTCATTATATGTCGACTCGAGGCCCGCGACTTTTGAGGAGTGCTTAGAGTGAGCTTATTAATACGATCTGTCGATTTGCTGCAACATATGTAATTTGAACAGTACTCATGGATGAGATCAACATATGTAATTTTTTATAGACATCTTTATCGATATTATTGTAATATTCATCTTTCGAACAATTAGCTTATCTTCCTCGAATGTCGGTTTCAGCTCGATGCTACTGTGGTTGTCGAGAAATAATAGTTTAGCTTATTTTAAAGTTTATTTAATAGCATTCATTCGTCAAATGTCTATTACATCTCGACGCTCTTACGGCAGTAGATGAATATGTAGACTTAGCTGATCAATAGCTATATGTCGACTCGATGACCGCGGCTTTCGAAGAGTGCTTGGAGTTAGCTTATTAATAGCTTTCACTATACGTCGACTCGATGTCCGCGGCTTTCGAGGAGTGCTTGGAGTTAGCTTATTAATAGCTTTCATTATATGTCGACTCGATGCCCACGACTTTCGAGGAGTGCTTGGAGTTAGCTTATTAATAACTTTCATTATATGTCGACTCGATGCCCGCGGCTTTCGAGGAGTGCTTGGAGTGAGCTTATTAATAGCTTTCATTATATGTCGACTCGATGCCCGCGACTTTCGAGGAGTGCTTGGAGTGAGCTTATTAATAGCTTTCATTATATGTCAACTCGATGCCCGTGGCTTTCGAGGAGTGCTTGGAGTGAGCTTATTAATACCTTTCATTATATGTCGACTCGATGCCCGCGGCTTTCGAGGAGTGCTTGGAGTTAGTTTATTAATATCTTTCATTATATGTCGACTCGATGCCCGCGGCTTTCGAGGAGTGCTTGGAGTGAGCTTATTAATAGCTTTCATTATATGTCAACTCAATGCTCGCGGTTTTCGAGGAGTGCTTGGAGTTAGCTAATTAGCTTTCATTATATGTCGACTCGATGCCCGCGGCTTTCGAAGAGTGCTTGGAGTTAGATTATTAATAGCTTTCATTATATGTCGAGTCGATGCCCGCGGCTTTCGAGGAGTGCTTGGAGTTAGCTTATTAATAGCTTTCGTTATATGTCTACTCGATGCCCGCGGCTTTCGAGGAGTGCTTAGAGTGAGTTTATTAATAGCTTTCATTATATGTCGACTCGATGCCCGAGGCTTTTGAGGAGTGCTTAGAGTGAGCTTATTAATACGATCTGTCGATTTGCTGCAACATATGTAATTTGAACAGAACTCACGGATTAGATCAAAATAAAGTAAGGAATATAATGAAGGCTAATCAAAATACAAGCGTAGGGCAATCTCGAGCATAGAACTTCTTGAGGTTTCTTCCATTCCATGTTTTCTCGAAACGCAGCTCGTTCATCGTTTTTATCTTCACTGCTGTTGGCTTTCCCCATGCCGACTTTTGCTTTCGCGATTAATCCTCTTTTATTGTCATTGAGGAAACACGAGATTTCCTTCATCGGCTCGAGCTATCCATTCTTTTTCAGCTTCATTGAGCAGAGCTCTCAAGTCATCCATAGTCATTTGGGCGATCTCGGGCGCAGGGGGCCTGGATGGTTCTCCGTCTTTCCCCGATAAACAATTTTGATTCCTGGGAGGAATTCTATCTCCTTGACCCTCCCTGAGTTGGTCTTGGTTTCCATTCTGTTCTCGAGCAAGAGTGGTCATCGAACGCGTAGTCTTCTTTATTCGATTCAGAGTTATTGTTTCCCACAGACGGCGCCAATTGATGAGTGTGTTTTGGTTATATTATAAAATTTAGGATAATCGAGTGAGGTGGTATCAGGTTTAACACATCTCTCCAATATGAAGATAGGTAGATCGAACAAACCTCTCTTCTTTCTCGGGGATCGAAACCTGCAATCAAAGACAGCCACATCAGGTTAGGTTACCCGGCAATAACCCTCCGATGCTTAAGTAAGTGTCGAGTTCGAGATGGATGAAATGGGTAGTTAATACTCGGGTAAGGGAATGCATACCTCTTTTCTGTAATTAATGAGGGATATTTATAGCTTTTCGCATGGGTTAATGGATCGGATCCTGACAAGACATTTTGGTTATAGCAAATGGGTTGCGATAGGACATATTAGGTCAGGATCGGATCCAATGTATTTGATTCGAGGAGTGCTTGGAGTGAGCTTATTAATAGTTATATGTCGACTCGATGCCCGCGGCTTTCGAGGAGTGCATGGACATAGCTTATTAATAGCATTCACTATACGTCGACTCGATGCCCGCGGTATTCGAGGAGTGCTTGGAGTTAGCTTATTAATAGCATTCAATATATGTCGACTCGATGCCCGCGGTTTCGAGGAGTGCTTGGAGTTATCATATTAATAGCTTTCATTATATGTCGACTCGATGCCCGCGGCTTTCGAGGAGTGCTTGGTGTGAGCTTATTAATACCTTTCATTATATGTCGACTCGATGCCCGCGGCTTTCGAGGAGTGCTTGGAGTTAGTTTATTAATATCTTTCATTATATGTCGACTCGATGCCCGCGGCTTTCGAGGAGTGCTTGTAGTGAGCTTATTAATAGCTTTCATTATATGTCAACTCAATGCTCGCGGTTTTCGAGGAGTGCTTGGAGTTAGCTAATTAGCTTTCATTATATGTCGACTCGATGCCCGCAGATTTCGAGGAGTCCTTGGAGTTAGCTTATTAATAGCTTTCATTATATGTCGACACGATGCCCGCGGCTTTCGAGGAGTGCATTGAGTGAGCTTATTAATATCTTTCATTATATGTCGACTCGATGCCCGCGGCTTTCGAGAAGTGCTTGGAGTTAGCTTATTAATCGCTTTCATTATATGTCGACTCGATGCCCGCGGCTTTCAAGGAGTGTTTGGAGTTAGCTTATTAATAGTTTTCATTATATGTCGACTCGATGCCCGCGGCTTTAGAAGAGTGCTTGGAGTTAGATTATTAAGAGCTTTCATTATATGTCGAGTCGATGCCCGCGGCTTTCGAGGAGTGCTTGGAGTTAGCTTATTAATAACTTTCGTTATATGTCTACTCGATGCCCGCGGCTTTCGAGAAGTGCTTAGAGTGAGTTTATTAATAGCTTTCATTATATGTCGACTCGATGCCCGCGGCTTTTGAGGAGTGCTTAGAGTGAGCTTATTAATACGATCTGTCGATTTGCTGCAACATATGTAATTTGAACAGAACTCATGGATTATATCAAAATAAAGTAAGGAATATAATGAAGGCTCATCAAAATACAAGCGTAGGGCAATCTCGAGCATAGAACTTCTTGAGGTTTCTTCCATTCCATGTTTTCTCGAAACGCAGCTCGTTCATCGTTTTTATCTTCACTGCTGTTGGCTTTCCCCATGCCAACTTTTGCTTTCGCGATTAATCCTCTTTTATTGTCATTGAGGAAACTCGAGATTTCCTTCATCGGCTCGAGCTATCCATTCTTTTTCAGCTTCATTGAGCAGAGCTCTCAAGTCATCCATAGTCATTTGGGCGATCTCGGGCGCAGGGGGCCTGGATGGTTCTCCGTCTTTCCCCGATAAACAATTTTGATTCCTAGGAGGAATTCTATCTCCTTGACCCTCCCTTAGTTGGTCTTGGTTTACATTCTGTTCTCGAGCAAGAGTGGTCATCGAACGCGTAGTCATCTTTATTCGATTCAGAGTTATTGTTTCCCACAGACGGCGCCAATTGATGTGTGTGTTTTGGTTGTATTATAAAATTTAGGATAATCGAGTGAGGTGGTATCAGGTTTAACACATCTCTCCAATATGAAAATAGGTAGATCGAACAAACCTCTCTTCTTTCTCGGGGATCGAAACCTGCAATCAAAGATAACCACATCAGGTTAGGGTTACCCGGCAATAACCCTCCGATGCTTAAGTAAGTGTCGAGTTCGAGATGGATGAAATGGGTAGTTAATACTCGGGCAAGGGAATGCATACCTCTTTTCTGTAATTAATGAGGGATATTTATAGCTTTTCGCATGGGTTAATGGATCGGATCCTGACAAGACATTTTGGTTATAGCAAATGGGTTGCGATAGGACATATTAGGTCAGGATCGGATCCAATGTATTTGATTCGAGGACTGCTTGGAGTGAGCTTAATAATAGTTATATGTCGACTCGATGCCCGCGGCTTTCGAGGAGTGCATGGACATAGCTTATTAATAGCATTCACTATACGTCGAATCGATGCCCGCGGCTTTCGAGGAGTGCTTGGAGTTAGCTTATTAATAGCATTCATTATATGTCGACTCGATGCCCGCGGCTTTCGAGGAGTGCATGGAGTTATCATATTAATAGCTTTCATTATATGTCGACTCGATGCCCGCGGCTTTCGAGGAGTGCTTGGTGTGAGCTTATTAATACCTTTAATTATATGTCGACTCGATGCCCGCGGCTTTCGAGGAGTGCTTGGAGTTAGTTTATTAATATCTTTCATTATATGTCGACTCGATGCCCGCGGCTTTCGAGGAGTGCTTGGAGTGAGATTATTAATAGCTTTCATTATATGTCAACTCAATGCTCGCGGTTTTCGAGGAGTGCTTGGAGTTAGCTAATTAGCTTTCATTATATGTCGACTCGATGCCCGCGGATTTCGAGGAGTCCTTGGAGTTAGTTTATTAATAGCTTTCATTATATGTCGACTCGATGCCCGCGGCTTTCGAGGAGTGCATTGAGTGAGCTTATTAATAGCTTTCATTATATGTCGACTCGATGCCCGCGGCTTTCGAGAAGTGCTTGGAGTTAGCTTATTAATAGCTTTCATTATATGTCGACTCGATGCCCGCGGCTTTCAAGGAGTGTTTGGAGTTAGCTTATTAATAGTTTTCATTATATGTCGACTCAATGCCCGCGGCTTTCGAAGAGTGCTTGGAGTTAGATTATAAATAGCTTTCATTATATGTCGAGTCGATGCCCGCGGCTTTCGAGGAGTGCTTGGAGTTAGCTTATTAATAGCTTTCGTTATATGTCTACTCGATGCCCGCGGCTTTCGAGGAGTGCTTAGAGTGAGTTTATTAATAGCTTTCATTATATGTCGACTCGATGCCCGCGGCTTTCGAGGAGTGCTTGGTGTGAGCTTATTAATAGCTTTAATTATATGTCGACTCGATGCCCGCGGCTTTCGAGTAGTGCTTCGAGTGAGCATATTAATAGGTTTCATTATATGTCGACTCGATGCAAGCGGCTTTAGAGGAGTGCTTGGAGTTAGCTCATTAATAGCTTTCATTATATGTCAACTCGTTGCCCGCGTCTTTCGAGGAGTGCCTGGAGTCAGCCTATTAATAGCTTTCATTATATGTCGACTCGATGCCCGCGGCTTTCGAGGAGTGCTTGGTGTGAGCTTATTAATACCTTTCATTATATGTCGACTCGATGCCCGCGGCTTTCGAGGAGTGCTTGGAGTTAGTTTGTTAATATCTTTCATTATATGTCGACTCGATGCCCGCGGCTTTCGAGGAGTGCTTGGAGTGAGCTTATTAATAGCTTTCATTATATGTCAACTCAATGCTCGCGGTTTTCGAGGAGTGCTTGGAGTTAGCTAATTAGCTTTCATTATATGTCGACTCGATGCCCGCAGATTTCGAGGAGTCCTTGGAGTTAGATTATTAATAGCTTTCATTATATGTCGACTCGATGCCCGCGGATTTCGAGGAGTGCATTGAGTGAGCTTATTAATAGCTTTCATTATATGTCGACTCGATGCCCGCGGCTTTCGAGAAGTGCTTGGAGTTAGCTTATTAATAGCTTTCATTATATGTCGACTCGATGCCCGCGGCTTTCAAGGAGTGTTTGGAGTTAGCTTATTAATAGTTTTCATTATATGTCGACTCGATGCCCGCGGCTTTCGAAGAGTGCTTGGAGTTAGATTATTAATAGCTTTCATTATATGTCGAGTCGATGCCCGCGGCTTTCGAGGAGTGCTTGGAGTTAGCTTATTAATAACTTTCGTTATATGTCTACGCGATGCCCGAGGCTTTCCAGGAGTGCTTAGAGTGAGTTTATTAATAGCTTTCATTATATGTCGACTCGATGCCCGCGGCTTTTGAGGAGTGCTTAGAGTGAGCTTATTAATACGATCTGTCGATTTGCTGCAACATATGTAATTTGAACAGAACTCATGGATTAGATCTAAATAAAGTAAGGAATATAATGAAGGCTCATCAAAATACAAGCGTAGGGCAATCTCGAGCATAGAACTTCTTGAGGTTTCTTCCATTCCATGTTTTCTCGAAACGCAGCTCGTTCATCGTTTTTATCTTCACTGCTGTTGGCTTTCCCCATGCCGACTTTTGCTTTCGCGATTAATCCTCTTTTATTGTCATTGAGGAAACTCGAGATTTCCTTCATCGGCTCGAGCTATCAATTCTTTTTCAGCTTCATTGAGCAGAGCTCTCAAGTCATCCATAGTCATTTGGGCGATCTCGGGCGCAGGGGGCCTGGATGGTTCTCCGTCTTTTCCCGATAAACAATTTTGATTCCTGGGAGGAATTCTATCTCCTTGACCCTCCCTGAGTTGGTCTTGGTTTCCATTCTGTTCTCGAGTAAGAGTGGTCATCGAACGCGTAGTCATCTTTATTCGATTCAGAGTTATTGTTTCCCACAGACGGCGCCAATTGATGAGTGTGTTTTGGTTGTATTATAAAATTTAGGATAATCGAGTGAGGTGGTATCAGGTTTAACACATCTCTCCAATATGAAGATAGGTAGATCGAACAAACCTCTCTTCTTTCTCGGGGATCGAAACCTGCAATCAAAGATAACCACATCAGGTTAGGGTTACCCGGCAATAACCCTCCGATGCTTAAGTAAGTGTCGAGTTCGAGATGGATGAAATGGGTAGTTAATACTCGGGCAAGGGAATGCATACCTCTTTTCTGTAATTAATGAGGGATATTTATAGCTTTTCGCATGGGTTAATGGATCGGATCCTGACAAGACATTTTGGTTATAGCAAATGGGTTGCGATAGGACATATTAGGTCAGGATCGGATCCAATGTATTTGATTCGAGGAGTGCTTGGAGTGAGCTTATTAATAGTTATATGTCGACTCGATGCCCGCGGCTTTCGAGGAGTGCATGGACATAGCTTATTAATAGCATTCACTATACGTCGAATCGATGCCCGCGGCTTTCGAGGAGTGCTTGGAGTTAGCTTATTAATAACATTCATTATATGTCGACTCGATGCCCGCGGCTTTCGAGGAGTGCATGGAGTTATCATATTAATAGCTTTCATTATATGTCGACTCGATGCCCGCGGCTTTCGAGGAGTGCTTGGTGTGAGCTTATTAATACCTTTCATTATATGTCGACTCGATGCCCGCGGCTTTCGAGGAGTGCTTGGAGTTAGTTTATTAATATCTTTCATTATATGTCGACTCGATGCCCGCGGCTTTCGAGGAGTGCTTAGAGTGAGTTTATTAATAGCTTTCATTATATGTCAACTCAATGCTCGCGGTTTTCGAGGAGTGCTTGGAGTTAGCTAATTAGCTTTCATTATATGTCGACTCGATGCCCACGGATTTCGAGGAGTCCTTGGAGTTAGCTTATCAATAGCTTTCATTATATGTCGACTCGATGCCCGCGGCTTTCGAGGAGTGCTTGGAGTTATCATATTAATAGCTTTCATTATATGTCGACTCGATGCCCGCGGCTTTCGAGGAGTGCTTGGTGTGAGCTTATTAATACCTTTCATTATATGTCGACTCGATGCCCGCGGCTTTCGAGGAGTGCTTGGAGTTAATTTATTAATATCTTTCATTATATGTCGACTCGATGCCCGCGGCTTTCGAGGAGTGCTTGGAGTGAGATTATTAATAGCTTTCATTATATGTCAACTCAATGCTCGCGGTTTTCGAGGAGTGCTTGGAGTTAGCTAATTAGCTTTCATTATATGTCGACTCGATGCCCACGGATTTCGAGGAGTCCTTGGAGTTAGCTTATCAATAGCTTTCATTATATGTCGACTCGATGCCCGCGGCTTTCGAGGAGTGCATTGAGTGAGCTTATTAATAGCTTTCATTATATGTCGACTCGATGCCCGCGGCTTTCGAGAAGTGCTTGGAGTTAGCTTATTAATAGCTTTCATTATATGTCGACTCGATGCCCGCGGATTTCAAGGAGTGTTTGGAGTTAGCTTATTAATAGTTTTCATTATATGTCGACTCAATGCCCGCGGCTTTCGAAGAGTGCTTGGAGTTAGATTATAAATAGCTTTCATTATATGTCGAGTCGATGCCCGCGGCTTTCGAGGAGTGCTTGGAGTTAGCTAATTAGCTTTCATTATATGTCGACTCGATGCCCGCAGATTTCGAGGAGTCCTTGGAGTTAGCTTATTAATAGCTTTCATTATATGTCGACACGATGCCCGCGGCTTTCGAGGAGTGCATTGAGTGAGCTTATTAATATCTTTCATTATATGTCGACTCGATGCCCGCGGCTTTCGAGTAGTGCTTGGAGTGAGCATATTAATAGGTTTCATTATATGTCGACTCGATGCCAGCGGCTTTAGAGGAGTGCTTGGAGTTAGCTCATTAATAGCTTTCATTATATGTCAACTCGTTGCCCGCGTCTTTCGAGGAGTGCCTGGAGTCAGCCTATTAATAGCTTTCATTATATGTCGACTCGATGCCCGCGGCTTTCGAGGAGTGCTTGGTGTGAGCTTATTAATACCTTTCATTATATGTCGACTCGATGCCCGCGGCTTTCGAGGAGTGCTTGGAGTTAGTTTATTAATATCTTTCATTATATGTCGACTCGATGCCCGCGGCTTTCGAGGAGTGCTTGGTGTGAGCTTATTAATACCTTTCATTATATGTCGACTCGATGCCCGCGGCTTTCGAGGAGTGCTTGGAGTTAGTTTATTAATATCTTTCATTATATGTCGACTCGATGCCTGCGGCTTTCGAGGAGTGCTTGGAGTGAGCTTATTAATAGCTTTCATTATATGTCAACTCAATGCTCGCGGTTTTCGAAGAGTGCTTGGAGTTAGCTAATTAGCTTTCATTATATGTCGACTCGATGCCCGCAGATTTCGAGGAGTCCTTGGAGTTAGCTTATTAATAGCTTTCATTATATGTCGACTCGATGCCCGCGGCTTTCGAGGAGTGCATTTAGTGAGCTTATTAATAGCTTTCATTATATGTCGACTCGATGCCCGCGGCTTTCGAGAAGTGCTTGGAGTTAGTTTATTAATAGCTTTCATTATATGTCGACTCGATGCCCGCGGCTTTCGAGGAGTGCATTGAGTGAGCTTATTAATAGCTTTCATTATATGTCGACTCGATGCCCGCGGCTTTCGAGAAGTGCTTGGAGTTAGCTTATTAATAGCTTTCATTATATGTCGACTCGATGCCCGCGGATTTCAAGGAGTGTTTGGAGTTAGCTTATTAATAGTTTTCATTATATGTCGACTCAATGCCCGCGGCTTTCGAAGAGTGCTTGGAGTTAGATTATAAATAGCTTTCATTATATGTCGAGTCGATGCCCGCGGCTTTCGAGGAGTGCTTGGAGTTAGCTTATTAATAGCTTTCGTTATATGTCTACTCGATGCCCGCGGCTTTCGAGGAGTGCTTAGAGTGAGTTTATTAATAGCTTTCATTATATGTCGACTCGATGCCCGCGGCTTTCGAGGAGTGCTTGGTGTGAGCTTATTAATAGCTTTAATTATATGTCGACTCGATGCCCGCGGCTTTCGAGTAGTGCTTGGAGTGAGCATATTAATAGGTTTCATTATATGTCGACTCGATGCCAGCGGCTTTAGAGGAGTGCTTGGAGTTAGCTCATTAATAGCTTTCATTATATGTCAACTCGTTGCCCGCGTCTTTCGAGGAGTGCCTGGAGTCAGCCTATTAATAGCTTTCATTATATGTCGACTCGATGCCCGCGGCTTTCGAGGAGTGCTTGGTGTGAGCTTATTAATACCTTTCATTATATGTCGACTCGATGCCCGCGGCTTTCGAGGAGTGCTTGGAGTTAGTTTATTAATATCTTTCATTATATGTCGACTCGATGCCTGCGGCTTTCGAGGAGTGCTTGGAGTGAGCTTATTAATAGCTTTCATTATATGTCAACTCAATGCTCGCGGTTTTCGAAGAGTGCTTGGAGTTAGCTAATTAGCTTTCATTATATGTCGACTCGATGCCCGCAGATTTCGAGGAGTCCTTGGAGTTAGCTTATTAATAGCTTTCATTATATGTCGACTCGATGCCCGCGGCTTTCGAGGAGTGCATTGAGTGAGCTTATTAATAGCTTTCATTATATGTCGACTCGATGCCCGCGGCTTTCGAGAAGTGCTTGGAGTTAGTTTATTAATAGCTTTCATTATATGTCGACTCGATGCCCGCGGCTTTCAAGGAGTGTTTAGAGTTAGCTTATTAATAGTTTTCATTATATGTCGACTCGATGCCCGCGGCTTTCGAAGAGTGCTTGGAGTTAGATTATTAATAGCTTTCATTGTATGTCGAGTCGATGCCCGCGGCTTTCGAGGACTGCTTGGAGTTAGCTTATTAATAACTTTCGTTATATGTCTACTCGATGCCCGCGGCTTTCGAGGAGTGCTTAGAGTGAGTTTATTAATAGCTTTCATTATATGTCGACTCGATGCCCGCGGCTTTTGAGGAGTGCTTAGAGTGAGCTTATTAATACGATCTGTCGATTTGCTGCAACATATGTAATTTGAACAGAACTCATGGATTAGATCAAAATAAAGTAAGGAATATAATGAAGGCTCATCAAAATACAAGCGTAGGGCAATCTCGAGTATAGAACTTCTTGAGGTTTCTTCCATTCCATGTTTTCTCGAAACGCAGCTCGTTCATCGTTTTTATCTTCACTGCTGTTGGCTTTCCCCATGCCGACTTTTGCTTTCGCGATTAATCCTCTTTTATTGTCATTGAGGAAACTCGAGATTTCCTTCATCGGCTCGAGCTATCAATTCTTTTTCAGCTTCATTGAGCAGAGCTCTCAAGTCATCCATAGTCATTTGGGCGATCTCGGGCGCAGGGGGCCTGGATGGTTCTCCGTCTTTCCCCGATAAACAATTTTGATTCCTGGGAGGAATTCTATCTCCTTGACCCTCCCTGAGTTGGTCTTGGTTTCCATTCTGTTCTCGAGCAAGAGTGGTCATCGAACGCGTTGTCATCTTTATTCGATTCAGAGTTATTGTTTCCCACAGACGGCGCCAATTGATGAGTGTGTTTTGGTTGTATTATAAAATTTAGGATAATCGAGTGAGGTGGTATCAGGTTTAACACATCTCTCCAATATGAAGATAGGTAGATCGAACAAACCTCTCTTCTTTCTCGGGGATCGAAACCTGCAATCAAAGATAACCACATCAGGTTAGGGTTACCCGGCAATAACCCTCCGATGCTTAAGTAAGTGTCGAGTTTAAGATGGATGAAATGGGTAGTTAATACTCGGGCAAGGGAATGCATACCTCTTTTCTGTAATTAATGAGGGATATTTATAGCTTTTCGCATGGGTTAATGGATCGGATCCTGACAAGACATTTTGGTTATAGCAAATGGGTTGCGATAGAACATATTAGGTCAGGATCGGATCCAATGTATTTGATTCGAGGAGTGCTTGGAGTGAGCTTATTAATAGTTATATGTCGACTCGATGCCCGCGGCTTTCGAGGAGTGCATGGACATAGCTTATTAATAGCATTCACTATACGTCGAATCGATGCCCGCGGCTTTCGAGGAGTGCTTGGAGTTAGCTTATTAATAACATTCATTATATGTCGACTCGATGCCCGCGGCTTTCGAGGAGTGCATGGAGTTATCATATTAATAGCTTTCATTATATGTCGACTCGATGCCCGCGGCTTTCGAGGAGTGCTTGGTGTGAGCTTATTAATACCTTTCATTATATGTCGACTCGATGCCCGCGGCTTTCGAGGAGTGCTTGGAGTTAGTTTATTAATATCTTTCATTATATGTCGACTCGATGCCCGCGGCTTTCGAGGAGTGCTTGGAGTGAGATTATTAATAGCTTTCATTATATGTCAACTCAATGCTCGCGGTTTTCGAGGAGTGCTTGGAGTTAGCTAATTAGCTTTCATTATATGTCGACTCGATGCCCGCGGATTTCGAGGAGTCCTTGGAGTTAGCTTATTAATAGCTTTCATTATATGTCGACTCGATGCCCGCGGCTTTCGAGGAATGCATTGAGTGAGCTTATTAATAGCTTTCATTATATGTCGACTCGATGCCCGCGGCTTTCGAGAAGTGCTTGGAGTTAGCTTATTAATAGCTTTGATTATATGTCGATTCGATGCCCGCGGCTTTCAAGGAGTGCTTGGAGTTAGCTTATTAATAGTTTTCATTATATGTCGACTCAATGCCCGCGGCTTTCGAAGAGTGCTTGGAGTTAGATTATAAATAGCTTTCATTATATGTCGAGTCGATGCCCGCGGCTTTCGAGGAGTGCTTGGAGTTAGCTTATTAATAGCTTTCGTTATATGTCTACTCGATGCCCGCGGCTTTCGAGTAGTGCTTGGAGTGAGCATATTAATAGGTTTCATTATATGTCGACTCGATGCCAGCGGCTTTAGAGGAGTGCTTGGAGTTAGCTCATTAATAGCTTTCATTATATGTCAACTCGTTGCCCGCGTCTTTCGAGGAGTGCCTGGAGTCAGCCTATTAACAGCTTTCATTATATGTCGACTCGATGCCCTCGGCTTTTGAGGAGTGCTTGGAGTGAGCTTATTAATAGCTTTCATTATATGTCGACTCGATGCCCGTGGCTTTCGAGGAGTGCTTGGAGTTAACTTATTAATAGTTTTCATTATATGTCGACTCGATGCCCGCTACTTTCAAGGAGTGCTTGGAGTTAGCTAATTAATAGCTTTCTCAGATGTCGACTCGATGTCCGCGGCTTTCGAGGAGTGCTTGGAGTTAGCTTATTAATAGCTTTCATTATATGTCGACTCGATGCCTGCGGCTTTCGAGGAGTGCTTGGAGTGAGCTTTTTAATAGCTTTCATTATATATCGACTCGATGTCCGCGTCTTTCGAGGAGTGCTTGGAGTGAGCTTATTAATAGCTTTCATTATATGTCGACACGATACCAGCGGCTCTCGAGGAGTGCTTGGAGTTAGCTTATTAGTAGCTTTCATTATAAGTCAACTCGATGCCCGCGGCTTTCGAGGAGTGCTTGGAGTTAGCTTGTTAATAGCTTTCATTATATGTCGACTCGATGCCCGCGGCTTTCAAGGAGTGCTTGGAGTTAGCCTATTAATAGCTTTCATTATATGTCGACTCGATGCCCGCGGCATCGGAGGAGTGCTCGGAGTGAGCTTATTAATAGCTTTCATTATATGTCGACTCGATGCCCGTGGCTTTCGGGGAGGGCTTGGAGTTAGCTTATTAAAAGCTTTCATTATATGTCGACTCGATGCCTGCGGCTTTCGAGGAGTGCTTGTAGCTAGCTTATTAATAGCTTTCATTATATGTCGACTCGATGCTCGCGGCTTTCGAGGAGTGCTTGGAGTGAGCTTATTAATAGCTTTCATTATATGTCGACTCGATGCCCGCGGCTTTCGAGGAGTGCTTGGAGTGAGCTTATTAATAACTTTCATTATATATCGACTCGATGCCCGCGGCTTTCAAGGAGTGCTTGGAGTCAGCTTATTAATAGCTTTCATTATAAGTTGACTCGATGCCCGCGGCTTTCGAGGAGTGCTTGGAGTTAGCTTATTAATAGCTTTCATTATATGTCGACTCGATGCCCGCGGCTTTCGAGGAGTGCTTGGAGTTAGCTTATTAATAGCTTTCATTATATGTCGACTCGATGCCCGCGGCTTCGGAGGAGTGCTTGGAGTGAGCTTATTAATAGCTTTCATTATATGTCGACTCGATGCCCGCGGCTTTCGAGGAGGGCTTGGAGTTAGCTTATTAAAAGCTTTCATTATATGTCGACTCGATGCCTGCAGCTTTCGAGGATTGCATGGAGTTAGCTTATTAATAGCTTTCATTATATGTCGACTCGATGCCCGCGGCTTTCGAGGAGTGCTTGGAGTGAGCTTATTAATAGCTTTCATTATATGTCGACTCGATGCCCGCGGCTTTCGAGGAGTGCTTGGAGTGAGCTTATTAATAGCTTTCATTATATGTCGACTCGATGCCCGCGACTTTCGAGGAATGCTTGGAGTCAGCTTATTAATAGCTTTCATTATATGTCGACTCGATGCCCTCAGCTTTCGAGGAGTGCTTGGAGTGAGCTTCTTAATAGCTTTCATTATATGTCGACTCGATGCCCGCGTCTTTCGAGTAGTGCTTGGAGTTAGATTATTAATAGTTTTCATTATATGTTGACTCGATGCCCGCGGCTTTCGAGGAGTGCTTGGAGTTTGCTTATTAATATCTTTCATTATATGTCGACTTGATGCCCGCGGCTTTCGAGGAGTGCTTGGAGTTAGCTTATTAATAGCTTTCATTATATGTCGACTCGATGCCCGCGGCTTTCGAGGAGTGCTTGAAGTTAGCTTATTAATAGCTTTCATTATATGTCGACTCCATGCCCGCGGCTTTCGAGGAGTGCTTGGAGTTAGCTTATTAATAGCTTTCATTATATGTCGACTCAATGCCCGCGACTTTCGAGAAGTGCTTGGAGTTAGCTTATTAATAGCTTTCACTATATGTCGACTAGATGCCCGCGGCTTTCGAGGAGTGCTTGGAGTGAGCTTATTAATAGCTTTCATTATATGTCGACTCGATGCCCGCGGCTTTCGTGGAGTGCTTGGAGTGAGCTTATTAATCCGATCTGTCGATTTGCTGCAACATATGTAATTTCAACAGAACTCATGGATTAGATCAAAATAAAGTAAGGAATTTCATGAAGGCTTGTCAAAATACAAGCGTAGGGCAATCTCGAGCATAGAACTTCCTAATGTTTCTTCCATTCCATGTTTTCTCGAAACGCAGCCCGTTCATCGTTTTGATCTTCACTGCTGTTGGCTTTCCCCATGCCTAGTTTTTCTTTCACGATTAATCCTCTTTTATTGTCATTGAGGATACTCGAGATTTCCTTCATCCGCTCGAGCTATCCATTCTTTTTCAGCTTCATTGAGCAGAGCTCTTAAGTCATCCATAGTCATTTGGGCGATCTCGGGCGCAGGGGGCCTGGATTGTTCTCCGTCTTTCCTCGATAAAAGATTTTTATTCCTAGGAGGAATGCTATCTCCTTGACCCTCCCTGAGTTGGTCTTGGTTTCCATTCTGTTCTCGAGCAAAAGTGGCCATCGAACGCGTAGTCATCTTTATTCGATTCAGAGTTATTGTTTCCCACAGATGGCGCCAATTGATGAGTGTGTTTTGGTTGGATTATAATATTTAGGATAATCGAGTGAGGTGGTATCAGGTTTAACACATCTCTCCAATATGAAGATAGGTAGATCGAACAAACCTCTCTTCTACTTGTTCTCGGGGATCGAAACCTGCAATCAAAGACAACCACGTCGGGTTAATGTCGGTGGTTAGCCGGCGATAACCCTCCAATGCTTAAGTAAGTGTCGAGTTCGAGATGTATGAAATAGGTAGTTAATACTCGGGTAAGGGAATGCATACCTCTTTTCTGTAATTAATGAGGGTTATTTATACCTTTTCGCACGGGTTAATGGATCGTATCCTGACAAGACGTTTCAGTTATAGCAAATTGGTTGCGATAGGACATTTTAGGTCAGGATCGGATCTTATGTATTTGATTCGACCCTTATGGGTAAATTGTGATGCAGACGTCGACGTTATCTATGTCGATAGATGAGATATCGATAAGGAGACGAATAGGTATTTTCATGAGTAGATCGACGTCTCTCGATGTCTTCAGACGACTGGATCGACGTATTTTGATATACAATATAAGTAATTGATCTTCGTTGAGGACATGGTAATCGATTGTCGATGTGGACTCGTGATCAGCGAAGACTTGGTACATCACCTGCCCCCAACATTAGGTTTGCTCTTAACAAAATGGTATTAACGACTACTACTACTAAAATTTCCAAGGTGTATTGTAATTTGGCGTGATATATCCAGAGTATAGCATATCTACCTTTTAGGAAGACGTGCTCTGGTGTCATTCGAGGCCTTTACTGAGCTTACATCGGAGGAGTTTGGTTGACGAATATGTAGGAATCCATCCGAGAGCTCCTCCAAAGTCCGATAATCGATGAAGAAGGTTATTTGGTTTGCAATTTGTAATAGATTGTAATAGGTTTTTTCGAGTTTCCTGTAATCATTTCGATTGTAATATATTCAACCTTTGTAATTGTATCGATTTCTGAAATGGATTAAAATTTATTCTCTATTGATATTATTTTTACTTCAATCTTTTTTATCGACTTCTTTATCGATATTATTGTAACTGTCTTCTTTCGAACAATTAGCTTATCTTCCTCGAATGTCGGTTTCAGCTCGATGCTACTGTGGTTGTCGAGAAATAATAGTTAAGCTTATTTTAAAGTTTATTTAATAGCATTAATTCGTCAAACGTCTATTACATCTCGACGCTCTTGCGGCAGTAGAGAAATATGTAGACTTAGCTGATCAATAGCTATATGTCGACTCGATGCCCGCGGCTTTCGAGGAGTGCATGGAGTTAGCTTATTAATAGCTTTCACTATACGTCGACTCGATGCCCGCGGCTTTCGAGGAGTGCTTGGAGTTATCTTATTAATAGCTTTCATTATATGTCGACTCGATGCCCGCGGCTTTCGAGGAGTGCTTGGAGTTAGCTTATTAATAGCTTTCATTATATGTCGACTCGATGCCCGCGGCTTTCGAGAAGTGCTTGGAGTTAGCTTATTAATAGCTTTCATTATATGTCGACTCGATGTCCGCGGCTTTCGAGGAGTGCTTGGAGTGAGCTTATTAATAGCTTTCATTATATGTCGACTCGATGACCGCGGCTTTCGTGGAGTGCTTGGATTGAGCTTATTAATAGTTTTCATTATATGTCGACTCGATGCCTGCGGCTTTCGAGGAGTGCTTGGAGTCAGCTTAATAATAGCTTTCATTATATGTCGACTCGATGCCCTCGGCTTTCGAGGAGTGCTTGGAGTCAGCTTAATAATAGCTTTCATTATATGTCGACTCGATGCCCTCGGCTTTCGAGGAGTGCTTGGAGTCAGCTTATTAATAACTTTCATTATATGTCGACTCGATGCTATCGGCTTTCGAGGAGTGCTTGGAGTGAGCTTATTAATAGCTTTCATTATATGTCGACTCGATGCCCGCGGCTTTCGAGGAGTGCTTGGAGTTAGCTTATTAATAGTTTTCATTATATGTCGACTCGATGCCCGTGGCTTTTGAGGAGTGCTTGGAGTTTGCTTATTAATATCTTTCACTATATGTCGACTCGATGCCCGCGGCTTTTGAGGAGTGCTTGGAGTGAGCTTATTAATAGCTTTTATTATATGTCAACTCGATGCCCGCGGCTTTTGAGGAGTGCTTGGAGTGAGCTTATTAATCCGATCTGTCGATTTATTGCAACATATGTAATTTCAACATAACTCATGGATTAGATCAAAATAAAGTAAGGAATTTCATGAAGGCTTATCAAAATACAAGCGTTGGGCAATCTCGAGCATAGAACTTCCTGAGGTTTCTTCCATTCCATGTTTTCTCGAAACGCAGCCCGTTCATCGTTTTGATCTTCACTGTTGTTGGCTTTCCCCATGCCGAGTTTTGCTTTCGCGATTAATCCTCTTTTATTGTCATTGAGGATACTCGAGATTTCCTTCATCCGCTCGAGCTATCCATTCTTTTTCAGCTTCATTGAGCAGAGCTCTCAAGTCATCCATAGTCATTTGGGCGATCTCGGGCGCAGGGGGCCTGGTTGTTCTCCGTCTTTCCTGGATAAACGATTTTGATTTCTGGGAGGAATGCTATCTC
Organism: Penstemon eatonii; assembly: GCA_038501285.1. Lineage (NCBI taxonomy): Eukaryota > Viridiplantae > Streptophyta > Magnoliopsida > Lamiales > Plantaginaceae > Penstemon > Penstemon eatonii. Next base: position 52,599,052 of record CM076710.1, on the reverse strand, counting down.
CTTGACCCTTCCTGAGTTGGTCTTGGTTTTCATTCTGTTCTCGAGCAAGAGTGGCCATCCAACGCGTATTCATCCTTATTCGATTCTGAGTTATTTTTTCCCACAAATGGCGCCAATTGATGAGTTTGTTTTGGTTGGATTATAATATTTAGGATAATCGAGTGAGGTGGTACCAGGTTTAACACATCTCTCCAATATGAAGATAGGTAGATCGAACAAACCTCTCTTCTACTTGTTCTCGGGGATCGAAACCTGCAATCAAAGACAACCACGTCAGGTTAATGCCGGTGGTTACCCGGCGATAACCCTCCAATGCTTAAGTAAGTGTCGAGTTCGAGATGGATGAAATAGGTAGTTAATACTCGGGAAAGGGAATGCATACCTCTTTTCTGTATATAATAAGGGTTATTTATACCTTTTCGCACGGGTTAATGGATCGGATCCTGACAAGACATTTCAGTTATAGCAAATTGGTTGCGATAGGACATTTTAGGTCAGGATCGGATCTTATGTATTTGATTCGACCCTTATGGGTAAATAGTGATGCAGACGTCGACGTTATCCATGTCGATAGATGAGATATCGATAAGGAGACGAATAGGGATTTTCATGAGTAGATCGACGTCTCTCGATGTCTTCAGACGACTGGATCGATGTATTTCGATATACAATATAAGTAATTGATCTTCGTTGAGGACATGGTAATCGATTGTCGATGTGGACTCGTGATCAGCGAAGACTTGGTACATCACATGCCCCCAACATTGGGTTTGCTCTTAACAAAATGGTATTAACGACTACTACTACTAAAATTTCCAAGGTGTATTGTAATTTGGCGTGATATATCCAGAGTATAGCATATCTACCTTGTAAAATAGAGTAATATTTGAAATCACTAACTCGAAACCACTATTGTTAAAGGCATGCATGTAAAATATTTTCAACTTTTACTTAAAATTATGTGCCAAAAGTAAAATAGTAGATAAAAGAAGGGATATAGAGTAGTATTAATTTAGGTGAGAGAATTACGTCTGGTGCCATAAGTGATCTAACTTTAAGGTTATTGTATCATAAAACATACACATTTTTTACTAAAAGTTAATGGCCATTGACACATTTGGTACTCAAATCAATTTTTGAACCAAAATTCCAATTTTGGACCAAATTTGATAGAAAATTTGCAAATTGGTCGAATAGTTATAGATGATAGAATAGTGTCCCGCAAGCCAATTGTTTTGGCATCATTTAATTTGTTAAAATTAAAAGGACCACTCAATTCGATTAATAAATGCATTGATTATTATAGTCACCTTCATGTTATGATAAATTATCTAACATGTGAATGGAATTCAGATCACAGGGCTATGGGACAACCTGTGGACTAATCTCCAAGGCCGTGATCTAAAATTAATTCTAGAGTCATAGAATCCATTTGAGATGGTACATCAATGGATTCAGTTAGAGCCTCACGAGTGTGTATACTCCGATGAACTGGAGGATGCTGGGGTCCACGAGCGTGACTAGGATAGTCGATACACACGAGTGGGTGGCTTGCTTGGATGGCAAGCGCACTGACTGCCCCAACTAGGAAATAATTCACCATGGAAGCGGTAGTCGCATATCGGGGATGAAGTTATTCCTATTTACAATAGTGTACGGGAACAATCCTTATTACTTGAGGTGATAGGGTTTATCTTGTGCATGAACGTCTATGCTTTGATATGAGCCCTGACTGACTGAAGTCTACACGAAGGTTTCTGTGGGTTCATGTTGGGTATAGAGGAACGTGTATGCAGGTTCATATCATCAACAGAGGATCCGTTGACCCGACTTGATAGGTTGGGAGCTTCTCCTATGAATCTCTGTGAGAAACATATTCTGATAAATCCTTGGCCAAGGTATCTGACGGATTTATGAAAGTAGCTCATAAAGGTTAAGTCAAAGGGAATAGTTTTGAAACCATAATACATATAGTCGAGCCAAGAAAGGAAACCGATGATAGTCCATAACCATAGTCTTGACTGGGTGACCAACTAATGGAAGGATTAGGGCGTACATGGTAATTGTAAAGGTTAAAGGTTCACTGAATTAATTCACCAGTGACTGGGCTCCATGGGTTTGTGGCCAGACATCAATTGTGGAGTGTGGGGAATTCCCAAATTAGCAGAGGTGCTAATTTTGGAATGGTCAATCGACAGAGTGTTCGATTGATTTTTAGTATATGTTTACTCGAATAATTAAATATATGTTTAATTATAACTCGCGGTCAATTATGTGGTGAACCTACGGAGGCATACACAACACACATGAAGCAAAAACAATGAAACGAAGAATGAATGGATAATCTGGGTCGACCCATTCAAAGCAGGGAGATTCGATCCAATTAGATCAGATCGAGTTTATAAATTAAATTAGATTTTAATTTACAAGTTAATTAATTAAATTAGAATTAATTAAATTATTTAATTAAATGGGCTTGGAGTTCGATTTAATTAAATAGGATAAAATGAGATTTAATTAGTGGGCTATTTAATTTGGATATTAAATTTGGCTCTAAGTAATTCTATTTACAATAGTGTACGAGAAACGATCCTTATTACTTGAGGTGATAGGATTTATATTGTGCATGAACGTCTATGCTTTGATATGAGCCCCGACAAACTGAAGTCTACCAGAAGGTTTCTGTGGGTTCATGTTGGGTATAGAGGAATGTGTATGCAGGTTCATATCATCAACAGAGGATCCGTTGACCAGACTTGATAGGTTGGGAGCTTATCCTATGAATTTCTGTGAGAAACATATTCTGATAAATCCTTGGCCAAGGTATCTGACGGATTTATGAAAGTAGCTCATAAAGGTTAAGTCAAAGGGAATAGTTTTGAAACCATAATACATATAGTCGAGTCAAGTAAGGAAATCGATGATAGTCCATAACCATAGTCTTTACTGGGTGACCAACTAATAGAAGGATTAAGGCGTACATGGTAATTGTAAAAGTTAAAAGTTCACTGAATTAATTTACTTGTGATTGGGCTCCATGGGTTTGTGGCCAGACTTCAATTGTGGAGTGTGGGGAATTCCCAAATTAGCAAAGGTGCTAATTTTGAAATGGACAATCGACAGAGCGTTCGATTGATTTTTAGTATATGTTTACTCGAATAATTAAACATATATTTAATTATAACTCGCGGTCAATTATGTGGTGAACCTACGGAGGCATACACAATACACATGAAGCAAAAATAATGAAACGAAGAATGAATTAATAATCTGGATCGACCCATTCAGAGCAGGGAGTTTTTGGATCAGATCGAGTTTATAAATTAAATTAGATTTTAATTTACAAGTTAATTAATTAAATTAGAATTAATTAATTAAAGGATTATTTAATTAAATGGGTTTGAAGTTCGATTTAATTAAATAGGATAAAATGAGATTTAATTAATGGGCTATTTAATTTGGATATTAAACAGGGCTCTAAGTAATTAAATAGAATTGAACCATTAATTAATTAGAAGACTATGTCTTGCTAATTAAAAAAGGGCCCTAGCCCATGTAGGAAAATGAGTTAGGGTTTAATTGGTCTCCTAGTTGGATTAGGAAAAGCGGATCCTATATATAACCCTTAATCTTGCAAGAATTATACATAGAATACACACATAACACATGTGCCTACTTGATACCAATAAACACTCTTACAAAGAAAAGAAAAACTTCTCCTACTTTACCCTCACATAGCCGTCGCCCATTGTGATGAAATCGAATGAATGCTTCAATTTTCTCCGTTCATTCCTCCCTTGTTTTATACCTTGATAAGATATGTATTCTAGCTGATCAGTCCTATCAAGGTTTTCGTGCCATTGTTGTGTATCAACTCGTAGAGGCGCAACACGTGGGGTGCTACCTATAGCTTCGGAAGGTGCAAAACAAAGGAGAGGACTACTTCTACCGAGTTAACATTGCTTTGGAAGTGCAAGGAACGAGGTATAAACTAGATCTATTTGTATGTTCTTATTTTATATTAGTTTAAATATATACTGGATTGTATCTTAGCAAGATTCCCAAGGGGAGCCTAAAAAGTTTTATATTTCCACTGCCTGAGGCTCGTTCTCCTGTAAGAATTCCAACAGTGGTATCAGAGCCAAATCAGCCATATTTAAACGAATGAGCAAACTCTGTTGATTAAAATCATATGTTTGATTTTAGTTTTGATTAGATTAACATGCATGTTAGATCTGTTGAATAGATTTGTAGTTTTTAACTGGATTGTTGAAATTGTAATTTTAGATTCATTATTGTTATCATGTTTTTAATTATGAGTTAAACTAATTAAAACTGTTGATTTTAATTAATTAAGGAATCATGGAAATGTTATATAAAAATGTATTGGGACCGAAATCTTAAAATTGCACAGCAGTTGCACGGAAGATGCATGGCAGTTGCACGACAGATGCACACAACAGTTGCACGACCGACGCACAGCGACTGCACGGTGGTTGGACGGCAGACGCACATCAACTCCACGGTGGTTGCACAACTACTGTACGGCATAAGCACGGTGGCTGCACGGCTACTGCACGGTAGAAGCACGACGGCTGCACAGAAATTGCACGTAAATTTCAAGCGCACGATCATGGAAAATTAGGGTTTCAGGAATTTTCGTTTTTGGATAACCTTAGACAAAATCTTGGAGATTTTGGTGTTATGGAATCTTGGTGAATCTTTGATTGTTCTTAGAGATATAATTAACTAGGGAACTTAGAGTTTTATTTAAGATAAGATATTTAATTAATATTAATGTCTTCAAGTTAATCACCAAGTTTAAAGATCTTTGAGATCTAATCAAACAAGAAAACTTAGAGTTTCATTTATAGTAAGACATTTAATTAAAATTAATTTCTTCTAATTAATTACCAAGATTGTAGATCTTAGAGATCTAGTTAAATATGAAAACTTAGAGTCTCATGATAAGGATATATAATTAAATTTGATTTTGTTTCAATCTTTAATTAGCTTGCAAGATTAGATTCCTTGATGCTCAAGCAAGAGGATAATAATCCTTTTATTATTGGACAATTCAAAATTAATTATATGGATAATTTTTAAAATTAAAATTTAAAGAAGCCGATAATTTACATTATTTCCCTTATATGAATTTATGCATGTTCTTGCTTGAATGTGTGGGTTGATCGAATTGCTCTTAAGCTCTGTGTAGTTTATTTTTGGTTTTTTCCATTATGGGTTGTAATTAAATTGGCCTGATTGATGCCCCTTCTTTGTTGAATTCAAATGTAATAAATTAGGGTCTTAAGTTAGACTTAGATTAGGCTTGGAGCCCGAAAGACCTCATGGAGCTTCGTAGATCTACATGGAGGCCCATTACCTTGGAGGACATGGAGGCTCAATTCTGAAAGATGGTGGACATTACAAGTGAAGGCCCATGTATGCATGAGATTTATTTTGTAATAGATTAGGCCATTTATTTTCACCCTAGACTGACCAATTGGTTCATCGCGTGGCTCGTAATGGATTGCATAGGATGGGTAATCGATCAATTGTGTTTACAATGCTAGGTTATAAATGTTTACTTTTTTTTTTTAATTATTCTTTGATGTATGAGATGCATGCTTAAGGATAGAAAAAAGTAAACAAGATAATTGATAATCTGATGAGACCCCGCACTTGAACCTAAAAATTCAATTATAATATTAAATCGTAAAATGGGCGCATAGAATGGTGTTTATGGTCGAGCCTATCCAATTACTAGGTCTTATGTATATCGTATGAATATATCTCGATGTCTCATGAGTCGTGGGTCGAGTTTTAGGAAGATGGTATGTATGTTGCCTCGATGAACAGTTTAGTGCCAAGGAAGGGGATAACAAGGTTCTAGGCGCTGTCTCACGAGTTGTAGGGCGTCTAGGATTGAAGTATTTCTCTTCACAAGTATTGGACATGTTTTAACACGAACAAGTATGGATGTCTCAATAGTCGTAGGTCCATACCGAAAAATGAGGCTAAATGAACACAAGGGTTAGCTGTGACGGTTAATCGGGAACATGTTCACCCACCAAGTGAATCAATTGGTATGACCAAGGAGTCATGGGAAATTGCATTTGGGCCTTGAGCCCATTAGGAAATTTTTATTTCCCGAAGCTTTTGTGGCGGCATAAGTATTCGATAAAAATAGTGGGAGTACTTTACAAATAAAAACCATGTTTGTAAATTATGCATTGATATTAATCTACCGTATATTAATTTCCTTTTATCGTCGTATTTATGAAAGTTTTTCATAAGTGATATATCTTTGAATAATTACAAACATACTTGAATTAAATAAATTGACTGAATCCAAATGATTTTTGAATGACTTCAAAACCTGATAATTTTTCTTGAACCCAAGCAATGACTCATATCCTTACAAAGATTTCATTGGTTATCTTTTCGATGTTACGCTTCGACTGGAATAGTGATAGGTTTCACCAAACTGCCTTTTTCGAAGTTACTCTTCGAATAACAAAAGTGATTAGTTTCGCCAATGGGTTGAGGATGGTTCTCAAGCCTAAAATTTTGTTGAAGGCAAGCATTAAGTCTCCCTTAAATGGGAAGTAACATCTCGTTGAAAGGCACCCAAAAGTCTCGAGAGATGGAAGACGAGGAATGGATCCTCTCTGAAGGGAAATAATCTTAGAGGTTTTTCTATAAGGATGATAAGTTGAAAAGCCAATCAAAATGGTTCTTCCATGGATTAAAATCAAAGGAAAGAGAGAAAAAAGTAATTGAACCTAGTTATCTTGTAAGGAATGATTAAATTTTAATGAACTTAACCTTATGGTCAAAGTAATGCATAAGGGTGTTGGACTCCCGATGAAGTACTCATTGATGCATTGAATGCATCTAAAGCCATGAATTATTTAGATCGTTAGAATTTGATTATACCATCCCTTGTCTTTATATCATGAGAATTAGAGGTAAGGTTAGAAGTATAACCATTGTTGTATTTGTTCTTCATTTCTCTTGTAGAAATTCTTGAAATTGTTCAACAGCAATGCAACGTCTCCATCAATATACTCTTTTTTGTTGAGCAGTATGGTCTCATCAGATGAGTCCATATCTTGGTTTTTGTTTGTTGTTCTTCTTGGGTTTTCAGCAGCAACCTGGGCAACTGTGACTAAAAGTTGAGGTTTCTTCTATACCCGTCCTTGGCAATTTATACTCGTATGCCTTGAGTACAGAAAACAACTCCGTAAGAGAGATCTTCCCCAGATCCCTTGATTCTTCCATAGATGTGATCTTCATGTTGAACTTGGGAGGCAGCGCCTTCAGGACTTTGACAGTGATCACTTTATCTGTGAAGGTCTTTCCCAACTTCAAGACTTCGTTGAGTGATCCATCTGATCAATGGTCTCCTCATACTTTATCTTGATGTTTTCCAACTTTTACAGAGGAATACTCATATTTTGCTCTTTTTTGGCATCGTTTCCCTCACTCATATCATGAACCTTGTCCCACATCTCTTTTGCAGTTTTACGGTGCTTGACCTTGTCAAAACGGTCATTGTCTAGGACTCTGGTCATGATGAAACGACCAACTTCATTCAGATTGAACAACTTGACTTCTTCAACTGTCATCTCCTCGAGCTCTTTGTTCACCACCATTTCTATGAAATTTACTTTGATGGTCTTGGTGATTTTGAATGGACCTTTAGTGATACATGTAGACATGTTGTCGTTCTAAGCAGAAAGGAAAATTTCCATGTGGATCTTCGAGTCCTCAAAGCTCATACCGCCAATGTGGGGAACATGGCTAATGCAATCCATTTTCAAAAAGTTTTTATTTTTAAAAAATATGCTCTTTTGAAAACTTTTAAAACCTTTGAAAAAACACTTGGACAAAGCTCATTGATCAGACAGCTGATTCAGATGAACTACCCGCTCTGATACCACTTATTGGTCCCCAAGTGGTCAGACAAGGTCGAGAGAGGGGGGGGGGGGGGGGAGGGGAGGAGGTGAATAGACCTCTGAAATTTTTTGACTTAAAAATTTCTCTAACTTTTCTGTGAGTAGACTAAGCTGATCAAGATTTGTAAGTAGACTAAGCTCATCATGCACAAAGCTTTGACCAACTGAGTAGAGCATTCTTCTGATTTGACTTAACTGATTTTAGTAAAATCGGAGTTTTAAGTAAGTTACTTGTGTTGGGATTCGGTAAGATAAACAGCCCTAGGCAAAACGGAATTTAAAATTTTATAGGACCTCTTATGGAATCTTGCCGGGGATACTACCCTAGGTATATATATATATGAATATTAAAACGACAAGAATAATTAGATCCAAATTATACCTGTCTCCTTACAAATCCAAGTAGCTCAGCAAAGTTACGTTTTCTCCCTCGGTTGGATTGATCCAAAGTCCTGCTACTAGCGCCCTACGTGTTGTGCATCTACGAGTTGATACACCAAAATATCGCGAAAATTAATATATCCTAATCGACTAGAACATAGGGTATATTAATATCTAGGATTTAAGAACGATATCGAAACTAAAATCGAAAACGAAATTTTTTTCCTAAATTGAAGATGGTTCGGCCTATCTAGTGTGTAGGGAGAGGGAGAGAGAATTTTCTTTGCTCAGTTTTTGCTCTTAGAGTTGTGTGTGAGATATGACATCAAGTCCCCTATTTATAGGTATCTCATTAACTTAGTTCTATTAGGATTAGGACTTTAATTCTCCTACATGGGCTATTGCCCACTTTAATTAGAAGACCAAGTCTTCCTAATTAATTCATGGCCCTGTTAATTAATTTGATCAGGCTTTATTTAATCTCCCAATTAAATAGTCCAATTAATTAATTGCTCTCCCAATTAATTAAATCAGACTCCAAGTCTATTTAATTAATTATTCTTTCAATTAATTAAATCCAACTTTAATTAATTAACTCACAAATTAGATTCCAATTTAATTTATGATCTTGATCCAATTCTAATTGGATCCTATTTAGCTCCAACTGGGTCAACCCAGTCGACCCACCCACTTTAATCGACCCAGTCGATTATTGACCCAGTTGACCCAGTTGACTCGATTGTTCTCTTTTCCTTGCTTTCGATTCATGTGTATTGTGTATGCCCCTGTAGGTTCACCACATAATTGACCGTGGGTCATAATTAAATATTATTTAATTATTCGAGTAACATATATTCTGAATCAATCGAACACTCTGTCGACTGATCATTCCAAAATTAGCACCCCTGCCAATTTGGGAATTCTCCCACACTCCACGTTCGATGTCCAGCCACAAGCCCATGGAGCCCAATCACTGGTGAATTAATTCAGTGAACCTTTTAACTCATTTATAATTTCCATATACGACATAATCTCTCCATCGATCAATCTCCAAGTCGAGACTTAAGGGTATGGTCTTTCATCGGTCTCCCTTTTATTGTTGTCTTGACCTTATGTATTCTGGTCTCGAAATAAATTCTCTTTGACTTAATCTTTATAAGCTACTTACATAATGTCGTCAGATACCTTGGCCAAGGATTTTACCAGAATTAATTTCTCACAGAAATCCATAGGAGAATTTCTCAACCTATCAAGTCGGGTCAATGGATCCTTTGTTGATGATATGAATCTGCATACGAGTTCCTCCATACCCAACATGAGTTCACAGAGACTTTCTGGTGATCTCCAATAAGTCGGAACTCATATCAAAGCATGAACGATCTCGCACCAGATAAACTCTATCACCTCAAGTAGTTAGGGATTGTTCCGCGTATACTATCGTAAATTGGAATAACTTCAACCCCGATATGCGACTACCGCTTCCATGGTGAGTTATTTCCTAATTGGGGTATTCAGTGCGCTTGCCATCCCAGCAAGCCACCCACTTATGTGTATCGACTATCCCAGTCACGCTTGAGGACCCCAGCGTTCTCCAGTTCATCGGAGTATACACAATAGTGAGAGTGTAACCGAATCCAACGATGTCCTATCTCGATTGGATTCTACGACTCTTGAATATGTTCTAGATCACGGCCTTGGAGATCAGTCCATGGGTTATACCATAGCCCTGTGATCTAAGGACTTCTATCCTTATGCGTAGATATTTATTACATAAGAAAAAGATGACTATTTAATAATGTGCATTTATTAATCGAAATTGAATAGTTTCTTATTTATTACTATAAATGCTAGCCATACAGCTGGCTTGCAGGACACTATTTCTATCAATCTCCCACTTGTCCTAAAGCCAGTCTTTTATGTTCTTGAGTCCCATCTTAAGCAGATGTTTCTCAAATGCCTTTTGAGGCAGAGGCTTCGTTAGCGGGTCCGCTGTATTATCTTCTGAGTCGACACGTTCCATCTTAATGTCTCCTCTACCAATGATATCTCTTATCACGTGGTATCGTCTTTGTACGTTCTTGGATTTCTGATGAGATCTCGGCTCCTTTGCTTGCGCTATTGCCCCATTATTATCACAGAAGATAGTAATGGGCTCAGCGATGCTAGGTATCACATCCAATTCTTGGATGAAGTTCCTCATCCAAACACCTTCCTTTGCTGCATCACACGCGGCTATGTATTCTGCTTCGGTGGTTGAACCTGCGGTAGTGTCTTGCTTGGAGCTCTTCTAGCTCACCGCACCACCATTGAGGCAGAACACGTATCCAGATGTCGACTTGAAGTCGTCTACATCACATTGGAAGCTCGAGTCTGTATAGCCTTCTAATTTCAATTCTCAACCACCGTATACCAAGAACAATTCCTTAGTCCTTCTCAGGTACTTCAGAACTGCCTTTATGTCTATCCAGTGCTGCTCACCTGGATCAGACTGGTAGCGACTTGTAACGCTTAAAGCGTACGCTAAGTCTGGTCTAGTACATAACATATCATACATTATGCTTCCTATTGCGGATGCATATGGTACTCGAGACATATTGCTTCTCTCTTCAGGTGTCTTTGGGGCCATAGACTTAGAGAGTGCAATTCCATGTCTCATTGGAAGCAATCCTCTCTTGGATTCTTCCATGTTAAATCTCTTCAAGATCTTATCTATGTACTGGGATTGGGAGAGGCTCAACAGTCCTTTTGATCTATCTCGGTAGATCCTTATACCTAGTACAAATGATGCTTCTCCTAAATCCTTCATTGAGAATTGTGCAGATAACCATGCTTTAGTTTCGGACAATACTTTCACATTGTTTCCAATGAAGAATGTCGTCAACGTAAAGCACCAAAAATTCAACTGTACTCCCACTGATCCTTTTTGTGCACGCAAGGTTCTAACACGAACCTGATGAATCCAAAAGTTTGGATTGTTTCATCAAAAAGGATGTTCCAACTTCGGGAAGCTTGCTTCAGCCCATAAATGGACCTCTGGAGTTTGCACACCTTGTGTTCATCTCCTTTGGATGCATATCCTTTTGGTTGCTCCATGTAGATCTCCTTGTCAATGTCCCCATTGAGAAAGGCAGTCTTCACATTCATCTGCCATATCTCGTAGTTATACCACGCAACTGTGGCCAGCAAGATCCGAATGGATTTAGACATTGCGACGGGCGAGTAGGTCTCCTCAAAGTCGATACCTGGCCTTTGAGTGTATCCTTTTGCCACTAGTCGCGCTTTGTAGGTTATTACCTCTCTGTTCACTCCAGGCTTTCGCTTATAGATCCACTTGCAACCCACGGGAGTCACTCCCACTGGTGGATCTACCAAGGCCCAGACCTTGTTTGAGTGCATGGAGTCCAATTCGGATTCCATGGCTTCGCGCCACTTTCCCGAGTCTATGTCTAGCATAGCCTCTTCATAAGTCCTTGGGTCGGTTAGAGACCGTCCAGTCTCATGCAGCAAACCGTAGTACCTCTCGGATTCTCTACATTGTCTTTCTGAACAACGAAGTATCGGTGTACTTTCTGGTGCACTTTCATGCTCTTGTTCTCCCACTGCCTGTGGCGACGGGTCAGCTTGTTCGACCTCTTCGGCCTTTTCAGCTTCTGTGACCTCATCTAGTTCTACGTTGTTTTCCTTCTTGTCCACCAAGAAATCCTTCTCTAAGAAGTGTGCGTTCCTCGAGACAAACGTAGTTTGTCTTGTAGGATCGTAGAACTCATATCCTATTGAGTTTTCTGGATACCCCACGAATTTGCATAAAGTGGATTTAGTTTCCAATTTATCTCCCACTAGCTTTTTAACGTAAGCGGGAGATTCCCATATGCGCATGAATGCGTATGAGGGTGCCTTGCCTAACCATAATGCGTATGGTGTCTTTTTTACGGATTTAGAAGGTACCATGTTCAGTATCTTCGTTGCCGTGAGGAGGGCATGTCCCCAAAATGAAAGAGGAAGGTCAGTGGCACTCATCATAGATCGAACCATGTCCATCAAGGTTCGATTCCTTCTCTCTGCTACTCCATTTAATTGGGGTGTTGCAGGATGAGTCCACTGCGATAGTATTCCATGCTCTACAAGATAATTCAGAAATTCATTACTAAGAAATTCTCCACCTCGGTCAGAACGAAGAGCCTTTATCGTATGACCAAGTTGATTCTCTACTTCCATCATGAATTCTTTGAATCGCTCAAAGGCTTCAGACTTGTGTTTCAACAAGAACACATATCCATAACGGCTATAGTCGTCAGTGAAAGTGATGAAGTAATCATAGCCTCCTCGGGCGCTTTTTCTTAGTGGTCCACATACGTCATTATGTATTAGGTCCAATGTTTGTTTGGCTCGCTCAGAATTTCCTTTAAATGGCAACTTAGCCATTCTACCCTTTAAACATGGTTCACAAGTTGGCATTTCATCAATGCGATTAATTTCAATCGCGCCAGATGATGCTAACTTTTGAATCCTTGACTTAGATATATGTCCAAGTCTTGCGTGCCATAATTGGGCAGATATTTCGTTATCTTGTTTCCTTTTGTTTTGTTGTACGTGCATAACTAACTTAGGTGGTTCAATGGTGTATAGTCCATCTTTCAATGTACCAGTGAAAAACAAATTATCATTCATAAATAACGAAAAGGAACCTTTATAAATTGTAAAATTAAAACCTTCATTATCCAAAGCAGGAATAGAAATAATGTTTTTCACCAAACCAGGTACATAAAGAACGTTCCTTAGGACTAATTTATTACCACCTAAATCTAACTCTACTTCGCCAATGGCCTCGGCTGCAGCTCTAGCTCCATTGCCAAAACTCAGGATCCAATCCCCTGGCCTAAGTGGTCTTGTTGTTCCCATCACCTGTAAATCATTACAAAGATGAGAACCACAAGCAGTGTCCATCGGAATTGATGCACAGTTAATTGATAAATTAACATCAACAAGGAATATAGCTCTCCAAGAACTCTTTGCAGTTCCTCTTCCAGTGTCCAGGTTTCTTGCAGTAGAAACATTTTTGTTCACCAGACGAAGCTTTACGCTTCTTTCCCTTCCCTATGGGCCCAGATGGTCCTTTGCCTTTGCTTGAAGAAGCATTTCCCTTCCCCTTCCCTTTCTTCGTCCTTTTGGACTTGGATTGGGTCGAGGTAGCGACCATCACTGGCTTCTCTCTCTTCATAGAAGCCTCGGCAGTGGCGAGCATATTAGCCAACTCGTGAAGTTCAACATCCATCTTGTGCAGGTTGTAGTTCACTACGAATTGCTCGAATGATATTGGCAATGATTGGAGGATTATATCCTGGCAGTAGGTTTTGTCCATCTTTACGTCAAGATGACCAAGCTTTTCAATAAGCCCAATCATCTTGATGCAGTGAGATCGAACATCAGCACCTTCAGCCATCCTCGTTTGTTGCAAAGTCTTGGCAGTTTCATACCGTTCATATCTACTTTGCACCCCAAATAAACCATTCAGGTGCGTGTAGATTTCAAAAGAAGACTTCATATGCTCGTGCTGCTTTTGAAGCTCATTCGACATGGATGCCAACATGAGACAACGTGACTGCAAGTCATCGTCGAGCCACATATCAACGGCTTCTGTCTCAGTGTCATCGGCATCCTTAGCAAGATCGGGAGGGGGCCCATCAAGGATAAAACCTCGCTTTTAAGAAGCGAGAATGATCTTAAGGTTCCTGACCCATTCATGGAAGTTGGATCCAGTTAATTTATTTTGTTCAAGTATGATGGAAATCTGATTCTTAGACATTATATCTACAAAATGACGAAAGAAGAAATAAATACGCAAAAGATTAATTTAAAATGCAAAATTTACAAACATGGTTTTTATTTGTAAATTACTCCCACTATTTTAATCAAAATCTTATGCCCCCACATAAGTTTCGGGAAAAAAATATCCTAGCGGGCTTAAGGCCCAAATGCAATCTCCTAGTACCCACGACTCGTTGGCCATACTATTTGATCCACTTGGTGGTCGACTACGTCGTGAGTTAACCATCGCAGCTAACCCTTAAGTTCATTTAGCCTCGTTTTTTGATATGGACCCATGACTCGTGAGACATCCATACTTACTAGCGTTAAATCATGTCCAATACTCGTGGAGAGAAATAGTTCAATCCTAGACGCCCCACGACTCGTGAGACAGCGCCTAAAACCTTGCTATCCCCTCCCTTGGCACTAAACTCGTACATCGAGGCAATAGACATATCATCTTCCTATAGCTCGACCCACGACTCGTGAGATATCGAGATATATTCATACAATATGCCTAAGACCTAGTAATTGGGTGGGCTCGGACCATAGACTCCATTCATATGCGCCCGATATACGATTTAATATTATAATTGAATTTTAGGTTCAATTGGAGGTTTTACGTTTTTCTTGTGTTAGGTCTCATCAGATTATGCTTTTATCTTGTTTACGTGATCTATTCTAAGCATGCAAGACATACATCAAAGAATAGTAAACATACATCACCTACCAGTATATGATTGATCGATTGCCCATCCTATGCGATACATCACGAGCCATGTGATGGATCAATTGGTCAGTCTAGGGGTGGAAATTAAATATCCTAACTATTACAATTTTCAAACCCATACATCATAGGCCTTCTTGTAATATCCAGCTTGATTGGGCCTCCATGTCCTCCAAGGTTATGGGCCTCCATGTGGATTTCCAAGTCTTCATGAGTTCTTCTTGGCTCCAAGCCTAATCTAAGCCTAGCTTACATATTTAAATGGTCCTATTCTATTACATTTGTTTGCGCAAGCAAGGGCACCAATCAGGCCCATTTAATTACAACCCATAAAATAAATAAACCAAAACTACACAGGGCTTAAGGGCAAAATCGACCAATCCACATATTCACTCAAGAACATGCATAAATTCACATAAGGGCATAAATATAAATTTACCGGCTCCTTTAATTTTAATTAACAAAATTTATCCAAGTAGATTAATTTTGAATTAATAATTAATCTCTAAGATTAATTAACTCTTACTTGAGTTCTAAGTAATCTATAAAACTTATCTTGATTAAAATTGGTTAATTAAGATAGTTTTCAAATCTCCAAGATTCCTATCTTATCCAAAACTTTAAGTTTCCCAATGTTCCTAAATCTCCAAGATTCTCAAGATAATCCTATTTTGACTAGATTAGTTTAATTAAGGTAGTGTTTAAATCTAACAAGATAACTACCTTATCCAAAAACTCCGAGTTTCCTAATCTTCCAAAATTCTAAGATTTTCAGAATTTCCAAAATAGGCAGAATTAGAGTCTAGCGTACTGTTCGCACGCTGCCGTGGGCAGCAGCTCGCGGTGGCCGCGGTGCGCTACCGCGCACCGTCGCGTGCCACCGCGGTTGTATCCAATAAAACCTTTTTTTTTTCCGCTTACCCATGATTTAATTAAGCAGATCTAATCAATTAAATCACAATCTAAAATAAAAACTAACATGATAAAAAATTTCGAATCAAAATTATTCATTAACTCGAAGTTTAACTATACAGTCCTAAAACATGGAAATTTAAAGAACTAGCCACATAAATCAAACATATGATTTAATTCACAGAATTTGCAAATTCATATATATACAAAGCCTAGAGTTGGCTCTGATACCACTGTTGGGATTCCGTAAGATAAACAACCATAGGAACAGCGGAATTTAAAATTTTATATATGAATATTAAAACGACAAGAATAATTAGATCCAAATTATACCTGTCTCCTTGCAAATCCAAGTAGCTCAGCAAAGTCGCGTTTTCTCCCTCGATTGGATTGATCCAAAGTCCTGCTACTAGCGCCCCACGTGTTGCGCCTCTATGAGTTGATACACCACAATATCACGAAAATTAATATATCCTAATCGACTAGAACATAGGGTATATTAATATATAGGATTTAAGAACGACTTTGGAACTAAAATCGAAAACGAAAAATTCTTCCTAAATGGAAGAGGGTTCGGCCGATCTAGTGTGTAGGGAGAGGGAGAGAAAATTTCTTTGCTCAGTTTTTGCTTTTAGAGTTGTGTGTGAGATATGACATCAAGTCCCCTATTTATAGGTATCTCATTAACCTAGTCCTATTAGGATTAGGACTTTAATTCTCCTACATGGGCTATGGCACACGTTAATTAGAAGACCAAGTCTTCCTAATTATCTCATGGCCCAGTTAATTAATTTGATCAGGCTTTATTTAATCTCCCAATTAAATAGCCCAATTAATTAACTACTCTCCCAATTAATTAAATCAGACTCCAAGTATATTTAATTAATTATTCATTCAATTAATTAAATCCAACTTTTAATTAATTAACTCACAAATTAGATTTCAATTTAATTTATGATCTTGATCCAATTCCAATTGGCTCCAATTGGGTCGACCCACCCACTTTAATCGACCCAGTCGACCCAGTCGACTCGGTTGTTCTCTTTTCCTCACTTTCGCTTCATGTGTATTGTGTATGCCCCCGTAGGTTCACCACATAATTGGCCGTGGGTCATAATTAAATATTATTTAATTATTCGAGTAACATATACGCTGAATCAATCGAATACTCTGTCGACTGATCATTCCAAAATTAGCACACCCCTGCCAATTTGGGAATTCTCCCAAACTCCACGGTCGATGTCCAGCCACAAGCCCATGGAGCCCAATCACTGGTGAATTAATTCAGTGAACCTTTTAACTCATTTACAATTTCCATATACGATATAATCTCTCCATCGATCAATCTCCCAATCGAGACTTAAAGGTATGGTCTTTCATCAGTCTCCCTTTTATTTTTGTCTTGACCTTATGTATTCTGGTCTCGAAATAAATTCTCTTTGACTTAATCTTTATGAGCTACTTACATAAAGTCGTCAGATACCTTGGCCAAGGAATTTACCAGAATTAATTTCTCACAGAAATCCATAGGAGAATTTCCCAACCTATCAAGTCGGGTCAATGGATCCTTTGTTGATGATATGAATCTGCATACGAGTTCCTCCATACCCAACATGAGTTCACAGAGACTTTCTGGTGATCTCCAGTCAGTCGGAACTCATATCAAAGCATGAACGTTCTCGCACCAGATAAACCCTATCACCTCAAGTAGTTAGGGAACGTTCCTCGTATACTATTGTAAATTGGAATAACTTCAACCCCGATATGCGACTACCGCTTCCATGGTGAGTTATTTCCTAATTGGGGTATTCAATGCTCTTGCCATCCCAGCAAGCCACCCACTTATGTGTATCGACTATCCAAGTCACGCTCGTGGATCCCAGTGTTCTCCAGTTCATCGGAATATACACAATAGTGAGAGTCTAACCGAATCCAACGATGTCCTATCTCGATTGGATTCTACGACTCTTGAATATGTTCTAGATCACGGCCTTGGAGATCAGTCCACGGGTTGTCCCATAGCCCTGTGATCTAAGGACTTCTATCCTTATGCGTAGATATTTATTACATAAGATAAAGATGACCATTTAATAAAGTGCATTTATTAATCGAAATTGAATAGTTCCTTATTTATTACAATAAATGCTAGCCATACAGCTGGCTTGCAGGACACTATTTCTATCAACTTGTAGCGGATTTTGTAAGTGTTCTTCACAAGTATTTTTGTCAATCTAAAAATGATTTTATCCGCAGTTTTTGCAAACTCCTTTTTTAAAATATTTTTAAACAGTTTTCTCAAGTGTTCTTATGCGCTTTGAAAATATGTGATCTTACGCGATTTCGCTTGTTCGATTAAGGGTGGGATGTAATGCAATAATAATAATAAATAAAGGAAAGTAAAGACCAAAGTAGTTGTATTCGAATTGACTGAGTACAAATACAAGTATTCAAGGGTCCTATTCGAGCATTATTGGATGCCGTACAAGCTAGAGGGCGAAATACATATAATTCTAAGCCTACATTCCCAAGCGGTTCCGAGCAGTAGCTTCGAGGAGGGAGCACCTGGAAAATCGTGTCTGGTGTCATAAATGCATGGGGTATTTATAGTTGAAATCGGGGTCCAGGTGGTCCACCCGCAGACATGCAATTCTCATGCCCATAAGTTTGGATCAGAGCTTGGCCCAACAGTAACCTTGGATCCTGGGCTGTCTTGTATTTACGGTATTTGGGCATCGGGGTCGAACTCGATCTTTCGAGATAACTACTGCTCGATCTCGTAGGATTGTAGAGAAAGGCAGAGCCCAAGATATCCCTCATCAATAATCCCCCACTTCTCGAGCGTAAAGTTGAGCTTAAGCTCGAAGAAGTATGTATAACCAAGGACAAAGAGGTAGGATGAATCGCCCTCGGCTTAACGTTTCGGGTATGCCTCATTAAAAACCTGACTCGGAAAAACCCTTCTGGGATAAAAACCGGGTCAGGGAAAAAGAGTGCATATCTAAGAAACTTCATAATAGCGCCGTCCTGACATCGTCCTTGTTGTTCGCTGTGTGGATCTTCAATTTAGGAATTCCAGAAAGTACGGGGGCTGTAGGTGCAATTTCTGAAAATATGACTTTAAATTTACCTCAAGGGAGTTCAACCGTCGCGGTTACTCGGGGACCGATTTGCAATTTCCCATTTTGTCCCTGTATATATATAGTTATACGGAGGGTCGCTGTTCCACAAAGATTCTGAGTAGAAAATTTTAGATCGGAGCAGACAGGTCGATAAGTGAGTTCTAGCAGCCATTTTCGAGCAGTCTTCCTATATTCATTATGTCAAGTTCAATAGACTTGAAAGGAAAACCTCCTTTGGAGGAGAATGAGGCCGATAACCGAAAAGGAAAAAAGGTTGTAGAAACTCGATCATCTGAGATCGAGAATCGGCAAAGCTCGAGTTCCGCCTCGGATTCCAGCGGGGAGGAGCGGGAATCCAATTCTGAAACGGAAGATAGCGAAGATGAAAACTCGGGCGAAGCGACAGTCTCTGATGAGGAAGATGTAGAGGATGGGGAGCTTCCTTTGGGGAAAAACGAGCAGAAAAAATATAGATTGAACCGTAATGTGGTGGTCATGATCTTTGACTGGGAAGAGCCCTCGACTAGTGCAAGTCTAAACATGACCGAGGAGAGGGCAGATGAGATCGTCTGTTCTTATAAGGAAAAGGATCTGAACCAATTGCAGGAAGAATTTAGCCAATATATAGGCGCCGGTTTCTCGATTGTGCTTCCTACTTCTGATCAACAGGTTACCGACCCTCCCGCGGGTTGTCAAGCCTTCTATTCTAAACATTTCCATTATGGCCTACGCATCCCCTTCCCTCCTCTGATAGAAAACCTTCTGGACGCTTTCGAGTTGACTCCTTGCCAGATCTTACCGAATTCAATCGGTTTAATTATAGCCTTTTGCGTGCTGATGAAAGCCAAAGGGAAAAAGGCGGCCTTTCAGAACTTTTGGCGGATATTCCAGATGAGTGCTTCCACTTCTTCGAACGCAGGTTATGTATATTTTTCTCAGAGACCAAAAATTTCGATCTTATCGGCCAACGTCAGCAGCAATTTGAAAGGATGGAAACAAGAGTTCTTCTTTGTTCGAGGACCAGAATCTCCGCCTTCTGAAGATAATCCCGAGCCTACCCCCTTCAATTGGCCTGGAGCAAAGAAGTGGATATACGGTAAACGCCGTCTCGTGGGGAGTATGAAAAATGAGATAACAAATAAATTTCTGCAGTCTCTTCGTGCTGACCCTCATCAGACCGCGTTGATGACTCAGGAAGCGGTCTTGCGATTGGCCGAGCTCAGTAGTTGCACTTTTCCTGCCGATCCGATCGAATATGGGAAGGCTCAGATCGATCCCGCTAACCCCCCTTCCACGTTAGCTGATATTGTCGATAAATTCCGTACATCGGTAGCTGGTCCACATGTTGCTTCCTTTTCCAAGGGTAATAAAGGTCGGCCTCGTCCTCAAACGTCAACAACTTCTCGGAAAGCGAAAAAATCCAAGGCCCAAGTTGGGATCACGTCAACCTCAAACGCCTTGGTGATTATTCCCCCAATTTCTGAAGTAGGAACCACTCGGTCTCGGTCCGAGGCGGAGGGGATCTCCAACTCCTAGGGTCCCGGTATCCTTCGATCTGTTTTTCCGACTGTATCCTCTAATCCGAGCGATGAGGGGTACAATAGCTATACTCTCCTGGAGAATCGTGCCAGAGAGATTTTGCAGGTCAGGATGGCTCGCAAAAGAAGTAACGATGTTCCTGAGTCCTCCAGGAGAGTCAAACCCTTTGGTCGAGGACCGAATCCTATATCATGTCGGGCTGGCCATTCTGAGCCAGATTTGGCTGATTTCATCGAGGACCATCTGCAAGGACCTAGGGCGACTGGATACTCGGACTGTGGGACTGTTGAATCTGATTTGGGCCCCGAGGGTGAGCACACGGTGGATAAATCTCTTCGGATGTTCCTGGCCGGAAGATTCAAGGATGACACTATCCAATCTTTTGTTAAGAAAGATTTTGAGATACTAGGCGATTATGCCCATGCTCATCAAAGGGTACTGTCTTATTCTGAAAGTTTCTAGCTTTTACCTTATGATTCTTATTTTGTGTTTTTACATATCTTCTTCTTTGCAGGCCGGAGACCTGTTTACTCAAACCGCTCTCCGACTGGCCGTATTGAGTGAAGAGTCTCAGGCAGTTCAGAAAGCCCTATACAATGTTCTGAAGGATGAAGCTACGAAGGCCAGTCAGCTAGAGGATGACAAAATTAAATTGTCTGAGGTCGAGATAGAACTCGAGAGGACTAAGAAGGAGTTGGAAGCGAAGAGGGCCTTAGAGGGTGAAGTGGAGAAATTAAAGCTGGAGCTTGAGCAAACCAAAGTGTCCGCCGAACAGTTTTATGAGCGGGGTCGAGCCGAAGCCAGGCTTCCCGCCATAAGGGAGTTCCTGAAGTCTCCGATCCTTGATGCCTTGGTTCGCTTGCGGTCGGGAGAAATTAATCAAGCCTTTTATTATAAAGGAGCTCAGCACCTCCTTACAGCCGCTAAGATTGAAGGCGCCCTTGACGACTACCTTCCTAACATGAATCCTTATAAGAATATCTTCGGTAAAGATTATAAAGCGTCTTCCCTTCCTCCTAAGCTCGAGGATCTTGCCGCTCATGAGTTTGCTCCTTTTCTTGAGGAATTTGGTGCGCCGATGCCAAATCCTGATGCGCTCGAAGCCCAATCCGAAAGCGAAGATGTGGATATCGAAGGGGATTCACGCGATCAGAGGGAACAAGGCACTCCTTCTTCTGGTTCGAGTAAATCTGCGTCTGATGCGCAAAGTCATGATGGAGAAGGCAGCAGCTCGAGTAAAGGTGATTCTGACGGCTCGGAAAACGATTCTAGCGCAACAGAGGAACAAGACAGATCGAACCATGGTTCGGGCGTGAAGGAATCTAACCAGTAATGATTGCTATGTAATAGGACTGACTTAGCGAACCAATGTACTTGTATACTTATAATCTTTTGCTCTTGCCTATTTAGTGGATGCTTGAATTTGAATTTCTTTTCTTTATGCTATTTTTAGGCTATTGCCTGTTTGAACTTTCTGTTGAATTTTATAACGTCACTCTTGCGTATTCAGCTGCGTCATTGAATCTTTCTTGGGAGTAGTGATTTACCAATTATTGCAATTTGCATGATGCAGTTTCTCTTATAAATAGCAAGGCCACTTTATGTTGCTTTCGCACTGATATTGCTCACAGTGTTCGGAGCTTCCTAAAAAATTATTTCGCTTGGATCTTTACCCGAAAATCGAGAGATGAATAAAAATTCGTACGCTCTCGTGATTTCTTCCACGCCTTTCTCCAGGCCAAGCGTCGGTAGAAAATCAAGGAAAAGGAATCGATCATCATCAATTACATCCATTAGTTCTGATCTGCAAAACTTTCATGAGGGAAATAAATATTCGACCGCTGCCCTTTCTTCATGCTTGAAAACTAGGGGCTCCAATAAGAGAAAAAAGGTTTCTTTTGCGGAGGATGTAATTGGGCGCGTTCCTTTTCAATCCGAACCTTCGTTAGTTGGAAGATCTTTGTCTAAAAGATACATAGCTCCTTTTGATAAAGTGTCGCTCGAGAAATCTGACCTGACCCTTCTTCGGGCCGACGTTTCTACCTCCGAGGCGGTCTTCTCGACTGGAGAATATTCCTCGATCTTGTTCTGTTCTGGGTTGGAATCCCTTGCCCAAGTAATTCTAACTTCTTTATCATGACTCTCTAATTTATTTATTTCTGCCATAACTTATTTTCTTATAAGTTCAGGCTGGTAAAGTCTTCTCTAGGCTTTATGCGTTAGCCAAGCATGAGATCGAACAACGAGCTTCTATTTCGCTCGAGCTGATCGGGAAAAAGATTGAGCTGGAACGTGCACTGGAAGCTAATAGATTTTTCAAGGAGAGATTGTCTCAGGATAAGTTAGTTTCGGAATTAGAGAGACTCAAAGATATCTACGAACGTGAGAAGAGAAGCTCTGAGCTTCGTGAGAAAGAAGCTTACATCTGCGGGTATACTGATCGTAGTGCTGAAGTTCGAAAGATCCTTTTCGAAAATAATTTCGTTCAGTAATACTGTGGTTTTCCTTTGTATTATGAGCTTGCTCAGATTTTTCTTTGTTGTAACACCGTCTTTGTTGTAACGATTTTCCTTTCTTGTTGTAGTATAACCCTTGTTGTAATGATAATATAATATTTGCTGGAATGATATTCGCTGTCTCTCTCTCTCTCTTTTTTATTTTTTTTAGTCCCTTATTTCTCGGGAAGTGAAACGGTCAGAGCTTTTAATGCTCGTATCGTGGCCATTCAGCCTAAGAGATCTATACCGTTGATGCCGAATCCTTTCCCCTATATATAGTTCTAGATTTACTCTCATTTTTTACTTGTCTGTAAATGTCTCGTTCGATCGATATGGTTGTGTTTTTACCTTCGTCGATCAATTCCATACTCCATTCAATGTCAGTGATTATAGCATTCGAGATTTTTATTCGAACCTTCTTTTCCGAACTCTTCGGAGTTCCCCTATGATAAATTTTCGGCTAGGGTATCGACAGGCGAAAAGAACCACGACTAGGGTACCGGCAGGCGACCTGCTCTCTCTGATTCCAAATCTTTGAGTCGGTCTCGACCTCCTGTACCCTGTCCTCTATCCAGTTGGGATAGTGGGTCTACTGCTGGAGGGGTTTTCCTGCTCTCGATCTCCAAGTCTTCGAGGCGACTTCTTGAAAGGTGTGGCCTTCGAGTTTACTAAAAGCGCCTCCAACTGGAGTTGCTTCCCTGTTTTTCGATTTGGTCCTTCATGGGCTTGTTTGCAAGGAAGCACTGGATGAAGGGTAGAAGTGTACCAGCCTCACTTTCCTCCTTCGGGTATCCATAGGGAATAACCATTTGTAGTAGGGTTGGACTAGATGTAAAATATTCCGATTAGCTCAATTTCTTGAATGTAACAAGAGTTCACATGTAATTTATCTGAAAATTTATGAATGAATATCTTCTTTTATATTGTTGTTGATCTCTGAATTCGTTCTCCGTAATTTGCAATTTTCACGAGATAGTCATTGAGATTCATAATTAATTTGAAGTTCGATCTTTCAACTCTTGAATCTTTCGCGAGATATTTCTCATAATTTAGGTCCTTTTTCGGCGCCATAGTCGTCGTGGAGAAATTATATAATAGAATTTAGATCAATCTTCAATAGAATGTTTGTTTCGATCTAAGGGGCATAGCAGAGGCTTTCACCCTTAGTTGTTTTTAGAGCATCTTCAGCTCGAGGGTCCTAGCAGAGGCTTTCACCCTTTTAATAATTTCGATCTAAGGGGCATAGCAGAGGCTTTCACCCTTAGTCGTTTTCAGAGCATTTTTAGCTCGAGGGTCCTAGCAGAGGCTTTCACCCTTTTAATAATTTCGATCTAAGGGGCATAGCAGAGGCTTTCACCCTTAGTCGTTTTCAGAGCATTTTTAGCTCAAGGGTCCTAGCAGAGGCTTTCACCCTTTTAATAATTTCGATCTAAGGGGCATAGCAGAGGCTTTCACCCTTAGTTGTTTTTAGAGCATCTTCAGCTCGAGGGTCCTAGCAGAGGCTTTCACCCTTTTAATAATTTCGATCTAAGGGGCATAGCAGAGGCTTTCACCCTTAGTCGTTTTCAGAGCATTTTTAGCTCGAGGGTCATAGCAGAGGCTTTCACCCTTTTAATAATTTCGATCTAAGGGGCATAGCAGAGGCTTTCACCCTTAGTCGTTTTCAGAGCATTTTTAGCTCAAGGGTCCTAGCAGAGGCTTTCACCCTTTTAATAATTTCGATCTAAGGGGCATAGCAGAGGCTTTCACCCTTAGTCGTTTTCAGAGCATTTTTAGCTCGAGGGTCCTAGCAGAGGCTTTCACCCTTTTAATAATTTCGATCTAAGGGGCATAGCAGAGGCTTTCACCCTTAGTCGTTTTCAGAGCATTTTTAGCTCGAGGGTCCTAGCAGAGGCTTTCACCCTTTTAATAATTTCGATCTAAGGGGCATAGCAGAGGCTTTCACCCTTAGTCGTTTTCAGAGCATTTTTAGCTCGAGGGTCCTAGCAGAGGCTTTCACCCTTTTAATAATTTCGATCTAAGGGGCATAGCAGAGGCTTTCACCCTTAGTCGTTTTCAGAGCATTTTTAGCTCGAGGGTCCTAGCAGAGGCTTTCACCCTTTTAATAGTTGGAGAAAAATAAAGCTCGATAATAGATGAATATAGATCGAGAATATCAGAATATGACGAATAAATAAGAATTTAGGCGAAATAAACTTTCATTTAATAAATACTCAGTCTGAATAAACATTCGTCGAATAACTCAATCGAAATGAATCTTCATTGAACATGTAATCTACTAAATTGCTAGAGACAAAGAAAATAGAACAAGATAACTAAAAGGTAGAACCCTCGAATGTAACTATCTTCCATAATATCTTCTCAAATTAACCGCATTCCATGCTCGAGGCAGTATCTCCCCGTTAGGATGAGCAATCTTGTAAGAACCTTTTCTTCCAACTTCCACGATCACAAAGGGGCCCTCCCAATTGGGCTGTAGTTTTCCGACGTGCTTTGATACTTCCACCTTTTTGAGCACCAAATCTCCTACCTTGAAAGATCGAATCCTGACATTTCGATTATAAGACTTTTCCATGTTGGCCTTGGTGGCTTGGATTTTCAATTTTGCGCGGTCCCTTCGACCATCCGCATGATCAACATCCATTTGCCTCAGAGATTGGTTTTCTTCAGGATCATAAAATTCGACCCTGGGAGATGGTATAAGATTTTCTACTGGGATAACAGCCTCCGATCCATAAACCAAACTGAATGGAGTTTCTCCGGTTGCCGCTTTAACTGTTGTCCTATTGGCCCATAATACTCCGGGCAGTTCATCCAGCCATTTTCCCTTTGCCTCCGATAAGCGCTTCTCCAGAGATCGAACAATCTCCCGATTTACTACTTCAGTTTGTCCATTGGCCTGAGGGTGGCCAACAGACGCGAAATTCTGTTGTATTCCGAACTTTTCACACCAATCTGTGATCTTTTTTCCTGCAAACTGTGTTCCGTTATCTGATATCAGAACCCTGGGGATTCCGAACCTGCAGACTATATTTTTCCATAGGAAATTGATAACTTGAAACTGGGTGATTTTGGTCAAAGCAACACATTCGACCCATTTGCTGAAATATTCCACCACCACTAGTACATAATTTTTTCTGGCTCGTGCGGTTGGGAAAGGCCCAACAATATCAATGCCCCATTTGTCTAAGGGCCAACAAATAGGAATTGAATGCATATGCTCGGCCGGTTGGTGAATTAAGTTTGAATGAATTTGACAGTGATGGCATTTGTTCACGTAATTGACAGAATCAGAAAAAAGAGTAGGCCAATAATATCCAGACCTTGAGCATTTAAGAGCTAATGCTCGAGCGCCACAATGATTTCCCGCTTCCCCTTCATGAGCTTCTCTTAAGATGGCATTGTAGTATGATTCGTGGATACATTTCAATAGAATTCCCGAAGAAGACCGCTTATAGAGTTGATTGTCCATCAAAGTAAATTACGGCGCTCTATATTTGATTCTCCGAGCCTCATTTGCATTCTCCAGAAGTTTTCCATCCTTAAGATAGGCGATAAGAGGGTCGCTCCACGACTTGCCTGGCTCTTTAATCTCCATAACATCGATTGCGGGGGCTGCATCTAACTCGATGGCAGACATATTTGATAGCAGCCAAGTGATCGTCCTCTCAGTTTTTCCGTCAGCCAGTCCTGTGAACTTTGATAATATGTCTGCCCAGAGATTCTCCTCTCTTGGTATGGGTTGAATGTCAAACTTATCGAACTCTGAGATTAACCTCTTCGTTTTGTTCAGATATTTAATCATGTTGAATTCTCTAGCTTCGTGAGTGCCTTTTACCTGCCTGTGAACAAGTTCTGAATCTGTTAGTACAACAATCGATTTTACCTTTGCCTTAATGGCCATCTCTAATCCAGCTATCAACGCTTCATATTCGGCCTCATTGTTGGTGACGACAAAATCCAAAGTTATCGCATAACTAAGGTCTTCGGCATTGGGCCCTTGGAAATGAATCCCAGCTCCACCTCCTTCTTTGGTCGAAGATCCATCCACATGCATCAGCCAGGTTTGATTTTTTGCTTCTTCCACCATACCCAATTCCGAGGTCGTTCCTTCTTTCCCGTTTGATATGTTGGTGGATTCGAGCACAAAGTCAGCTAGCACCTGTGCTTTTACGGCGACACGTGGTTGGTATTCGATTTCGAACTGGCTGAGCTCTATCACCCACTTTATTAACCTGCCCGAAGCTTCTGGCTTGGATAGAACCTGTCTTAACGGTTGATTAGTCAAGACAATAATCTTGTATGTTTGAAAGTAGGGCCTTAACCTCCGGGCAGCCACAATTAAGGCAAGTGCGAATTTTTCAATCTCCATATAGTTCTTCTCGGCACCATGCAACAATTTACTCAAATAGTAAACTGGCTTTATGCTCAGCTTTATCAAGTTTGACCAGGACCGAGCTAATGGTTTCTTCTGACACGACTATGTACAAATATAGGGGTTCACCTTCACATGGTTTTGCTAGCATTGGTGATGAGGTCAAGTACGCTTTCAGTTCTTCGAAAGCCTTATCGCATTCAGTATTCCACTCGAAATTCTTAGATTTACGCAATAGTTTGAAGAAAGGTAAACTCTTGTCAGCAGATCTAGAGATAAATCTATTCAACGAAATAATTTTCCCAATCAAACTTTGAACGTCTGAGAGTTTCCTCGGTGGATGGAGATCAGTGATTGCTCGGATTTTTTCAGGGTTCGCTTCGATTCCCCTCTCATGGACTAAATACCCGAGGAATTTTCCTGATCGGACTCCAAATGTGCACTTTGCTGGATTTAACTTCATCCCATACTTCCTCAGAATTTGGAAACACCTGTCAAGATGGTCAATATGATCCTCTTCGGACATGCTTTTTACGAGCATGTCATCTACGTATACTTCCATGATTTCTCCTATCAACTCTTTGAACATCATGTTGACCAACCTCTGATATGTTGCGCCGGCGTTTCTTAAACCAAAGGGCATAACGATGAAGCAGTACACTCCACGCTCGGTGATAAACGCCGTTTTGTCCTGATCTCTTTCATTCATGAAGATCTGATAAAATCCTTGAAAGGCATCCATCATGCTGAATAACACAAATCGCGCAGTGGAATCTACGAGCATGTCAATTCGAGGTAAGGGGTAAGGGTCCCTTGGACATAACTTGTTCAAGTCGGTAAAATCGTTACACATTCTCCACTTATTCTCAATCTTTTCGCCCTTGGAGACTAGGACCACATTGCATAGCCATTCCGTGAATTTGATTTCCTTGATTTGTCCTGCTGCTAGCAATCTATCGACCTCCGCGTTAATTATCTTGTCTTTTTCGCGTCCGTGATTGCGCTTCTTCTGTCTCACTGGTCTGGCCTTTGGGTCAATATTTAAGGAAGGCGTTATCACACGCGGGTCAATTCCTACTATGTCATCCGAGCTCCAGGCGAAAATATCCATATTTTCCTGCAAGAATCCGACGAGCTTTGCTTCCATGCCATTACTCAATTCCGTTCCTATTTTTGTGAATTTTTCCGGAGATCCAGGGACCAAATTCACCTTTTTGTGGTCAGGTGCTTGCACACTCATGTCAACAATTCTTCCTTTCTTTCCATCTAGTCTTTCATAATCGGGAATTGGAGTTTCGGAGTTAGAGACCAATTCACTTATCTTTCTTTTGCCAGGGAGCTCGGGCTCCACTTTCTCCTTGATAGTTAAGGACGAACTGTAACATTCCCAGGCCATGTATTGGTCGTTCCTCATTTCTCCTACTCCTCCCTCAGTTGGGAACTTTATCTTTTGATGGTAGGTAGATACGACAGCCTTAAAAATATTCAGAGCAGGTCTTCCCAAGATGGCATTGTAAGCAAATGGCGTATCCACCACTAGGAACTTGATCATTCTCGTGACATTCTTTGGTTTGATCCCTAGGGTGGTTCTCAAGAGTATGGTCCCGAGCGGAATGATTTCCGACCCCCCGAAACCGACCAAAGGGGTGGTTACCTTATCCAAACGTGGATGACAGAGGTTCATTCTAGTAAGAGCTTCCGACGAAATTATGTTTGCCGAGCTCCCATTATCAACCAGCACTCTTTTGACCTCGAAATTAGCAATATTTAGAGTCAATACCATGGAAAAGTCTGGATTGTCTTCATTCGTATCCCAACTAACGTCCGCGGGTCGATCTGCCTCACTAAAGCTGATGACTTGGTTTTCCATCGATGGAAACTCCAAAGATAGAATTTCCTTTTTTGTGGATACTCCTGCCCTGATTGACCTTAAAGTCCTCTTTCTGGCATTCCTACTATCTCCTCCCGCCGGTCCGCCAGCAATCATGTTTATCACGCCGTTCGACTGTTCTTCTACCTGGCTTCGGATTTGCCTTTGCCGATCGTTAAATTTTTTCGGACTACGGGATCTGTAACGATTGTTATAGTTGCCATTTTTAACAAATTCTTTGAGTATCCCTTGGGTGATTAATTTTTCTATCTCGACCTTCAATTGATAACAATTTTCCGTACTATGTCCTCGAGCTCGATGATATCGACAGTACTGGTCATATCCAGGCGCACCCGGCCTTGCCTGCGTGATCCTCTGGGCTTCCGGAATTAAATTCCCTTCTTCCAACATGGTCAGCACTTCTTCTTTTGAACTGTTAAGCTCTGTAAATTGAATTTTACCCGATCTCGGAGCTCGATTTCGATCATAAGGAGCTCCGTATGAATTCGGACCTTGGGGCGGCATATGCGGCTTAAAAGTGTTGATTCGCTGCCAAACGGATCCTTTGTTCGATCCTCCATAGTCACCTGGTTTAGGGATCGGTGCCCGATCTTGTTTCTTGTTGAGATGAAATTTATCTACGTGCGAGCTTTTTAATTTGTTCATCTCTTCTTGTATCATATACTTTTCAGCAATTTCCATTATCCGTTCGAAGGATTTTGGTTGCTTTCTACATAATGCATTTCCAAATTGGGTGCTCCTAGTCAGCTCAAACATTAGGGAGGACAGATACTCGATCTGCGGAGTATCCACCTTCAAGAGCTCGATACTAAATCTTGCCAGCCATTGCCTCAACGTCTCTCCTTCCAATTGTTTCACAGTGCCCAGGTGATTCGCCGGCAATCTTGGCTTCCTTTGGCTAGCGAATTGATGTTTCAGCTTATCGCAGAATTCTTCAAAAGAAAATATGGAGTTGGGAGGTAACTTCCCGAACCAATCAAGAGCAATCCCTTCAAAAGTATTGACCATAATCTTGCAACAGAAATCTTCCGAGTGTCCGTACAAGTTCATCACATTGACAAAGCTGTTAATGTGTTCTCCGGGGTCGGTAGTCCCGTTATACCGTGGGAGCCTAGTTGGCACCGTCTCTGTTTTTCGAGCTTCGCGTATTTCTCGACAAAATGGTGAGCAGCGCATGATATTATTCGAGACCTCCCTCTCTCGTAGGTTTCCTCTAATCAGAGCATTCCCCGCTTGCCTGGCAGCCTGATTAGTGAAGGGAATTTCTATCATAGTATCTTGCTCTTCCAATTTTTTAGTCACCCTTTCCTGTACTATTTTCTCCAATTCTGATTCGGTAATTCTCTTGTATGTTGGTTTGTTTCTTATCATGTCGCCGGCGGTGTGACTTTCCCCCATAACTGAATCCTCCAGATTGTGCACTCGTGCATGTGGGTTTTCAGATCGGGCATTGACTTTCGAGGGTGCAGCCCGACGTGGATGCGTCGATGGGGCATGCGAAATATCGTTTTCCTTCTGTAAGTTCGATGAAGGTATCACTGGTCTTCCCTGAACTC
Source organism: Penstemon eatonii (assembly GCA_038501285.1). Classification (NCBI taxonomy): domain Eukaryota; kingdom Viridiplantae; phylum Streptophyta; class Magnoliopsida; order Lamiales; family Plantaginaceae; genus Penstemon; species Penstemon eatonii. The sequence continues at coordinate 52,568,288 of CM076710.1, read as the reverse complement.
CTGGTTGGTCGACAGGTGATTGATTTGCCCTTCCGCTATTCATGAATTCCCTGCACATTGTGCCTATTATAGATCTTAAATCACCAATGGTCGTGTGTATTGGAATGTTATCCTGCGGAATCGCTGGCGGCACCTCTGGTTGTTGTTGAGCGGCGCGTGATAGATTATCAGGTTCATTGTTGACAGAATTTTGTGCTCCCGCTGCTTGGGAAGGCTCTCCTCTAACATACGTATTTCTCCTCGTAGTAGGCATATTTCGATCTAAGACTCGAACAGGGCCCCACGGTGGGCGCCAATTGATCTTACGCGATTTCGCTTGTTCGATTAAGGGTGGGATGTAATGCAATAATAATAATAAATAAAGGAAAGTAAAGACCAAAGTAGTTGTATTCGAATTGACTGAGTACAAATACAAGTATTCAAGGGTCCTATTCGAGCATTATTGGATGCCGTACAAGCTAGAGGGCGAAATACATATAATTCTAAGCCTACATTCCCAAGCGGTTCCGAGCAGTAGCTTCGAGGAGGGAGCACCTGGAAAATCGTGTCTGGTGTCATAAATGCATGGGGTATTTATAGTTGAAATCGGGGTCCAGGTGGTCCACCCGCAGACATGCAATTCTCCGGCCCATAAGTTTGGATCAGAGCTTGGCCCAACAGTAACCTTGGATCCTGGGCTGTCTTGTATTTACGGTATTTGGGCATCGGGGTCGAACTAGATCTTCCGAGATAACTACTGCTCGATCTCGTAGGATTGTAGAGAAAGGCAGAGCCCAAGATATCCCTCATCAATATGCAAGAAAGCAATGCAATGTAAAGACACCAGAATTTCTATAGTGGTTATATGGATAAAAATCCTTTGGTCCATTTTTCCAAGTCACAGAGATCTTGGGTTATACTATAATCACACTGATTACAATATACTCTGCTTGCGCCGAATAACAAATGAACAGGCCACAAGTTCGTTATGGAAAATCACGAAGTACTATACTACAAAGCTTTATCACTCACAATGCTTGAATTTTGAGACTTAAAAAATTCTGCTTCGATTTCTCTTAGTTGTGTTGTTGTAGTAGTGTCTCTAACTCTTGAATCACGAACTATTTATACTTGAGTTTGAATTATGTCCGTTGAAGAGAGACATAATTTGATTCCTCGAGTACTGGTCCCCCCATTTTCATTAACGGCTCTCTGCAACTGTTCGCACTGTACACTTTGTTGTACTTTTTTTGTAAGTCGCATTAAATGCACTAAGATGATACGAGGATTTCTTCAATCATTTGCCATAAATACCCTCATTCTTCAGCATTTATTACTCCAAGTGCATTTATTACCTTTGAGATGACTTGCTGATCACTTTCACTCAGTTGATTGAATCTTCTCGTCTGATGAACACTTAGTTGATCCTAAACTGAACTCATCTGATTTGAGTCGGCTGAAATTTACCAATTTGATTCCTTTCTTCAGCAACAGATCAGTAGTCTTCCGGACCGCAACATTTGACCCTTCTGATAGTTTTCTTTAATGGTCAAAATCTTCTAAGGGATTGTCTAAGCTTCCATTAATTAGCGGATAATGATGTTTTGAAAATCTTCAAAACCTTCCTATAAATTTAGTCTTTATCTTCATCCTCATCCAACATAATCTATGACTTGAAACGGTTTCAAGATCACGACATTAGAGACTGTTTCATGATTGAAGTCAAATCAAAGTGAATCGTCGCATAGTCGAATGTGATCTTAGGATTTCTTCCAATAGCTTAGATACGTTCGCGAGAGATGAAGTTGGCCATTGTTTAACTACTTACTACAAATAAACGGGCGTATTAATTATTAAACCATAAGAAGATAGTCCACTTACAAGCTAATTTAGATTGTCTTCATGGGCACTATCCTATCAGGAAATATAGGAATATCGATCTAGTACTCTGATCTACATAAAAGGATTTTTAATAATGCAAGTGGGGATGCGCTGTAATTTTCGGAATATTCTACCCTTCTATATACTAGTGGAATAGACTTGAAGGCCCTTAGAAAAGAGCGAGAACAGTAATTTTTCAAAATTTTCGGGTAGATTTAAGGATTATTGTCTAACGAGCTTTGCGTTATCGAACAAAAAATTTACAAAATTAACATAAATACTTATGTCTAAAGACAGCATAAGTCAAGCAGATAACTTTAAAATAATATCTACAAAAAGTGTCTTCACATAAATTAAAGAAGTAAAATACAAATATACAGATCAACTACAAAGAGATAAAAATTATGCTACTGGAAATGGATTTATGAGAATATCATCTCATCTTTCTTCTCCTTTTCCAAACTATTTCGTCCTTCGCTTTCATTATATGTCGACTCGTTGCCCGTGGATTTCGAGGAGTCCTTGGAGTTAGCTTATTAATAGCTTTCATTATATGTCGACTCGATGCCCGCGGCTTTCGAGGAGTGCATTGAGTGAGCTTATTAATAGCTTTCATTATATGTCGACTCGATGCCCGCGACTTTCGAGAATTGCTTGGAGTTAGCTTATTAATAGCTTTCATTATATGTCGACTCGATGCCCGCGGCTTTCAAGGAGTGTTTGGAGTTAGCTTATTAATAGTTTTCATTATATGTCGACTCGATGCCCGCGGCTTTCGAAGAGTGCTTGGAGTTAGATTATTAATAGCTTTCATTATATGTCGAGTCGATGCCCGCGGCTTTCGAGGAGTGCTTGGAGTTAGCTTATTAATAGCTTTCGTTATATGTCGACTAGATGCCCGCGGCTTTCGAGGAGTGCTTAGAGTGAGTTTATTAATAGCTTTCATTATATGTCGACTCGATGCCCGCGGCTTTTGAGGAGTGCTTAGAATGAGCTTATTAATACGATCTGTCGATTTGCTGCAACATATGTAATTTGAACAGAACTCATGGATTAGATCAAAATAAAGTAAGGAATATAATGAAGGCTTATCAAAATACAAGCGTAGGGCAATCTCGAGCATAGAACTTCTTGAGATTTCTTCCATTCCATGTTTTCTCAAAACGCAGCTTGTTCATCGTTTTTATCTTCACTGCTGTTGGCTTTCCCCATGCCGACTTTTGCTTTCGCGATTAATCCTCTTTTATTGTCATTGAGGAAACTCGAGATTTCCTTCATCCGCTCGAGCTATCCATTCTTTTTCAGCTTCATTGAGCAGAGCTCTCAAGTCATCCATAGTCATTTGGGCGATCTCGGGCGCAGGGGGCCTGGATGGTTCTCCGTCTTTCCCCGATAAACAATTTTGATTCCTGGGAGGAATTCTATCTCCTTTACCCTCCCTGAGTTGGTCTTGGTTTCCATTCTGTTCTCGAGCAAGAGTGGTCATCGAACGCGTAGTCATCTTTATTCGATTCAGAGTTATTGTTTCCCACAGACGGCGCCAATTGATGAGTGTGTTTTGGTTGTATTATAAAATTTAGGATAATCGAGTGAGGTGGTATCAGGTTTAACACATCTCTCCAATATGAAGATAGGTAGATCGAACAAACCTCTCTTCTTTCTCGGGGATCGAAACCTGCAATCAAAGACAACCACATCAGGTTAATGCCGGTGGTTACCCGGCAATAACCCTCCGATGCTTAAGTAAGTGTCGAGTTCGAGATGGATGAAATGGGTAGTTAATACTCGGGTAAGGGAATGCATACCTCTTTTCTGTAATTAATGAGGGATATTTATAGCTTTTCGCACGGGTTAATGGATCGGATCCTGACAAGACATTTTGGTTATAGCAAATGGGTTGCGATAGGACATATTAGGTCAAGATCGGATCCAACGTATTTGATTCGAGGAGTGCTTGGAGTGAGCTTATTAATAGTTATATGTCGACACGATGCCCGCGGCTTTCGAGGAGTGCATGGACTTAGATTATTAATAGCTTTCACTATACTTCGACTCGATGCCCGCGGCTTTCGAGGAGTGCTTGGAGTTATCATATTAATAGCTTTCATTATATGTCGACTCGATGCCCGCGGCTTTCGAGGAGTGCTTGGAGTGAGCTTATTAATAGCTTTAATTATATGTCGACTCGATGCCCGCAGCTTTCGAGGAGTGCTTGGAGTGAGCATATTAATAGGTTTCATTATATGTCGACTCGATGCCAGCGGCTTTCGAGGAGTGCTTGGAGCTAGCTCATTAATAGCTTTCATTATATGTCAACTCGTTGCCCGCGGCTTTCGAGGAGTGCCTGGAGTCAGCCTATTACAAGCTTTCATTATATGTCGACTCGATGCCCTCGGCTTTCGAGGAGTGCTTGGAGTGGGCTTATTAATAGCTTTCATTATATGTCGACTCGATGCCCGTGGCTTTCGAGGAGTGCTTGGAGTTAACTTATTAATAGTTTTCATTATATGTCGACTCGATGCCCGCTACTTTCGAGGAGTGCTTGGAGTTAGCTAATTAATAGCTTTCTTAGATGTCGACTCGATGTCCGCGGCTTTAGAGGAGTGCTTGGAGTTAGCTTATTAATAGCTTTCATTATATGTCGACTCGATGCCTGCGGCTTTCGAGGAGTGCTTGGAGTGAGCTTTTTAATAGCTTTCATTATATATCGACTCGATGCCCGCGTCTTTCGAGGAGTGCTTGGAGTGAGCTTATTAATAGCTTTCATTATATGTCGACACGATGCCAGCGGCTTTCGAGGAGTGCTTGGAGTGAGCTTATTAACAGCTTTCATTATAAGTCAACTCGATGCCTGCGGCTTTAGAGGAGTGCTTGGAGGTAGCTTGTTAATAGCTTTCATTATATGTCGACTCGATGCCCGCGGCTTTCGAGGAGTGCTTGGAGTTAGCTTATTAATAGCTTTCATTATATGTCGACTCGATGCCCGCGGCTTCGGAGGAGTGCTCGGAGTGAGCTTATTAATAGCTTTCATTGTATGTCGACTCGATGCCCGCGGCTTTCGAGGAGGGTTTGGAGTTAGCTTATTAAAAGCTTTCATTATATGTCGACTCGATGCCTGCGGCTTTCGAGGAGTGCTTGGAGTTAGCTTATTAATAGCTTTCATTATATGTCGACTCGATGCCCGCGGCTTTCGAGGAGTGCTTGGAGTGGCTTATTAATAGCTTTAATTATATGTCGACTCAATGCCCGCGGCTTTCGAGGAGTGCTTGGAGTGAGCATATTAATAGGTTTCATTATATGTCGACTCGATGCCAGCGGCTTTCGAGGAGTGCTTGGAGCTAGCTCATTAATAGCTTTCATTATATGTCAACTCGTTGCCCGCGGCTTTCGAGGAGTGCCTGGAGTCAGCCTATTACAAGCTTTCATTATATGTCGACTCGATGCCCTCGGCTTTCGAGGAGTGCTTGGAGTGGGCTTATTAATAGCTTTCATTATATGTCGACTCGATGCCCGTGGCTTTCGAGGAGTGCTTGGAGTTAACTTATTAATAGTTTTCATTATATGTCGACTCGATGCCCGCTACTTTCGAGGAGTGCTTGGAGTTAGCTAATTAATAGCTTTCTTAGATGTCGACTCGATGTCCGCGGCTTTAGAGGAGTGCTTGGAGTTAGCTTATTAATAGCTTTCATTATATGTCGACTCGATGCCTGCGGCTTTCGAGGAGTGCTTGGAGTGAGCTTTTTAATAGCTTTCATTATATATCGACTCGATGCCCGCGTCTTTCGAGGAGTGCTTGGAGTGAGCTTATTAATAGCTTTCATTATATGTCGACACGATGCCAGCGGCTTTCGAGGAGTGCTTGGAGTGAGCTTATTAACAGCTTTCATTATAAGTCAACTCGATGCCTGCGGCTTTAGAGGAGTGCTTGGAGGTAGCTTGTTAATAGCTTTCATTATATGTCGACTCGATCCCCGCGGCTTTTGAGGAGTGCTTGGAGTTAGCTTATTAATAGCTTTCATTATATGTCGACTCGATGCCCGCGGCTTCGGAGGAGTGCTCGGAGTGAGCTTATTAATAACTTTCATTGTATGTCGACTCGATGCCCGCGGCTTTCGAGGAGGGTTTGGAGTTAGCTTATTAAAAGCTTTCATTATATGTCGACTCGATGCCTGCGGCTTTCGAGGAGTGCTTGGAGTTAGCTTATTAATAGCTTTCATTATATGTCGACACGATGCCCGCGGCTTTCGAGGAGTGCTTGGAGTGGCTTATTAATAGCTTTAATTATATGTCGACTCAATGCCCGCGGCTTTCGAGGAGTGCTTGGAGTGAGCATATTAATAGGTTTCATTATATGTCGACTCGATGCCAGCGGCTTTCGAGGAGTGCTTGGAGTTAGCTCATTAATAGCTTTCATTATATGTCAACTCGTTGCCCGCGGCTTTCGAGGAGTGCCTGGAGTCAGCCTATTAGCAGCTTTCATTATATGTCGACTCGATGCCCTCGGCTTTCAAGGAATGCTTGGAATGAGCTTATTAATAGCTTTCATTATATGTCGACTCGATGCCCGTGGCTTTCGAGGAGTGCTTGGAGTTAACTTATTAATAGTTTTCATTATATGTCGACTCGATGCCCGCTACTTTCGAGGAGTGCATGGAGTTAGCTAATTAATAGCTTTCTTAGATGTCGACTCGATGTCCGCGGCTTCCGAGGAGTGCTTGAAGTTAGCTTATTAATAGCTTTCATTATATGTCGACTCGATGCCTGCGGCTTTCGAGGAGTGCTTGGAGTGAGATTTTTAAAAGCTTTCATTATATATCGACTCGATGCCCGCGTCATTCGAGGAGTGCTTGGAGTGAGCTTATTAAAAGTTTTCATTATATGTCGACACGATGATAGCGGCTTTCGAGGAGTGCTTGGAGTTAGCTTATTAATAGCTTTCATTATAAGTCAACTCGATGCCTGCGGCTTTCGAGGAGTGCCTGGAGTTAGCTTGTTAATAGCTTTCATTATATGTCGACTCGATGCCCGCGGCTTTCGAGGAGTGCTTGGAGTTTGCTTATTAATAGCTTTCATTATATGTCGACTCGATGCCCGCGGCTTTCGGGGAGGGCTTGGAGTTAGCTTATTAAAAGCTTTCATTATATGTCGACTCGATGCCTGCGGCTTTCGAGGAGTGCTTGGAGTTAGCTTATTAATAGCTTTCATTATATGTCGACTCGATGCCCGCGACTTTCGAGGAGTGCTTGGAGTGAGCTTATTAATAGCTTTCATTATTTGTCGACTCGATGCCCGCGGCTTTCGAGGAGTGCTTGGAGTGAGCTTATTAATAGCTTTCATTATATGTCGACTCGATGCCCGTGGCTTTCGAGGAGTGCTTGGAGTTAACTTATTAATAGTTTTCATTATATGTCGACTCGATGCCCGCTACTTTCGAGGAGTGCATGGAGTTAGCTAATTAATAGCTTTCTTAGATGTCGACTCGATGTCCGCGGCTTCCGAGGAGTGCTTGAAGTTAGCTTATTAATAGCTTTCATTATGTGTCGACTCGATGCCTGCGGCTTTCGAGGAGTGCTTGGAGTGAGATTTTTAAAAGCTTTCATTATATATCGACTCGATGCCCGCGTCATTCGAGGAGTGCTTGGAGTGAGCTTATTAAAAGTTTTCATTATATGTCGACACGATGATAGCGGCTTTCGAGGAGTGCTTGGAGTTAGCTTATTAATAGCTTTCATTATAAGTCAACTCGATGCCTGCGGCTTTCGAGGAGTGCTTGGAGTTAGCTTGTTAATAGCTTTCATTATATGTCGACTCGATGCCCGCGGCTTTCGAGGAGTGCTTGGAGTTAACTTATTAATAGTTTTCATTATATGTCGACTCGATGCCCGCTACTTTCGAGGAGTGCATGGAGTTAGCTAATTAATAGCTTTCTTAGATGTCGACTCGATGTCCGCGGCTTCCGAGGAGTGCTTGAAGTTAGCTTATTAATAGCTTTCATTATATGTCGACTCGATGCCTGCGGCTTTCGAGGAGTGCTTGGAGTGAGATTTTTAAAAGCTTTCATTATATATCGACTCGATGCCCGCGTCATTCGAGGAGTGCTTGGAGTGAGCTTATTAAAAGTTTTCATTATATGTCGACACGATGATAGCGGCTTTCGAGGAGTGCTTGGAGTTAGCTTATTAATAGCTTTCATTATAAGTCAACTCGATGCCTGCGGCTTTCGAGGAGTGCTTGGAGTTAGCTTGTTAATAGCTTTCATTATATGTCGACTCGATGCCCGCGGCTTTCGAGGAGTGCTTGGAGTTTGCTTATTAATAGCTTTCATTATATGTCGACTCGATGCCCGCGGCTTTCGGGGAGGACTTGGAGTTAGCTTATTAAAAGCTTTCATTATATGTCGACTCGATGCCTGCGGCTTTCGAGGAGTGCTTGGAGTTAGCTTATTAATAGCTTTCATTATATGTCGACTCGATGCCCGCGACTTTCGAGGAGTGCTTGGAGTGAGCTTATTAATAGCTTTCATTATTTGTCGACTCGATGCCTGCGGCTTTCGAGGAGTGCTTGGAGTTAGCTTGTTAATAGCTTTCATTATATGTCGACTCGATGCCCGCGGCTTTCAAGGAGTGCTTGGAGTCAGCTTATTAATAGCTTTCATTATAAGTCGACTCGATGCCCGCGGCTTTCGAGGAGTGCTTGGAGTTAGCTTATTAATAGCTTTCATTATATGTCGACTCGATGCCCGCGGCTTTCGAGGAGTGCTTGGAGTTAGCTTATTAATAGCTTTCATTATATGTCGACTCGATGCCCGCGGCTTCGGAGGAGTGCTCGGAGTGAGCTTATTAATAGCTTTCATTATATGTCGACTCGATGCCCGCGGCTTTCGAGGAGTGCTTGGAGTGAGCTTATTAATAGCTTTCATTATATGTCGACTCGATGCCCGTGGCTTTCGAGGAGGGCTTGGAGTTAGCTTATTAAAAGCTTTCATTATATATCGACTCGATGCCTGCAGCTTTCGAGGAGTGCTTGGAGTTAGCTTATTAATAGCTTTCATTATATGTCGACTCGATGACCGCGGCTTTCGAGGATTGCTTGGAGTGAGCTTATTAATAGCTTTCATTATATGTCGACTCGATGCCCGCGGCTTTCGAGGAGTGCTTGGAGTGAGCTTATTAATAGATTTAATTATATGTCGACTCGATGCCCGCGGCTTTCGAGGAATGCTTGGAGTCAGCTTATTAATAGCTTTCATTATATGTCGACTCAATGCCTTCAACTTTCGAGGAGTGCTTGGAGTGAGCTTATTAATAGCTTTCATTATATGTCGACTCGATGCCCGCGTCTTTCAAGGAGTGCGTGGAGTTAGCTTATTAATAGTTTTCATTATATGTTGACTCGATTCCCGCGGCTTTCGAGTAGTGCTTGGAGTTTGCTTATTAATAGCTTTCATTATATGTCGACTCGATGCCCGCGGCTTTCGAGGAGTGCTTGGAGTTAGCTTATTAATAGCTTTCATTATATGTCGACTCGATGCCCGCGGCTTTCGAGGAGTGCTTGAAGTTAGCTTATTAATAGCTTTCATTATATGTCGACTCGATGCCCGTGGCTTTCGAGGAGTGCTTGGAGTTAGCTTATTAATAGCTTTCATTATATGTCGACTCGATGCCCGCGACTTTCGAGAAGTGCTTGGAGTTAGCTTATTAATAGCTTTCACTATATGTTGACTCGATGCCCGCGGCTTTCGAGGAGTGCTTGGAGTGAGCTTATTAATAGCTTTCATTATATGTCGACTCGATGCCCGCGGCTTTCGTGGAGTGCTTGGAGTTAGCTTATTAATCCGATCTGTCGATTTGCTGCAACATATGTAATTTCAACAGAACTCATGGATTAAATCAAAATAAAGTAAGGAATTTCATGAAGGCTTGTCAAAATACAAGCGTAGGGCAATCTCGAGCATAGAACTTCCTGATGTTTCTTCCATTCCATGTTTTCTCGAAACGCAGCCCGTTCATCGTATTGATCTTCACTGTTGTTGGCTTTCCCCATGCCTAGTTTTTCTTTCGTGATTAATCCTCTTTTATTGTCATTGAGGATACTCGAGATTCCCTTCATCCGCTCGAGCTATCCATTCTTTTTCAGCTTCATTGAGCAGAGCTCTTAAGTCATCCATAGTCATTTGGGCGATCTTGGGCGCAGGGGGCCTGGATTGTTCTCCGTCTTTCCCCGATAAACGATTTTTATTCCTGGGAGGAATGCTATCTCCTTGACCCTCCCTGAGTTGGTCTTGGTTTCCATTCTGTTCTCGAGCAAGAGTGGCCATCGAACGCGTAGTCATCTTTATTCGATTCAGAGTTATTGTTTCCCACAGATGGCGCCAATTGATGAGTGTGTTTTGGTTGGATTATAATATTTAGGATAATCGAGTGAGGTGGTATCAGGTTTAACACACCTCTCCAATATGAAGATAGGTAGATCGAACAAACCTCTCTTCTACTTGTTCTCGGGGATCGAAACCTGCAATCAAAGACAACCACGTCAGGTTAATGTCGGTGGTTAGCCGGCGATAACCCTCCGATGCTTAAGTAAGTGTCCAGTTCGAGATGGATGAAATAGGTAGTTAATACTCGGGTACGGGAATGCATACCTCTTTTCTGTAATTAATGAGGGTTATTTATACCTTTTCGCACGGGTTAATGGATCGTATCCTGACAAGACATTTCAGTTATAGCAAATTGGTTGCGATAGGACATTTTAGGTCAGGATCGGATCTTATGTATTTGATTCGACCCTTATGGGTAAATAGTGATGCAGACGTCGACGTTATCTATGTCGATTGATGAGATATCGATAAGGAGACGAATAGGTATTTTCATGAGTAGATCGACGTCTCTCGATGTCTTCAGACGACTGGATCGACGTATTTTGATATACAATATAAGTAATTGATCTTCGTTGAGCACATGGTAATCGATTGTCGATGTGGACTCGTGATCAGCGAAGACTTGGTACATCACCTGCCCCTAACATTAGGTTTGCTCTTAACAAAATGGTATTAACGACTACTACTACTAAAATTTCCAAGGTTTTTTGTAATTTGGCGTGATATATCCAGAGTATAGCATATCTACCTTTTAGGAAGACGTGCTCTGGTGTCATTCGAGGCCTTTACTGAGCTTAAATCGGAGGAGTTTGGTTGCCGAATATGTAGGAATCCATCCGAGAGCTCCTCCAAAGTCCGATAATCGATGAAGAAGGTTATTTGGTTTGCAATTTGTAATAGATTGTAATAGGTTTTTTCGAGTTTCCTGTAATCATTTCGATTGTAATATATTCAACCTTTGTAATTGTATCGATTTCTGAGATGGATTAAAATTTATTCTCTATTGATATTATTTTTACTTCAATCTTTTTTATCGACTTCTTTATCGATATTATTGTAACTGTCTTCTTTCGAACAATTAGCTTATCTTCCTCGAATGTCGGTTTCAGCTCGATGCTACTGTGGTTGTCGAGAAATAATAGTTTAGCTTATTTTAAAGTTTATTTAATAGCTTTCATTCGTCAAACGTCTATTACATCTCGACGCTCTTGCGGCAGTAGAGAAATATGTAGACTTAGCTGATCAATAGCTATATGTCGACTCGATGCCCGCGGCTTTCGAGGAGTGCATGGAGTTAGCTTATTAATAACTTTCACTATACGTCGACTCGATGCCCGCGGCTTTCGAGGAGTGCTTGGAGTTAGCTTATTAATAGCTTTCATTATATGTCGACTCGATGCCCGCGGCTTTCGAGGAGTGCTTGGAGTTATCTTATTAATAGCTTTCATTATATGTCGACTCGATGCCCGCGGCTTTCGAGGAGTGCTTGGAGTTAGCTTATTAATAGCTTTCATTATATGTCGACTCGATGCCCGCGGCTTTCGAGAAGTGCTTGGAGTTAGCTTATTAATAGCTTTCATTATATGTCGACTCGATGCCCGCGGCTTTCGAGGAGTGCTTGGAGTGAGCTTATTAATAGCTTTCATTATATGTCGACTCGATGCCCGCGGCTTTCGTGGAGTGCTTGGAGTGAGCTTATTAATAGCTTTCATTATATGTCGACTCGATGCCTGCGGCTTTCGAGGAGTGCATGGAGTCAGCTTATTAATAGCTTTCATTATATGTCGACTCGATGCCCTCGGCTTTCGAGGAGTGCTTGGAGTCAGCTTATTAATAACTTTCATTATATGTCGACTCGATGCCCTCGGCTTTCGAGGAGTGCTTGGAGTGAGCTTATTAATAGCTTTCATTATATGTCGACTCAATGCCCGCGGCTTTCGAGGAGTGCTTGGAGTTAGCTTATTAATAGTTTTCATTATATGTCGACTCGATGCCCGCGGCTTTCGAGGAGTGCTTGGAGTTTACTTATTAATATCTTTCACTATATGTCGACTCGATGCCCGCGGCTTTGGAGGAGTGCTTGGAGTGAGCTTATTAATAGCTTTTATTATATGTCGACTCGATGCCCGCGGCTTTTGAGGAGTGCTTGGAGTGAGCTTATTAATCCGATCTGTCGATTTGCTGCAACATATGTAATTTCAACAGAACTCATGGAATTGATCAAAATAAAGTAAGGAATTTCATGAAGGATTATCAAAATACAAGCGTTGGGCAATCTCGAGCATAGAACTTCCTGAGGTTTCTTCCATTCCATGTTTTCTCGAAACGCCGCCCATTCATCGTTTTGATCTTCACTGTTGTTGGCTTTCCCCATGCCGAGTTTTGCTTTCGCGATTAATCCTCTTTTATTGTCATTGATGATACTCGAGATTTCCTTCATCCGCTCGAGCTATCCATTCTTTTTCAGCTTCATTGAGCAGAGCTCTCAAGTCATCCATAGTCATTTGGGCGATCTCGGGCGCAGGGGGCCTGGATTGTTCTCCGTCTTTCCTCGATAAACGATTTTGATTCCTGGGAGGAATGCTATCTCCTTGACACTCCCTGAGTTGGTCTTGGTTTCCATTCTGTTCTCGAGCAAGAGTGGCCATCGAACGCGTATTCATCTTTATTCGATTCAGAGTTATTTTTTCCCACAGATGGCGCCAATTGATGAGTTTGTTTTGGTTGGATTATAATATTTAGGATAATCGAGTGAGGTGGTACCAGGTTTAACACATCTCTCCAATATGAAGATAGGTAGATCGAACAAACCTCTCTTCTACTTGTTCTCGGGGATCGAAACCTGCAATCAAAGACAACCACGTCAGGTTAATGCCGGTGGTTACCCGGCGATAACCCTCCAATGCTTAAGTAAGTGTCGAGTTCGAGATGGATGAAATAGGTAGTTAATACTCGGGTAAGGGAATGCATACCTCTTTTCTGTAATTAATGAGGGTTACTTGTACCTTTTCGCACGGGTTAATGGATCGGATCCTGACAAGACATTTCGGTTATAGCAAATTGGTTGCGATAGGACATTTTAGGTCAGGATCGGATCTTATGTATTTGATTCGACCCTTATGGGTAAATAGTGATGCAGACGTCGACGTTATCCATGTCGATAGATGAGATATCGATAAGGAGACGAATAGGTATTTTCATGAGTAGATCGACGTCTCTCGATGTCTTCAGACGACTGGATCGATGTATTTCGATATACAATATAAGTAATTGATCTTCGTTGAGGACATGGTAATCGATTATCGATGTGGACTCATGATCAGCGAAGACTTGGTACATCACATGCCCCAACATTGGGTTTGCTCTTAACAAAATGGTATTAACGACTACTACTACTAAAATTTCCAAGGTGTATTGTAATTTGGCGTGATATATCCAGAGTATAGCATATCTACATTGTAAAATAGAGTAATATTTGAAATCACTAACTCGAAACCACTATTGTTAAAGGCATGCATGTAAAATATTTTCAACTTTTACTTAAAATTATGTGCCAAAAGTAAAATAGTAGATAAAAGAAGGGATATAGCGTAGTATTAATTTAGGTGAGAGAATTACGTCTGGTGCCATAAGTGATCTAACTTTAAGGTTATTGTATCATAAAACATACACATTTTTTACTAAAAGTTAATGGCCATTGACACATTTGGTACTCATATCAATTTTTGAACCAAAATTCCAATTTTGGACCAACTTTGATAGAAAATTTGCAAATTGGTCGAATAGTTATAGATGATAGAATAGTGTCCCGCAATCCAATTGTTTTGGCAGCATTTAATTTGTTAAAATTAAAAGGACCACTCAATTCGATTAATAAATGCATTGATTATTATAGTCACCTTCATGTTATGATAAATTATCTAACATGTGAATGGAATTCAGATCACAGGGCTATGGGACAACCTGTGGACTAATCTCTAAGGTCGTGATCTAAAATTAATTCTAGAGTCATAGAATCCATTTGAGATGGTACATAAATGGATTCAGTTAGAGCCTCACGAGTGTGTATACTCCGATGAACTGGAGGATGCTGGGGTCCACGAGCGTGACTAGGATAGTCGATACACACGAGTGGGTGGCTTGCTTGGATGGCAAGCGCACTGACTGCCCCAACTAGGAAATAATTCACCATGGAAGCGGTAGTCGCATATCGGGGATGAAGTTATTCCTATTTACAATAGTGTACGAGGAACGATCCTTATTACTTGAGGTGATAGGGTTTATCTTGTGCATGAACGTCTATGCTTTGATATGAGCCCTGACTGACTGAAGTCTACCCGAAGGTTTCTGTGGGTTCATGTAGGGTATAGAGGAACGTGTATGCAGGTTCATATCATCAACAGAGGATCCGTTGACCCAACTTGATAGGTTGGGAGATTCTCCTATGAATCTCTGTGAGAAACTTATTCTGATAAATCCTTGGCCAAGGTATCTGACGGATTTATGAAAGTAGCTCATAAAGGTTAAGTCAAAGGGAATAGTTTTGAAACCATAATACATATAGTCGAGCCAAGAAAGGAAACCGATGATAGTCCATAACCATAGTCTTGACTGGGTGACCAACTAATGGAAGGATTAAGGCGTACATGGTAATTGTAAAGGTTAAAGGTTCACTGAATTAATTCACCAGTGACTGGGCTCCATGGGTTTGTGGCCAGACATCAATTGTGGAGTGTGGGGAATTCCCAAATTAGCAGAGGTGCAAATTTTGGAATGGTCAATCGACAGAGTGTTCGATTGATTTTTAGTATATGTTTACTCGAATAATTAAATATATGTTTAATTATAACTCGCGGTCAATTATGTTGTGAACCTACGGAGGCATACACAACACACATGAAGCAAAAACAATGAAACGAAGAATGAATGGATAATCTGGGTCGACCCATTCAAAGCAGGGAGATTCGATCCAATTGGATCAGATCGAGTTTATAAATTAAATTAGATTTTAATTTACAAGTTAATTAATTAAATTAGAATTAATTAAATTATTTAATTAAATGGGCTTGGAGTTCGATTTAATTAAATAGGATAAAATGAGATTTAATTAGTGGGCTATTTAATTTGGATATTAAATTGGGCTCTAAGTAATTCTATTTACAATAGTGTACGAGAAACGATCCTTATTACTTAAGGTGATAGGATTTATCTTGTGCATGAACGTCTATGCTTTGATATGAGCCCCGACAAACTGAAGTCTACCAGAAGGTTTCTGTGGGTTCATGTTGGGTATAGAGGAATGTGTATGCAGGTTCATATCATCAACAGAGGATCCGTTGACCAGACTTGATAGGTTGGGAGCTTATCCTATGAATTTCTGTGAGAAACATATTCTGATAAATCCTTGGCCAAGGTATCTGACGGATTTATGAAAGTAGCTCATAAAGGTTAAGTCAAAGGGAATAGTTTTGAAACCATAATACATATAGTCGAGCCAAGTAAGGAAAT
The DNA here is from genome assembly GCA_038501285.1 of Penstemon eatonii. Classification (NCBI taxonomy): domain Eukaryota; kingdom Viridiplantae; phylum Streptophyta; class Magnoliopsida; order Lamiales; family Plantaginaceae; genus Penstemon; species Penstemon eatonii. Next base: position 52,552,543 of record CM076710.1, on the reverse strand, counting down.
CGATGATAGTCCATAACCATAGTCTTGACTGGGTGACCAACTAATGGAAGGATTAAGGCGTACATGGTAATTGTAAAAGTTAAAAGTTCACTGAATTAATTTACTTGTGATTGGGCTCCATGGGTTTGTGGCCAGACTTCAATTGTGGAGTGTGGGGAATTCCCAAATTAGCAAAGGTGCTAATTTTGAAATGGACAATCGACAGAGCGTTCGATTGATTTTTAGTATATGTTTACTCGAATAATTAAATATATATTTAATTATAACTCGCGGTCAATTATGTGGTGAACCTACGGAGGCATACACAATACACATGAAGCAAAAATAATGAAACGAAGAATGAATGGATAATCTGGGTCGACCCATTCAGAGCAGGGAGTTTTTGGATCAGATCGAGTTTATAAATTAAATTAGATTTTAATTTACAAGTTAATTAATTAAATTAGAATTAATTAATTAAAGGATTATTTAATTAAATGGGTTTGAAGTTCGATTTAATTAAATAGGATAAAATGAGATTTAATTAATGGGCTATTTAATTTGGATATTAAACAGGGCTCTAAGTAATTAAATAGAATTGAACCATTAATTAATTTGAAGACTATGTCTTGCTAATTAAAAAAGGGCCCTAGCCCATGTAGGAAAATGAGTTAGGGTTTAATAGGTCTCCTAGTTGGATTAGGAAAAGCGGATCCTATATATAACCCTTAATCTTGCAAGAATTATACATAGAATACACACATAACACATGTGCCTACTTGATACCAATAAACACTCTTACAAAGAAAAGAAAAACTTCTCCTACTTTACACTCACATAGCCGTCGCCCATTGTGATGAAATCGAATGAATGCTTCAATTTTCTCCGTTCTTTCCTCCCTCGTTTTATACCTTGATAAGATATGTATTCTAGTTGATCAGTCCTATCAAGGTTTTCGTGCCATTGTTGTGTATCAACTCGTAGAGGCGCAACACGTGGGGTGCTACCTATAGCTTCGGAAGGTGCAAAACAAAGGAGAGGACTACTTCTACCGAGTTAACATTGCTTTGGAAGTGCAAGGAACGAGGTATAAACTAGATCTATTTGTATGTTCTTATTTTATATTAGTTTAAATATATACTGGATTGTATCTTAGCAAGATTCCCAAGGGGAGCCTAAAAAGTTTTATATTTCCACTGCCTGAGGCTCGTTCTCCTGTAAGAATTCCAACAGTGGTATCAGAGCCAAATCAGCCATATTTAAACGAATGAGCAAACTCTGTTGATTAAAATCATATGTTTGATTTTAGTTTTGATTAGATTAACATGCATGTTAGATCTGTTGAATAGATTTGTAGTTTTTAACTGGATTGTTGAAATTGTAATTTTAGATTCATTATTGTTATCATGTTTTTAATTATGAGTTAAACTAATTAAAACTGTTGATTTTAATTAATTAAGGAATCATGGAATTGTTATATAAAAATGTATTGGGACCGAAATCTTAAAATTGCACAGCAGTTGCACGGAAGATGCATGGCAGTTGCACGACAGATGCACACAACAGTTGCACGACCGACGCACAGCGACTGCACAGTGGTTGGACGGCAGACGCACATCAACTCCACGGTGGTTGCACAACTACTGTACTGCATAAGCACGGTGGCTGCACGGCTACTGCACGGTAGAAGCACGACGGCTGCACAGAAGTTGCACGTAAATTTCAAGCGCACGATCGTGGAAAATTAGGGTTTCAGGAATTTTCGTTTTTGGATAACCTTAGACAAAATCTTGGAGATTTTGGTGTTATGGAATCTTGGTGAATCTTTGATTGTTCTTAGAGATATAATTAACTAGGGAACTTAGAGTTTTATTTAAGATAAGATATTTAATTAATATTAATGTCTTCAAGTTAATCACCAAGTTTAAAGATCTTTGAGATCTAATCAAACAAGAAAACTTAGAGTTTCATTTATAGTAAGACATTTAATTAAAATTAATTTCTTCTAATTAATTACCAAGATTGTAGATCTTAGAGATCTAGTTAAACATGAAAACTTAGAGTCTCATGATAAGGATATATAATTAAATTTGATTTTGTTTCAATATTTAATTAGCTTGCAAGATTAGATTCCTTGATGCTCAAGCAAGAGGATAATAATCCTTTTATTATTGGACAATTCAAAATTAATTATATGGATAATTTTTAAAATTAAAATTTAAAGAAGCCGATAATTTACATTATTTCCCTTATATGAATTTATGCATGTTCTTGCTTGAATGTGTGGGTTGATCGAATTGCTCTTAAGCCCTGTGTAGTTTATTTTTGGTTTTTTCCATTATGGGTTGTAATTAAATTGGCCTGATTGATGCCCCTTCTTTGTTGAATTCAAATGTAATAAATTAGGGTCTTAAGTTAGACTTAGATTAGGCTTGGAGCCCGAAAGACCTCATGGAGCTTTGTAGATCTACATGGAGGCTCAATTCTGAAAGATGGTGGACATTACAAGTGAAGGCCCATGTATGCATGAGATTTATTTTGTAATAGATTAGACCATTTATTTTCACCCTAGACTGTCCAATTGGTTCATCGCGTGGCTCGTAATGGATTGCATAGGATGGGTAATCGATCAATTGTGTTTACAATGCTAGGTTATAAATGTTTACTTTTTTTTTAATTATTCTTTGATGTATGAGATGCATGCTTAAGGATAGAAAAAAGTAAACAAGAAAATTGATAATCTGATGAGACCTCGCACTTGAACCTAAAAATTCAATTATAATATTAAATCGTAAAATGGGCGCATAGAATGGTGTTTATGGTCGAGCCTATCCAATTACTAGGTCTTATGTATATCGTATGAATATATCTCGATGTCTCACGAGTCGTGGGTCGAGTTATAGGAAGATGGTATGTATGTTGCCTCGATGAACAGTTTAGTGCCAAGGAAGGGGATAACAAGGTTCTAGGCGCTGTCTCACGAGTTGTAGGGCGTCTAGGATTGAAGTATTTCTCTTCACAAGTATTGGACATGTTTTAACATGAACAAGTATGGATGTCTCAATAGTCGTAGGTCCATACCGAAAAATGAGGCTAAATGAACACAAGGGTTAGCTGTGATGGTTAATCGGGAACATGTTCACCCACCAAGTGAATCAATTGGTATGACCAAGGAGTCATGGGTAATTGCATTTGGGCCTTGAGCCCATTAGGAAATTTTTATTTCCCGAAGCTTTTGTGGCGGCATAAGTATTCGATAAAAATAGTGGGAGTACTTTACAAATAAAAACCATGTTTGTAAATTATGCATTGATATTAATCTACCGTATATTAATTTCCTTTTATCGTCGTATTTATGAAAGTTTTTCATAAGTGATATATCTTTGAATAATTACAAACATACTTGAATTAAATAAATTGACTGAACCCAAATGATTTTTGAATGACTTCAAAACTTGATAATTATTCTTGAACCCAAGCAAGGACTCATATCCTTACAAAGATTTCATTGGTTATCTTTTCGATGTTACGCTTCGACTGGAATAGTGATAGGTTTCACCAAGCTCTTTTCGAAGTTACTCTTCGAATAAGAAAAGTGATTAGTTTCGCCAATGGGTTGAGGATGGTTCTCAAGCCTAAAATTTTGTTGAAGGCAAGCATTAAGTCTCCCTTAAATGGAAAGTAACATCTCGTTGAAAGGCCCCCAAAAGTCTCGAGAGATGGAAGACGAGGAATGGATCCTCTCTGAAGGGAAATAATCTTAGAGGTTTTTCTATAAGGATGATAAGTTGAAAAGCCAATCAAAATGGTTCTTCCATGGATTAAAATCAAATGAAAGAGAGAAAAAAGTAATTGAACCTAGTTATCTTGTAAGGAATGATTAAATTTTAATGAACTTAACCTTATAGTCAAAGTAATGCATAAGGGTGTTGGACTCCCGATGAAGTACTCATTGATGCATTGAATGCATCTAAAGCCATGAATTATTTAGATCGTTAGAATTTGATTATACCATCCCTTGTCTTTATATCATGAGAATTAGAGGTAAGGTTAGAAGTATAACCATTGTTGTATTTGTTCTTCATTTTCTCTTGTAGAAATTCTTGAAATTGTTCAACAGCAATGCAACGTCTCCATCAATATACTCTTTTTTGTTGAGCAGTATGGTCTCATCAGATGAGTCCATATCTTGGTTTTTGTTTGTTGTTCTTCTTGGGTTTTCAGCAGCAACCTGGGCAGCTGTGACTAGAAGTTGAGGTTTCTTCTATACCCGTCTTTGGCAATTTATACTCGTATGCCTTGAGTACAGAAAACAACTCCGTAAGAGAGATCTTCCCCAGATCCCTTGATTCTTCCATAGAAGTGATCTTCATGTTGAACTTGGGAGGCAGCGCCTTCAGGACTTTGACAGTGATCACTTTATCTGTGAAGGTCTTTCCCAACTTCAAGACTTCGTTGAGTGATCCATCTGATCAATGGTCTCCTCATACTTTATCTTGATGTTTTCCAACTTTTACAGATGAATACTTATATTTTGCTCTTTTTTGGCATCGTTTCCCTCACTCATATCATGAACCTTGTCCCACATCTCTTTTGCAGTTATACAGTGCTTGACCTTGTCAAAACGGTCATTGTCTAGGACTCTGGTCATGATGAAACGACCAACTTCATTCAGATTGAACAACTTGACTTCTTCAACTGTCATCTCCTCGAGCTCTTTGTTCACCACCATTTCTATGAAATTTACTTTGATGGTCTTGGTGATTTTGAATGGACCTTTAGTGATACATGTAGACATGTTGTCTTTCTAAGCAGAAAGGAAAATTTCCATGCGGATCTTCGAGTCCTCAAAGCTCATACCGCCAATGTGGGGAACATGGCTAATGCAATCCATTTTCAAAAAGTTTTTATTTTTCAAAAATATGCTCTTTTGAAAACTTTTAAAACCTTTGAAAAAACACTTGGACCAAGCTCATTGATCAGACAGCTGATTCAGATGAACTACCCGCTCTGATACCACTTATTGGTCCCCAAGTGTTCAGACAAGGTCGAGAGAGGGGGGGGGGGGGAGGAGGTGAATAGACCTCTGAAATTTTTTGACTTAAAAATTTCTCTACCTTTTCTGTGAGCAGACTAAGCTGATCAAGATTTGTAAGTAGACTAATCTCATCATGCACAAAGCTTTGACCAACTGAGTAGAGCATTCTTCTGATTTGACTTAACTGATTTTAGTAAAATCGGAGTTTTAAGTAAGTTACTTGTGTTGGGATTCGGTAAGATAAACAGCCCTAGGCAAAACGGAATTTAAAATTTTATAGGACCTCTTATGGAATCTTGTCGGGGATACTACCCTAGGTATATATATATATGAATATTAAAACGACAAGAATAATTAGATCCAAATTATACCTGTTTCCTTGCAAATCCAAGTAGCTCAGCAAAGTTGCGTTTTCTCCCTCGGTTGGATTGATCCAAAGTCCTGCTACTAGCGCCCTACGTGTTGCGCATCTACGAGTTGATACACCACAATATCACGAAAATTAATATATCCTAATCGACTAGAACAAAGGGTATATTAATATCTAGGATTTAAGAACGATATCGAAACTAAAATCGAAAACGAATTTTTTTTCCTAAATTGAAGATGGTTCGGCCTATCTAGTGTGTAGGGAGAGGGAGAGAGAATTTTCTTTGCTCAGTTTTTGCTCTTAGAGTTGTGTGTGAGATATGACATCAAGTCCCCTATTTATAGGTATCTCATTAACTTAGTTCTATTAGGATAATGACTTTAATTCTCCTACATGGGCTATTGCCCACTTTAATTAGAAGACCAAGTCTTCCTAATTAATTCATGGCCCTGTTAATTAATTTGATCAGGCTTTATTTAATCTACCAATTAAATAGTCCAATTAATTAATTGCTCTCCCAGTTAATTAAATCAGACTCCAAGTCTATTTAATTAATTATTCCTTCAATTAATTAAATCCAACTTTAATTAATTAACTCACAAATTAGATTCCAATTTAATTTATGATCTTGATCCAATTCTAATTGGATCCTATTTAGCTCCAATTGGGTCAACCCAGTCGACCCACCCACTTTAATCGACCCAGTCGATTATTGACCCAGTTGACCCAGTTGACTCGATTGTTCTCTTTTCCTTGCTTTCGATTCATGTGTATTGTGCATGCCCCTGTAGGTTCACCACATAATTGGCCGTGGGTCATAATTAAATATTATTTAATTATTCGAGTAACATATATTCTGAATCAATCGAACACTCTGTCGACTGATCATTCCAAAATTAGCACCCCTACCAATTTGGGAATTCTCCCACATTCCACGGTCGATGTCCAGCCACAAGCCCATGGAGCCCAATCACTGGTGAATTAATTAAGTGAACCTTTTAACTCATTTATAATTTCCATATACGACATAATCTCTCCATCGATCAATCTCCCAGTCGATACTTAAGGGTGGTCTTTCATCGGTCTCCCTTTTATTGTTGTCTTGACCTTATGTATTCTGGTCCCGAAATAAATTCTCTTTGACTTAATCTTTATGAGCTACTTACATAATGTCGTCAGATACCTTGGCCAAGGATTTTACCAGAATTAATTTCTCACAGAAATCCATAGGAGAATTTCCCAACCTATCAAGTCGGGTCAATGGATCCTTTGTTGATGATATGAATCTGCATACGAGTTCCTCCATACCCAACATGAGTTCACAGAGACTTTCTGGTGATCTCCAGTCAGTCGGAACTCATATCAAAGCATGAACGATCTCGCACCAGATAAACTCTATCACCTCAAGTAGTTAGGGATTGTTCCGCGTATACTATCGTAAATTGGAATAACTTCAACCCCGATATACGACTACCGTTTCCATGGTGAGTTATTTCCTAATTGGGGCATTCAGTGCGCTTGCCATCCCAGCAAGCCACCCATTTATGTGTATCGACTATCCCAGTCACGCTCGAGGACCCCAGCGTTCTCCAGTTCATCGGAGTATACACAATAGGGAGAGTGTAACCGAATCCAACGATGTCCTATCTCGATTGGATTCTACGACTCTTGAATATGTTCTAGATCACGGCCTTGGAGATCAGTCCATGGGTTATACCATAGCCCTGTGATCTAAGGACTTCTATCCTTATGCGTAGATATTTATTACATAAGATAAAGATGACTATTTAATAATGTGCATTTATTAATCGAAATTGAATAGTTCCTTATTTATTACTATAAATGCTAGACATACAGCTGGCTTGCAGGACACTATTTCTATCAATCTCCCACTTGTCCTAAAGCCAGTCTTTTATGTTCTTGAGTCCCATCTTAAGCAGATGTTTCTCAAATGCCTTTTGAGGCAGAGGCTTCGTTAGCGGGTCCGTGGTATTATCTTCTGAGTCGACACGTTCCATCTTAATGTCTCCTCTACCAATGATATCTCTTATCACGTGGTATCTTCTTTGTACGTGCTTGGATTTATGATGAGATCTCGGCTCCTTTGCTTGCGCTATTTTTTATCACAGAAGATAGTAATGGGCTCAGCGATGCTAGGTATCACATCCAATTCTTGGATGAAGTTCCTCATCCAAACACCTTCCTTTGCTGCATCACACGCGGCTATGTATTCTGCTTCGTGGTTGAACCTGCGGTAGTGTCTTGCTTGGAGCTCTTCTAGCTCACCGCACCACCATTGAGGCAGAACACGTATCCAGATGTCGACTTGAAGTCGTCTACATCACATTGGAAGCTCGAGTCTGTATAGCCTTCTAATTTCAATTCTCAACCACCGTATACCAAGAACAATTCCTTAGTCCTTCTCAGGTACTTCAGAACTGCCTTTATGTCTATCCAGTGCTTCTCACCTGGATCAGACTGGTAGCGACTTGTAACGCTTAAAGCGTACGCTATGTCTGGTCTAGTACATAACATATCATACATTATGCTTCCTATTGCGGATGCATATGGTACTCGAGACATATTGCTTCTCTCTTCAGGTGTCTTTGGGGCCATAGACTTAGAGAGTGCAATTCCATGTCTCATTGGAAGCAATCCTCTCTTGGATTCTTCCATGTTAAATCTCTTCAAGATTTTATCTATGTATTGGGATTGGGAGAGGCCCAACAGTCCTTTTGATCTATCTCGGTAGATCCTTATACCTAGTACAAATGATGCTTCTCCTAAATCCTTCATTGAGAATTGTGCAGATAACCATGCTTTAGTTTCGGACAATACTTTCACATTGTTTCCAATGAGAAGAATGTCGTCAACGTAAAGCACCAAAAATTCAACTGTACTCCCACTGATCCTTTTTGTGCACGTTCGAACACGAACCTGATGAATCCAAAAGTTTGGATTGTTTCATCGAAATGGATGTTCCAACTTCGGGAAGCTTGCTTCAGCCCATAAATGGACCTCTGGAGTTTGCACACCTTGTGTTCATCTCCTTTGGATGCATATCCTTTTGGTTGCTCCATGTAGATCTCCTTGTCAATGTCCCCATTGAGAAAGGCAGTCTTCACATTCATCTGCCATATCTCGTAGTTATACCACACAGCTATGGCCAGCAAGATCCGAATGGATTTAGGCATTGCGACGGGCGAGTAGGTCTCCTCAAAGGCGATACCTGGCCTTTGAGTGTATCCTTTTGCCACTAGTCGCGCTTTGTAGGTTATTACCTCTCTGTTCACTCCAAGCTTTCGCTTATAGATCCACTTGCAACCCACGGGAGTCACTCCCACTGGTGGATCTACCAAGGCCCAGACCTTGTTTGAGTGCATGGAGTCCAATTCGGATTCCATGGCTTCGCGCCACTTTCCCGAGTCTATGTCTAGCATAGCCTCTTCATAAGTCCTTGGGCCGGTTAGAGACCGTCCAGTCTCATGCAGCAAACCGTAGTACCTCTCGGATTCTCTACATTGTCTTTCTGAACTACGAAGTATCGGTGTAATTTCTGGTGCACTTTCATGCTCTTGTTCTCCCACTGCCTGTGGCGACGGGTCAGCTTGTTCGACCTCTTCGGCCTTTTCAGCTTCTGTGACCTCATCTAGTTCTACGTTGTTTTCCTTCTTGTCCACCAAGAAATCCTTCTCTAAGAAGTGTGCGTTCCTCGAGACAAACGTAGTTTGTCTTGTAGGATCGTAGAACTCGTATCCTATTGAGTTTTCTGGATAACCCACGAATTTGCATAAAGTGGATTTAGTTTCCAATTTATCTCCCACTAGCTTTTTAACGTAAGCGGGAGATTCCCATATGCGCATGAATGCGTATGAGGGTGCCTTGCCTAACCATAATGCGTATGGTGTCTTTTTTACGGATTTAGAAGGTACCATGTTCAGTATTTTCGTTGCCGTGAGGAAGGCATGTCCCCAAAATGAAAGAGGAAGGTCAGTGGCACTCATCATAGATCGAACCATGTCCATCAAGGTTCGATTCCTTCTCTCTGCTACTCCATTTAATTGGGGTGTTGCAGGATGAGTCCACTGCGATAGTATTCCATGCTCTACAAGATAATTCAGAAATTCATTACTAAGAAATTCTCCACCTCGGTCAGAACGAAGAGCCTTTATCATATGACCAAGTTGATTCTCTACTTCCATCATGAATTCTTTGAATCGCTCAAAGGCTTCAGACTTGTGTTTCAACAAGAACACATATCCATAACGGCTATAGTCATCAGTGAAAGTGATGAAGTAATCATAGCCTCCTCGGGCGCTTTTTCTTAGTGGTCCACATACGTCATTATGTATTAGGTCCAATGTTTGTTTGGCTCGCTCAGAATTTCCTTTAAATGGCAACTTAGCCATTCTACCCTTTAAACATGGTTCACAAGTTGGCATTTCATCAATGCGATTAATTTCAATCGTGCCAGATGATGATAACTTTTGAATCCTTGACTTAGATATATGTCCAAGTCTTGCGTGCCATAATTGGGCAGATATTTCGTTATCTTGTTTCCTTTTGTTTTGTTGTACGTGCATAACTAACTTAGGTGGTTCAATGGTGTATAGTACATCTTTCAATGTACCAGTGAAAAACAAATTATCATTCATAAATAACGAAAAGGAACCTTTATAAATTGTAAAATTAAAACCTTCATTATCCAAAGCAGGAATAGAAATAATGTTTTTCACCAAACCAGGTACATAAAGAACGTTCCTAAGGACTAATTTATTACCACCTAAATCTAACTCTACATCGCCAATGGCCTCGGCTGCAGCTCTAGCTCCATTGCAAAAACTCAGGATCCAATCCCCTGGCCTAAGTGGTCTTGTTGTTCCCATCACCTGTAAATCATTACAAAGATGAGAACCACAAGCAGTGTCCATCACCCATGATGCACAGTTAATTGATAAATTAACTTGAACAAGGAATATAGCTCTCCAAGAACTCTTTGCAGTTCCTCTTCCAGTATCCAGGTTTCTTGCAGTAGAAACATTTTTGTTCACCAGACGAAGCTTTACGCTTCTTTCCCTTCCCTATGGGCCCAGATGGTCCTTTGCCTTTGCTTGAAGATGCATTTCCCTTCCCCTTCCCTTTCTTCGTCCTTTTGGACTTGGATTGGGTCGAGGTAGCGACCATCACTGGCTTCTCTCTCTTCATAGAAGCCTCGGCAGTGGCGAGCATATTAGCCAACTCGTGAAGTTCAACATCCATCTTGTGCATGTTGTAGTTCACTACGAATTGCTCGAATGATCTTGGCAATGATTGGAGGATTATATCCTGGCAGTAGGTTTTGTCCATCTTTACGTCAAGATGACCAAGCTTTTCAATAAGCCCAATCATCTTGATGCAGTGAGATCGAACATCAGCACCTTCAGCCATCCTCGTTTGTTGCAAAGTCTTGGCAGTTTCATACCGTTCATATCTACATTGCACCCCAAATAAACCATTCAGGTGCGTGTAGATATCAAAAGAAGACTTCATATGCTCGTGCTGCTTTTGAAGCTCATTCGACATGGATGCCAACATGAGACAACGTGACTGCAAGTCATCGTCGAGCCACATATCAACGGCTTCTATCTCAGTGTCATCGGCATCCTTAGCAAGATCGGGAGGGGGCCCATCAAGGATAAAACCTCGCTTTTCAGAAGCGAGAATGATCTTAAGGTTCCTGACCCATTCATGGAAGTTGGATCCAGTTAAGTTATTTTGTTCAAGTATGATGGAAATCTGATTCTTAGACATTATATCTACAAAATGACGAGAGAAGAAATAAATACGCAAAAGATTAATTTAAAATGCACAATTTACAAACATGGTTTTTATTTGTAAATTACTCCCACTATTTTAATCAAAATCTTATGCCCCCACATAAGTTTCGGGAAAAAAATATCCTAGCGGGCTTAAGGCCCAAATGCAATCTCCTAGTACCCACGACTCGTTGGCCATACTATTTGATCCACTTGGTGGTCGACTACGTCGTGAGTTAACCATCGCAGCTAACCCTTAAGTTCATTTAGCCTCGTTTTTCGATATGGACCCATGACTCGTGAGACATCCATACTTACTAGCGTTAAATCATGTCCAATACTCGTGGAGAGAAATAGTTCAATCCTAGACGCCCCACGACTCGTGAGACATCGCCTAAAACCTTGCTATCCCCTCCCTTGGCACTAAACTCGTACATCGAGGCAATAGACATATCATCTTCCTATAGCTCGACCCACGACTCGTGAGATATCGAGATATATTCATACAATATGCCTAAGACCTAGTAATTGGGTGGGCTCGGACCATAGACTCCATTCATATGCGCCCGATATACGATTTAATATTATAATTGAATTTTAGGTTCAATTGGAGGTTTTACGTTTTTCTTGTGTTAGGTCTCATCAGATTATGCTTTTATCTTGCTTACGTGATCTATTCTAAGCATGCAAGACATACATCAAAGAATAGTAAACATACATCACCTACCAGTATATGATTGATCGATTGCCCATCCTATGCGATACATCACGAGCCATGTGATGGATCAATTGGTCAGTCTAGGGGTGGAAATTAAATGTCCTAACTATTACAATTTTCAAACCCGTACATCATAGGCCTTCTTGTAATATCCAGCTTGATTGGGCCTCCATGTAATGAATTGGGCCTCCAAGTCCTCCAAGGTTATGGGCCTCCATGTGGATCTCCAAGTCTTCATGAGTTCTTCTTGGCTCCAAGCCTAATCTAAGCCTAGCTTACATATTTAAATGGTCCTATTCTATTACATTTGTTTGCGCAAGCAAGGGCACCAATCAGGCCCATTTAATTACAACCCATAAAATAAATAAACCAAAACTACACAGGGCTTAAGGGCAAAATCGACCAATCCACATATTCACTCAAGAACATGCATAAATTCACATAAGGGCATAAATATAAATTTACCGGCTCCTTTAATTTTAATTCACAAAATTTATCCAAGTAGATTAATTTTGAATTAATAATTAATCTCTAAGATTAATTAACTCTTACTTGAGTTCTAAGTAATCTATAAAACTTATCTTGATTAAAATTGGTTAATTAAGATAGTTTTCAAATCTCCAAGATTCCTATCTTATTCAAAACTTTAAGTTTCCCAATGTTCCTAAATCTCCAAGATTATCAAGATAATCCTATTTTGACTAGATTAGTTTAATTAAGGTAGTGTTTAAATCTAACAAGATAACTACCTTATCCAAAAACTCCGAGTTTCCTAATCTTCCAAAATTCTAAGATTTTCAGAATTTCCAAAATAGGCAGAATTAGAGTCTAGCGTACTGTTCGCACGCTGCCGTGGGCAGCAGCTCGCGGTGGCCGCCCAGCCGCGGTGCGCTACCGCGCTCCGTCGCGTGCCACCGCGGTTGGATCCTATAAAACCTTTTTTTTTTCGCTTACCCATGATTTAATTAAGCAGATCTAACCAATTAAATCCCAATCTAAAATAAAAACTAACATGATAAAAAATTTCGAATCAAAATTATTCATTAACTCCAAGTTTAACTATACAGTCCTAAAACATGCAAAGTTAAAGAACTAGCCACATAAATCAAACATATGATTTAATTCACAGAATTTGCAAATTCATATATATACAAATCCTAGAGTTGGCTCTGATACCACTGTTGGGATTCCGTAAGATAAACAGCCATAGGCACAGCGGAATTTAAAATTTTATATATGAATATTAAAACGACAAGAATAATTAGATCCAAATTATACCTGTCTCCTTGCAAATCCAAGTAGCTCAGCAAAGTCGCGTTTTCTCCCTCGGTTGGATTGATCCAAAGTCCTGCTACTAGCGCCCCACGTGTTGCGCCTCTATGAGTTGATATACCACAATATCACGAAAATTAATATATCCTAATCGACTAGAACATAGGGTATATTAATATATAGGATTTAAGAACGACTTTGGAACTAAAATCGAAAACGAAAAATTCGTCCTAAATGGAAGAGGGTTCTGCCGATCTAGTGTGTAGGGAGAGGGAGAGAGAATTTTCTTTGCTCAGTTTTTGCTCTTAGAGTTGTGTGTGAGATATGACATCAAGTCCCCTATTTATAGGTATCTCATTAACCTAGTCCTATTAGGATTAGGACTTTAATTCTCCTACATGGGCTATGGCACACTTTAATTAGAAGACCAAGTCTTCCTAATTATCTCATGGCCCAGTTAATTAATTTGATCAGGCTTTATCTAATCTCCCAATTAAATAGCCCAATTAATTAACTACTCTCCCATTTAATTAAATCAGACTCCAAGTCTATTTAATTAATTATTCATTCAATTAATGAAATCCAACTTTTAATTAATTAACTCACAAATTAGATTTCAATTTAATTTATGATCTTGATCCAATTCCAATTGGCTCCAATTGGGTCGACCCACCCACTTTAATCGACCCAGTCGATTATTGACCCAGTCGACTCGGTTGTTCTCTTTTCCTCACTTTCGCTTCATGTGTATTGTGTATGCCCCCGTAGGTTCACCACATAATTGGTCGTGGGTCATAATTAAATATTATTTAATTATTCGAGTAACATATACTCTGAATCAATCGAACACTCTGTCGACTGATCATTCCAAAATTAGAACCCCTGCCAATTTGGGAATTCTCCCAAACTCCACGGTCGATGTCCAGCCACAAGCCCATGGAGCCTAATCACTGGTGAATTAATTCAATGAACCTTTTAACTCATTTACAATTTCCATATACGACATAATCTCTCCATCGATCAATCTCTCAATCGAGACTTAAAGGTATGGTCTTTCATCAGTCTCCCTTTTATTTTTGTCTTGACCTTATGTATTCAGGTCTCGAAATAAATTCTCTTTGACTTAATCTTTATGAGCTACTTACATAAAGTCGTCAGATACCTTGGCCAAGGATTTTACCAGAATTAATTTCTCACAGAAATCAATAGGAGAATTTCCCAACCTATCAAGTCGGGTCAATGGATCCTTTGTTGATGATATGAATCTGCATACGAGTTCCTCCATACCCAACATGAGTTCACAGAGACTTTCTGGTGATCTCTAGTCAGTCGGAACTCATATCAAAGCATGAACGTTCTCGCACCAGATAAACCCTATCACCTCAAGTAGTTAGGGAACGTTCCTCGTATACTATTGTAAATTGGAATAACTTCAACCCCGATATGCGACTACCGCTTCCATGGTGAGTTATTTCCTAATTGGGGTATTCAGTGCGCTTGCCATCCCAGCAAGCCACCCACTTATGTGTATCGACTATCCCAGTCACGCTCGTGGATCCCAGTGTTCTCCAGTTCATCGGAATATACACAATAGTGAGAGTCTAACCGAATCCAACGATGTCCTATCTCGATTGGATTCTACGACTCTTGAATATGTTCTAGATCACAGCCTTGGAGATCAGTCCACGGGTTGTCCCATAGCCCTGTGATCTAAGGACTTCTATCCTTATGCGTAGATATTTATTACATAAGATAAAGATGACCATTTAATAAAGTGCATTTATTAATCGAAATTGAATAGTTCCTTATTTATTACAATAAATGCTAGCCATACAGCTGGCTTGCAGGACACTATTTCTATCAACTTGTAGCGGATTTTGTAAGTGTTCTTCACAAGTATTTTTGTCAATCTAAAAATGATTTTATCCGCAGTTTTTGCAAACTCCTTTTTTAAAATCTTTTTAAACAGTTTTCTCAAGTGTTCTTATGCGCTTTGAAAATATGCAAGAAAGCAATGCAATGTAAAGACACCAGAATTTCTATAGTGGTTATATGGATAAAAATCCTTTGGTCCATTTTTCCAAGTCACGGAGATCTTGGGTTATACTATAATCACACTGATTATAATATACTCTTCTTGCGCCGAATAACAAATGAACAGGCCACAAGTTCGTTATGGAAAATCACGAAGTACTATACTACAAAGCTTTATCACTCACAAAGCCTGAATTTTGAGACTTAAAAAATTCTGCTTCGATTTCTCTTAGTTGTGTTGTTGTAGTAGTGTCTCTAACTCTTGAATCACGAACTATTTATACTTGAGTTTGAATTATGTCCGTTGAAGAGAGACATAATTTGATTCCTCGAGTACTGGTCCCCCCATTTTCATTAACGGCTCTCTGCAACTGTTCGCACTGTACACTTTGTTGTACTTTTTTTGTCAGTCGCATTAAATGCACTAAGATGATACGAGGATTTCTTCAATCATTTGCCATAAATACCCTCATTCTTCAGCATTTATTACTCCAAATGCATTTATTACCTTTGAGATGACTTGCTGATCACTTTCACTCAGCTGATTGAATCTTCTCGTCTGATGAACACTTAGTTGATCCTAAACTGAACTCATCTGATTTGAGTCGGCTGAAATTTACCAATTTGATTCCTTTCTTCAGCAACAGATCAGTAGTCTTCCGGACCGCAACATTTGACCCTTCTGATAGTTTTCTTTAATGGTCAAAATCTTCTAAGGGATTGTCTAAGCTTCCATTAATTAGCGGATAATGATGTTTTGAAAATCTTCAAAACCTTCCTATAAATTTAGTCTTTATCTTCATCCTCATCCAACATAATCTATGACTTGAAACGGTTTCAAGATCACGACATTAGAGACTGTTTCATGATTGAAGTCAAATCAAAGTGAATCGTCGCATAGTCGAATGTGATCTTAGGATTTCATCCAATAGCTTAGATACGTTCGCGAGAGATGAAGTTGGCCATTGTTTAATTACTTACTACAAATAAACGGGCGTATTAATTATTAAACCATAAGAAGATAGTCCACTTACAAGCTAATTTAGATTGTCTTCCTGGGCACTATCCTATCAGGAAATATAGGAATATCGATCTAGTACTCTGATCTACTTAAAAGGATTTTTAATAATGCAAGTGGGGATGCGCTGTAATTTTCGGAATATTCTACCCTTCTATATACCAGTGGAATAGACTTGAAGGCCCTTAGAAAAGAGCGAGAACAGTAATTTTTCAAAATTTTCGGGTAGATTTAAGGATTATTGTCTAACGAGCTTTGCGTTATCGAACAAAAAATTTACCAAATTAACATAAAGACTTATGTCTAAAGACAGCATAAGTCAAGCAGATAACTTTAAAATAATATCTACAAAAAGTGTCTTCACATAAATTAAAGAAGTAAAATACAAATATACAGATCAACTACAAAGAGATAAAAATTATGCTACTGGAAATGGATTTATGAGAATATCATCTCATCTTTCTTCTCCTTTTCCAAACTATTTCGTCCTTCTTCATTAGTGGCTTCTTCTTCTTCAGAGGCGGTTTGGTCATCGTCGATCTGCTCTTCTTCATCAGAGGCAGCATGGTCCTCATCGCTATGATCTTCGTCAGCTCGTCTTCATGAGCCTTGTCGATGTTGGGCAAAGGTGTCCCAAATTCCTCCACCAAGTAAGCTAGAGGATGACCACTATAATCAACTTGAGCAATGGCTTCAGAAGGATATGCTCGGTATTTGCGGTCCTTGTTAATATCCAAAGCCTCGTAGTATGCATGCCGTACTTTCGAGATCATTTTGAACGTGATAATTTGTTCAACTCTTTTATAGAAAGAACGCGAAAGCAATCCCCCAATTTTTTTGTATATTATTGCGGTATGCACTGGAAAATTAAGAAAATCCTAAACCACTGGCCCTACATTATTGGTTTGAGTTTCCAGCATTAATTCGTCGACAAAAACATCCTCAGCTCTGGATTGACGTTGAGATTGGAAAGACCAATTCTAGGCCTCTAAGGCACTAAGTGAGGTCCCAAAAGTTACTCATTGCTCTTCTAATTCTCGAGTCAGCTGATCAACCTGCGCTTGATAACAACTGGCATTTATAAAATTATCGACAATATGAGGAATATTAGACTCCAAGTTAGGATTGCTACTAGGCCCAGCTCGATTTTCCAGCTCTCGAGAACCTTCGAGCTCAACAACTCTTCCCTCTAGCTCATTATTTTTAGACAGAAGAATCTTCTTAGACTCCTCGACGAACTTTAGTTGCTCCAGATGTAGTGAAGAGTTGTGCTTAGCTCTGACTAGTGCACTTCCAGTCCTTTGGAATTAACACGGATTTCAATATAGAAAACATGAATTATGTTTTGGATAAGGATAAAAATCGAAATAACTTACCACAACATGAGCATGGGTTGCTCTGGCTAACTGGGCCAATGGCTCTTTATTGAGGTTGCGTTGAATGTCTCTGGTGAATACCGTAGATAGGAGCAACCTTATTGATTTGTCTAGGATGCTTTCCTTATCGTAGGTAATTCTGATCCCTTCTAGATCGTAACCTTTTCCCTCCAGATTGGTTTCGATCATATCGACGAGAGAAGCATGATGGGTCAAATCATTGACATGCGTGAAGTATTGACCCTGCCTATTAGAAAGTTATTTTCTCCTCTTAGCTGGCTAACCAAAGGAGTTGCGTTGGGCCAAGTTTTACAACTACAGATTCCATACTGAGTCCTACTTGCCATGGGAGGATATCCCCATGCTGGATTAGTATTAGAAGAAGAGGGTTCATCGGACGGTTGACTAGAAGATGGGTGAAGGCTAATGATGGGATCAACGTTTTTGACCGGTTCTTCTTCCATCTCTTTCAGGTAAGGTTTTTGATCTCTTCTCCTTTTTCTTGAGCCTCTTTGTTCTATGGGCATCTTATTTGAGGATTTCTTAGAGCTCGAGAGAACATTTTTCCCGACCATAGTGGTTGTTATGTAAACACATATATGGATTTAGAATTAGTGTTAGCAATAAATCCAAAACGACTTCACGGTGCTGAGCGAAGTCAGAAAACTCACCCAAAGGACGGTTGTCTACTGGTATGGAAAAGGTACAGGGTCTTAATCCTGATTTGCAAAGATAATTTTCTCGATCAAGTTCGCGGATTGATATTTGTCCGTGCACATTTCCATGACCATATCATAAGGAAAATAGTTATTTGGAGCATATACTCCATTGATCTTCCTACGTCCATACCCCTAGGATTAGCTAAACCCCCAATCATGAGTATAAGCCTCAAGATATCTATTCTCGAGAACGCGCGGGTGGGTGGTCTAACGAAGAAGTATCTTTCTTCCCATTTCGAGCTATTACTCGAAATAACATTAGCTAGGATGGCAAAGTCGGGTCTTTGGCCAATATAATAAAAACCTATGCTAGAAGAGGTTGAAATAGAGAATCGGAAGAAATAAAAGAAGTTGCGGAATGTGGGTTTAAGACCCTGTTGGATGAAGATGAAGATAGAATGCAAAATGTGAAAGGAGGTTTTGATGATTTCCTAAGCAAATTCCTTAGAAGAATTTTGACCAAGTAAGAAGACAAATCAGAAGGATCAAAACTTCAAGGTCAAGAAGACTACTGATCTGTTGCTGGCTCAGAATCAGACCGGTAGTTTTTCAGCTGACTTAAATCAAATTAGTTCAACTTGAGATCATCAGAGTATCTATCAGATGGGTAATTTCGATCAGCACAGTAGAAGGGATCAAGGAGTATGCCCAACGGTAATAAATGCACTTGGAGTAATAAATGCTGCAAGAGAAGGGTATTAACGGAAAATGATTGAAGTTATTCTAGGATCAGCGAGGTGCATTTAATGCGACTGACAGAATAGTACATCAGAGTCCATAGTGCTACAGTTGCAGAGAGCTATTTCAGAAAAGGGGGACCAGTACTTGTAGCTTTGAAATTTGTCTCTCTCTTCAACGGGTATATTTCAAATACAAGTATAAATAGAGCTGAATTCAAGAGTTAGAGACAACCACAACAACTGAGATCAATTCGCGAAGCAGAATTTTCTAAGTCTCAAAAGCTCAAGAACAGCTCACTCATTAGCCTAGTCATCTGTTGATGAAAGCCGAAGTTGAAGTTCAAAGAATACATATTTTCTGAGTGAATCTGTATTAGAAGAGTGTTGTGAGAAGTAGATATCCGTCTAAGTGAGTGATATTACTTCAGAGAGTGGGAATTTCTTTGTGATTTCCTACTACGAACTTGCGGCCATTTCATTTGTTGTTTGGCGCATGCAGTGTATATTGTAATATGTGTGATTATAGTATAACTCAAGATCTTCATGACTTGGAAGAGTGGACTAAAGGATTTCAATCCATATAACCACTATAAAAATTCCTGTGTTTACTTTGCATTATATTCTTACAAATTTTCAAAGAGTATTCAAACACTTGAATTAACTGTTTAAAAGATTTTGAAAAGGAGTTTAAAAACTGCGGACAAATCTTTTAAGTTTAAAAGTTTACTTGTGAAAAACACTTAAAAAAAATCCACTGCAAGTAATCTGACTAAAACCCTGATTTAACTGAAATCAACTAAGTCATTATCATAATAGTACTCAACTCTGTTGTTCAAAGCTTTGTGCACGATCAGCATAGTCTTCTTACAATTCTTGATCAGCTTAGTCTGCTTACAGAAGAGTTAGGGAAATTTTTAAGTCATAATTTTCAGAGATCTATTCACCCTCCCCCCTCCTCTAGACCTCATCTGACCACTTTGGACCAACAGACCCTTTGTAACCATAAGAATGTCGAAGGCCATGATGAATGTTACTGAATTGGGAACATGTTGGGTCGAGGAGAGAATGAAGGTTTTGAGGATGTCGGAAAGAATGAGAGGAAAAGGGTATCGGAGTCCATGATCAAGATGGGAAGCATAAAAAGCTTCAAAATTTTCTGGAAGAGTATCGACTCTTTGATCGGATGACGGAATCACCATCCGGAAGTCTGCTGGAAAATAGCAAGCATAATCCTGTTGTAACCTAACCAGATCTTCCTCTGTATATCTAGAGGGAACTAATTCGACAAGAGCCGACACTTGAGGTTGAGTTATCCTCGCATTCTTGGAGGACTTCTTCGCCAGTTCTTCTTATGATGTAATTTCTACTACAAGGCCATCTACACTGATGAGGGGTACATTGGATTCTCTATTTCGAGAAGTTTTTGATCGAAGACCAGGAAACCCGACCTCGAAGACATAATTCCGATCTCCATGTCTTGATCTTCGATCAGCCCAGTCCGATCGCCCGAAGGCTCTTGGTAGGAAATGGCTCGCGTTCGGATTCATTGTTGCCTTGACTATAAATACCACACGCATGTATCCCTGCGGAAGGTTCACCCAGCATGTCGCCTTGACTATAAATACCACACGCATTTATTACATCACACACGCATTCCCAGGTGCTCCTTGATCTATCATACTGCTCGGTTTTCTCCTCCGAAGTTAGAATAGATCACTCTTTGTATTGAATTTAGCCTCCAGCTTGTACAACATCCTATAATGCCCGAATAGGCCTTTTTTAACCTTTTGTACCATGATCGAAATATATATAATTGTGTGATCTGCCCATATTTTTGTGTACCTTGTTCTTACTTTCTTAATTTGACCACACATGAAATCAGGTAAGATCATTTGGCGCCCACCGAGGGGTCTTATTGGGGTGATAGATCGAAAAATGCCTACTACGAGGAGATTTACGTGCAATCGAGAAGAGCCATCTCACGCAGGAGGAGCACAAAATTCTGTCGACAATGAGCCTGATAATTTATCTCGAGCGGCTCGACAGCAAGAAGCTCCACCAAATGTTCCACGGGAATATGCACCAATTCGTACAACGGTTGCAGACTTAAGGTTGATCATTGGCACAATGTGCAGGGACTTTTTGAACAATGAAAAAGAGGATCATGAATCTAAACCTGGTCAGCAACCTCTAGTTGACCAGCCCGCAGCTCAAGCAAGACCTGAGGTTCCAACTTCGAATATTCCGAGGGAAAAGAGCATCCTTCGATCTGTGGCTGGTGCGCCCACGGTCAATCCTCCCCTCAAAGCTCAAACGAGAACCATTATTCAATATGGGTTGCCTTCCAAAGCCGTACACGATGTGAAGGATTCAGTGGTCGGAGAGAGTCAGCAGGTGGGTGTAGACAAAAAAAAAAGAAAAAATCATTTATCGCAAAATTACTGAAGCTGAGTTCGAAAAAATTGTGCAAGAGGAAGTTGCTAAGAAACTGGACAAAAGAGAAAATGTTGAGAGAAACTTGACATGCTGGCACGACGATCAGGAGTGCCAAGGTTATACGGAACATAGATCGAGAGATCAGAAATAGCATCATAAGATGTTCACCGTTCTACGAAGAAATTCAAGAAGCACGAAATACTGAAATTGTGCCTACGAGGTTGCCCTGATATAATGAACTTCCGACCCCAGAGAGCACATAAACAGCTTTATCAACGTGATGAATTTATATGGAAACTCGGAGGAATTTTGTTGCAAGATAATGGTTACAACCCTTGAAGGGATTGCCCTTGATTGGTTTGGGAAATTGCCACCAAACTCCATTTACTCCTTTAATGAGTTTTGTGACAAATTGAAACACCAATTTGCTAGTCAGAGAAAGCCTAGGTTGTCTGCAAACCATCTAGGAACTGTGAAACAGATAGATGGAGAGACTTTAAGACAATGGTTGGCGAGATTCAGTATCAAGATATTGAAGGTTGATACTCTAGAAATTGAGTACTTACCCTCGCTCATGTTCGAATTAACAAAAAACACTTAATTCGAAAATGCTCTATGTCGGAAGCAACCAAAGTCTTTTGAGCGGATCATGGAAATAGTAGAAAAATATATGATCCAAGAGAAAATGAACAAACTGAAAAACACTCAAAACCCAAGACCTTCGATCGGAAAAAACCAAGATAGATCACCTAAGTCACAAAATTATGGAGGATCCAACAGGGGTTCGGTTTGGCAAAGACTTAATGCCTATAAACTGCAAGCCCCAACCCAAAGATTTAATGTTTATGTTTAGCCTCCTGTTTTCGATCATCCACCAAGAAGGGAGTCGGGGAAGATTAATTTCATAGAATTGAAAACTTCGCAAGAGGAAATTTTAACCGTCTTTGAGGAAGGGAACATGATCCCGAGGCTCAACGAATCACGCAGGCGAGACCTGAAACATTTGAACTATGATAAATATTGCAGATATCAAAGAGTTAGGTGTCATAGTACTGAAAATTATTTTTAACTGAAGCAAGAGATTGAGAAGTTAATTGCACAAGGAAAGCTAAAGGAGTTTATTAAAAGAGAAAACTATAACAATTGTTATAGGTCCAGAAGTCCACGGAAATTTATCGCACAGCAGCGCAATGCACGAGATCAAGTGAATGATGTGATCAATGTAATTGCCGGAGGACCTGCGGATGGAGATAGTAGAAACGCAAGAAAGAGAACAATGAGGTCGTTAAAGACTGGTGTTTCGATCGAGAAAATATTTTATCTTTGGAGCCTCCTTCTATGGAAAATCAAGTTATAAGTTTTAGTGATGCTGATAGGCCTTCAGATGTAACTTGGGACGTAGACGAGGATGATCATGATTTTTCGATGGCCCTGACTCTTAGGACCGCCAATTTAGAGGTGAAAAGGGTTTTAATCGACAAAGCTAGCTCCTCAAATATCATCTCATCTGAAGCTCTTGATCGAATGAACCTACAACATCCTTATTTGGATAAGGTTTCTACTCCATTGATCGGATTTGGTGGTTCTGAGATAGTTCCGCTTGGAACGATCCTTTTGTGTATGACTCTGATCGGGAAGAAGCTAAAACATGTGACAAGGATGGTGAAGTTCTTGATGGTAAGCATACCTTTTGCTTACAACGCCATCTTGGGAAGACCAGTCCTCAACACGTTCAAAGCAGTCGTGTCTACTTATCATCCAAAGGTAAAGTTCCGACCACAGCTGGGGTCGGAGAAATGCGAAATGATCAATACATGTCGTGGGAATATTATAATTCATCCTTAACTATCAAGCAGAAGATTGAGCTTACGGTTCCTGCGAAAAGAAGATTGGTTAACTTAGAGTCTGGGTCAGTCTCGGATTTGCCGATTCCTGACTGTGAGAAGTTGCAAGGAAAGATGGGAAAGAATGTGGATATGAGCGTACAAGCCTTGATCATAAGAAGGTCGTTTTGGTACCTGGATCTCCAGAAAAGTTTAACAGGATCAAAACTGAACTAAGCGAGGGGATGGAAACAATGCTCATTGACTTTTTAAGAAAAAATGTAGATGTCTTCGCTTGGAGATCAAATGAAATTTTGGGTATCGACCCTCGGGTTCTTACGCACTCTCTGAACATAGATCCTAAAGCAAAACCAACAAGACAGAAGAAGCGTAATCACGATAGTGAAAAATATAAAATCATCAATGCTGAGGTTGATCGATTGTTAGCAACTGGGCATATTCGGAAAATCAAATTCACAGAATGGTTATGCAACATAGTGTTGGTAGCAAAAGGAAGCAAGGTTGACAACAAGTGGAGAATGTGCAATGGCTTCACGGATCTAAACAAGTTATGCCCAAGGGACCCTTACCCCGCTGCCAAGGATCGATATGTTGGTGGAATCCACTGCAGGTTTGTCTTCTTCAGCATAATGGATTTTATCAGGGCTTTTATCAGATCTTCATGAATGAAAGGGATCAAGACAAAACCGCATTCATCACTGAACGAGGAGTGTATTGTTTTATAGTGATGCCGTTCGGTTCGAGGAATGCTAGAGCAACTTATCAAAGGTTGGCGAATATGATGTTCAAAGAATTGATCGGGGTAATGATGAAAGTCTATGTGGATGACATGCTAGTAAAAAGCATGAGAGAAAAAGATCATATCAAGCATCTGGATAGATGTTTCGAGATTTTGAGGAACTATGGTATGAAGTTGAATCCAGCAAAATGCACCTTTGGTGTGAGATCAGAAAAGTTCTTAGGCTACCTCGTTCACGAACATGGAATCGAAGCAAACCCAGAGAAGATTCGAGCTATTACAGAACTCTAACCACTATGGAAGCTCTCACAGGTTCAGAGTTTAGTGGGGAATATCATCTCCTAAACAGATTCATATTGCGATCGGCGGATAAGAGCTTGCCTTTTTTAAAATTATTACGGAAATCAAAAGATTTTGAAAGGAATGAGGAAGGTGATAAAGCCTTCGAGGAGCTAAAGACATATTTGGTTTCATCACCAATGTTGGCGAAACCTTCAGATGGCGAGCCTTTATATCTGTACATCGCGGTCTCTGATGATGTAATTAGTTCAGTTCTGGTAAAGACTTAAAAATCGGAGCACAAGCCGGTGTATTACCTAAGCAAGTAATTGCAAGGCCCAGAGAATAACTACTTAGAGATCGAAAAATTTGTACTTGCTCTAGTAGTCGCTGCACGAAAATTGAGACCTTATTTTCAATCTTACAAGATTATCGTTCTGACTAATCAACCTTTGAGATAGGTATTATCAAAACCAAAAGCTTCAGGGAGACTGATAAAGTGGGCAGTCGAGCTCGGACAGTTTGAGATCGAATATTAGCCTAGAACTGTAGTTAATGCTCAAGTCTTGGTAGACTTCATTGTGGATTCTGCAGGAGCGAACATAGTCGAGGAATGAACTATTTTAGAGTAACTGCTGAAAAAGAAGTTGATGTATCTGATAGAGCTGAAAAAGAAGAGGAGTCTAAGGAACCAGCAAAGTCTGATAAGGAGATTATTGCTACCAAAGACTCGGCTGCTGAACAGTTGAATCCGTATGTGAAATACAAAAGGATGGAGGATCTGAAGAGAAGAATAGCTGCTTTAGATGAAGAATCCACCAGTCCTGGTGAAGATGGAGAAGATCATGAAGAAGAAGGAGAAAAAATAAATAGAGCAGAAGACAAGGCTGAAGACAAATATGAAGAAAAAAAACAAGAAGAAAGGAAGGACTAGACTAGGTTCCTTGTTAACTTTTTGTAAATCCTTGTAATTAACTTTTCTGTCTATCTTATCTGATAAAACTTGTAACTTGTAATCAATTATCATCATTTATAAAAGTTAAGATTTCTTCCAACAAGTCATTTCTATGTCGGAAATTTTTTAGGATTATAGGTACAAGTACTTAGCTGAAGTTTTGTCATCATCAAAAAGGAGGAAATTTTTGGATGAAGATGAAGATGGAGTGCAAGAAATTAAGGGAGGTTTTGATGATTTCCAAAATATCAGAATCTACTAAGTAAGGAATACTTAGTAAAATCCCATAGAAG
The DNA here is from genome assembly GCA_038501285.1 of Penstemon eatonii. Lineage (NCBI taxonomy): Eukaryota > Viridiplantae > Streptophyta > Magnoliopsida > Lamiales > Plantaginaceae > Penstemon > Penstemon eatonii. Next base: position 52,526,998 of record CM076710.1, on the reverse strand, counting down.
AATTTTGACCAAGTAGGAAGACAAATCAAAAGGGTCAAAAGTTCAAGGTCCAGAAGACTACTAATCTGTTGCTGAAGTTCAAAATCAGACTAGTAGTTTTTCAGCTTACTCAAATCAGATTAGTTCAACTTGAGATCAGCAGGTATCTATCACACGGGTCATTTCGATCAGCAGAGTGGAAAAGATCAAGGAGTCTGCCTAACGGTAATAAATGCACTTGGAGTAATAAATGCTGCAAGAGAAGGGTATTAATGGCAAATGATTGAAGTTATTCTCGGATCAGCAGGGTGCATTTAATGCGACTGGAAGAAAAGTACAGCAGAGTGTACAGTGCTACATTTGCAGAGAGCCGTTCCAGGAAAAGGGGGACCAGTACTTGTAGTGATGAGGGGTAATTTAGATTCCTTGCCTCTGTGGGCCCGATGCTATTCGAATAACACTAGATACTATCCCCAGAAACCAAGAGCTGGTCCAGGGCATATTATTAACTGTTCCGAGCTCATTTCAGAACCCAAGATCGAAGGGTACTGTTGGGCCGAGCCCAGGCCCAAGCCCGTCAGTTCAGCTATAAATACCCACGCATTTATGACAACACACAACTTCCCAGGGGCTCTGGCTTCGAGACTGCAGCTCGGACAAACTTGGGAAATATAGTATAACTTTGGTCATTTGTATTTCGCTCCTCTAGTTTGTACGGCATCCAATAATGCTCGAGTAGGACCCTAAATTCTTGTATTTGTACCCAACTAATTCGAATACAACTACTATTGATCTTTACTTTCCTTTTAATATTGTTATTATTGCACTACAACCCACCCTTGATCGAACAAACGAAATCACGTAAGATCAATTGGCGCCCACCGTGGGGCCCTTATTCGAGTATTAGACCGAAATATGCCTACCATGAGGGGAAATCCATATGTTAGCTGAAAACCTTACCAAGTCTGAAACTCTGTTATTCGTTATCCAAGGCGGTCCTCCGACTATTAGGGCGTTCATCAATTCGAGATCGAAGATAATGCTTATACAATAAACTTCCGAGCTTAATATTAGCAATTTTATCCGGGGATTGCACAGCTTATCTATTTTTTCCCGATGGATTGATTTTCCACAAGGATCCAGTTTCTAGTGTGGAAGTAAATAAGAAGTTCCACCGAGGTAGCCCACAACAAATTAACATAGAGTTAGTCCGGTCGACTCGATCAGAGCTTATCGATGGTCGGAATTTATTTTTCCGATCATCATATTTGTTACTTTCAAAAACAAATTCCTCAAATCAGCTATTTATGAGTTCAATCACATAATCTGTATACATTATTTATCGGTTACTTCTATTTTTCTCGATTCGATTGGGATGAGTTGATAATTTGAACAACGGCAACAAATTATTTAAAATCATCAAAGTCGAAGCTAAAAATCAGCAATCGTTCGACTAAAAAAAAAAAAAAAGAAGAAGAAGAAGAAGTAAAACGGTGAAATTCGATCAGAGAACGAAAGCTCTATCATTAATATTCTTCAAATAAGTTACAAAGTAAAGCCTCGAATAGGTTTCGAGCTCAAGAAGTACAATACGATCGCTACTATCCTATTACAAGTTCTACGAATAATTCTGCCATGTTACGTGCTCAGTCTTCATTCCCTAAGATCGCCCCAGATGCAGAACTCAGCAGTGATTCATCCTAGCAATCACTAGCCACGTGTCGCACATCCATCTTCGAACGGGGTAAGGGCCGGATTGCAGCTCCTCTCCTGGGCTTCGAACCGACCTTAGATCATCATCAGTAAACAATGATTGAAATACTCAATCACTGTTTACAGGATAATCCGAACCGGTGCAGCAAAGGGTTATCTCAGCAGAGGCAGCTCAAGGAAGCTCGAAGGAACTATACTTCAAGAAAGCCCTCGAGGAAGCTGATGCCTCAGATTTAAAGAACTCCTCTCAGAATAACCAGCTGCCCGATCGGATACTACGCCAAGAAACCAGAGGTCTAACCCGCACCAGAAATGATATGTCTGGGAAAACAGGTTGCCTGCCGGTATTCTAGGCGCAAGTTCTTTTGCCTGTCGATATTCTAAGCGAAGAGGGTTACACCAAAAAGACCAGAGTCGAAGAATAAGGTTCGAACCCTAATCTCAAATTTCTTTATTTTGGAAGCAATACGAACCGAAAGCGAGATTCGACCCATATCGGTCGGACAAAGCATAATAGAGAAAATGAAGAGTATTGGATAAACCAAATGAGAACTATTTATAGCAGCAAAGTTTTTGAACCAATGGTCCATATAACAAATCACGGACGGTTGGGATGTAAGTAATAAAATAACTGACCGTTTCATTTCCCGAAGAAAGAGGGCCCTGTTTGGTTATAAGGATGCATGACTTAACGGGGCATGTAGGAAAATTTATAACATTCTAAACACCAGACCGATATGACATAGTTATAACATTATTGATGAAGATTGGCAATTTAGGTTCAAGTTCAGTTCATTCAGATGTTTTTACAGTCATTGTTCGACTTGGAAGAATCATGATCGGTTCGTTCGAACAGAACTCTCGACCAAAATATCATGCGACTATGGAAATCCGGCAGTGCCAATGATTAATGGCAACATTTTCCTTATTAATTTTAGGTCCACTAAAATATTTATCTATTGCTCGATCAAGCAAGCGGTGTTTGAGTATTTCTTTATCGATATAAGAGGATCGATGTGGAAGTATTGAAGATAAGAATCTATCTAATTATGTTTATTCTATCAACAGAACGAGGAAGAAGTGTATTTATATTATCTCGGAAAATACAAGATGAGGAAAATACATGTTGAGCATAACTCAAGCCTATATATTACATAAGAACGCTATTACTTTTTACAATCCTATGAAATTTTCGGTCTCTTCTCCTACTGCTTTTTCGGAATAATTTGGCTCCGACCGGGGAAATCTCCTTAGGACCCACAGGTTTTTAACTTTATTTACGATTCTCCGAAGACGAAGGATTGAGCACATGGTTCATCGAGTAAATGAATTCTTCAGTACTCCCGCTCCTGTACGTCTTTCTAAATGCATTGTAGCAACAGGTCCCTAGTCGAAGACTTGTGCTATAACCTGCGAACTCCATAGGCCTGGCTTATTGGCCTTCCAGATGGAGATTATATTTGCCTGCCGATACTCTAAGCGAAGATCGAAATAGTGTTTCTTCCGCTCGGAAATTGCTCTGCTTAAAGATCGTTCGAAATCTGAGCTTAAATAAGTGAATTAATGAAAGAACGGTCTTAGTCACCATGATCGGACGAATTGAGTACTAATGCAACAAATGAGATGGTTTTTAAGGAATGATGGCCTTTTATAGAGAAAATTCAAAGGAATCCAACGGCAGGTAATTCGCATAACTAAGGGATAAGATCTAAGAACTGTTGCGATTCCCAATAAAAGAGGAACCAGTCGGAAAAGGTCAATACTTATCGAAAATTGGAAACATTAACAACAGCCAAAGAAAACAAGGGGTATTAGTCCGAACGAAATTAGAACCTCGCAAGAAATATTTTCTATTAAGACAGAAGGATTGTTTATTAAGTCCTAGACTTATTTGTTATCTATTATCCGTCTATTTGTTTTCCATTTAACGGAAGACTATCATTTCGTCAGAAGTTATTTTCGATCAAAATTATATTTAATGGAAATTCGTTTCACCAATGTGCCTATCTGCTCGTCGTATGCTGGCATTGTCAATCTCTACTCATCTATTATTCTGATATTCTCGATCTACATTCAACTAATATCAGTCTATATTTATCTCCGTTTATTACTAAGGGTGAAAGCCGTTGCTATGCCCCTTAAATCGAAATTATTAAATGGGTGAAAGCCTCTGCTAGGACCCAAGGGCTAAAAATGCTCTGAAACGACTAAGGGTGAAAGTCGTTGCTATGCCCCTTAAATCGAAATTATTAAATGGGTGAAAGCCTCTGCTAGGACCCAAGGGCTAAAAATGCTCTGAAACGACTAAGGGTGAAAGTCGTTGCTATGCCCCTTAGATCGAAATTATTAAATGGGTGAAAGCCTCTGCTAGGACCCAAGGGCTAAAAATGCTCTGAAACAACTAAGGGTGAAAGCCGTTGCTATGCCCCTTAGATCGAAATCATTAAATGGGTGAAAGCCTCTGCTAGGACCCAAGGGTTAAAAATGCTCTGAAACGACTAAGGGTGAAAGCCGTTGCTATGCCCCTTAGATCGAAATTATTAAATGGGTGAAAGCCTCTGCTAGGACCCAAGGGCTAAAAATGCTTTGAAACGACTAAGGGTGAAAGCCGTTGCTATGCCCCTTAGATCGAAATCATTAAATGGGTGAAAGCCTCTGCTAGGACCCAAGGGTTAAAAATGCTCTGAAACAACTAAGGGTGAAAGCCGTTGCTATGCCTCTTAGATCGAAATTATTAAATGGGTGAAAGCCTCTGCTATGACCCTGGGGCTAAAAATGTTCTAAAACGACTAAGGGTGAAAGCCGTTGCTACGCCCCTTAGATCGAAATTACTAAATGGTTGAAAGCCTTTGCTACGATCCAAGGTGTGAATTATCAATCGTACGAGATTCCAATATACGTCCTATTTCGAACTACAGCAATCACAGTCCGCCAAGATGGCCTATTATTATTATTCTAGTATTATTTATTTTTGATCAGTATATAAAGGTCAACTATCACTTATATCCGGATATCAGAGGTCGAAGAACGTCAATTATTCTTTATTATCATACACTTGTTATGATCATTCGAGAATGATACTTGTTGCTCATATTTTTGAAGTGAAGAAATCGGTGTTCGGTAACAATATACGGAAAAAATTTTGCCGTAAGGATAAGGAAGGAAATAAATATTTTTATTCATGATCTTTCGGACGTTTACAAGAAGTTTCGTGATTATAATAATTAAGAAAATCGAGCAAAGCTCTACATTCAACGTGACCCTATTACAAATTATCCATACGCTAAAATATTCTTATACTCGAAGAAGGAAGGCGGGGCTAGAGTAACACTTCTACCCTTCATCCAACACTTCCTCAAGGGTTGCCCCATGTCGGACCAGATCAAGATACAGGGAAGCAATCTCTAGAGAAATTATTCCACGCAATCCCGAAGGCAATATTCTTCAAGAAATATCTTGAAGAAGTGGAGATCGAGTGCAGGAAAACTCCTCCAGCAGTCGACCCACTATCCGACTGGGTGGATTGACAGGATACAGAAGTTCGGACCAGTCTCAAATGGTTGGAATCAGAGAGAGCTGGTCGCCTGCCGGTACCCCAGTCGCAATCTATTTCGCCTGTCGATACCCTAGTCGAAATTATTCCCCATACAGGGACTTTGATGAAATCGAAAAAGAAAATTCTGGTCCGAATTTCGAACAATTTAATTTCTGATATTAAATGGAACGTGGAGTAGATCGATGGAAGTAAAACTGCAACCATATTGATCAAACGAAATATTTACAGACAAGTGAAAATTATGAAGGTAAACTCAGAGCTATTTATAGGAGGAAGAATTCCGTTTCAATGGTGTAGACCTCTTTAGATGAACGGCGGCAATACGAACATTAAAAGCGCTCTGACCGCTCAGATTCCCGACGAATCAGGGACTGTTTTGATAAGAGAAGATGGGATGTAACGGTAACTCATTCATTAGAGTGAACAAACTAGTGGCTAAAATAGGAGCAATTAATGCGCCGATCGTTGCGCTTCCCAGAAATCCGGGAATCATATGAGTAAACGAAGAAAAAGTCAAAATCAATAGCGCTCAAGGTATTTGTAGCTTCGATTCCGGTTGTCAAAAAGAATCACAAGAAGAAATTCGGAAAAGTATTATCGACTCGTCTAAGATCGACCAATATTGGCAAGGAATACTATTTAAACATATAAGAATGATAGTAAAAGATTTAAGCAAAAGTTTATTATTTCCAAAGTTCGATACATTGAGCAGTCTCAAGTTACAAAGATATCAGCTCCTATTATACATAGGGCTAATCACTTTATGTAAATACATTTTATAATTTCATGAAGACCAATCTCTATATCCGAACAAGAAAGGGACTTGATGGACACCCAATCCTACGAAATTTTCGGCGGACGATGATGTCCTTACTCGAAAGAAAGGAACCCATCGAGCCCACGATATTATATCCTCTTTCATAAGTTTTCGAAGTGAAGAAGGGTGATACACCTTTTTCTAGGTGTAATGTGAATACTTTGTGAGAACTTCAATCCCCAAAGCATTACCTCCTCACATCTTCCAGAAGAACCAAACAAACCGTCGAACATCCTCGCAAAAATTTAATGCTTAAGTCTATCCTCGGCCATGGAAGGTCTAGAAAACTATTGGGGTCGTGGATGGTCAGCAATAAAGCTTATCGGCCTTCATGGTCGAAATACTGTTCGTCTGTCGATACCCTAGTCGAGGTTGAAATACAAATTTGACTATGGTATGCGAAATAAGTCCTAAATCGAAATTCAAAATATTGAGTCATACAACAAAATCTTTTAGTCAGCATGGTCGAAGATATCTGTTCTTTTTGAAAAAACTTATGAGGATGCGGAAACAAAGAGCCCCATTTATAAGTACTATTCTCAAAATCCAACGGCTAGCAGAAAACGAAAGGACCGGTCAAGATCGAAAGACTGTTGCGCTTCCCGAGAATTTCACCGGGAAGAGAAAGTGATATATTCTTGAATTCGAGCAGAAGTAATATACCAAGATCGAAGAACGAAGATTACGAGCATAAGACCAAACGAAGAAAGCAAACTAAAGCATGGACAGAAAAGAATACATTAAATTATGGACAAACTTGTAATCCGAGAAACTAATAGATTATTACAAACCATAGGGGATAAAAATGTCTGAAATTATTCATGATCAAATGAGTAAAAACAATATAGCCATACTACAAGCCCGGGTAAATGAAAAGCAACATCTAGAGAAGCTTGTTGTCGGAGAAAATCTTTCGAAGCTCGGCATTCCGAGCCTCATATCCAGCTTCATATCCACGGTCATAAGCCTCCTTTTCTAGACGCGTGAATTCTTGCCTCTCCTGCTCATGAAGACTTTTCAGTTTGTCAAGCTCCTCATTCAGCTGCTTGTGGATCTCCTCTCCATTTTCTCTAACAGACTTCTCCCTCTCTAAAGCAAGCTTCTCCGCGAAGAGGCGGTCGAATTCGGCTTTCTTTTCCTCCAGCTCGAGGAAAATAGCAGTGCGCTGATTGTTCTCCCGCTCAGCAAACGTTTTAAGCTCAATAAAATCCTGTCCGGCCTGTCAAAGGAATCGTCACTATTTTTATTTTAAAAAAAAAAATATATATATATATAGAATAGATATACCTGAAACAGGAAGTGCTGCCCAGACTCGAACAACTCTTCTATGTTTCTTTCTTTGGACGTGTTTCTCTCCTTAGGCATGTTAGTTTCCGAAGAAGTAAAGTTAACTTGCAACAAATTATCCATGGGATCAGTCTTAGAAGAAGACCCATCTTTCAACTCCTCGGACTGGGAAGAAGTAACCTTCGGAGGAATGGAGTCAACGAGGGGTTGAGGAGGATTATCAATCCCTAAAGCTTCAACAGAGGCCCCTCCACCAATCTCTAACTTGGATTTTTTGCTAGGATTCCCTGTGGGAGGAACGGTCGAAGTATCGGAAGATGACTTGCTACCAATAGCAAGATTTTGCAAAGCCTCAATGGGGGTGACCCCATCGGAATAAGGCCTCTTATTAGAAGAGGGAATAGGAGTCTTTTCTCGGACGGGATCTCCACTCGGAGAGTCGGCCGCATTCGGGGAAGAACCCTCGGGCGCAGCCTCGAGCTCTTCATCCAGAATGGACTTGCCGGAAGTACCCTTGGTTTGCTTGGAGGAAGTGGTTTTCTCTCTCTTACTTTCTCCCCCTTTAGGAGCTTTCGGGGAAGACGCAGAAGTTTTAGAAGAAGATTTGGAGGGTTTGGCCTCCTTGGCAGGTTTCTGCTCTTTGCTCGGATTCTTATTCTTCGAACCGCCAAATAACGATTTGGGGTCGATAGCTTTCTCTAGTACATTTTCCATAATAAGCGGATTTGGGGTCGATAGTTCAGATTCTTATTCTTGGAGGGATTCGAAGAAGGCAGAAAATATGGCAAGAGCTCCGATCTCTATAAGCAAAGATGTCGTATGAATAATGAAGAGAGATCCTAATATTTATAGACACTACGCCCTGCGATTACGATAATGGATCGACGCAACCTTTAAAGAAAATTCCCGTATGGAATGGGTGAAGTCCTAGCATAAAGAGTTATCGAACCTTGAAAATTAAAATGATATCTGGATATTAGTAAGGTTGGAATTTACAAGTTACACGAATCGAATCAAAAAAGGAAACAAATCCGTTTACAAGAATGAGTTACATGGGTAAATACGATTAGTTCCTAACTGCAAAACTATGAATCGCTCCTTCCGGCACGCTCGACTCCAGTAACTTGCTAGATAGAAAATCAGGCGATATATGTTAGAAGTGGAGCAATTACTCGGTTTGATCGAGAGTTCGATCGTCTTCTTTATCCGGTACATCGCCTATGTTGACATCTTCGCCCTTTCCCCCCGACACAGAAGGAGGATCGTCGGTGAAACGCTCGAGCACATCGGGGTTAGGCATCGGAATGCCGTACTCCTCAACTAAGGGGGCAAAGCGATGATCCTGCCAATTAGTATACATCTTGGGTAGAGAGGAAGCTTTGTAATCCTTCCCTTCAGCGTTCTTGAAAGGGTTCATATGCTTAAAGTACTCATCCATATCATCCGGAATTTTCTTGGCCGCGACCAATTGTTGAACCCCTTTATAAAAGATCGTCTGAAGAATTTCTCCCATTTTCCTTTGAACTAAAGGATTCAAGACAGGGGATTCCAAGAACTCTCGTATGTCAGGAATCTCGGCTTGTTCCCGGCCCTGAGCATATGCGCGCTCGGAATCTTGCTTTGCCAACTCAAGTTCTATCTTTACCTTCTTCAACTCTTCCTCGAGGGCACTTCTCTCTTTAACGGATACCAGCAAGTCCTCCTCTACAGACGAGGAACGTTTCATAGTTACCTCGTTGAGCTCCTTCTTTACTTGGGATAATTCTCGCTGAGTTTCTGCCAGTTGAGATCGAAGAACTTGGTTGTCAGAAAAAATTTGCGCATACGCATCATGAGCGTCCTGCGATTCCTGCTCCAATAGCGCCAAACGATAGGTTTGGAGGGCGAACAAATCCCTGACCTATAAGACATTTTCGGATATCAGCAAGGGTTAGGGACTCTAGAAGGGGATAAATAAGTGACAGATTTTCACCTCATGATATGTTCGGGAGAAATCGCTCAAAACCTCGAAATCGCCTTTGACAGAATGGAGAAGCATATCCCTCTTAAACCGACTAGCCATAAAGATTCTAGCGGCTTTGTCAAATTCGTTCTCCCCATTCACATCCAGATCGGTCAGAATGGTGCCATCTTCAGGGTATCCAGCAGTTCTGCCACTTCGAAAATGCTCATCCATAAAATCCGCCACATCAGGCTCCGACCTACCTTCTCGACAAGGGACAGAGTCAGAATTCACGCCAAAAGGTTTTACCCTCCTCGAGGGCCCGGGGTGTTCAGCGTTTCTTTTCTGACCCAGAAGCTTCTCGTATTCCTGGATACCCTGGATCCGGTTCCAGGAATGTTGACTGTAGCCGACAGACGAATGAGCAGAAGTGTCAGGGGAGAACAAGGTTCGAAGAGGTCCGGCTGTGGCAGAATTCAGCGAACTCATAGTGCCAACCCCTCTCAAATCGGGAATCATAGATGGTATGACAGCTGAACTTCCACCCAAATTGCTCATGTCCGCTTTTCTTTCGGAGGCATAAGGTAACGGATCGAAATAAAATCGCTTATCTTCAACCGGGCCGGCAGCGGACACTCGAAATTTCTCAACAACTCGACCTGCAAGGATAATACGAATCGGGCATGAGTTTAAACAAGGAGAATTGTTTAATAAAACCTAAAAGTAGGCAGAAGATAAGAAGCATACCCAAAGAAAGAGGAGCAAGGGTCGGAGCACTAGAGGTTCGCAGAAGGGATCCTTCGGAGGATTGGCTAGGGAATTTAATCACCGGAGCAGGATAATTACAATGGCTCAACCCGGCCAATCGCAAAACGCCTTCCTGAATCAGGAATCTAGTCTGGTAAGGGTTAGACTGCAACTGCTCCAGGAGTTCATCAGAAAGACGATGGCTGAGCTTCTCTTTGATTCTGCGAGAACCGTATGTCCAAGTATTTGCACCATCCCATCGATACGGTCTTGTTTTCGAACTACCTTCAGATATTGGAAGATCAGGGCCCTTCACAAAAAAGAATCTCCTCTTCCAACCTATACTCTTATCCGTTGTTATTTTCGTAAGAAAAGGCCGTTTCGACCGCGGACGGATGGACACGAACCCCATATTCGAACCCTTACATGGGTCCATTCGGAATATCTGCCAAAAGTTGCTAAAGGAGGCCTCTTCCCCTTTTGCCTCCATAAGAGCGCAAAACGCTACTATATATGCAACGGAATGCGGGAGAAGCTGAGCAGGGGAAAGCGAAAAGAAGTTCAAGACATTTCTAATAAGAGGAGCGAACGGGATACGCAAGCCACAGGAAAATTAACCCTCATAGAAGGCTTGACAGCCAGCCGGGGGTTCGGTAGCACGATCGGTATAAGAAGGAACGACGATCGAAAAACCTTTGGGAAGAAATTTCCCAAACTCCGCCTCGAGATAAGCACGATCCTTCTTCGAAAAACAACAGGAAGTTTCGCTAGCAGGAAGTTCTGACTTATTCGAGATCACGGCCTTTGAGGCATGAGTATGTTTGAAAATCCTGACAAAAGCACCTTCGCCGATGCTGCGTTTTTCGATCTCATTTTCTTCAAGATCCTCGCTCGGATCCTCATCCTCACCTCCTTGATGAAACTCCCCATCTTCGAAATCATCCACAAGCTTTAATAAAGGATCGGACTCTTGGTTCTCTTCGACCTTATTCTTGCCCTTAGCGCTTCTAGAGCTTGACATAATGAATCGAGAGACAAATATATATAAGGCAAATGCTGTTTCGAACTCAAACGCTTCGAGCTCAAGAGAGAACGTAATATGTAAATCATTTTTCAACGAATCAACATATATATACGGGGTTAAAAAGGTAAAATTGCAAACAGGTCCCCGAGTAACCGCGACGGTTGAACTTACCCTGAATAAAAACTTAGGGTTATTCCTCAAAGAATAGCACTATTGATCCTTCATTTTCTAAGTTGCGGAATAAGTTCCTTGCAAATTTTTCCTGAGAATCTCGTAGGTCCTCTTTGTTATGATCGGAAAATTTGGAAAGCATTCATCAAGGGATCGAACGACACATCACGGAACCACAAAGGATATTACTGCTTCAAGATCCTCCGACAAGGATATCTTTACAACACGCCGGTATATGTTTTCTTATATATGCACTCTTTTTCCCTGGCTCGGTTTTTATCCCAATGGGTTTTTCCGGGCTAGGTTTTTAACGAGGCATAACCTAAAGACATTATGAACGGCTCATCTCATAATAACGTGGGACGCGACTTGTACTTCTTCGAGCGCAAGCTCCACTTCACGCTCGAGAAGTGGGGGAGTATTGATGAGGGGTAATTTAGATTCCTTGCCTCTGTGGGCCCGATGCTATTCGAATAACACTAGATACTATCCCCAGAAACCAAGAGCTGGTCCAGGGCATAGTATTAACTGTTCCGAGCTCATTTCATAACCCAAGATCGAAGGGTACTGTTGGGCCGAGCCCAGGCCCAAGCCCGTCAGTTCAGCTATAAATACCCACGCATTTATGACAACACACAACTTCCCAGGGGCTCTGGCTTCGAGACTGCAGCTCGGACAAACTTGGGAAATATAGTATAGCTTTGGTCATTTTTATTTCGCTCCTCTAGTTTGTACGGCATCCAATAATGCTCGAGTAGGACCCTAAATTCTTGTATTTGTACCCAACTAATTCGAATACAACTACTATTGATCTTTACTTTCCTTTTAATATTGTTATTATTGCACTACAACCCACCCTTGATCGAACAAACGAAATCACGTAAGATCATGTAGCTTTGAAATTTGTCTCACTCTTCAACGGATATATTTCAAAGGCTAGTATAAATAGAGTTGGATTCAAGAGTTAGAGAAAAACACAACAACTGAGATTTATTTCGCGAAGCAGAATTTTCTAAGTTTCATAAAGCTCAAGAATAGCTCACTCGTCTGCTGAAGTCATTTGTTGACAAAAGCTGAAGTTGAAGTTAAAAGAATACATCTTTCTGAGTGATTCTGTATTAGAAGAGTGTTGTGAGAAGTAGATATCCGTCTAAGTGAGAGATATTACTTCAGAGAGCGGGAGTTTCTTTGTAATTTCCTGTTGTGAACTTATGGCCATTTCATTTGTTGTTTGGCGTAAGAAGTGTATATTGTAAACTAAGTATTTATAGTACAACCCAAGATCTAAGTGACTTGGAATAGTGGACTAAAGAATTTACATCCATATAATCACTATAAAATTCTGGTGTTTTACATTGGCGTTAATTTTCTTGCATATTTCAAAAGAGCATACTTTAACACTTTAATTATTTGTTTTAAAAGATTTTAAAGGAGTTTTTAAATTGGGGATAAAATCTTTTAATTTGACAAAGTTTACTTGAGAAAAATACTTTAAATATCCGCTTTAAGTAATCTGATTAAAAGTTTGATTTTGCTGAAATCAGCTAAGTAACAATTAGAAGAGTGGTCAACTCTGCTGATTCAAAGCTTTGTGCGTGATCAGCCTAGTCTGCTTATGATTCTCGATCAGCTTAGTCTGCCGACAGAAGAGTTATAAATTTTTAAGTCTAAAATTTTCAGAGGTCTATTCACACCCCTTCCTCCCTCTCTAGACCTCATCTTCTACTTGGGACCAACAACTCCTTTTATAGTAACACCTTGCCTGATCCAACGGTCATTAAGCGATAAAGATGAAAGGCTCTAATTTAACCGTACGTAAATGCCGTTTCCGCTTCTCGAGGGATAGGCATTGTTTGGCAAAGAGAAATTATGAATCTCTGCTAAAATCATGCATACTGTTTTGAATTGGTCAAAGATGTTAATAACATTGTTTGAATCTATGATCGGAAATCAACAAATAGAAAGGATGTAAATTTGAGGTTCTATCAAACAGTGAAAATTCTCTTCAAAGAAAGCAACATAAGTCATACACGATGGAAAAACACAAGCTAAGCGCAAGTAAAATTATTCATTGTTACAAACAAGGAAAATGGAATAAAACATAAGGTTACAACAGATGACAAGAAATTAAAATACGACAGTCTTCAGATAAACCTCTTGCTCACGGCGCTCGAAATTCTTCTTCTCTTGCTCGATCATGCCTTTTAGCTTCTCCAACCCCTTGTTCAGCTTCTTGTGAACTTGGTCCTCTTTCTACTTCGCGGCTCTCTCTTTCTCCGCAGCCAATTTCTTTTCAAAAGATTTGTTCTTTTCCAGAGATTGCTGAAGAGCAGCTTTGTTTTTCTCCAGTTCGAAGGCAAAGGCAGCCTGTTGCTCGGCCAACAAACCAAGTTCGAAGAGCTCTTTCCCGGCCTATGTTTCGCAAAGAAGAGTTAAATAAATAAAAAAAAGGGGAGAGAAGAAGGAAGAAAAAGCATCACTTTTTTAAATTTTCAAACTTACACGAATAAGGAGATTTGACCCTAACTAAACAGATTGACAAGCATTTTTTCCTTCAAATTGTCCTTGCTCGGCATCTGAAAGCTGAGTGAGAAAAAAATTCATAATAAAATTTTCAAACGTACCCTCAACTCCGGGTTTATTCTTCAGCTCTTCGTAAACGGAAGAAAGGGTACGAGTAGGTCTAGAGCAGACTGTTGATCAAAAGGATTCAAAGTTTTTGTTGGATTTCCTTGTGTTATGAGCAAAGGTTGGGGATGAATGGAAGCACCCTCATCAGTAGCAGTTGCCTTGGCCTTTTTATTTGGACCTTCAGCATTAGAATCAACATGAGCCTCCGAAGACACAATAACATTAGTCAGGGTGTTGTTTTCAGCAGCCAGCTTCATTATGTCTCGGTCGAAATAATATTATCAGGGCGAGACCTTTTATTCGGAGCAGACTCATTTGCGTTTTGATTATCCGACCCCGTTCCTTTGGCAGTGTTAGAAGACTTCTTTAAAGAATCCCCGATCTCTATTGTGGGAGTCGTATCACTAAGAATTGTTTTGTTGGGGATAGCCTTAGCCTGTTTCACTAGAGCTTTCGTGTCCTTTTTGTTCTCTTGTGTTTTAATAATTTTTGGGGATGATACAGATATTCTTGGATGGAAAGTTGTTTCAGGAGTAACCTTTCTTTTACTCTCCTGAGTTTGAGTTTTGTCAGTTTCCGGAGACGATTTGGGAACTTTTCGATCTTTGGGTGGGTTTTGATATTTAGATCGTGTTTCATCTTTCTTGGTGTTAAAAAGCTGGTTGGGATCAACTCGCTTACCCATCAAGTTTTCTATCGCGATCGAAGAAAAAATTGAGATAAATGAATTACGATTGCGGTTTAGTTTATTCGATCTAAAAGCTCCGATCTTATTTGCTTTGAGAATGTGATAATATGAGTTGGATTGCCCTTGTATTTATAGAATTTATTATTTTGCGGAATACCAACAGTCACGACTCCTTACATAATCCAAAGAAAAATTCGAACTCCTTTGTGTCTGGGATTAGTTCTGATCAAGAAGCAAAATCATAATATATATTAAGTTCAAAGGACAAATGAAGAGTTACGTTGCTTTGGAAAGAAAATTACAAAAGGAAAATCCTATTACAGTTACAAAATTTCAACTATCTAATTCTTCTTGGTTATCTTCATCTTCGGAGTTATCACCTTCTTCTTCTTGGTTATCCTCATCGCCGGAGTCATCGCCTTCTTCTTCGAAGCTATCATTTACGTTCTCACCGTCATGATGGAATAGTGCCCTGCAAGCTAATACATTTATCTTGTACTGGAACTATCATTATCTTTCTTTAGTATAAATGAGTTAGTACGCACGTTTATTTATACGAGTATAAGGATAAGCAATGGCCAAACTTCATCTCTCGCGAATACATTTAAGCGATTGGTTGAAATCCTTAGATTACATTTGACTATGGGACGATTCACTTCAGTACTGAGTGCAATCATGAAACAGTCTCAAAGGTCGTAATCTTAAAACTGTTCCAAGTCATAGATTCCGAAACGAGACGGGGTATCGTAGGAATCGCCAAGACTTGTACGAGTATGCATGATTCACATGGAGTGAATTTGTAGCGTTTCATGAGCAAGGCATTTGAGGCCAGTGCATATGAGTAGGTGGTTCAATGGAGGATTGAACGCATCGAACGACCCGAACAGAGAAACCCATTGTGGAAGCGCATGTCGCATATCGGTGATGGGATGTTTCTCAAGGATTATAATAGTGTACGATTTAGTCCTTTGACTTGAGGTGCTAGGGCGAATTCGGTGCATGAAAGTGCGTACTTAGATCTAGGTATAGGCCACTTAGCTTGGTCATAACATGCCTAGGTTGGGTGCGTATGGACATGTACGCGAGTGGTTAGTACCAATATGGAATCTATTGACTCACTGTAATGGGTGAAAGAATTTCCTATACGATTCTTATATAATATATCCGAGAAACCCGTGGCCACGGTCGGTGACGGATTTGGAAAGGGGTTTCCAAATTTAGCAGTCACACTGGAATATTATCCTGAATTAGAAAGTATAGTTATCGAGACAAATTTAGAGGTGCCGATCAATTCACACACCCTAAGTCTTGATCGGGAATATTAGTCGATAGAAGGACCGTATGTACATGGTAATTATATGAAACGAGGTTCACAAGTATCAATTCACCTGAAGTTGGGCTTCATGGGCTTGTGGCTAGACATCGACCATGAAGTGTAGGTACTCCTGAGTTAATAGAGGATTTGATTCTAGGAGTGGTCAATTAAAGGTTGTTTAATTGACCGGAGCAATTTATTGTTCATAAATTAAATCACGAAGAATTCGTGGGCCTGCTGCCAATTGATGGTGAACCCAGAGGGTCACACACAATACGATTGGACGGTGACTGTTATAAAGGATACTAAAGGAATTAATTGATTTAAAAGTAATTAAATCAATTAAATGAATTAAAGTATTAATTCAAGTGGGAGATTAATTAATTGGTTGACTTAATTAATTAAATACTTAATTAAGTTGCTAATTAATTATATAAACGAAATATTGATTTATAAATTGGATTGGGCATTTAATTAAAGTGGTTAAGTAAATGAAAGGCTTGCAAGACATGGACCTTTAATTAAAAGCCCATAAGGAGTCTTGCAAACCTAGGTCAAAACCAGAGCTCAGAAAGAGAACAACCTAGCAAAAACCCTAGCCTCTTTCTCTGCACTTAAGCGCCGCCCCTTTCCTGCGCCGCCACCAATAGCCGTCGTTCCTTGCTGGCCGTGAGCTGCTATAGTGCCGCCGCACATCCTCCCTTGTTCCTTCGTGCTGGATCTTGCTCTGCCAAGTAGATCTGCACAGTCCTCCATTGACAAATCTCCTTAATCCAGTTCTGAGCCTAAGATTTTGAGGTGTTGCCAGAATCCAATTGGTGTGGACTAACTTTGGAGGTGAGACGCTTGGATCACTTCTGTGAACCAGATCCAGATCCAGATCCAGATTCAGAATCAGAACTGAAGGTTGCCACCACCTAGCCTGTGGTGAGGTAAATCGCAAAACTCCCTTTGTTTTATTACTTTGTGTGTTTTGTTTCTTGCTTACGTATATGTAATATGGAGAATCTAATATGGGACCTTGGGTGCTTCGAAAAATTTTAAATTCGGCACTGTCGTTGTTCTGACAATCGAGGCATCCCAACCACTATCTCAACAGTGGTATCAGAGCCAACTCCATCATTATTATACGAAAAGCCTGAACATAATGTGTTTTCATCATATATGTTTAATTATGTATATGTAAATACGTGATAATTATGTTCTGTAAATTTATTCTTGCTTGTTATGACTGGATCTATGATTGGGTAAAACTGCTTTTTCAGATCTGTGCCGATTTTAAAGTTTTTGAAAACTTCAGGACTTTTTGTGCAAAAGTCGCATACAGGGTTTTTAGAGGGCTGAAAATTCGAAATTTTTGGATCTGGAAATTTCAAAATTTCTGGACTATTTTAGAAATCTGGTCGCACGGTTTTTGGGGTCATTTTGTAATTTCCAAAAGTTTGGGGACTATTTTGCAATTACCGAAACTTCAGGGGGTCTGTTAGAAAAATTGAAAATTTTCAGAATTCAAAATTTTATTTTCTGATAGCTGCCCAAATCTGCTCAGGGGTGTTTTTGTAACTTTTTAAAAGTTTTGGGGTCAAAGTGCAATCTTCGAAAGTTGAGGGGCCAAAATTGCAATTTTCAAAAGTTGAAAAACAGAATCTGAATTAGAGCAGAAAATTTATTTTTGTTTACCCGAATATTCATTTTGTCATAATTAGTAGTGACTAAAAGTAAGAATCATAGGAAGTTAGTTTTAAAAGGTAGTTTTAAAATTAAGAAAGAAATAGGTAAAGGATGTTTGCATGTTTCTTGCTCTACGTGAATTGTTTACGTGGTTTTCGATCGAGTCGAGCCTTGACCTTAGGTTAGATGTGATTGGTGTAATTTATTGTTTGGTTTTTAATGGGCCTGCGAGCCTTTTATATTTTTGGGCCACTTTGAGCCTTTGTAATAGAATAGGGCTTTTACTGTTTTATTAGTTTAGAATGGAGGCCCGTTTACAAGCAAGGTGGGAGCCCAAGAAGATATGAAGGCCATGTATGCGTGGTACATTGTGTAATAGCATAGGGCCTGTTTGAGAACCCTTTAGATTGACCAATTGGGCCAACATCATTGGCTCGATGATGGCCCACATAGGAGGCTCCCGATCGAAAACATATTGTGGTAGTACGCATGCTAGTCTTGTATGGCTTTTATTTATTTGTCGATTTATATTTAGCTTGTATGGTATTACGCGCTAGAATCTAGATCGTAATAAAAGATAAAGCATAACTGAATCGGTGAGATCTCGAGGAGAGTTAGCATAACTTTCAAAACAAGAAACCCCCTCTCGAATTAAATATTAAGTCATATTGGATTAAAATAAAATGAAGTATTTATATAAATCCAAGCCTTCCATCAATAGGGACTAGCGTATGTTGTCTACTTATCGATAGAGGTGATCCAGAGTCTGGCACCCGAGTCGAAGAAAGGGACAATACGTGAAATTCCTTGACTCCTGTTTTTAACTAAACACGACAAGGGTGAGGACTGGACGGGATGTGAGGATCGACCGATAACTAGTTACGGAGAACTCACGACCGGGCCCGTTGCTCATCATGATTGATGGGTTAGACTTAACGATTAGTAACACTTATGATGTAGCAGTGCTAGATAAGTGCGAAAACCGAGGCAAAATAGCTTGAAGGTTGTGGAGTGACACAATTGGCAATAAGTATGCCTACCTGGGGAATTGGTTGTATGGCCACGAGTCGTGGGTGCAATTGATTGCCGCTGGGACGTCAAGACCTACTAGGAAATAGAATTTCCCGAACAATTGAAGGGGTAATTGTTTCGATAAAATAGTGGGAGAACTTCTACGATAGAAAGTCCAACCTTCGTAGATTATAAGTATTATTCATTAACTAGTCCACTGAATGTTAGTCTTCTCTTTAAAATTAGATACTGAGATATCTGTAATTATCCATTTTACTATTTATCCTCGACTAATAAAATAACTGGATCAAAATATCGACTAGGCAAGAAACTTGAGAATTGTCTTAAATTCCTGAAGTGGGAATGATGTTCTTAAATGACAAGCCTATGCCTTATGAGCTTACGAGATAAGTCAAAATAAAAGAAACGAGTCACCCATAGAGTATGGGAATATTAATGATCGTTCCTCATATGAAGATGAATCTCAAAAGTGAAACGAATCACCTATGAAGTATGGGAATCTTAATGATCGTTTCCTCAAATAAGCATCAAGATTGAACTAGCTATGGAAGCAACATGAGGAGCATGTCTGAAGCTTCCACCTCAAAAGGCCTGTTTTGAGGACCAGTCTTCTGAAACAAACCTCCACCTCAAAAGGCTTGTTTTGAGGAGTAGTTTTGAATCAATATGATTCGAGACTTCTAAGGAATTGTTTCAAAACTCGAGAATGAATGAAGGAACTATTGTCAAGGATCACTGTCTTTGTTTTATCAATCTAGTTGAAAACTGGATCGATTAAACGTAAGCCTGCAAGTGATCTTAACATTAACTTCCTCCAAAATTCTCCTCCCGCTCATTCAAATGACTCTTGAAATAAACTGATCTTATTTGATAAGTTGATCACATTTCATGAATCAACCAAAGAATTGGTTAAAGGCAAATAGGATAAACCTGTCATGATCGTTTACACTTCATGGACTGCGAAGTCAAAGAAGAGTAAAATGAAGAAGAATTAATTCTCTTCAAAATTCGACCATAAAGGTAGTCAAAAGAACGCAAGTAGCCTAAAAGTCGAATTATCCCACTGGATCTAAGAAAGGCACTAATGTGTTTAATTGATTAGATGATCTAATTAATTAAGCAATGTTTCAATTAAAGGGTTAATTGAAAGGGAGAAGGATTCAATTAAAGAAGTTGATTGAAAGGAAGTAAATTAATTGAATTAAACCATTAGCTCAATTTTATTGAATTAATGTGTGAAGTTCAAATTAATACAAAGATAATAACCCATAACTTTGGTACGCTAGACTTGGACATATCTCCAAGAGTAGGATTCAAAAGTTGGTTTCGCCTAAGCTTCTTGAAAAATAGAACTTGGATGAACTTCCAACCTACGAATCATGTCTCAATGGAGATATGACCAGATCTCCCGTCACAGGGAATCTAGAGCGAACCAAAATCTGGATTTAATCCATGAATATGGACCACTAAAAGTTACTGTGAGAGGAGATTATTCATACTTCGTACTTTTTGCTAATGACCTTGGTCGTTAGTGGAAAATGAATCTAGTGAGATACAAATCCGAAAAACCTTTGAATATTTTCAAGGTATTTCAATACGAAGTAGAGAATCAGCAAAGACAAAGTATTACAACCATTCGATCTAGTTGAGATAGCAAATACTTGTCAAGGATTCCTCAATTATCTTAATGAGAATGAGATTCTCATGTAACAAACTCCTCTTAAGACGCCTCAACTTACTGAAGTGTCTAAAGAGATGGAATCTAACATTGTTTAACATTGTTCGATCCACATTGAGTTTTGTTAAGCTACCTTATGCATTCTAGGAGTTAGTCCTCCTAACTGCATCGAAGATACTGAGCAAAGTACCTTCAAAGTTTGTGCCTACAAAGCTGTTGGGATATCTTGGGTAGGGCTCGATTGTCAATACAACAGAGTGCGGAATTTTAAAATTTTTCGAGTTCCTAACAGTCCCATGAATTCTTTCTCCATAGTTATTATACGAATAAGGATGAATCAAACATCAATAAAACACGAAGGGGGTTAATCGCAAATTACCTGACCACCAAGTTGTGGTTGCCGTGTCCTCCAAGTGTTTGGTTCGATCCACAGATAGAGTGATCCATATGTCTCACCTCCAAAGCTAGTCCACACCAATTGGATTGTAGTGACGCCTACAAGTCTTAGGCTACGAACTGGATCTCGCAGGTTTGTCAGCAAAGGAACGGGAGATAACAATGGAAGAATCGACTCACAGTGCTTATGTGATCGAGCAGGGTTCGGCCAGGGTCAGATCTGGTCCGATTTGGGTTCGGCCAAGTCTAATTGGGCGACTAGGGTTTAGGGGCAAAAACTATGGGGCGATTTTTGTAATTAAAACTTCTTGCTCGAAAAACAATCTTACTCGATTTTTCCTCTCAATTTTCAGCAAAAATATTTTCTCTCAAAAGCTTTTTTTAGGGTTTCAAAACTTGTGCAAAAACTTGTGTTATGAATGAAGAGAAGAGAAGGAGTATTTATAGGAGAAGAGTCATTCTCCAAAAAGATCTCCTTTCCTTGTTTATCAAATTTTTATTCCTTATCCTTAGGAATATGAGATTTGATAAATCTCTTCAAACTTGCTTTTCAAGAAACAAAACTCTTTTCCTTTTAATTACTAGAAATCGCCCATGCCCCCTAATTTTAGATAATTCCAAAATCAACTCATAATTATCCAATACTCAAATTGGTTAATTATTTATTCTTCCAATTAATTAACTACTTTAATTAATTCCATAATTAATCAGATAACTCTAATTAATTAATTATCAATTAATCAATTAGTCATCTAATCAATAATCTCCAATTGAATTAATACTATAATTCAATTATCTTGATTTAACAACTTTAAATCACTTGCTTTCCTTTTAGACAGTCACCGTCCAATTGTATTGTGTGTGACCCTCTGGGTTCACCATCAACTGGCAGCAGGCCCACGACTTTCGTGATTTAATTAACGAGCAATTAAATGCTCCGATCAATTAAACTACTTTTAATTGACCACTCCTAGAATTAAATCCTCTATTAATTCCGGAGTACCCACACTTCATGGTCGATGTCTAGCCACAAGCCCATGAAGCCCAATCAAAGGTGAATTGATTTATTGTGAACCTCACCTCTTATAATTGCCATGTACATACGGTCCTTCTACAACTGATTTCCCGATCGAGACCTAGGGTGTGTGAATTGATCGGCACCTCTAATTATCTCGATTCTGTACTTTCTAATTCTGGATAATAATTCCGGTGTGACTGCCTAATTTGGAAATACCTTCCAAATTCGTCACCAACCATGGCCATGGGTTTCTAGGAACATATTATCGAAGAACGTACAGGAAATGCTCTCATCTTATCAGGATGAGGTGTTAGATCCTCTCTTAGTACTAACCACTCGCGTACACTTTTGTACGCACCCAACTTAGGCACTTTGTGGCCAAGCTACGTGACCAGCACCTAAATCTAAGTACGCACATCCATGTACCGAATTCGCCCTAGTACCTCAAGTCTAAGGACTAAATCGTACACTATTATAAGCCTTGAGAAACATCCCATCACCGATATGCGACATGCGCTTCCACAATGGGTTTCTCTGTTCGGGTCGTTTGATGCGTTCAATCCTCCATTGAACCACCTACTCATATGCACTGGACTCAAATTCCTTGCTCATGAAACTCTACAAATTCACTCCATGTGAATCATGCATACTTGTACAAGTCTTGACGATTCCTACGATACCCCGTCTCGTTTGGAATCTATGACTTGGAACGGTTTTAAGATCACGACCTTTGAGACTGTTTCATGATTGTCCCATAGTCTATTGTGACCTCAGGATTTCATCCAATCGCTTAGATAGGTTCGCGAGAGATGAAGTTGGCCATTGTTCAGTTTCACATACTATGAATGAACGGCGTATTAATTATAAACCATAAGAAAATAGTACTTCAACAAGCTAATTAACATTGGCTTGCTGGGCACTATTCCATCAATCTCCCACTTGCCCTAAAGCCAATCACAACATTTCTAAGACCCATCTATACCAAGTTGTCCCTCGAACCATTTGTGAGAGAGCTTAATTAGTGGATCTGCTAAGTTGTCTTTGTCGAGATGAAGTAATACTTCTACTCGTCTCAACTACCCATGACTAGTTCAATCATACTGTATTGTGTTCAGATTGTAGGTGAGATCTCGATTTCCTTTCATTGAGCAATCGCCTTATCTAAATCGGTTAAGATTATGATAGGCTTTTGTCATGCTAGGTATTTCATCCAGTCGTTGGATGAAAATTTCTCATCTAAACACTTTCTTTTGTGCAGCATCATAATGGTGCCCTTTTATTCTTGTTTGAATCGGCAATGGTATATTATTGGAATTCCTTCCAATTTACTTTGCTCTATCAAAACAGAATAAATTATCCACTTCAGACTGGAAATCTCGAATTTCAAAAAATCCTTCGAGTTTCAATTCTCCACTACTACCATAGACCGGCGTTGCATCCTTTAATTATCTTCGAGGATTTGCTTTTATGGTAGACCGGTGTCCTTTACTGGTGTTTGACTATCAGTAGCTCGTTCAGAGCATTTTGACGAGTCAGGTCTAGTACAAGACTTTGCATGCTACATGCAATCCAAATGCCAAAGCATTAGGTTTCTTGAGACAGTTACTTCTTCACTCATTAATTTAGGGCTCATTAAATAAGTGAGAGAGTTTTTGTCTCTTTTGGAAACAATCCTTTCTTGGATTCTTCCATATTGAATTTAATCAATATAGTCTTTGTACTTTGATTTGGTAAATCACTACATCTTCTTCCTTCTATCTACCATAGATACGTATTGCCAGTACGTGAGATGTAATTCCAAATCTTATCATGGAGAATTGCGTGAAGAACACGCTTTCGTCTGTGCTTTTATATCTTACTTGATGTACTGTTCATCATCTTGTTGCGTTTCGAACTCAACTACACTCCCACTGATTCTTTTGCACAATTGGAATCCATATGCCTTTTGACAAATTCAACATTCTTGATCAACTATCAAGTTGCATGTTCCAAATTTGGGAAAAAATCATAGATTGACCCTTGGATTTGAATAGAGATCTTCTCATCAACTTTCAATTGTGAGATGCAGGATTCATATCCAATAGTCATGCCTTCGGTAGTCAAAACCACCTTTCTATGGCTAATAGTTTCGAAATGAATTTTGACGTAGCTAATGGATATAAGGCATTTTCATCAATCCTAAAAGGACTTTTGAATAATGACCTAATGCCATTTAAGTGAGTCAAAGTTTTCAACTTCGAATCTTATGGCTGTGTGCCATATCCCTTAGATCACGTTTAACATAATCTCTTTGTAATCTTTGATTAGAATCCAATTTCTCAATTTCGTAAAATGGAATTTTGAGTTCCTTACGAATTTGATCAGATTACGATTTCTTTGTGCATAGATTGATTCAGCAGTTTTCAGTGTTTACTCCCACTGTTCATGGGGACGGGTCCAATACTTGGACTTCATCAAGTTCTACGACATTCCTTATTTCCTTTGACAAGGTCTTGTCAACAAAGGAACAAGCTACTTACGAGATGCTTTTCGTTTCTCATTGTCGTGGAACAGGTATTCAATGGGTTTTGTTGAATACCCCATAAACTTTATATGAACTAGATCTACCATCTAATTTCTCATACAAGGGTGTTCTGCTATGTCTTAAAAGACATGGCGATGTAAGGACTTACTTCGAAATATACTATGCCAAGTATCTTTGAAGAGTCAAGGGAAGGTATCCCCTAATTTGAATAAAGGAAACTGAGCAAGATCAGAGTCGTGAATCAAACAAAGTTCGATTTCTTCTTTGATTTGCTTCATGAGAATTCTATTCTCGTCTTAGATAATCGAGGTGTTAAGTTGCTTATGTTTCAGCAGGTTTGATTAAATCAAATTGCTTTCGACATAATGCATCTAGTTACTTCATTTCCAAAACGTCTATTGAGTTACTTCAATAGTTTCAGAATTGTACTTCAGCCAAGTACACATATACTTTAACGATTGAAATCGTAAGTATATATGAAGTAGATTTCTTTTGAACTAGTGCTTTTAGTTCATGTTGATTGAAATGTTTTGGAATGTCTTAGCAATCCTTCTCTTCGGTTATCATTCCTTCAAGATTTGAAAGTTCCGATTTTACTCAAGTTTATTATCTCAGGAACAGTAAATAAAACTTCCCTTTCGCATCTCTCTTTAGGAAGAATGTCCAAAATGAACATTTCAAGCGTAAACGATTATCTCGTTTGTTTTGCTTGTTTTCGATTTAGCACATAGTTTTTCAAAGTTTTTGATTTGTTTATCATTGTTTATTTCTATGTTTCAAAACATCGACATTTGTACAAAGTTAAATTGCTCTAATTTAAATGAATTCCATTTCTCAATGGTAAAGCAATAACGTCTCGTACAAAATGTGAAATAATACTCAAAGTAAACTAAAACTTAAAACTCATGCTAATACGAAAAAACTAAGAAAAACTTCTTTGCTAAAAAGGAATGTCTAGGTACAATTCTTCCTTGACCCAGTCCCGGAATTCCAGTTTCCTCATCTCGCTCTGCACTACTTGCATCTCCCTTTCAAGGATTTTCCTCCTTTTAGGTTGAGCGGGAAGACTATCATCGCCTGTAAATGCTTTTACAGAAATGAAAGTTTTAATCAGATGTCTTACATCAAAAAGATTCAACAAGTGTATAACTTAAAAAGTCATACCGTAGTCAAGTCTTTCCAGGAAATACTTTTCAACAAGCTTCCTTATTTTCTCTTCGTACTTACACAGAGGGCAATTCCAATCATATAGACCAAAACCACGTTGATGAGCTTCTTCATATTTGTCTAACAACTCATGCAATTGCTTTGTCTGTATTCCATCAGGCGGAATAACGCAATGTTGCATAAAATGAGTGAAGGTCTCAGATAATCCTTGAAGGGTTATCGTTATCTCATCTTCGAGAGTCAATTGGGCTCCAAACCCTTTGATCAGCTCGAATGTCTTGCTTAAGTAAGAACAATATTCCCTAACATTGTCAAACTTAGCCATGTCGGTTTCGTAGAGGAAATTGCACATCATCTTTTTCAAAGTTGGTTCGGTTCTTAAACGCATCGAGGATCGGATAGTGGATGGTAAATGGCTAACATTTAAAAACAGACAACTATAAGCAGACAGGTTTAATATTAATACTTATAATTAACGAAATTTGGACTTTTCATCGAAAAAGTTCTCCCACTATTTTATCGAAACAGTAACCCCTTCTAGTTTCGGGAAAAATCTATTTCCTAGTAGGTCTTGACGTCCCAGCAGCAATTAGTTGCACCCACGACTCGTGGCCATACAATTAATTCCCTAAGTAGGTATACATATTACCAATTGTGTCTACTACACAACCTTCAAGTTATTTTGCCTCGTTTTTCGCATTTATCTAGCACTGCTACATCATAAATGTTACTACGCGTTAAGTCTAACCCATTAATCATGATAAGCAACGAGCCCGGTCATGAATTCTCCGTAACTAGTTATCGGTCGATTTTCACGTCCCGACCAGTCCCTACCCTTGTCAAGTTTTAAGAAAACTAGAATCAAGGAATTTCGTGCATTGCCCCTTTCTTCGACTCGAGTGCCAGACTCTGGATCACCTCTATCGATAAGTAAATAACATACACTAGTCCCTATTAATGGAAGGCTTGGATTTTATAAAACCTCATTTTATAATTTAACCCAATATGACTTAATATTTATTCGAGAGGGGAATTTTCGTTTTGAAAGTTTGAAGAAACTCTCCTCGAGATCTCACCGCTTCAATTATGCTTTATCTTTTATTTACGATCTAGATTCTAGCGCGCAAACACACAAGCAATCATAAATCGACTAATAAATAAAAGCCATACAAGCCTAGCATGCATACTACCACAATATATTTTCGATCGGGAGCCTCCTATGCGGGCCATCATCGAGCCAATGATGTTGGCCCAATTGGTCAATCTAAAGGGTTCTCAAAGAACCTATGCTATTACACAATGTACCACGCATACATGGCCTTCAATTCTTCTTGGGCTCCCACCTTGCTTGTAAATGGGCCTCCATCCTAAACTAGGAAAGCAGTAAAGCCCTATTCTATTACAAAGGCTCAAAGTGGCCCAAAAATAATAACAGGCTCGCAGGCCCAATAAAAAACCATGCATTAAATTAAACCAATCACATCTAACCTAAGGGCAAGGCTCGGCGCGATCGAAAACCACGTAAACAGTTCACGTAGAGCAAAGAAACATGTAAACAACTTTTACTTTCTTCTATCTTAATTTTAAAACACCTTTTAAAACTAACTTCCTATGATTCTTGCTTTTTTCACTACTAATTATGACAAAATAAATTCTCGGATAAACAAAACAACTTTTCTGCCTTAATTTCAGATTCTGATTTTTCAACTTTTGAAAATTGCAGTTCGGCCCCTACACTTTCGGAAATTGCACTTTTGACCCCAAAACTTTTGAAAAATTACAAAATACCCCCAAAACAGTTTTCGGACAGAATGAGCAGAAAATTAAAATTTTGAAATCCAGAAAATTTTCGAATTTGCAAACAGACCCCTGAAGTTTCGGAAATTACAAAACAATCCTCGAATTTTCGAAAATTGCAAAATGGTCCAAAATAGGGTGCGATCAGATTTTCAGAAAACACCCAGATTTTTCAAAAATTTCCAGAAACAGAAAATTAAATTTTCAGCCCTAATTATCATGTTTTGCGATTTTGCATAAAAGCCCTGATTTTTCGAAAAACTATAAATTCGCCACAGATCTAAAAAAGCAGTTTTACCCAATCATAGATCCAGTCATAACAAGCAAGAATCAATCACTAGAACATAATTAACATGTGTTCTCATACATACAATCAAGCATATACAGTGAAAACACATTATGTTCAGGCCTTTTCGTATAAAAACGTATGGAGTTGGCTCTGATACCACTGTTGGGATATCTTGGGTAGGGCTCGATTGTCAATACAACAGAGTGCGGAATTTTAAAAATTTTCGAGTTCCTAACAGTCCCATGAATTCTTTCTCCATAGTTATTATACGAATAAGGATGAATCAAACATCAATAAAACACGAAGGGGGTTAATCGCAAATTACCTGACCACCAAGTTGTGGTTGCCGTGTCCTCCAAGTGTTTGGTTCGATCCACAGATAGAGTGATCCATATGTCTCACCTCCAAAGCTAGTCCACACCAATTGGATTGTAGTGACGCCTACAAGTCTTAGGCTACGAACTGGATCTCGCAGGTTTGTCAGCAAAGGAACGGGAGATAACAATGGAAGAATCGACTCACAGTGCTTATGTGATCGAGCAGGGTTCGGCCAGGGTCAGATCTGGTCCGATTTGGGTTCGGCCAAGTCTAATTGGGCGACTAGGGTTTAGGGGCAAAAACTATGGGGCGATTTTTGTAATTAAAACTTCTTGTTCGAAAAACAATCTTACTCGATTTTTCCTCTCAATTTTCAGCAAAAATATTTTCTCTCAAAAGCTTTTTTTAGGGTTTCAAAACTTGTGCAAAAACTTGTGTTATGAATGAAGAGAAGAGAAGGAGTATTTATAGGAGAAGAGTCCTTCTCCAAAAAGATCTCCTTTCCTTGTTTATCAAATCTTTATTCCTTATCCTTAGGAATATGAGATTTGATAAATCTCTTCAAACTTGCTTTTCAAGAAACAAAACTCTTTTCCTTTTAATTACTAGAAATCGCCCATGCCCCCTAATTTTAGATAATTCCAAAATCAACTCATAATTATCCAATACTCAAATTGGTTAATTATTTATTCTTCCAATTAATTAACTACTTTAATTAATTCCATAATTAATCAGATAACTCTAATTAATTAATTATCAATTAATCAATTAGTCATCTAATCAATAATCTCCAATTGAATTAATACCATAATTCAATTATCTTGATTTAACAACTTTAAATCACTTGCTTTCCTTTTAGACAGTCACCGTCCAATTGTATTGTGTGTGACCCTCTGGGTTCACCATCAACTGGCAGCAGGCCCACGACTTTCGTGATTTAATTAACGAGCAATTAAATGCTCCGATCAATTAAACTACTTTTAATTGACCACTCCTAGAATTAAATCCTCTATTAATTCCGGAGTACCCACACTTCATGGTCGATGTCTAGCCACAAGCCCATGAAGCCCAATCAAAGGTGAATTGATTTATTGTGAACCTCACCTCTGATAATTGCCATGTACATACGGTCCTTCTACAACTGATTTCCCGATCGAGACCTAGGGTGTGTGAATTGATCGGCACCTCTAATTATCTCGATTCTGTACTTTCTAATTCTGGATAATAATTCCGGTGTGACTGCCTAATTTGGAAATACCTTCCAAATTCGTCACCAACCATGGCCATGGGTTTCTAGGAACATATTATCGAAGAACGTACAGGAAATGCTCTCATCTTATCAGGATGAGGTGTTAGATCCTCTCTTAGTACTAACCACTCGCGTACACTTTTGTACGCACCCAACTTAGGCACTTTGTGGCCAAGCTACGTGACCAACACCTAAATCTAAGTACGCACATCCATGTACCGAATTCGCCCTAGTACCTCAAGTCTAAGGACTAAATCGTACACTATTATAAGCCTTGAGAAACATCCCATCACCGATATGCGACATGCGCTTCCACAATGGGTTTCTCTGTTCGGGT
The DNA here is from genome assembly GCA_038501285.1 of Penstemon eatonii. Classification (NCBI taxonomy): domain Eukaryota; kingdom Viridiplantae; phylum Streptophyta; class Magnoliopsida; order Lamiales; family Plantaginaceae; genus Penstemon; species Penstemon eatonii. The sequence continues at coordinate 52,497,652 of CM076710.1, read as the reverse complement.
CGTTCGATGCGTTCAATCCTCCATTGAACCACCTACTCATATGCACTGGACTCAAATTCCTTGCTCATGAAACTCTACAAATTCACTCCATGTGAATCATGCATACTTGTACAAGTCTTGACGATTCCTACGATACCCCGTCTCGTTTGGAATCTATGACTTGGAACGGTTTTAAGATCACGACCTTTGAGACTGTTTCATGATTGTCCCATAGTCTATTGTGACCTCAGGATTTCATCCAATCGCTTAGATAGGTTCGCGAGAGATGAAGTTGGCCATTGTTCAGTTTCACATACTATGAATGAACGGCGTATTAATTATAAACCATAAGAAAATAGTACTTCAACAAGCTAATTAACATTGGCTTGCTGGGCACTATTCCATCAAAAGCTTTACCAAGAAAGGTATTGCAAAATACATTTATACTCTTACTTCTGAGTATGGAGATCTCCTGCCGATGGTAGAAACAAGAAAGGAGATAAATTGGCTAGTAGATCCAATTTGTATATAATTCTGGGGTATCCAACGAAATCCATTGGATACCTGTTCCACGACAATGAGAAACAATAGTTTCTCCTAGATACCCGTTCCTCTGTTGATGAATCTCTCGTCAAAGGAAATGGAAACGTCATGGAACTTGATGAAGTCCAAGATTTGGATCCGTCCCCGCAAACAGTGGGAGTTAATCCAGAATTTACTGAACCTACTAGTACACCCACTCTTCGAAGGTCTGATCGAATTCGTAAGAAGCCAAAGCGATTTGGTTTCGTTCACGAAAACGAGAATATGGAAAGTAATCCAAAGACCTATGTTGGATAAGGATGAAGATGAAGGCACTAAAGGAAGTTTGATAAGGGAGGTTTTGATGCATTCCAAAACTTCATATTTGGCTAAGTATGGAGAAACTTAGCTGATAAACTTATCAAGGAATTTTGACCAAGTAAAGAAGACATCAGAAGAGTCAAAGTTTCAAGGTCCAAGACTTCTGATCTGCTGAAGAAAAGTTATCAGACTGGTGAAGATCAGTCGACTCAAATCAGATTTGTTCAAGTTTGAGATCAGCTTTGTTCGCCATCAGACGTGTACTTTTATCAGCCAAGTGAAGAAGATCATAAAGTATTCCCAACAGTAATAAATGCCCCTTGGAGTAATAAATGCTGAAGTACAAGGTTATTAAAGACTGGGTGCATTTAATGCTGCATTTAATGCTGCCTGCAGAATAGTACTGTTCACAGTACGGACAAACTGCAAAAGAGCCGTTCGCGGATTTTAAGGACCAATACTCGAGGAATTTGAATCTTGTCTCTCTTCAACGGACACTTTTCAATCCTCAAGTATAAATAGCTGAAAGAGACGAAGAAGAAACAAGCAACACAATCTCTGAGAAATTTTCGAAGCAAAATTCTTTAAGTCTCAAGAACAGCTCACTCATCAGCTGAGTCATTTGTTGACGAAAGCAGAGTTGAAGAATCAAGCCAAATATATCTTCTGAGTGAATTTGTAAACAAGAGTGTTGTGAGAAGTAGATATCCGTCTTAGTGAGTGATATCACTTCAGAGAAGTAGGATTTCTTTGTGATTTCTTACTGCGAACTTACGGCCTGTTCATTTGTTGTAAGGCGTAAGCAGAGTATACTAATTACTGTGTGTTTTTAGTATAACCCAAGATCTTTGTGACTTGGAAGAGTGGACTAAAGGATATTCAAATCCATATAACCACTATAAAAATTGTTTGTGTTTTTATCTGCATTTTACTCGCATATTTTCAGTTGCATAAAACACATTAAGTTAACTGTTTGAAAAAGGATCTAAAAAGAGATTTTACAAATCTGGGGAAGCATTTTTCAAACTGCTAAGTTTACTTGTGAAAAACACTTTGAAAATCCGCTGCAAGTACTCTAAGTTTTAAAACTGATTTTAACAAAATCAGCTAAGTAACAATCAGACGTGTGGTCAACAAAGTTGTTCAAAGATTTGTTCGCGAACAGAATTGTAACTAACTAATCTGATCAGCTTAGTCTGTTCAGTTAGAGTAAAAGTTTTAAAGTTAAATTTGAAGAAATTTTTTAAAGAGGTTTATTCACCCCCCCCTCTAAACCTCTTCTGACCACTTGGGACCAACAAGTGGTATCAGAGCAGGTGGTTCATTAGAATCAGCTGCCTGATCAACGAGCTTGATCCGAGTGTTTTTCAAAGGTTTTCAAAATTTTCAAAAGAGCATTTTTTTGAAAAATTAAAACTTTTTGAAAAATGGATTGTATCAGCCATGTTCCCCACATTGCTGGTATGTCTTTTGAGACTGGAAAATCAGAATGGAGATTTTCCTAGCTGCTTATAATGACAACATGTACACATGTATCATTAAAGGTCCATTCAGATTCACAAAGACCATAAAGATAAATGAGGTTGACACGGTTGTGGAAAAAGACCTTCATGAGATGACTCCAGAAGAAATAAAGCTTTACAATCTAGACAAAGTTGGGAGATTCATCATGACTAAAGCCCTGGACAATGATCGGTTTGACAAGGTCAAACATTGCAAGACTGCAAAGGAAATGTGGGACAAAGTCAGAGACATGAGCGAAGGCAATGATGCAATAAAGGAGCATCAGCTCACAGTTGCTTTGCAGAAACTTGACAACTTCAAGATGAAGTCTGGAGAAACCATTGATCAGATGGATACCAGATTCACCAGAACTCTGAATGAAGTTTTAAAGTTGGGAAAGACCTTCACTGACAAAGAGATCACTGTCAGAGTACTAAAGGCCCTACCCCCAAAGTTCAACATGAAAGTTACAGCAATGGAAGAATCAAGGGATTTGGGAAAAATCTCTCTTACTGAGCTGTTTTCCGTACTCAAGGCATTCGAGTATAAACTGCCTAGAATGGGAATTGAAGAAACCTCAACTTCAGGACCCACAGCTGCACTGGTTGCTGCTGAAAACACCAGAAGACCAGCACAGAAAAGCAAAGAAGTGGACTCATCTGATGAAGCCATTCTACTCAACAAGAAGGAGTACACTGCTGGAGATGTTGCACTGTTGATAAATAGCTTCAAGAAGTTCTACAAAAGAAAAATGAAGAACAAATACAACAATGCATCTACTTCTAAACCTAACTTTTCTTCTCAAGATAAAGATGATTATAAAGCAAAACTAATGTGTTACAACTGCAGGAAATTGGGACACTTCATCAAAGACTGCTCATATCCAAAAGCAGAAAAGTACACTGAAGAAGAGAAGAAAATAAGAAGAGAAAGAAAGCATCAGAAAGGCAAGGCTATGATAGCGGAAGCAGAAAAGCTGGCTGCTGTCTACTCATCTGATTCAGACTCAGACACGTCTGATGAAGAATCTTCTGATGAAGGAAACCCTGCTCTCCTGTGCCTGATGGCAAAGGAATCTGATGACTCTGAGGATGAGGTAACTCCTCTTGACAATGAATTATTTAATTCATTTGAACAAATGATGCTTAACAATACTGGTATTGCTGAAGCATACAAAAAGCTTAAGGAAGAGATGATATTGCTAAAAGAGCAAAACAGTTCACTGAAACTTTTAGCTGAAAAGCCAAAGGAATCAGCTGAATATAAACAGCTTGAGCAAGAACATGAATCTCTGAAAGCTGAATGTGAAGTTTTTAAAGGAAAAATCATGGAACTTGAAAAAGTTATTGAGTCTCATGAGAAATCATCTGTTGCATCCACGCATACATCTAGTAAACAGAAGATACCTTTAGAACAGGATAAGTTTGAACTGAATCATACTGAAAAATTTGTATCAGCTGACAACAGAAAGGTCATTCTTTATGTTCAGACAACTAAACCTGCCTCACCTGAGAAAGTAGTAAAGGAGACGAAAACTCCTAAGGCTGAAAAGAGCAAAGAGCCTAGTTTAGGTAAAAAGACTAGTAAGACCAAACAGCAGAGTCCTAAGAAGTCTGATGATAAAGCTAAACTGAATCAAACTGTTGGTAAAACTAAGTCGTCTGTTAATGAGCAAGCAAGTAGTAAACCAAAGAAGCATAAAAACAAGAAAAATCAAAATGCTTGGTATGGAAATGAGTCTTATTATGTGCAACCTGCTGCATATCATCCTATGTATCATGCACCTCAATTTCCAGGTTACTATGCACCTTACCCTGCTCATCCAATGCATGCATATCCTGCTTATCATGCACCTTACCCTGCTTATGAACATTATTCTTATCATACTGATCATCAACATGACTTATCTGATAATTATGATAAAAATGAAATTGTTCATGCTCCTGTCAAAACTCAGAAGCCTAAGAAGCCTAAGACATCAACATCTTAGGTTGTCAAAGGTGGAACTAATCCTTCAGGACCCTCTCAATAAGGGTACCTAAAACAATTTTATTTTTGTTTTGTAGGTTAGGATTAGGAGTAGGAGTAAAGTAGAGAAGATTTGGTACTTGGACATTGGATGTTCAAGGCACATGTGTGGAAACATACATGAGCTGACTGATGCAGTTGCTGTGGATGGTCCAAGTGTTACATTTGGAGACAGCAAAGAAGGCAAGATTGTAGCTAAAGGAAGGATAATCAAAGGAAACATTGAGAGAGCTGACGTCTCATATGTTAAAGGCCTAAAGTACAACCTGCTGAGCATAAGTCAATTTTGTGACAAAGGATATTCAGTTATCTTCTCAACAGATAAGTGCTATGTTGAACAGATTGGTACAAAGAAGGTAATCTTATCTGGAAGACGACAAGGAAATATCTACATAGTCGACTGGAATTCTGCTAACAAGAATTCAAATGTTTGTTTGGTGGCTTCTACACCAAGTGAAGTTAGTTGGCTATGGCACATGATGATGAATCATTTGAACTTCAAGACCATCAACAGATTAATCAAGAATGATTTGGTAGAAGGGATTCTGATGCAGCGTACGTAGTGAAAAAGATGAATATAATCAATAACCCGTTGATTCTTGAACAAGAATACCGTGAGATTGAGAGAATTGAGAAAACTCAAAACTTGCCTAAACTTCAAAAACTGAGAAACTCCTCCAAGTTTACAATACTTAAATAAAAACCTAAAAGCAGGAATAAACTAAAATTACTAAAAGGTCCTAAAATATCGAAACTTATAAAAAACCTAATAAACTCTTATATTGGGCCTTTTACGGCTTCTTTGTCAATCTCAAATCGCACTACACCATTCTCCTCAGGATGGAAAAGATTCGTCCTCGAATCTTGGTAGGAGTAAACCCTCCCTCGAATCTTGATTAGCTTCTTCATTGATGAAAAATAATACTTCACTAAATTAATAAGAGAATCAAGACTTGAGCACGACATTAATATTGAAGACTTGAAGTACTCCACCAAAGTAGCATGATAACATCCTGAATTAAATTGAGTTACATTAAAATTAAATGTACCAATGACAAAATCGATATCGTGTTGATATCCCATTGAAGAGATGTCAACAAGAGTTCCTTTATCCAAAGCATCTTCAAGTCCAAGGAGACTTTGACAATTTTCCTCAACCACCTCGAACACCATCAGCATATATGTCTCATGAGTATTTTCAACTATAGGAAGAAAGGCATACTTCGAAAATAAATAACTATTTTCTCTTGTTGAGGGCTTTTTTGGATTGCTATCGTCAAAATGAAACCCATCATCATCTTCGTCAGACTCATCATATATAGGGCCTCCTTCATAAATTTCTTCGTCGGACTCATCATATATAGGGGGTCTGTCATAAATTTCTTTGTCAAAAGATGGGGCATCTTCTGATTCATAATCCGAATCGTATTGTGGTTGCGGTTGATAAAGGGCAGCCAATTGTTGTGCCAATTGGTCTACCTGTTGACGTAACAAATCAACTTCATCCCTACGGATTGCATCTGCGCATTTTCTTGGCGGCATGATAACAAGATCGGACTGATTACTGATACCACTCTGATGCAGCGTACGTAGTGAGAAAGATGAATATAGTCAATAACCCGTTGATTCTTGAACAAGAATACCGTGAGATTGAGAGAATTTAGAAAACTCAAAACTTGCATAAACTTCAAAAACTGAGAAACTCCTCCAAGTTTACAATACTTAAATAAAAACCTAAAAGCAGGAATAAACTAAAATTACTAAAAGGTCCTAAAACATCGAAACTTATAAAAAACCTAATAAACTCTTATATTGGGCCTTTTACGGCTTCTTTGTCAATCTCAAATCGCACTACACCAGATTCCAAAAACTGTCATGAGCAAAGACAAGCTCTGTGACGCCTGTCAGAAGGGTAAACAAATTAAGTCATCGTTCAAGAGCAAGAAGCATCAATCTTCTAAAAGAATTTTGGAGCTACTACATATGGACTTATTTGGACCCATTGATCCAGTCAGCAATGGTGGAAAGAAATACTGCCTAGCTGTTGTGGATGACTATTCAAGATATACTTGGGTGATATTCATGAAGAAAAAAAGTGAAACCAAGGAACATCTTACTAATCTAATGGAACTGATCCAGAATGAGAAAAGCATAAAGATATTGAAGATCAGATCAGATAGAGGGACAGAGTTCACAAACTCTACTGTTGAAGAGTATTGTAACATGAAAGGAATACATCATGAGTATTCAGCCGCTAGAACCCCTCAACAGAATGGTGTTGCTGAAAGGAGAAACAGAACACTGAAGGAAGCTGTCAGAACCATGTTAGCTGAAGCTAAGCTGCCACAAAGATTTTGGGCAGAAGCAACAAATACAGCCTGCTTTACCCAAAACAGATGCATGATCAACAAAAATCAGAACAAGACTCCATATGAAGTTTGGAACAACAGAAAACCAAACATTCATTACTTTAAAATTTTTGGTTGTAAATGCTTTGTATTGAATAATGGGAAAAATCACCTTACTGCTTTTGCAGAAAAGGCTGATGAAGCTGTTTTTGTAGGATATTCTACTGTTAGTAAGGCTTATAGAGTTTTTAACAAAAGAACATTACTAGTAGAAGAATCCATTCATGTAGTATTTGATGAACCAAACCAATCTTCTGAAAAGAATCAAAGCACTAATCAAGATCTATATACTGATTTACAGAAGTTAAGTGTTGGAAGGAGTGAAGAATATGTTCCCATCATACTACCTGATCTCAACCCAGCTGATAACTCAAGTGCTGTTCAAAATCAGATCACTGATTGTCTAACAGACGAGTTACAACCAACTGACAGACCAGAGACTGTTCAACAGACTGCAAATGTTTAACAGACTACTACTGCAACTCCAACAGTAGTGTTGCAAGATCATAACAGAGGACAACATTCAGACCTGCAACCTGATCTAAGATGGCTCAGAAATCACCCACCTGAGTTAGTGATTGGTGATCCTTTAGATAGAGTGAAAACAAGAAGGGCTGCTGCACAAGATGTTATGTTTGTCACTTTCCTATCTCAAATAGAGCCTAAACAAATTGAAGAAGCTCTAAGTGATTCTTTCTGGATAGAAGCTATGCAAGAAGAGTTGAATCAATTTGAAAGGAATGAAGTCTGGTACTTAGTTCCTAGACCAAGTCATCAAAGAGTCATTGGCACTAAATGGGTATTCAGAAATAAGATGAATGAAGATGGTATTGTTACCAGAAACAAAGCAAGATTAGTGGCCAAGGGATATTGTCAAGAAGAAGGGATTGACTTTGATGAGACTTTTGCACCTGTAGCAAGACTTGAAGCAATCAGACTGTTTCTAGCCTATGCTGCTCACAAGAATTTCACAGTCTATCAGATGGATGTGAAATCAGCATTTCTCAATGGAGAATTGCAAGAAGAAGTTTATGTTGAACAACCTCCTGGATTTGAAGTCTATCAAGAAGAGGATAAGGTATATCGTCTGAAGAAAGCCCTTTATGGACTGAAACAGGCTCCAAGAGCATGGTATGATACCCTATCTGATTTTCTTTTAATTAAAGGATTTCATAAAGGTAAGGTAGATAAAACCTTTTTCACTATTGAATGGGAAAGTCATATATTGATTGTGCAAATATATGTGGACGATATTATTGATTGTGCAAATATATGTGGACTGAAACAGGCTCCAAGAGCATATGCGCGCTCGGAATCTTGCTTTGCCAACTCAAGTTCTATCTTTACCTTCTTCAACTCTTCCTCGAGGGCACTTCTCTCTTTAACGGATACCAGCAAGTCCTCCTCTACAGACGAGGAACGTTTCATAGTTACCTCGTTGAGCTCCTTCTTTACTTGGGATAATTCTCGCTGAGTTTCTGCCAGTTGAGATCGAAGAACTTGGTTGTCAGAAAAAATTTGCGCATACGCATCATGAGCGTCCTGCGATTCCTGCTCCAATAGCGCCAAACGATAGGTTTGGAGGGCGAACAAATCCCTGACCTATAAGACATTTTCGGATATCAGCAAGGGTTAGGGACTCTAGAAGGGGATAAATAAGTGACAGATTTTCACCTCATGATATGTTCGGGAGAAATCGCTCAAAACCTCGAAATCGCCTTTGACAGAATGGAGAAGCATATCCCTCTTAAACCGACTAGCCATAAAGATTCTAGCGGCTTTGTCAAATTCGTTCTCCCCATTCACATCCAGATCGGTCAGAATGGTGCCATCTTCAGGGTATCCAGCAGTTCTGCCACTTCGAAAATGCTCATCCATAAAATCCGCCACATCAGGCTCCGACCTACCTTCTCGACAAGGGACAGAGTCAGAATTCACGCCAAAAGGTTTTACCCTCCTCGAGGGCCCGGGGTGTTCAGCGTTTCTTTTCTGACCCAGAAGCTTCTCGTATTCCTGGATACCCTGGATCCGGTTCCAGGAATGTTGACTGTAGCCGACAGACGAATGAGCAGAAGTGTCAGGGGAGAACAAGGTTCGAAGAGGTCCGGCTGTGGCAGAATTCAGCGAACTCATAGTGCCAACCCCTCTCAAATCGGGAATCATAGATGGTATGACAGCTGAACTTCCACCCAAATTGCTCATGTCCGCTTTTCTTTCGGAGGCATAAGGTAACGGATCGAAATAAAATCGCTTATCTTCAACCGGGCCGGCAGCGGACACTCGAAATTTCTCAACAACTCGACCTGCAAGGATAATACGAATCGGGCATGAGTTTAAACAAGGAGAATTGTTTAATAAAACCTAAAAGTAGGCAGAAGATAAGAAGCATACCCAAAGAAAGAGGAGCAAGGGTCGGAGCACTAGAGGTTCGCAGAAGGGATCCTTCGGAGGATTGGCTAGGGAATTTAATCACCGGAGCAGGATAATTACAATGGCTCAACCCGGCCAATCGCAAAACGCCTTCCTGAATCAGGAATCTAGTCTGGTAAGGGTTAGACTGCAACTGCTCCAGGAGTTCATCAGAAAGACGATGGCTGAGCTTCTCTTTGATTCTGCGAGAACCGTATGTCCAAGTATTTGCACCATCCCATCGATACGGTCTTGTTTTCGAACTACCTTCAGATATTGGAAGATCAGGGCCCTTCACAAAAAAGAATCTCCTCTTCCAACCTATACTCTTATCCGTTGTTATTTTCGTAAGAAAAGGCCGTTTCGACCGCGGACGGATGGACACGAACCCCATATTCGAACCCTTACATGGGTCCATTCGGAATATCTGCCAAAAGTTGCTAAAGGAGGCCTCTTCCCCTTTTGCCTCCATAAGAGCGCAAAACGCTACTATATATGCAACGGAATGCGGGAGAAGCTGAGCAGGGGAAAGCGAAAAGAAGTTCAAGACATTTCTAATAAGAGGAGCGAACGGGATACGCAAGCCACAGGAAAATTAACCCTCATAGAAGGCTTGACAGCCAGCCGGGGGTTCGGTAGCACGATCGGTATAAGAAGGAACGACGATCGAAAAACCTTTGGGAAGAAATTTCCCAAACTCCGCCTCGAGATAAGCACGATCCTTCTTCGAAAAACAACAGGAAGTTTCGCTAGCAGGAAGTTCTGACTTATTCGAGATCACGGCCTTTGAGGCATGAGTATGTTTGAAAATCCTGACAAAAGCACCTTCGCCGATGCTGCATTTTTCGATCTCATTTTCTTCAAGATCCTCGCTCGGATCCTCATCCTCACCTCCTTGATGAAACTCCCCATCTTCGAAATCATCCACAAGCTTTAATAAAGGATCGGACTCTTGGTTCTCTTCGACCTTATTCTTGCCCTTAGCGCTTCTAGAGCTTGACATAATGAATCGAGAGACAAATATATATAAGGCAAATGCTGTTTCGAACTCAAACGCTTCGAGCTCAAGAGAGAACGTAATATGTAAATCATTTTTCAACGAATCAACATATATATACGGGGTTAAAAAGGTAAAATTGCAAACAGGTCCCCGAGTAACCGCGACGGTTGAACTTACCCTGAATAAAAACTTAGGGTTATTCCTCAAAGAATAGCACTATTGATCCTTCATTTTCTAAGTTGCGGAATAAGTTCCTTGCAAATTTTTCCTGAGAATCTCGTAGGTCCTCTTTGTTATGATCGGAAAATTTGGAAAGCATTCATCAAGGGATCGAACGACACATCACGGAACCACAAAGGATATTACTGCTTCAAGATCCTCCGACAAGGATATCTTTACAACACGCCGGTATATGTTTTCTTATATATGCACTCTTTTTCCCTGGCTCGGTTTTTATCCCAATGGGTTTTTCCGGGCTAGGTTTTTAACGAGGCATAACCTAAAGACATTATGAACGGCTCATCTCATAATAACGTGGGACGCGACTTGTACTTCTTCGAGCGCAAGCTCCACTTCACGCTCGAGAAGTGGGGGAGTATTGATGAGGGGTAATTTAGATTCCTTGCCTCTGTGGGCCCGATGCTATTCGAATAACACTAGATACTATCCCCAGAAACCAAGAGCTGGTCCAGGGCATAGTATTAACTGTTCCGAGCTCATTTCATAACCCAAGATCGAAGGGTACTGTTGGGCCGAGCCCAGGCCCAAGCCCGTCAGTTCAGCTATAAATACCCACGCATTTATGACAACACACAACTTCCCAGGGGCTCTGGCTTCGAGACTGCAGCTCGGACAAACTTGGGAAATATAGTATAGCTTTGGTCATTTTTATTTCGCTCCTCTAGTTTGTACGGCATCCAATAATGCTCGAGTAGGACCCTAAATTCTTGTATTTGTACCCAACTAATTCGAATACAACTACTATTGATCTTTACTTTCCTTTTAATATTGTTATTATTGCACTACAACCCACCCTTGATCGAACAAACGAAATCACGTAAGATCATGTAGCTTTGAAATTTGTCTCACTCTTCAACGGATATATTTCAAAGGCTAGTATAAATAGAGTTGGATTCAAGAGTTAGAGAAAAACACAACAACTGAGATTTATTTCGCGAAGCAGAATTTTCTAAGTTTCATAAAGCTCAAGAATAGCTCACTCGTCTGCTGAAGTCATTTGTTGACAAAAGCTGAAGTTGAAGTTAAAAGAATACATCTTTCTGAGTGATTCTGTATTAGAAGAGTGTTGTGAGAAGTAGATATCCGTCTAAGTGAGAGATATTACTTCAGAGAGCGGGAGTTTCTTTGTAATTTCCTGTTGTGAACTTATGGCCATTTCATTTGTTGTTTGGCGTAAGAAGTGTATATTGTAAACTAAGTATTTATAGTACAACCCAAGATCTAAGTGACTTGGAATAGTGGACTAAAGAATTTACATCCATATAATCACTATAAAATTCTGGTGTTTTACATTGGCGTTAATTTTCTTGCATATTTCAAAAGAGCATACTTTAACACTTTAATTATTTGTTTTAAAAGATTTTAAAGGAGTTTTTAAATTGGGGATAAAATCTTTTAATTTGACAAAGTTTACTTGAGAAAAATACTTTAAATATCCGCTTTAAGTAATCTGATTAAAAGTTTGATTTTGCTGAAATCAGCTAAGTAACAATTAGAAGAGTGGTCAACTCTGCTGATTCAAAGCTTTGTGCGTGATCAGCCTAGTCTGCTTATGATTCTCGATCAGCTTAGTCTGCCGACAGAAGAGTTATAAATTTTTAAGTCTAAAATTTTCAGAGGTCTATTCACACCCCTTCCTCCCTCTCTAGACCTCATCTTCTACTTGGGACCAACAACTCCTTTTATAGTAACACCTTGCCTGATCCAACGGTCATTAAGCGATAAAGATGAAAGGCTCTAATTTAACCGTACGTAAATGCCGTTTCCGCTTCTCGAGGGATAGGCATTGTTTGGCAAAGAGAAATTATGAATCTCTGCTAAAATCATGCATACTGTTTTGAATTGGTCAAAGATGTTAATAACATTGTTTGAATCTATGATCGGAAATCAACAAATAGAAAGGATGTAAATTTGAGGTTCTATCAAACAGTGAAAATTCTCTTCAAAGAAAGCAACATAAGTCATACACGATGGAAAAACACAAGCTAAGCGCAAGTAAAATTATTCATTGTTACAAACAAGGAAAATGGAATAAAACATAAGGTTACAACAGATGACAAGAAATTAAAATACGACAGTCTTCAGATAAACCTCTTGCTCACGGCGCTCGAAATTCTTCTTCTCTTGCTCGATCATGCCTTTTAGCTTCTCCAACCCCTTGTTCAGCTTCTTGTGAACTTGGTCCTCTTTCTACTTCGCGGCTCTCTCTTTCTCCGCAGCCAATTTCTTTTCAAAAGATTTGTTCTTTTCCAGAGATTGCTGAAGAGCAGCTTTGTTTTTCTCCAGTTCGAAGGCAAAGGCAGCCTGTTGCTCGGCCAACAAACCAAGTTCGAAGAGCTCTTTCCCGGCCTATGTTTCGCAAAGAAGAGTTAAATAAATAAAAAAAAGGGGAGAGAAGAAGGAAGAAAAAGCATCACTTTTTTAAATTTTCAAACTTACACGAATAAGGAGATTTGACCCTAACTAAACAGATTGACAAGCATTTTTTCCTTCAAATTGTCCTTGCTCGGCATCTGAAAGCTGAGTGAGAAAAAAATTCATAATAAAATTTTCAAACGTACCCTCAACTCCGGGTTTATTCTTCAGCTCTTCGTAAACGGAAGAAAGGGTACGAGTAGGTCTAGAGCAGACTGTTGATCAAAAGGATTCAAAGTTTTTGTTGGATTTCCTTGTGTTATGAGCAAAGGTTGGGGATGAATGGAAGCACCCTCATCAGTAGCAGTTGCCTTGGCCTTTTTATTTGGACCTTCAGCATTAGAATCAACATGAGCCTCCGAAGACACAATAACATTAGTCAGGGTGTTGTTTTCAGCAGCCAGCTTCATTATGTCTCGGTCGAAATAATATTATCAGGGCGAGACCTTTTATTCGGAGCAGACTCATTTGCGTTTTGATTATCCGACCCCGTTCCTTTGGCAGTGTTAGAAGACTTCTTTAAAGAATCCCCGATCTCTATTGTGGGAGTCGTATCACTAAGAATTGTTTTGTTGGGGATAGCCTTAGCCTGTTTCACTAGAGCTTTCGTGTCCTTTTTGTTCTCTTGTGTTTTAATAATTTTTGGGGATGATACAGATATTCTTGGATGGAAAGTTGTTTCAGGAGTAACCTTTCTTTTACTCTCCTGAGTTTGAGTTTTGTCAGTTTCCGGAGACGATTTGGGAACTTTTCGATCTTTGGGTGGGTTTTGATATTTAGATCGGGTTTCATCTTTCTTGGTGTTAAAAAGCTGGTTGGGATCAACTCGCTTACCCATCAAGTTTTCTATCGCGATCGAAGAAAAAATTGAGATAAATGAATTACGATTGCGGTTTAGTTTATTCGATCTAAAAGCTCCGATCTTATTTGCTTTGAGAATGTGATAATATGAGTTGGATTGCCCTTGTATTTATAGAATTTATTATTTTGCGGAATACCAACAGTCACGACTCCTTACATAATCCAAAGAAAAATTCGAACTCCTTTGTGTCTGGGATTAGTTCTGATCAAGAAGCAAAATCATAATATATATTAAGTTCAAAGGACAAATGAAGAGTTACGTTGCTTTGGAAAGAAAATTACAAAAGGAAAATCCTATTACAGTTACAAAATTTCAACTATCTAATTCTTCTTGGTTATCTTCATCTTCGGAGTTATCACCTTCTTCTTCTTGGTTATCCTCATCGCCGGAGTCATCGCCTTCTTCTTCGAAGCTATCATTTACGTTCTCACCGTCATGATGGAATAGTGCCCTGCAAGCTAATACATTTATCTTGTACTGGAACTATCATTATCTTTCTTTAGTATAAATGAGTTAGTACGCACGTTTATTTATACGAGTATAAGGATAAGCAATGGCCAAACTTCATCTCTCGCGAATACATTTAAGCGATTGGTTGAAATCCTTAGATTACATTTGACTATGGGACGATTCACTTCAGTACTGAGTGCAATCATGAAACAGTCTCAAAGGTCGTAATCTTAAAACTGTTCCAAGTCATAGATTCCGAAACGAGACGGGGTATCGTAGGAATCGCCAAGACTTGTACGAGTATGCATGATTCACATGGAGTGAATTTGTAGCGTTTCATGAGCAAGGCATTTGAGGCCAGTGCATATGAGTAGGTGGTTCAATGGAGGATTGAACGCATCGAACGACCCGAACAGAGAAACCCATTGTGGAAGCGCATGTCGCATATCGGTGATGGGATGTTTCTCAAGGATTATAATAGTGTACGATTTAGTCCTTTGACTTGAGGTGCTAGGGCGAATTCGGTGCATGAAAGTGCGTACTTAGATCTAGGTATAGGCCACTTAGCTTGGTCATAACATGCCTAGGTTGGGTGCGTATGGACATGTACGCGAGTGGTTAGTACCAATATGGAATCTATTGACTCACTGTAATGGGTGAAAGAATTTCCTATACGATTCTTATATAATATATCCGAGAAACCCGTGGCCACGGTCGGTGACGGATTTGGAAAGGGGTTTCCAAATTTAGCAGTCACACTGGAATATTATCCTGAATTAGAAAGTATAGTTATCGAGACAAATTTAGAGGTGCCGATCAATTCACACACCCTAAGTCTTGATCGGGAATATTAGTCGATAGAAGGACCGTATGTACATGGTAATTATATGAAACGAGGTTCACAAGTATCAATTCACCTGAAGTTGGGCTTCATGGGCTTGTGGCTAGACATCGACCATGAAGTGTAGGTACTCCTGAGTTAATAGAGGATTTGATTCTAGGAGTGGTCAATTAAAGGTTGTTTAATTGACCGGAGCAATTTATTGTTCATAAATTAAATCACGAAGAATTCGTGGGCCTGCTGCCAATTGATGGTGAACCCAGAGGGTCACACACAATACGATTGGACGGTGACTGTTATAAAGGATACTAAAGGAATTAATTGATTTAAAAGTAATTAAATCAATTAAATGAATTAAAGTATTAATTCAAGTGGGAGATTAATTAATTGGTTGACTTAATTAATTAAATACTTAATTAAGTTGCTAATTAATTATATAAACGAAATATTGATTTATAAATTGGATTGGGCATTTAATTAAAGTGGTTAAGTAAATGAAAGGCTTGCAAGACATGGACCTTTAATTAAAAGCCCATAAGGAGTCTTGCAAACCTAGGTCAAAACCAGAGCTCAGAAAGAGAACAACCTAGCAAAAACCCTAGCCTCTTTCTCTGCACTTAAGCGCCGCCCCTTTCCTGCGCCGCCACCAATAGCCGTCGTTCCTTGCTGGCCGTGAGCTGCTATAGTGCCGCCGCACATCCTCCCTTGTTCCTTCGTGCTGGATCTTGCTCTGCCAAGTAGATCTGCACAGTCCTCCATTGACAAATCTCCTTAATCCAGTTCTGAGCCTAAGATTTTGAGGTGTTGCCAGAATCCAATTGGTGTGGACTAACTTTGGAGGTGAGACGCTTGGATCACTTCTGTGAACCAGATCCAGATCCAGATCCAGATTCAGAATCAGAACTGAAGGTTGCCACCACCTAGCCTGTGGTGAGGTAAATCGCAAAACTCCCTTTGTTTTATTACTTTGTGTGTTTTGTTTCTTGCTTACGTATATGTAATATGGAGAATCTAATATGGGACCTTGGGTGCTTCGAAAAATTTTAAATTCGGCACTGTCGTTGTTCTGACAATCGAGGCATCCCAACCACTATCTCAACAGTGGTATCAGAGCCAACTCCATCATTATTATACGAAAAGCCTGAACATAATGTGTTTTCATCATATATGTTTAATTATGTATATGTAAATACGTGATAATTATGTTTTGTAAATTTATTCTTGCTTGTTATGACTGGATCTATGATTGGGTAAAACTGCTTTTTCAGATCTGTGCCGATTTAAAGTTTTTGAAAACTTCAGGACTTTTTGTGCAAAAGTCGCATACAGGGTTTTTAGAGGGCTGAAAATTCGAAATTTTTGGATCTGGAAATTTCAAAATTTCTGGACTATTTTAGAAATCTGGTCGCACGGTTTTTGGGGTCATTTTGTAATTTCCAAAAGTTTGGGGACTATTTTGCAATTACCGAAACTTCAGGGGGTCTGTTAGAAAAATTGAAAATTTTCAGAATTCAAAATTTTATTTTCTGATAGCTGCCCAAATCTGCTCAGGGGTGTTTTTGTAACTTTTTAAAAGTTTTGGGGTCAAAGTGCAATCTTCGAAAGTTGAGGGGCCAAAATTGCAATTTTCAAAAGTTGAAAAACAGAATCTGAATTAGAGCAGAAAATTTATTTTTGTTTACCCGAATATTCATTTTGTCATAATTAGTAGTGACTAAAAGTAAGAATCATAGGAAGTTAGTTTTAAAAGGTAGTTTTAAAATTAAGAAAGAAATAGGTAAAGGATGTTTGCATGTTTCTTGCTCTACGTGAATTGTTTACGTGGTTTTCGATCGAGTCGAGCCTTGACCTTAGGTTAGATGTGATTGGTGTAATTTATTGTTTGGTTTTTAATGGGCCTGCGAGCCTTTTATATTTTTGGGCCACTTTGAGCCTTTGTAATAGAATAGGGCTTTTACTGTTTTATTAGTTTAGAATGGAGGCCCGTTTACAAGCAAGGTGGGAGCCCAAGAAGATATGAAGGCCATGTATGCGTGGTACATTGTGTAATAGCATAGGGCCTGTTTGAGAACCCTTTAGATTGACCAATTGGGCCAACATCATTGGCTCGATGATGGCCCACATAGGAGGCTCCCGATCGAAAACATATTGTGGTAGTACGCATGCTAGTCTTGTATGGCTTTTATTTATTTGTCGATTTATATTTAGCTTGTATGGTATTACGCGCTAGAATCTAGATCGTAATAAAAGATAAAGCATAACTGAATCGGTGAGATCTCGAGGAGAGTTAGCATAACTTTCAAAACAAGAAACCCCCTCTCGAATTAAATATTAAGTCATATTGGATTAAAATAAAATGAAGTATTTATATAAATCCAAGCCTTCCATCAATAGGGACTAGCGTATGTTGTCTACTTATCGATAGAGGTGATCCAGAGTCTGGCACCCGAGTCGAAGAAAGGGACAATACGTGAAATTCCTTGACTCCTGTTTTTAACTAAACACGACAAGGGTGAGGACTGGACGGGATGTGAGGATCGACCGATAACTAGTTACGGAGAACTCACGACCGGGCCCGTTGCTCATCATGATTGATGGGTTAGACTTAACGATTAGTAACACTTATGATGTAGCAGTGCTAGATAAGTGCGAAAACCGAGGCAAAATAGCTTGAAGGTTGTGGAGTGACACAATTGGCAATAAGTATGCCTACCTGGGGAATTGGTTGTATGGCCACGAGTCGTGGGTGCAATTGATTGCCGCTGGGACGTCAAGACCTACTAGGAAATAGAATTTCCCGAACAATTGAAGGGGTAATTGTTTCGATAAAATAGTGGGAGAACTTCTACGATAGAAAGTCCAACCTTCGTAGATTATAAGTATTATTCATTAACTAGTCCACTGAATGTTAGTCTTCTCTTTAAAATTAGATACTGAGATATCTGTAATTATCCATTTTACTATTTATCCTCGACTAATAAAATAACTGGATCAAAATATCGACTAGGCAAGAAACTTGAGAATTGTCTTAAATTCCTGAAGTGGGAATGATGTTCTTAAATGAAAAGCCTATGCCTTATGAGCTTACGAGATAAGTCAAAATAAAAGAAACGAGTCACCCATAGAGTATGGGAATATTAATGATCGTTCCTCATATGAAGATGAATCTCAAAAGTGAAACGAATCACCTATGAAGTATGGGAATCTTAATGATCGTTTCCTCAAATAAGCATCAAGATTGAACTAGCTATGGAAGCAACATGAGGAGCATGTCTGAAGCTTCCACCTCAAAAGGCCTGTTTTGAGGACCAGTCTTCTGAAACAAACCTCCACCTCAAAAGGCTTGTTTTGAGGAGTAGTTTTGAATCAATATGATTCGAGACTTCTAAGGAATTGTTTCAAAACTCGAGAATGAATGAAGGAACTATTGTCAAGGATCACTGTCTTTGTTTTATCAATCTAGTTGAAAACTGGATCGATTAAACGTAAGCCTGCAAGTGATCTTAACATTAACTTCCTCCAAATTCTCCTCCCGCTCATTCAAATGACTCTTGAAATAAACTGATCTTATTTGATAAGTTGATCACATTTCATGAATCAACCAAAGAATTGGTTAAAGGCAAATAGGATAAACCTGTCATGATCGTTTACACTTCATGGACTGCGAAGTCAAAGAAGAGTAAAATGAAGAAGAATTAATTCTCTTCAAAATTCGACCATAAAGGTAGTCAAAAGAACGCAAGTAGCCTAAAAGTCGAATTATCCCACTGGATCTAAGAAAGGCACTAATGTGTTTAATTGATTAGATGATCTAATTAATTAAGCAACGTTTCAATTAAAGGGTTAATTGAAAGGGAGAAGGATTCAATTAAAGAAGTTGATTGAAAGGAAGTAAATTAATTGAATTAAACCATTAGCTCAATTTTATTGAATTAATGTGTGAAGTTCAAATTAATACAAAGATAATAACCCATAACTTTGGTACGCTAGACTTGGACATATCTCCAAGAGTAGGATTCAAAAGTTGGTTTCGCCTAAGCTTCTTGAAAAATAGAACTTGGATGAACTTCCAACCTACGAATCATGTCTCAATGGAGATATGACCAGATCTCCCGTCACAGGGAATCTAGAGCGAACCAAAATCTGGATTTAATCCATGAATATGGACCACTAAAAGTTACTGTGAGAGGAGATTATTCATACTTCGTACTTTTTGCTAATGACCTTGGTCGTTAGTGGAAAATGAATCTAGTGAGATACAAATCCGAAAAACCTTTGAATATTTTCAAGGTATTTCAATACGAAGTAGAGAATCAGCAAAGACAAAGTATTACAACCATTCGATCTAGTTGAGATAGCAAATACTTGTCAAGGATTCCTCAATTATCTTAATGAGAATGAGATTCTCATGTAACAAACTCCTCTTAAGACGCCTCAACTTACTGAAGTGTCTAAAGAGATGGAATCTAACATTGTTTAACATTGTTCGATCCACATTGAGTTTTGTTAAGCTACCTTATGCATTCTAGGAGTTAGTCCTCCTAACTGCATCGAAGATACTGAGCAAAGTACCTTCAAAGTTTGTGCCTACAAAGCTGTTGGGATATCTTGGGTAGGGCTCGATTGTCAATACAACAGAGTGCGGAATTTTAAAATTTTTCGAGTTCCTAACAGTCCCATGAATTCTTTCTCCATAGTTATTATACGAATAAGGATGAATCAAACATCAATAAAACACGAAGGGGGTTAATCGCAAATTACCTGACCACCAAGTTGTGGTTGCCGTGTCCTCCAAGTGTTTGGTTCGATCCACAGATAGAGTGATCCATATGTCTCACCTCCAAAGCTAGTCCACACCAATTGGATTGTAGTGAC
This sequence comes from Penstemon eatonii, assembly GCA_038501285.1. Lineage (NCBI taxonomy): Eukaryota > Viridiplantae > Streptophyta > Magnoliopsida > Lamiales > Plantaginaceae > Penstemon > Penstemon eatonii. The sequence continues at coordinate 52,477,799 of CM076710.1, read as the reverse complement.
GCCTACAAGTCTTAGGCTACGAACTGGATCTCGCAGGTTTGTCAGCAAAGGAACGGGAGATAACAATGGAAGAATCGACTCACAGTGCTTATGTGATCGAGCAGGGTTCGGCCAGGGTCAGATCTGGTCCGATTTGGGTTCGGCCAAGTCTAATTGGGCGACTAGGGTTTAGGGGCAAAAACTATGGGGCGATTTTTGTAATTAAAACTTCTTGCTCGAAAAACAATCTTACTCGATTTTTCCTCTCAATTTTCAGCAAAAATATTTTCTCTCAAAAGCTTTTTTTAGGGTTTCAAAACTTGTGCAAAAACTTGTGTTATGAATGAAGAGAAGAGAAGGAGTATTTATAGGAGAAGAGTCATTCTCCAAAAAGATCTCCTTTCCTTGTTTATCAAATCTTTATTCCTTATCCTTAGGAATATGAGATTTGATAAATCTCTTCAAACTTGCTTTTCAAGAAACAAAACTCTTTTCCTTTTAATTACTAGAAATCGCCCATGCCCCCTAATTTTAGATAATTCCAAAATCAACTCATAATTATCCAATACTCAAATTGGTTAATTATTTATTCTTCCAATTAATTAACTACTTTAATTAATTCCATAATTAATCAGATAACTCTAATTAATTAATTATCAATTAATCAATTAGTCATCTAATCAATAATCTCCAATTGAATTAATACTATAATTCAATTATCTTGATTTAACAACTTTAAATCACTTGCTTTCCTTTTAGACAGTCACCGTCCAATTGTATTGTGTGTGACCCTCTGGGTTCACCATCAACTGGCAGCAGGCCCACGACTTTCGTGATTTAATTAACGAGCAATTAAATGCTCCGATCAATTAAACTACTTTTAATTGACCACTCCTAGAATTAAATCCTCTATTAATTCCGGAGTACCCACACTTCATGGTCGATGTCTAGCCACAAGCCCATGAAGCCCAATCAAAGGTGAATTGATTTATTGTGAACCTCACCTCTTATAATTGCCATGTACATACGGTCCTTCTACAACTGATTTCCCGATCGAGACCTAGGGTGTGTGAATTGATCGGCACCTCTAATTATCTCGATTCTGTACTTTCTAATTCTGGATAATAATTCCGGTGTGACTGCCTAATTTGTAAATACCTTCCAAATTCGTCACCAACCATGGCCATGGGTTTCTAGGAACATATTATCGAAGAACGTACAGGAAATGCTCTCATCTTATCAGGATGAGGTGTTAGATCCTCTCTTAGTACTAACCACTCGCGTACACTTTTGTACGCACCCAACTTAGGCACTTTGTGGCCAAGCTACGTGACCAGCACCTAAATCTAAGTACGCACATCCATGTACCGAATTCGCCCTAGTACCTCAAGTCTAAGGACTAAATCGTACACTATTATAAGCCTTGAGAAACATCCCATCACCGATATGCGACATGCGCTTCCACAATGGGTTTCTCTGTTCGGGTCGTTTGATGCGTTCAATCCTCCATTGAACCACCTACTCATATGCACTGGACTCAAATTCCTTGCTCATGAAACTCTACAAATTCACTCCATGTGAATCATGCATACTTGTACAAGTCTTGACGATTCCTACGATACCCCGTCTCGTTTGGAATCTATGACTTGGAACGGTTTTAAGATCACGACCTTTGAGACTGTTTCATGATTGTCCCATAGTCTATTGTGACCTCAGGATTTCATCCAATCGCTTAGATAGGTTCGCGAGAGATGAAGTTGGCCATTGTTCAGTTTCACATACTATGAATGAACGGCGTATTAATTATAAACCATAAGAAAATAGTACTTCAACAAGCTAATTAACATTGGCTTGCTGGGCACTATTCCATCAATCTCCCACTTGCCCTAAAGCCAATCACAACATTTCTAAGACCCATCTATACCAAGTTGTCCCTCGAACCATTTGTGAGAGAGCTTAATTAGTGGATCTGCTAAGTTGTCTTTGTCGAGATGAAGTAATACTTCTACTCGTCTCAACTACCCATGACTAGTTCAATCATACTGTATTGTGTTCAGATTGTAGGTGAGATCTCGATTTCCTTTCATTGAGCAATCGCCTTATCTAAATCGGTTAAGATTATGATAGGCTTTTGTCATGCTAGGTATTTCATCCAGTCGTTGGATGAAAATTTCTCATCTAAACACTTTCTTTTGTGCAGCATCATAATGGTGCCCTTTTATTCTTGTTTGAATCGGCAATGGTATATTATTGGAATTCCTTCCAATTTACTTTGCTCTATCAAAACAGAATAAATTATCCACTTCAGACTGGAAATCTCGAATTTCAAAAAATCCTTCGAGTTTCAATTCTCCACTACTACCATAGACCGGCGTTGCATCCTTTAATTATCTTCGAGGATTTGCTTTTATGGTAGACCAGTGTCCTTTACTGGTGTTTGACTATCAGTAGCTCGTTCAGAGCATTTTGACGAGTCAGGTCTAGTACAAGACTTTGCATGCTACATGCAATCCAAATGCCAAAGCATTAGGTTTCTTGAGACAGTTACTTCTTCACTCATTAATTTAGGGCTCATTAAATAAGTGAGAGAGTTTTTGTCTCTTTTGGAAACAATCCTTTCTTGGATTCTTCCATATTGAATTTAATCAATATAGTCTTTGTACTTTGATTTGGTAAATCACTACATCTTCTTCCTTCTATCTACCATAGATACGTATTGCCAGTACGTGAGATGTAATTCCAAATCTTATCATGGAGAATTGCGTGAAGAACACGCTTTCGTCTGTGCTTTTATATCTTACTTGATGTACTGTTCATCATCTTGTTGCGTTTCGAACTCAACTACACTCCCACTGATTCTTTTGCACAATTGGAATCCATATGCCTTTTGACAAATTCAACATTCTTGATCAACTATCAAGTTGCATGTTCCAAATTTGGGAAAAAATCATAGATTGACCCTTGGATTTGAATAGAGATCTTCTCATCAACTTTCAATTGTGAGATGCAGGATTCATATCCAATAGTCATGCCTTCGGTAGTCAAAACCACCTTTCTATGGCTAATAGTTTCGAAATGAATTTTGACGTAGCTAATGGATATAAGGCATTTTCATCAATCCTAAAAGGACTTTTGAATAATGACCTAATGCCATTTAAGTGAGTCAAAGTTTTCAACTTCGAATCTTATGGCTGTGTGCCATATCCCTTAGATCACGTTTAACATAATCTCTTTGTAATCTTTGATTAGAATCCAATTTCTCAATTTCGTAAAATGGAATTTTGAGTTCCTTACGAATTTGATCAGATTACGATTTCTTTGTGCATAGATTGATTCAGCAGTTTTCAGTGTTTACTCCCACTGTTCATGGGGACGGGTCCAATACTTGGACTTCATCAAGTTCTACGACATTCCTTATTTCCTTTGACAAGGTCTTGTCAACAAAGGAACAAGCTACTTACGAGATGCTTTTCGTTTCTCATTGTCGTGGAACAGGTATTCAATGGGTTTTGTTGAATACCCCATAAACTTTATATGAACTAGATCTACCATCTAATTTCTCATACAAGGGTGTTCTGCTATGTCTTAAAAGACATGGCGATGTAAGGACTTACTTCGAAATATACTATGCCAAGTATCTTTGAAGAGTCAAGGGAAGGTATCCCCTAATTTGAATAAAGGAAACTGAGCAAGATCAGAGTCGTGAATCAAACAAAGTTCGATTTCTTCTTTGATTTGCTTCATGAGAATTCTATTCTCGTCTTAGATAATCGAGGTGTTAAGTTGCTTATGTTTCAGCAGGTTTGATTAAATCAAATTGCTTTCGACATAATGCATCTAGTTACTTCATTTCCAAAACGTCTATTGAGTTACTTCAATAGTTTCAGAATTGTACTTCAGCCAAGTACACATATACTTTAACGATTGAAATCGTAAGTATATATGAAGTAGATTTCTTTTGAACTAGTGCTTTTAGTTCATGTTGATTGAAATGTTTTGGAATGTCTTAGCAATCCTTCTCTTCGGTTATCATTCCTTCAAGATTTGAAAGTTCCGATTTTACTCAAGTTTATTATCTCAGGAACAGTAAATAAAACTTCCCTTTCGCATCTCTCTTTAGGAAGAATGTCCAAAATGAACATTTCAAGCGTAAACGATTATCTCGTTTGTTTTGCTTGTTTTCGATTTAGCACATAGTTTTTCAAAGTTTTTGATTTGTTTATCATTGTTTATTTCTATGTTTCAAAACATCGACATTTGTACAAAGTTAAATTGCTCTAATTTAAATGAATTCCATTTCTCAATGGTAAAGCAATAACGTCTCGTACAAAATGTGAAATAATACTCAAAGTAAACTAAAACTTAAAACTCATGCTAATACGAAAAAACTAAGAAAAACTTCTTTGCTAAAAAGGAATGTCTAGGTACAATTCTTCCTTGACCCAGTCCCGGAATTCCAGTTTCCTCATCTCGCTCTGCACTACTTGCATCTCCCTTTCAAGGATTTTCCTCCTTTTAGGTTGAGCGGGAAGACTATCATCGCCTGTAAATGCTTTTACAGAAATGAAAGTTTTAATCAGATGTCTTACATCAAAAAGATTCAACAAGTGTATAACTTAAAAAGTCATACCGTAGTCAAGTCTTTCCAGGAAATACTTTTCAACAAGCTTCCTTATTTTCTCTTCGTACTTACACAGAGGGCAATTCCAATCATATAGACCAAAACCACGTTGATGAGCTTCTTCATATTTGTCTAACAACTCATGCAATTGCTTTGTCTGTATTCCATCAGGCGGAATAACGCAATGTTGCATAAAATGAGTGAAGGTCTCAGATAATCCTTGAAGGGTTATCGTTATCTCATCTTCGAGAGTCAATTGGGCTCCAAACCCTTTGATCAGCTCGAATGTCTTGCTTAAGTAAGAACAATATTCCCTAACATTGTCAAACTTAGCCATGTCGGTTTCGTAGAGGAAATTGCACATCATCTTTTTCAAAGTTGGTTCGGTTCTTAAACGCATCGAGGATCGGATAGTGGATGGTAAATGGCTAACATTTAAAAACAGACAACTATAAGCAGACAGGTTTAATATTAATACTTATAATTAACGAAATTTGGACTTTTCATCGAAAAAGTTCTCCCACTATTTTATCGAAACAGTAACCCCTTCTAGTTTCGGGAAAAATCTATTTCCTAGTAGGTCTTGACGTCCCAGCAGCAATTAGTTGCACCCACGACTCGTGGCCATACAATTAATTCCCTAAGTAGGTATACATATTACCAATTGTGTCTACTACACAACCTTCAAGTTATTTTGCCTCGTTTTTCGCATTTATCTAGCACTGCTACATCATAAATGTTACTACGCGTTAAGTCTAACCCATTAATCATGATAAGCAACGAGCCCGGTCATGAATTCTCCGTAACTAGTTATCGGTCGATTTTCACGTCCCGACCAGTCCCTACCCTTGTCAAGTTTTAAGAAAACTAGAATCAAGGAATTTCGTGCATTGCCCCTTTCTTCGACTCGAGTGCCAGACTCTGGATCACCTCTATCGATAAGTAAATAACATACACTAGTCCCTATTAATGGAAGGCTTGGATTTTATAAAACCTCATTTTATAATTTAACCCAATATGACTTAATATTTATTCGAGAGGGGAATTTTCGTTTTGAAAGTTTGAAGAAACTCTCCTCGAGATCTCACTGCTTCAATTATGCTTTATCTTTTATTTACGATCTAGATTCTAGCGCGCAAACACACAAGCAATCATAAATCGACTAATAAATAAAAGCCATACAAGCCTAGCATGCATACTACCACAATATATTTTCGATCGGGAGCCTCCTATGCGGGCCATCATCGAGCCAATGATGTTGGCCCAATTGGTCAATCTAAAGGGTTCTCAAAGAACCTATGCTATTACACAATGTACCACGCATACATGGCCTTCAATTCTTCTTGGGCTCCCACCTTGCTTGTAAATGGGCCTCCATCCTAAACTAGGAAAGCAGTAAAGCCCTATTCTATTACAAAGGCTCAAAGTGGCCCAAAAATAATAACAGGCTCGCAGGCCCAATAAAAAACCATGCATTAAATTAAACCAATCACATCTAACCTAAGGGCAAGGCTCGGCGCGATCGAAAACCACGTAAACAGTTCACGTAGAGCAAAGAAACATGTAAACAACTTTTACTTTCTTCTATCTTAATTTTAAAACACCTTTTAAAACTAACTTCCTATGATTCTTGCTTTTTTCACTACTAATTATGACAAAATAAATTCTCGGATAAACAAAACAACTTTTCTGCCTTAATTTCAGATTCTGATTTTTCAACTTTTGAAAATTGCAGTTCGGCCCCTACACTTTCGGAAATTGCACTTTTGACCCCAAAACTTTTGAAAAATTACAAAATACCCCCAAAACAGTTTTCGGACAGAATGAGCAGAAAATTAAAATTTTGAAATCCAGAAAATTTTCGAATTTGCAAACAGACCCCTGAAGTTTCGGAAATTACAAAACAGTCCTCGAATTTTCGAAAATTGCAAAATGGTCCAAAATAGGGTGCGATCAGATTTTCAGAAAACACCCAGATTTTTCAAAAATTTCCAGAAACAGAAAATTAAATTTTCAGCCCTAATTATCATGTTTTGCGATTTTGCATAAAAGCCCTGATTTTTCGAAAAACTATAAATTCGCCACAGATCTAAAAAAGCAGTTTTACCCAATCATAGATCCAGTCATAACAAGCAAGAATCAATCACTAGAACATAATTAACATGTGTTCTCATACATACAATCAAGCATATACAGTGAAAACACATTATGTTCAGGCCTTTTCGTATAAAAACGTATGGAGTTGGCTCTGATACCACTGTTGGGATATCTTGGGTAGGGCTCGATTGTCAATACAACAGAGTGCGGAATTTTAAAAATTTTCGAGTTCCTAACAGTCCCATGAATTCTTTCTCCATAGTTATTATACGAATAAGGATGAATCAAACATCAATAAAACACGAAGGGGGTTAATCGCAAATTACCTGACCACCAAGTTGTGGTTGCCGTGTCCTCCAAGTGTTTGGTTCGATCCACAGATAGAGTGATCCATATGTCTCACCTCCAAAGCTAGTCCACACCAATTGGATTGTAGTGACGCCTACAAGTCTTAGGCTACGAACTGGATCTCGCAGGTTTGTCAGCAAAGGAACGGGAGATAACAATGGAAGAATCGACTCACAGTGCTTATGTGATCGAGCAGGGTTCGGCCAGGGTCAGATCTGGTCCGATTTGGGTTCGGCCAAGTCTAATTGGGCGACTAGGGTTTAGGGGCAAAAACTATGGGGCGATTTTTGTAATTAAAACTTCTTGTTCGAAAAACAATCTTACTCGATTTTTCCTCTCAATTTTCAGCAAAAATATTTTCTCTCAAAAGCTTTTTTTAGGGTTTCAAAACTTGTGCAAAAACTTGTGTTATGAATGAAGAGAAGAGAAGGAGTATTTATAGGAGAAGAGTCCTTCTCCAAAAAGATCTCCTTTCCTTGTTTATCAAATCTTTATTCCTTATCCTTAGGAATATGAGATTTGATAAATCTCTTCAAACTTGCTTTTCAAGAAACAAAACTCTTTTCCTTTTAATTACTAGAAATCGCCCATGCCCCCTAATTTTAGATAATTCCAAAATCAACTCATAATTATCCAATACTCAAATTGGTTAATTATTTATTCTTCCAATTAATTAACTACTTTAATTAATTCCATAATTAATCAGATAACTCTAATTAATTAATTATCAATTAATCAATTAGTCATCTAATCAATAATCTCCAATTGAATTAATACCATAATTCAATTATCTTGATTTAACAACTTTAAATCACTTGCTTTCCTTTTAGACAGTCACCGTCCAATTGTATTGTGTGTGACCCTCTGGGTTCACCATCAACTGGCAGCAGGCCCACGACTTTCGTGATTTAATTAACGAGCAATTAAATGCTCCGATCAATTAAACTACTTTTAATTGACCACTCCTAGAATTAAATCCTCTATTAATTCCGGAGTACCCACACTTCATGGTCGATGTCTAGCCACAAGCCCATGAAGCCCAATCAAAGGTGAATTGATTTATTGTGAACCTCACCTCTGATAATTGCCATGTACATACGGTCCTTCTACAACTGATTTCCCGATCGAGACCTAGGGTGTGTGAATTGATCGGCACCTCTAATTATCTCGATTCTGTACTTTCTAATTCTGGATAATAATTCCGGTGTGACTGCCTAATTTGGAAATACCTTCCAAATTCGTCACCAACCATGGCCATGGGTTTCTAGGAACATATTATCGAAGAACGTACAGGAAATGCTCTCATCTTATCAGGATGAGGTGTTAGATCCTCTCTTAGTACTAACCACTCGCGTACACTTTTGTACGCACCCAACTTAGGCACTTTGTGGCCAAGCTACGTGACCAACACCTAAATCTAAGTACGCACATCCATGTACCGAATTCGCCCTAGTACCTCAAGTCTAAGGACTAAATCGTACACTATTATAAGCCTTGAGAAACATCCCATCACCGATATGCGACATGCGCTTCCACAATGGGTTTCTCTGTTCGGGTCGTTCGATGCGTTCAATCCTCCATTGAACCACCTACTCATATGCACTGGACTCAAATTCCTTGCTCATGAAACTCTACAAATTCACTCCATGTGAATCATGCATACTTGTACAAGTCTTGACGATTCCTACGATACCCCGTCTCGTTTGGAATCTATGACTTGGAACGGTTTTAAGATCACGACCTTTGAGACTGTTTCATGATTGTCCCATAGTCTATTGTGACCTCAGGATTTCATCCAATCGCTTAGATAGGTTCGCGAGAGATGAAGTTGGCCATTGTTCAGTTTCACATACTATGAATGAACGGCGTATTAATTATAAACCATAAGAAAATAGTACTTCAACAAGCTAATTAACATTGGCTTGCTGGGCACTATTCCATCAAAAGCTTTACCAAGAAAGGTATTGCAAAATACATTTATACTCTTACTTCTGAGTATGGAGATCTCCTGCCGATGGTAGAAACGAGAAAGGAGATAAATTGGCTAGTAGATCCAATTTGTATATAATTCTGGGGTATCCAACGAAATCCATTGGATACCTGTTCCACGACAATGAGAAACAATAGTTTCTCCTAGATACCCGTTCCTCTGTTGATGAATCTCTCGTCAAAGGAAATGGAAACGTCATGGAACTTGATGAAGTCCAAGATTTGGATCCGTCCCCGCAAACAGTGGGAGTTAATCCAGAATTTACTGAACCTACTAGTACACCCACTCTTCGAAGGTCTGATCGAATTCGTAAGAAGCCAAAGCGATTTGGTTTCGTTCACGAAAACGAGAATATGGAAAGTAATCCAAAGACCTATGTTGGATAAGGATGAAGATGAAGGCACTAAAGGAAGTTTGATAAGGGAGGTTTTGATGCATTCCAAAACTTCATATTTGGCTAAGTATGGAGAAACTTAGCTGATAAACTTATCAAGGAATTTTGACCAAGTAAAGAAGACATCAGAAGAGTCAAAGTTTCAAGGTCCAAGACTTCTGATCTGCTGAAGAAAAGTTATCAGACTGGTGAAGATCAGTCGACTCAAATCAGATTTGTTCAAGTTTGAGATCAGCTTTGTTCGCCATCAGACGTGTACTTTTATCAGCCAAGTGAAGAAGATCATAAAGTATTCCCAACAGTAATAAATGCCCCTTGGAGTAATAAATGCTGAAGTACAAGGTTATTAAAGACTGGGTGCATTTAATGCTGCATTTAATGCTGCCTGCAGAATAGTACTGTTCACAGTACGGACAAACTGCAAAAGAGCCGTTCGCGGATTTTAAGGACCAATACTCGAGGAATTTGAATCTTGTCTCTCTTCAACGGACACTTTTCAATCCTCAAGTATAAATAGCTGAAAGAGACGAAGAAGAAACAAGCAACACAATCTCTGAGAAATTTTCGAAGCAAAATTCTTTAAGTCTCAAGAACAGCTCACTCATCAGCTGAGTCATTTGTTGACGAAAGCAGAGTTGAAGAATCAAGCCAAATATATCATCTGAGTGAATTTGTAAACAAGAGTGTTGTGAGAAGTAGATATCCGTCTTAGTGAGTGATATCACTTCAGAGAAGTAGGATTTCTTTGTGATTTCTTACTGCGAACTTACGGCCTGTTCATTTGTTGTAAGGCGTAAGCAGAGTATACTAATTACTGTGTGTTTTTAGTATAACCCAAGATCTTTGTGACTTGGAAGAGTGGACTAAAGGATATTCAAATCCATATAACCACTATAAAAATTGTTTGTGTTTTTATCTGCATTTTACTCGCATATTTTCAGTTGCATAAAACACATTAAGTTAACTGTTTGAAAAAGGATCTAAAAAGAGATTTTACAAATCTGGGGAAGCATTTTTCAAACTGCTAAGTTTACTTGTGAAAAACACTTTGAAAATCCGCTGCAAGTACTCTAAGTTTTAAAACTGATTTTAACAAAATCAGCTAAGTAACAATCAGACGTGTGGTCAACAAAGTTGTTCAAAGATTTGTTCGCGAACAGAATTGTAACTAACTAATCTGATCAGCTTAGTCTGTTCAGTTAGAGTAAAAGTTTTAAAGTTAAATTTGAAGAAATTTTTTAAAGAGGTTTATTCACCCCCCCCTCTAAACCTCTTCTGACAACTTGGGACCAACAAGTGGTATCAGAGCAGGTGGTTCATTAGAATCAGCTGCCTGATCAACGAGCTTGATCCGAGTGTTTTTCAAAGGTTTTCAAAATTTTCAAAAGAGCATTTTTTTGAAAAATTAAAACTTTTTGAAAAATGGATTGTATCAGCCATGTTCCCCACATTGCTGGTATGTCTTTTGAGACTGGAAAATCAGAATGGAGATTTTCCTAGCTGCTTATAATGACAACATGTACACATGTATCATTAAAGGTCCATTCAGATTCACAAAGACCATAAAGATAAATGAGGTTGACACGGTTGTGGAAAAAGACCTTCATGAGATGACTCCAGAAGAAATAAAGCTTTACAATCTAGACAAAGTTGGGAGATTCATCATGACTAAAGCCCTGGACAATGATCGGTTTGACAAGGTCAAACATTGCAAGACTGCAAAGGAAATGTGGGACAAAGTCAGAGACATGAGCGAAGGCAATGATGCAATAAAGGAGCATCAGCTCACAGTTGCTTTGCAGAAACTTGACAACTTCAAGATGAAGTCTGGAGAAACCATTGATCAGATGGATACCAGATTCACCAGAACTCTGAATGAAGTTTTAAAGTTGGGAAAGACCTTCACTGACAAAGAGATCACTGTCAGAGTACTAAAGGCCCTACCCCCAAAGTTCAACATGAAAGTTACAGCAATGGAAGAATCAAGGGATTTGGGAAAAATCTCTCTTACTGAGCTGTTTTCCGTACTCAAGGCATTCGAGTATAAACTGCCTAGAATGGGAATTGAAGAAACCTCAACTTCAGGACCCACAGCTGCACTGGTTGCTGCTGAAAACACCAGAAGACCAGCACAGAAAAGCAAAGAAGTGGACTCATCTGATGAAGCCATTCTACTCAACAAGAAGGAGTACACTGCTGGAGATGTTGCACTGTTGATAAATAGCTTCAAGAAGTTCTACAAAAGAAAAATGAAGAACAAATACAACAATGCTTCTACTTCTAAACCTAACTTTTCTTCTCAAGATAAAGATGATTATAAAGCAAAACTAATGTGTTACAACTGCAGGAAATTGGGACACTTCATCAAAGACTGCTCATATCCAAAAGCAGAAAAGTACACTGAAGAAGAGAAGAAAATAAGAAGAGAAAGAAAGCATCAGAAAGGCAAGGCTATGATAGCGGAAGCAGAAAAGCTGGCTGCTGTCTACTCATCTGATTCAGACTCAGACACGTCTGATGAAGAATCTTCTGATGAAGGAAACCCTGCTCTCCTGTGCCTGATGGCAAAGGAATCTGATGACTCTGAGGATGAGGTAACTCCTCTTGACAATGAATTATTTAATTCATTTGAACAAATGATGCTTAACAATACTGGTATTGCTGAAGCATACAAAAAGCTTAAGGAAGAGATGATATTGCTAAAAGAGCAAAACAGTTCACTGAAACTTTTAGCTGAAAGGCCAAAGGAATCAGCTGAATATAAACAGCTTGAGCAAGAACATGAATCTCTGAAAGCTGAATGTGAAGTTTTTAAAGGAAAAATCATGGAACTTGAAAAAGTTATTGAGTCTCATGAGAAATCATCTGTTGCATCCACGCATACATCTAGTAAACAGAAGATACCTTTAGAACAGGATAAGTTTGAACTGAATCATACTGAAAAATTTGTATCAGCTGACAACAGAAAGGTCATTCTTTATGTTCAGACAACTAAACCTGCCTCACCTGAGAAAGTAGTAAAGGAGACGAAAACTCCTAAGGCTGAAAAGAGCAAAGAGCCTAGTTTAGGTAAAAAGACTAGTAAGACCAAACAGCAGAGTCCTAAGAAGTCTGATGATAAAGCTAAACTGAATCAAACTGTTGGTAAAACTAAGTCGTCTGTTAATGAGCAAGCAAGTAGTAAACCAAAGAAGCATAAAAACAAGAAAAATCAAAATGCTTGGTATGGAAATGAGTCTTATTATGTTCAACCTGCTGCATATCATCCTATGTATCATGCACCTCAATTTCCAGGTTACTATGCACCTTACCCTGCTCATCCAATGCATGCATATCCTGCTTATCATGCACCTTACCCTGCTTATGAACATTATTCTTATCATACTGATCATCAACATGACTTATCTGATAATTATGATAAAAATGAAATTGTTCATGCTCCTGTCAAAACTCAGAAGCCTAAGAAGCCTAAGACATCAACATCTTAGGTTGTCAAAGGTGGAACTAATCCTTCAGGACCCTCTCAATAAGGGTACCTAAAACAATTTTATTTTTGTTTTGTAGGTTAGGATTAGGAGTAGGAGTAAAGTAGAGAAGATTTGGTACTTGGACATTGGATGTTCAAGGCACATGTGTGGAAACATACATGAGCTGACTGATGCAGTTGCTGTGGATGGTCCAAGTGTTACATTTGGAGACAGCAAAGAAGGCAAGATTGTAGCTAAAGGAAGGATAATCAAAGGAAACATTGAGAGAGCTGACGTCTCATATGTTAAAGGCCTAAAGTACAACCTGCTGAGCATAAGTCAATTTTGTGACAAAGGATATTCAGTTATCTTCTCAACAGATAAGTGCTATGTTGAACAGATTGGTACAAAGAAGGTAATCTTATCTGGAAGACGACAAGGAAATATCTACATAGTCGACTGGAATTCTGCTAACAAGAATTCAAATGTTTGTTTGGTGGCTTCTACACCAAGTGAAGTTAGTTGGCTATGGCACATGATGATGAATCATTTGAACTTCAAGACCATCAACAGATTAATCAAGAATGATTTGGTAGAAGGGATTCTGATGCAGCGTACGTAGTGAAAAAGATGAATATAATCAATAACCCGTTGATTCTTGAACAAGAATACCGTGAGATTGAGAGAATTGAGAAAACTCAAAACTTGCCTAAACTTCAAAAACTGAGAAACTCCTCCAAGTTTACAATACTTAAATAAAAACCTAAAAGCAGGAATAAACTAAAATTACTAAAAGGTCCTAAAATATCGAAACTTATAAAAAACCTAATAAACTCTTATATTGGGCCTTTTACGGCTTCTTTGTCAATCTCAAATCGCACTACACCATTCTCCTCAGGATGGAAAAGATTCGTCCTCGAATCTTGGTAGGAGTAAACCCTCCCTCGAATCTTGATTAGCTTCTTCATTGATGAAAAATAATACTTCACTAAATTAATAAGAGAATCAAGACTTGAGCACGACATTAATATTGAAGACTTGAAGTACTCCACCAAAGTAGCATGATAACATCCTGAATTAAATTGAGTTACATTAAAATTAAATGTACCAATGACAAAATCGATATCGTGTTGATATCCCATTGAAGAGATGTCAACAAGAGTTCCTTTATCCAAAGCATCTTCAAGTCCAAGGAGACTTTGACAATTTTCCTCAACCACCTCGAACACCATCAGCATATATGTCTCATGAGTATTTTCAACTATAGGAAGAAAGGCATACTTCGAAAATAAATAACTATTTTCTCTTGTTGAGGGCTTTTTTGGATTGCTATCGTCAAAATGAAACCCATCATCATCTTCGTCAGACTCATCATATATAGGGCCTCCTTCATAAATTTCTTCGTCGGACTCATCATATATAGGGGGTCTGTCATAAATTTCTTTGTCAAAAGATGGGGCATCTTCTGATTCATAATCCGAATCGTATTGTGGTTGCGGTTGATAAAGGGCAGCCAATTGTTGTGCCAATTGGTCTACCTGTTGACGTAACAAATCAACTTCATCCCTACGGATTGCATCTGCGCGTTTTCTTGGCGGCATGATAACAAGATCGGACTGATTACTGATACCACTCTGATGCAGCGTACGTAGTGAGAAAGATGAATATAGTCAATAACCCGTTGATTCTTGAACAAGAATACCGTGAGATTGAGAGAATTTAGAAAACTCAAAACTTGCATAAACTTCAAAAACTGAGAAACTCCTCCAAGTTTACAATACTTAAATAAAAACCTAAAAGCAGGAATAAACTAAAATTACTAAAAGGTCCTAAAACATCGAAACTTATAAAAAACCTAATAAACTCTTATATTGGGCCTTTTACGGCTTCTTTGTCAATCTCAAATCGCACTACACCAGATTCCAAAAACTGTCATGAGCAAAGACAAGCTCTGTGACGCCTGTCAGAAGGGTAAACAAATTAAGTCATCGTTCAAGAGCAAGAAGCATCAATCTTCTAAAAGAATTTTGGAGCTACTACATATGGACTTATTTGGACCCATTGATCCAGTCAGCAATGGTGGAAAGAAATACTGCCTAGCTGTTGTGGATGACTATTCAAGATATACTTGGGTGATATTCATGAAGAAAAAAAGTGAAACCAAGGAACATCTTACTAATCTAATGGAACTGATCCAGAATGAGAAAAGCATAAAGATATTGAAGATCAGATCAGATAGAGGGACAGAGTTCACAAACTCTACTGTTGAAGAGTATTGTAACATGAAAGGAATACATCATGAGTATTCAGCCGCTAGAACCCCTCAACAGAATGGTGTTGCTGAAAGGAGAAACAGAACACTGAAGGAAGCTGTCAGAACCATGTTAACTGAAGCTAAGCTGCCACAAAGATTTTGGGCAGAAGCAACAAATACAGCCTGCTTTACCCAAAACAGATGCATGATCAACAAAAATCAGAACAAGACTCCATATGAAGTTTGGAACAACAGAAAACCAAACATTCATTACTTTAAAATTTTTGGTTGTAAATGCTTTGTATTGAATAATGGGAAAAATCACCTTACTGCTTTTGCAGAAAAGGCTGATGAAGCTGTTTTTGTAGGATATTCTACTGTTAGTAAGGCTTATAGAGTTTTTAACAAAAGAACATTACTAGTAGAAGAATCCATTCATGTAGTATTTGATGAACCAAACCAATCTTCTGAAAAGAATCAAAGCACTAATCAAGATCTATATACTGATTTACAGAAGTTAAGTGTTGGAAGGAGTGAAGAATATGTTCCCATCATACTACCTGATCTCAACCCAGCTGATAACTCAAGTGCTGTTCAAAATCAGATCACTGATTGTCTAACAGACGAGTTACAACCAACTGACAGACCAGAGACTGTTCAACAGACTGCAAATGTTCAACAGACTACTACTGCAACTCCAACAGTAGTGTTGCAAGATCATAACAGAGGACAACATTCAGACCTGCAACCTGATCTAAGATGGCTCAGAAATCACCCACCTGAGTTAGTGATTGGTGATCCTTTAGATAGAGTGAAAACAAGAAGGGCTGCTGCACAAGATGTTATGTTTGTCACTTTCCTATCTCAAATAGAGCCTAAACAAATTGAAGAAGCTCTAAGTGATTCTTTCTGGATAGAAGCTATGCAAGAAGAGTTGAATCAATTTGAAAGGAATGAAGTCTGGTACTTAGTTCCTAGACCAAGTCATCAAAGAGTCATTGGCACTAAATGGGTATTCAGAAATAAGATGAATGAAGATGGTATTGTTACCAGAAACAAAGCAAGATTAGTGGCCAAGGGATATTGTCAAGAAGAAGGGATTGACTTTGATGAGACTTTTGCACCTGTAGCAAGACTTGAAGCAATCAGACTGTTTCTAGCCTATGCTGCTCACAAGAATTTCACAGTCTATCAGATGGATGTGAAATCAGCATTTCTCAATGGAGAATTGCAAGAAGAAGTTTATGTTGAACAACCTCCTGGATTTGAAGTCTATCAAGAAGAGGATAAGGTATATCGTCTGAAGAAAGCCCTTTATGGACTGAAACAGGCTCCAAGAGCATGGTATGATACCCTATCTGATTTTCTTTTAATTAAAGGATTTCATAAAGGTAAGGTAGATAAAACCTTTTTCACTATTGAATGGGAAAGTCATATATTGATTGTGCAAATATATGTGGACGATATTATTTTTGGTTCAACTAACCAACAGATGTGTGACAAGTTCTCTAAGCTGATGCAGAATAAGTTTGAAATGAGCATGATGGGAGAACTTAATTATTTTCTTGGTTTACATGTTAAACAGTTGCCTGATGGAATCTTTATAAATCAAGCTAAATACACAAGAGATCTGTTTAAAAAGTTTGGTATGGAAACTAGCTCTACTACTAATATTCCTATGTCTACAAGTCTTCGTTTGGATAAAGATGAAGATGGCAAATCAGTGGACATAACCAAATACAGAGGCATTATTGGGTCACTGTTATATCTAACAGCAAGCAGACCTGATATAATGTACTCAGTCGGGGTTTGTGCGAGATTTCAATCAAATCCTAAAGAATCTCATCTCTTAGCTGCCAAGAGGATATTGAAATACGTTAAAGGCACTCAAGAATTGGGATTGTGGTATCCTAGAGAATCTGGATTTAAGCTTATTGGTTATTCAGATTCAGACCTTGCTGGCTGCAAGATTGACAGAAAAAGCACAACAGGTGCCTGTCAGTTCTTAGGTAGTCGTCTGATCTCATGGATGAGTAAGAAACAGACTTCAGTATCCATATCTACTGCTGAAGCTGAGTATATAGCTGCTGGAGCATGCTGTGCACAGATATTATGGTTGAAGCATCAACTAGAAGACTACAACATTAAAATCAGTAGAATTCCAATCTACTGTGACAATACAAGTGCAATCTCTCTTACTCAGAACACTACAAGTCATTCAAGAACTAAGCATATTGAGATCAAGCATCACTTCATTAGAGATCATGTGGAAAAAGGCAATGTTATGATTGAGTATGTTCATACTGACAATCAGATTGCTGATATTTTCACTAAACCTTTAAGTGAAGTAAGGTTTTCAACCTTAAGAGCTGAACTAGGATTACTTAATTTGGATGCATAAGCTGAGGGGGAACTTATCAGAAGACTTAAGTTCAACAGCTTAATCATCATTGTTATCTTCAAGGATTAACATTCAACAGACTAGTTAACTTATGAATTCTTAAACTCAGGGGGAACGTGTATGACTAGCGGTACTTCTGAATTAAAGATGAAATTTGTTAATGTCAGTTAGTTGAAGTTATGTTTTCAACAGAAGACTCAACTATCGAAGAATAAAGTTATATTATCTGGCTGGATTGACAAACAGCTGAGGAAGGTTATCAGCTATTGACATTCTCTGATAACAACTATGTCATCAGGACAGTAGTCCATCAGATAAGTGTTTATTTTACTCATCTGATTACTGATATAAAAGCGGAACTATTTAAAACGTTTTATTCAAGAATACGCTTTTATAAGCAACTGAAGGGCGATACATATTCCCGCTCCTCATTAAATATCTTTTGAATTTGAAAAGTCGTAACTGACGCCGCACGATCAGCACTGACAGAAAAATGGATCTAACGGTTGGCTGGTATCATGGAAACCAACATACCCCAACTCTATAAATCTCAATCTGATCAGTCGTGTAGTTCTTTACGAACCCTAGATTTCAAAAGTACTTGTGAGAAATTTAAGCAATTTTTCTGCAAAAATCTCTTCGATTTTCTCTAATCTCTACAGATCAACAATGGCTGCTGAAGGTATGTACCTTGTGTATGATTCCTATTACCAATCTGGCACAAATCTGATGAAGGAACTTTTGGAGAAGTTCAAATCTGCAACCTTGGTGAACTTCATGGAGTACAATGAAGGAATAATCTGGACTGACCAGGTTATGGAATACTACAAGACGGCGTCTGTTGATTTCGAAAAACTGGAGATTACTGCTACAGTAGGTGACAAATCTGTTGTCATCTCTCCCGCTGTTCTTCACGAGCAGTTTGGCCTCCGTAACAGTGGACGTCATGACGTCACTGTGATGACTGAAGCCAAACACCAAGAATTTTTGGGCGATCTGCACCAAGGAAGGGGAGATAATGTCTGGAAATATCAGGAAGAGACAGCTGAAGGACGAGTATCAGCGGATGGCTGATATGGTGGCAAAGCTGATAGAAAATTGCACCTTTTCCCTCGATGCTGTTACTATGAAGAGGTTCAGCATTATGGCTGCTATTTACTATGGATTGGAGGTCAACTGGTCCATGATTGTGTGGTACATCTTTGCTGAATTATTTGAGGTGAAGAAAGGAAAAGAACCTCACACAAATCACAGAATCACTCTCAGCTACCTGCTATCCCATCTGGGATACACTATGAAGAATGGCAAGGAAATTCACAAGTCCAAAGCCATGAACAAATACCTGCCAGTTCAAAAGAGAAAGGCTGATGAGCCTGAGGAAGCTGATGATGAGGGAGCTAAGGAGGCTCCTGCCAAACGGCAAAGGAGATTAGTCAAAACAGCCAGCTTAGCTGTTGAGACTAAAAAGAAGAAGGCTGCTGATGAGCCTAAAAAGAAGGAAACTAAGCAGATGGAGAAAGTGACTTCTGCTGCTGAAGCCACTAAAATCATTGAAAATATAACTGCTGATGTAAGGACTGGATCCCCTGCATCACCATCAACAACTCCATCAGCAGAGAGGCCTGCTGAAGGTATCTCTCAAAGAACAAAAAGCCAACAGAGAGATACAGCTACTTCTACTTACCGTGAAGGAAGAACCAAAAAGTCTGCTAGAAAGCAGATGACTTTTATAGAAGAACCCACGGAGTTAGAAAATATAGCTAGAGAAGGCCCTGAAAATGCTGAAAAGGCTGCTGAAACTGTTGAGCCTGCTACAACAGTCGAGACTGCCGCAACAGTCGAGGCTGATGCAACTGACAAAGCTGATAAGCAACAGCCAAGATCAGTTACTCAATCAGTTGAGACTTCAAAGTCTCAAGAAGATCCAGATGTCCAAATCATACATCCAATTGCTGCAAATCCTATCTCGTCTGCTGGACCAGCCCCTGCTGATAAAGGAAAAAGGAAGATAGTGTTGAGGAAAAAGAAAATTTCCAAGGCTGAAAAGAAGGCAAGGGAAGCTGCTGAACAGAGAAAGCAGGATGAGTTGGAAGAAAAGAAGGCTCTTGAGCTAAGCAAAGCTCAGGCAGCAAAGGATGAGGCCAGAAGGAAAATGTCTGAAGCAGAGAGGAAAGCTGCTGAATATGCTGAAATGGCCATGGTTTTGGAAATGAGCAAAGTTGATGCCTATGGACCCGTCCATGGAGGTGGCATCAAGATTAAGGAGGCTGAAGGAGGAAAAGAACCCCCAAAAATGAAGATGCCTGCTGGGGAAGTAAAACCAAAGGAAAAGTTTGAAGTAAAGAAAGCCTTCAAGATCATATATGACAACAAAGAGCTTTTCCAGAAGTTTGAAAAGTCCTTAGCCTACTACAATCAGAAGTTAATGCTGAAGACCATGTTCACTCAAGAGAAGCCTAGATATATCAGATGGAGAGACAATAGGCTGAACAGGTCCATCATTGAACTTCAGAATCTGAAGGATTTAGCTGCTGAAGAGAAATGGGTACTAGAGTGGCTAAAGACAGATTCCATTCAAAAAGCTTTGGATCCTCATTATGTTAGGGATGCTATGCATCATTATGCTAGGGAATTTGCCCTTGAGGAAGCTAAGCTAATACAGAGCACCCTGCCTGCCAAAAGGAAGAAGACTGATGATGTTGAAGAAAGGGCTGTGAAGATTGCTGTTATCACTGCACTGAACAAGTGGGCAGAAAAATCCAGATATCAGCAAGGGCATTCAAGTGAACTCCCTCAACTGCCAAGTATTCAACATGTAATCTTTGGCAGAGAAATGAAAGATTTTAGTGAAGTGCCCCAAGGTAACAACGCCTTTGTCAACCCTTGGATCATTGTGAGGCAAATTCGTCAGACAACTTGCTTCAATGATGATGGCACCATCACAAATCTGGTGTATGAAGATGTCACTGATGAACAAAAGAAGACTGAAGAAAAGAAAGCTGAAGAGCCTCTAGCAATAGACTGGAATGCTAAGGACTCTGAAGACCATCAGATGACAGATTTGGAAGAAGTCCCTGTTCAACAGGCGACTGAAGAGAAGGAAGCTGATGCTGCTGCTTCTGCTTCATCAGCTGATCAACATTCATCAATGATGGAAGCACTCCAAGTGTTATTGGAAGACCAACTAAAGGAACTGGAACAGAAGCATAATCAACAGCTGATGAAGGTCAAACAGGAGCTGAAGGATGAACTTAAAGCAGAATTGGGAGAATCAAACAGACTTCAGCTGGAAACTGTTCAAGGATCAACAGCAGAGATCATCAAGAAAGAAATTGACAGTATTCCTATTCCTGAAGACCATTCCTTGCAGTTAGTGCACAGCTTAAGAGATTTGAACAAGAATGTTGAAGATGTGAAGGGCGATGTGAATCACCTTCATACTGCTTTGAAAACAGCTGAGCACAAGATTGCTGATCTAACTGCAACCTTCATAAAAGTCAGTGAAGAAGAGAAGGCAGTCAACTTAGGGTTCTGGCAAGAAGTTTCACATGCTACACAAGAACTACAAAATGAAATTGCAACCATAAACCTGAACATTGACTACTTCAATGATCATACTGACGCCATCAGCACTGATATTCTTCATCTTACAGCAAGCCATGATGTTACAAATCAAAATCTGAAGGCTTTGTGCGCTGAATTAAAGGTTCCAACAGTTGCTCTCAACCCTGCTGCTAAACCTGCAGAAGTCATCAGATCTGATGATGACAAAAAGGGGGAAGAAAAAGGGGAAGAAACAACTAAGGAAACCAATGCTGCTGCTGTTGAAGAATCTGGAAAAGTACAAGGCAAAGACAAATCTGAAGAAGAGACCAAGGAAAAAGCCAAAACTGATGAAGTAATGGCTGAATCCAAAGACTCTGCTGCTGATCAATCAGAGCCTTTGACTAAGTACAAAAACACAGAATCAGCCAGGAAGGCCATGGAAGCTTTGAATGAACAAAAACTTAAAGAGAAAATGGAAGCTGCCAAAGCAAACATGGACTTGGATGATGAAGCTGATGATGATAAAGAAGAAGATGACGAAGAGTCATCTTATGAGTATGAAGAAGCGCTTGAAGGATCAGATGAAGAAGCTGATAGTTAGAATATATAAAATCTTGTAATCAGTTTGCTTTTATCTATCTTTCTGACATCTCATCTGAAGAACTTGTATTTGTATTTGTAACAATCTTATCATATCAATAAAAAGTCAAGTTCCTTCCAACATACTATTTTCTATCTCAGAAAATTTTGAGGATTACATTCTTTAGTTTAGGTATTCAACAGGTACTTAGCTGAAGTTTTGTCATCATCAAAAAGGGGGAAATTGTTGGATAAGGATGAAGATGAAGGCACTAAAGGATGTTTGATAAGGGAGGTTTTGATGCATTCCAAAACTTCATATTTGGCTAAGTATGGAGAAACTTAGCTGATAAACTTATCAAGGAATTTTGACCAAGTAAAGAAGACATCAGAAGAGTCAAAGT
Organism: Penstemon eatonii; assembly: GCA_038501285.1. Classification (NCBI taxonomy): domain Eukaryota; kingdom Viridiplantae; phylum Streptophyta; class Magnoliopsida; order Lamiales; family Plantaginaceae; genus Penstemon; species Penstemon eatonii. Next base: position 52,455,719 of record CM076710.1, on the reverse strand, counting down.
TTCAAGGTCCAAGACTTCTGATCTGCTGAAGAAAAGTTATCAGACTGGTGAAGATCAGCCGACTCAAATCAGATTTGTTCAAGTTTGAGATCAGCTTTGTTCGCCATCAGACGTGTACTTTTATCAGCCAAGTGAAGAAGATCATAAAGTATTCCCAACGGTAATAAATGCCCCTTGGAGTAATAAATGCTGAAGTACAAGGTTATTAAAGACAAATGATTGAAGAATTGCTTCGCATCAGCTGGGTGCATTTAATGCTGCCTGTAGAATAGTACTGTTCACAGTACGGACAGACTGCAAAAGAGCCGTTCGCGGATTTTAAGGACCAGTACTCGAGGAATTTGAATCTTGTCTCTCTTCAACGGACACTTTTCAATCCTCAAGTATAAATAGCTGAAAGAGACGAAGAAGAAACAAGCAACACAATCTCTGAGAAATTTTCGAAGCAAAATTCTTTAAGTCTCAAGAACAGCTCACTCATCAGCTGAGTCATTTGTTGACGAAAGCAGAGTTGAAGAATCAAGCCAAATACATCTTCTGAGTGAATTTGTAAACAAGAGTGTTGTGAGAAGTAGATATCCGTCTTAGTGAGTGATATCACTTCAGAGAAGTAGGATTTCTTTGTGATTTCTTACTGCGAACTTACGGCCTATTCATTTGTTGTAAGGCGTAAGCAGAGTATACTAATTACTGTGGTTTTTAGTATAACCCAAGATCTTTGTGACTTGGAAGAGTGGACTAAATGATATTCAAATCCATATAACCACTATAAAAATTGTTTGTGTTTTTATCTGCATTTTACTTGCATATTTTCAGTTGCATAAAACACATTAAGTTAACTGTTTGAAAAAGGATCTAAAAAGAGATTTTACAAATCTGGGGAAGCATTTTTCAAACTACTAAGTTTACTTGTGAAAAATACTTTGAAAATCCGCTGCAAGTACTCTAAGTTTTAAAACTGATTTTAACAAAATCAGCTTAAGTAACAATCAGACGTATGGTCAACAAAGCTGTTCAAAGATTTGTTCGCGTGTAACTAACTAATCTGATCAGCTTAGTCTGTTCAGTTAGAGTAAAAGTTTTAAAGTTAAATTTGAAGAAAATTTTTAAAGAGGTTTATTCACCCCCCCCCCCCTCTAAACCTCTTCTGACCACTTGGGACCAACAACCTATCAAGAAGCGATGTCAGACATAGATTCGGGTGCGTGGCTCGAACCCATGCAAACCAAAATGGATCCCATCCATTCCAACAAGGTATAACCTTGATTGATCCACCCAAGGGATTTATCCCTATAAGTTGGTTATAAGTTATAAATGGATCTTCAAATTTGGAATGAATGGAGAGGTGTTGCCTCTAAGAATTGACTAGTGGTAAAAAGGCTATTCACAATGTTTTGTAACAGACTTTGATGAAACATTTTCTCCATTAGCAATGTCTGAATCCATTTAGATTCACATTTGTTCTGATGAGATAGTCAAGACATTTGACTTCATCAAAACGAGTATGAACCATGAGTGTACAAAAGGATTAGTGGGAGCGCGATGAAGCTCATATTTTATATGTCGATAATGTTCTGAATATCTGGTATGATATCAGAATGTTAGCACAGACGAAAGCATGGTTGTCCATGCAATTCTCCATGAAAGATTTAGGAGAAGCATCTTGCCTATTGGGATACGTATCGATGAAGTAGATCAGAAAAGATGCTGACACTCTCTAAATCTAAGTACGTAGAATCAATACTGGAAATATTCAGTATGAAGAATCCAAGAAAGGATTGCTTCCAGTGAGACACTGTATCCCTTGTTCTAAAATCGATGTGCCCTACATCAAATGAGAATAAAGGAGAATATCTCAAATACCTTGTGTTTCAAACAAAAGGTTGCATGTGGCATGCTTTACTATGTACTAGACCAGACGTAGAACTTGTTCAAGTATCGCGAGCAGTTGCTAGTCAAACTCCAGTGAAGAAGTACTGGACCACCGTAAAAGATATCGTTAAGCTCTTGACAAAGACTAAGGATTTGTTCTTGGTCTACGGTGGTAGTGGAGAATTAAAATTCGAAGGATTCACTGATTCGAATTTTCAGTCTGATGTGGATGAATTAAATATATCCATTTTTGGATACATATCCTGCCTCAATGGGGTAACGGTGAATTTGAAAGGGTTCCAAGCAAATCACCGTAACCATCTAAACCACTGAAGCAAGATATACTGCAGCATTAAATGCGGCTTAAGAAAGTGTTTGGATATAAAACTTCATCCTATCGTTGGATGTAGTGCCTAGCATTGCGAAGCTCATGATTATCTTCTATGATAACATTAGAGCTATTGCTAAAGCAAAGCATTCGAGATCTTACCAGAAATCTAAACACAATTGAAAGAAAGGTACCATTTGATTAGAGAAATCATTGGTAGAGTTAACGCACATAATGGATCGCGTCGACTCAGAAGACAACTTAGCGGATCCACTAAAAGGAGGCTATATCATGAAATGAGTTCGAAGAACATCTTTAAAGGATGGGTCCTAAAAACGTTTGTGATTGGCTTTAGGGCAAGTGGGAGATTGATGGAATAGTGCCCTGCAAGCCAATACATTTAGCTTGTACTGGAACTATCATTATCTTTCTTTAGTATAAATGAGTTAGTACGCACGTTTATTTATACGAGTATAAGGATAAACAATGGCCAAACTTCATCTCTCGCGAATACATTTAAGCGATTGGTTGAAATCTGATGGAATAGTGCCCTGCAAGCCAATATATTTAGCTTGTATTGGAACTATCATTATCTTTCTTTAGTATAAACGATTTAATACGCAAGTTTATTTATATGTGTATAAGGATAAACAATGGCCAACTTCATCTCTCGCGAATACATTTAAGCGATTGGTTGAAATCCTTAGATTACATTTGACTATGGGACGATTCACTTCAGTATTGAGTGCAATCATGAAACAGTCTCAAAGGTCGTAATCTTAAAACTGTTCCAAGTCATAGATTCCGAACGAGACGGGGTATCGTAGGAATCGCCAAGACTTGTACAAGTATGCATGATTTACATGGAGTGAATTTGTAGTGTTTCATGAGCAAGGAATTTGAGTCCAGTGCATACGAGTAGGTGGTTCAATGGAAGATTGAACGCATCGAACGACCCAAACAGAGAAACCCATTGTGGAAGCGCATGACGCATATCGGTGATGGGATGTTTCTCAAGGAATATAATAGTGTACGATTTAGTCCTTTGACTTGAGGTACTAGGGCGAATTCGGTGCATGAAAGTGCGTACTTAGATCTAGGTATAGGCCACTTAGCTTGGTCATAACATGCCTAGGTTGGGTGCGTATGGACATGTACGCGAGTGGTTAGTACCAATATGGAATCTATTGACTCACTGTAATGGGTGAGAGAATTTCCTATACGATTCTTAGATAATATATCCGAGAAACCCGTGGCCACGGTCGGTGACGGATTTGGAAAGGGGTTTCCAAATTTAGCAGTCACACTGGAATATTATCCTGAATTAGAAAGTATAGTTATCGAGACAAATTTAGAGGTGCCGATCAATTCACACACCCTAAGTCTTGATCGGGAATATTAGTCGATAGAAGGACCGTATGTACATGGCAATTATATGAGACGAGGTTCACAAATATCAATTCACCTGAAGTTGGGCTTCATGGGCTTGTGGCTAGACATCGACCATGAAGTGTGGGTACTCCTGAATTAATAGAGGATTTAATTCTAGGAGTGGTCAATTAAAGGTTGTTTAATTGATCGGAACAATTTATTGTTCATAAATTAAATCACGAAGGATTCGTGGGCCTGCTGCCAATTGATGGTGAACCCAGAGGGTCACACACAATACAATTGGACGGTGACTGTTATAAAAGGACATGTAAGGAATTAATTGATTTAAAGGTAATTAAATCAATTAAATGAATTAAAGGTATTTAATTCAAGTGGGAGATTAATTAATTGGCTAACTTAATTAAATAATTAATTAGGTTACTAATTAATTATGTAAAAGAAATAATGATTTATCAAAGATTGGGCATTTAATTAAAGTAGTTAATTAAATGAAGGATTACAAGACATGGGCTTTTATTAATTAAAGCCCATAAGGAGTCTTGCAAACCTAGGTCAGAAGGAGCTTATAAATAGAGCACAACTAGAGCTCAAATGGGAATACCTAAGAAAGAAAAACCCTAGCTCCTTTTGCCCTAGTAGCCGCCGCCCTCTCTAGCTAGAAACCCTAGCCGCCGCCGCCACCTTGAGCCGCCGCCACCTGCTGCCGTGGGCTGCCTTGGTGCCGCCGCCGCCCTCTCCTTGTTCCGTTGTGTTAGATCTTGATCTGTCAAGAGATTCAACACAATCCTGCAATAACAAATCTCCTGAATCCAGTTCTGAGCCTAAGATCTTGAGATGTTGCCAGAATCCAATTGGTGTGGACTATCTTTGGAGGTGAGACACTTGGATCACTCCTGTGAACCAGATCCAGATTCAGAAACGAAGTTGGAGGTTTCCACCACCTTGCCTGTGGTGAGGTATATCGCAAAAACCCCCTTGTTTAATTCATTGTGTGCGTTTTTGTTTCATGTTTTTGTATACATAATATGGAGACTTATTTTATGGGACCATTGGATGACTCGAAAAATTTTAAATTCCGCACTTTGTTGTATGACAAATCGAGCCATATCCCAACAGTGGTATCAGAGCCAACTCCATTATTATTATACAAAAGCCTGAACATAATTGTGTTCACCGTATATGTTTAATTATATGTATGAGAACGCATGATAATTATGTTCTATAAGTTGATTCTTGCTTGTTATGACTAGATCTATCATTGGGTAAAACTGCTTTTCAAGATCTGTAGCGTTTTTATAGTTTTTTGAAACTTCAGGACTTTTTGGGGCAAAAATCGCATATTAGGGTTTTTGGGGCTGAAAATTCGAAATTTTTGAAATCTGGAAATTTGAAAATTCTGGACTGTTCTTGCAATTCTGGTCGCACGGTTTTTGGGGTCGTTTTGCAATTTCTGAAAACTTAGGGGCTGTTTTGCAATTACCGAAACTTGAGGGGTCAACTTGAAAAATCGAAAATTTTCAAAATTCAAAATTTTATTTTCTGGTCTGCTGCCCGAAACTGCCCAGGGGTGTTTTTGTAACTTTTTAAAAGTTTTGGGGTCAAAGTGTAATTTTTGAAAGTTGAGGGGCGAAAATGCAATTTTCAAAAGTTGAAAAACAGAATCTGAAATTGAGCAGAAAATTAGTTTTTATTTACCCGGATATTTATTTTGTCATAATTAGTAGTGACTAAAAAGCAAGAATCATAGGAAGTTAGTTTTAAAAGGATGTTTTAAAATTAAGGTAGAAGAAAGTAAAAGATGTTTACATGTTTCTTGCTTTACGTGAACTGTTTGCGTGGTTTTCGATCGAGACGAGCCTTGACCTTAGGGTAGATGTGATTGGTTTAATTTATTGCTTGTTCTTCATTGGGCCTGCGAGCCTATTATTGTTTTTGGGCCACTTTGAGCCTTTGTAATAGAATAGGGATTTACTGCTTTCCTAGTTTAGGATGGAGGCCCATTTACAAGCAAGGTGGGAGCCCAAGAAGATAAGAAGGCCATGTATGCATGGTACAATGTGTAATAGCATAGGGCCTGTTTGAGAACCCTTTAGATTGACCAATTGGGCCAACATCATTGGCTCGATGATGGCCCACATAGGAGGCTCCCGATCGAAAACATATTGTGGTAGTACGCATGCTAGTCTTGTATGGCTTTTATTTATTTGTCGATTTATATTTAGCTTGTATGGTATTACGCGCTAGAATCTAGATCGTAATAAAAGATAAAGCATAACTGAATCGGTGAGATCTCGAGGAGAGTTAGCATAACTTTCAAAACAAGAAACCCCCTCTCGAATTAAATATTAAGTCATATTGGATTAAAATAAAATGAAGTATTTATATAAATCCAAGCCTTCCATCAATAGGGACTAGCGTATGTTGTCTACTTATCGATAGAGGTGATCCAGAGTCTGGCACCCGAGTCGAAGAAAGGGACAATACGTGAAATTCCTTGACTCCTGTTTTTAACTAAACACGACAAGGGTGAGGACTGGTCGGGATGTGAGGATCGACCGATAACTAGTTACGGAGAACTCACGACCGGGCCCGTTGCTCATCATGATTGATGGGTTAGACTTAACGATTAGTAACACTTATGATGTAGCAGTGCTAGATAAGTGCGAAAACCGAGGCAAAATAGCTTGAAGGTTGTGGAGTGACACAATTGGCAATAAGTATGCCTACCTGGGGAATTGGTTGTATGGCCACGAGTCGTGGGTGCAATTAATTGCCGCTGGGACGTCAAGACCTACTAGGAAATAGAATTTCCAGAACAATTGAAGGGGTAATTTTTTCAATAAAATAGTGGGAGAACTTCTACGATAGAGAGTCCAACCTTCGTAGATTATAAGTATTATTCATTAACTAGTCCACTAAATGTTTGTCTTCTCTTTAGATACTGAGATATCGGTAATTATCCATTTTACTATTTATCCTCGACTAATAAAATAACTGGATCAAAATATCGACTAGGCAAAACTTGAGAATTGTCTTAAATTCCAGAAATGGGAATGATGTTCTTAAATGACAAGCCTATGCCTTATGCGCTTACGAGATAAGCCAAAATAAAAGAAACGAGTCACCCGTAGAGTATGGAAATATTAATGATCGTTTCTCATATGAAGATGAATCTCAGAAGTGAAACGAATCACCTATGAAGTATGGGAGTCTTAATGATCGTTTCCTCAAATAAGCATCAAGATTGAACGAGCTATGGAAGCAACATGAGGAGCATGTCTGAAGCTTCCACCTCAAAAGGCCCGTTTTGAGGACCAGTCTTCTGAAACAAACCTCCCCCTCAAAAGGCTTGTTTTGAGGAGTAGTTTTGAATCGATATGATTCGAGACTTCTAAGGAATTGTTTCAAAACTCGAGAATAATTGAAGGAACTAGTGTCAAGGATCACTGTCTTTGTTTTATCAATCTAGTTGAAAAACTGTATCAATTAAACGTAAGCCTGCAAGTGATCTTAACATTAACTTTCTCCTAAATTCTCCTCCCGCTCATTCAAATGACTCTTGAAATACACTGATCTTATTTGATAAGTTGATCACATTTCATGAATCAACCAAAGTACTGGTTAAAGGCAAATAGGATAAACTTGTAATGATCGTTTACACTTCATGGACTGCGAAGTCAAAGAAGAGTAAAATGAAGAAGAATTAATTCTCTTCTAAATTCGACCATAAAGGTAGTCAAAAGAACACAAGTAGCCTAAAAGTCGAATTATCCCGCTAGATCTAAGAAAGGCACTGATGTGTTTAATTGATTAGATGATCTAATTAATTAAGCAACGTTTCAATTAAAGGGTTAATTGAAAAGGAAAAAGGAAGCAATTAAAGTAGTTAATTGAAAGGAAGTAAATTAATTGAATTAAACAATTAACTCAATTTTATTGAATTAATGTGTGAAATTCAATTAATACAAAGATAATAATCCATAACTTTGGTATGCTAGACTTGGACACATCTCCAAGAGTAGGATTCAAAAGTTGGTTTCACCTAAGCTTCTTGAAAAATAGAACTTGGATGAACTTCCAACCTGTGAATCATGTCTCAAAGGAGATATGACCAGATCTCCCGTCACAGGGAATCAAGAGCGAACCAAATAGAATCTGGATTTAATCCATGAGTATGGATCACTAAAGGTTACTGTGAGAGGGGATTACTCATACTTCGTACCTTTTTACTAAAGACCCTGGTCGTTAGTAAGAAATGAATCTAGTGAGATGCAAATCTGAAAAACCAAGCAAGGTATTTCAATGCGAAGTAGAGAATCAACAAAGACAAAGTATTACGACCATTCGATCTAATCGAGATAGCAAATACTTGTCAAGGATTCCTCAATTATCTTGATGAGAATGAGATTCTCATACAACAAACTCCTCCTAAGACGTCACGACTTATTGAAGTGTCTAAAGAGATGGATTCTAACATTGTTCGATCCATATTGAGTTTTGTAAAAGCTTCCTTATGCATTCTAGGGGTTAGTGCTCCTGACTGCATCGAAGATACTAAGCAAAGTACCTTCAAAGTTCGTGCCTACAAAGCTTTACCAAGAAAGGTATGGCAAAATACCTCTGTGCTCTTACCTCTGAGTATGGAGATCTCCTGCCGATGGTAGAAACGAGAAAGGAGATAAATTGGCTAGCAGATCCAATTTGTATATAATTGTGGGGTATCCAATGAAATCCATTGGATACCTGTTCCACGACAATGAGAAACAATCGTTTTTCCTAGATACCCATTCCTATGTTGATGAATCTCTCGTCAAAGGAAACGGAAACGTCATGGAACTTGATGAAGTCCAAGATTTGGACCCGTCCTCGCAAACAGTGGGAGTTAATCCAGAATTTACTGAACCTACTAGTACACCTACTCTTCGAAGGTCTGATCGAATTCGTAAGGAGCCAAAGCGATTTGGTTTCATTCACGAAAACGAGAATGTGGAAAGTAATCCAAAGACCTATCAAGAAGCGATGTCAGACATAAACTCGGGTGCATGGCTCAAAGCCATGCAAACCGAAATGGATCCCATCCATTCCAACAAGGTATAACCTTGATTGATCCACCCAAGGGATTTATGCCTATAAGTTGGTTATAAGTTATAAATGGATCTTCAAACTTGGAATGAATGGAGAGGTGTTGACCTCTAAGAATCGACTAACGGAAAAGGGGCTATTCACAGTGTTCTGGAACAGACTTTGTTGAAAGCTTTTCTCCATTAGCGATATCTGAATCCATTTAGATTCACATTTGTTCTGATGAGATAGTTAAGACATTTGACTTCATCAAAACGAGTATGAACCATGAGTGTACAAAAGGATTAGTGGGAGCGCGATGAAGCTCATATTTTATATGTCGATAATGTTCTGGCTATCTGGTATGATGTCGGAATGTTAGCACAGACGAAAGCATGGTTGTCCATGCAATTCTCCATGAAAGATTTAGGAGAAGCATCTTGCGTATTGGGATACGTATCTATAGAAGTAGATCAGAAAAGATGCTGACACTCTCTAAATCTAAGTACATAGAATTAATACTGAAAATATTCAGTATGAAGAATCCAAGAAAGGATTGCTTCCAGTGAGACCCGTATGCCTTGATCCAAAATTGATGTGCCCTTCATCAAATGAGAACAAAGGAGGATGTCTCAAATACCTTATGTTTCAAACAAAAGGTTGCATGTGGCATGCTTTACTATGTACTAGACCAGACGTAGAACATGCTCAAGTGTCGCGAGCAGTTGCTAGTCAAACTCCAGTGAAGAAGTACTGGACCACCGTAATAGATATCCTTAAGCTCTTGACAAAGACTAAGGATTTGTTCTTGGTCTACGGTGGTAGTGGAGAATTAAAATTTGAAGGATTCACTGATTCAAATTTTCAGTCTGATGTGGATGAATTAAGAATATCCATCTTTGGATACATATCCTGCATCAATGGGGTAACGGTGAATTTGAAAGGGTTCCAAGCAAATCACCATAACCATCTAAACCACTGAAGCAAGATATATTGCAGCATTAAATGTAGCATTAAATGCGGCTTAAGAAAGTGTTTGGATATAAAACTTCATCCTATGGTTGGATGTAGTGCCTAGCATTGCGAAGCTCATGATTATCATCTATGATAACATTGGAGCTATTGTCAAAGCAAAGTGTTCGAGATCTTACCAGAAATCTAAACACAATTGATAGAAAAGTACCATTTGATTAGAGAAATCATTGGTAGAGTTAACGCACATAATGGATTGCGTCGACTCAGAAGACAACTTAGCGGATCCACTAAAAGATGCCATATCATGAAATGAGTTCGAAGAACATCTTTAGAAAGATGGGTCCTAGAAACGTTTGTGATTAGCTTTAGGGCAAGTGGGAGATTGATGGAATAGTGCCCTGCAAGACAATATATTTAGCTTGTATTGGAACTATCATTATCTTTCTTTAGTATAAACGATTTAATACGCACGTTTATTTATATGTGTATAAGGATAAACAATGGCCAACTTCATCTCTCGCGAATACATTTAAGCGATTGGTTGAAATCCTTAGATTACATTTGACTATGGGACGATTCACTTCAGTATTGAGTGCAATCATGAAACAGTCTCAAAGGTCGTAATCTTAAAACTGTTCCAAGTCATAGATTCCGAACGAGACGGGGTATCGTAGGAATCGCCAAGACTTGTACAAGTATGCATGATTCACATGGAGTGAATTTGTAGTGTTTCATGAGCAAGGAATTTGAGTCCAGTGCATACGAGTAGGTGGTTCAATGGAAGATTGAACGCATCGAACGACCCGAACAGAGAAACCCATTGTGGAAGCGCATGACGCATATCGGTGATGGGATGTTTCTCAAGGAATATAATAGTGTACGATTTAGTCCTTTGACTTGAGGTACTAGGGCGAATTCGGTGCATGAAAGTGCGTACTTAGATCTAGGTATAGGCCACTTAGCTTGGTCATAACATGCCTAGGTTGGGTGCGTATGGACATGTACGCGAGTGGTTAGTACCAATATGGAATCTATTGACTCACTGTAATGGGTGAGAGAATTTCCTATACGATTCTTAGATAATATATCCGAAAAACCCGTGGCCACGGTCGGTGACGGATTTGGAAAGGGGTTTCCAAATTTAGCAGTCACATTGGAATATTATCCTGAATTAGAAAGTATAGTTATCGAGACAAATTTAGAGGTGCCGATCAATTCACACACCCTAAGTCTTGATCGGGAATATTAGTCGATAGAAGGACCGTATGTACATGGCAATTATATGAGACGAGGTTCATAAATATCAATTCACCTGAAGTTGGGCTTCATGGGCTTGTGGCTAGACATCGACCATGAAGTGTGGGTACTCCTGAATTGATAGAGGATTTAATTCTAGGAGTGGTCAATTAAAGGTTGTTTAATTGATCGGAACAATTTATTGTTCATAAATTAAATCACGAAGGATTCGTGGGCCTGCTGCCAATTGATGGTGAACCCAGAGGGTCACACACAATACAATTGGACGGTGACTGTTATAAAAGGACATGAAAGGAATTAATTGATTTAAAGGTAATTAAATCAATTAAATGAATTAAAGGTATTTAATTCAAGTGGGAGATTAATTAATTGGCTAACTTAATTAAATAATTAATTAGGTTACTAATTAATTATGTAAAAGAAATAATGATTTATCAAAGATTGGGCATTTAATTAAAGTAGTTAATTAAATGAAGGATTGCAAGACATGGGCTTTTATTAATTAAAGCCCATAAGGAGTCTTGCAAACCTAGGTCAGAAGGAGCTTATAAATAGAGCACAACTAGAGCTCAAATGGGAATACCTAAGAAAGAAAAACCCTAGCTCCTTTTGCCCTAGTAGCCGCCGCCTTCTCTAGCTAGAAACCCTAGCCGCCGCCGCCACCTTGAGCCGCCGCCACCTGCTGCCGTGGGCTGCCTTGGTACCGCCGCCGCCCTCTCCTTGTTCCGTTGTGTTAGATCTTGATCTGTCAAGAGATTCAACACAATCCTGCAATAACAAATCTCCTGAATCCAGTTCTGAGCCTAAGATCTTGAGATGTTGCCAGAATCCAATTGGTGTGGACTATCTTTGGAGGTGAGACACTTGGATCACTCCTGTGAACCAGATCCAGATTCAGAAACGAAGTTGGAGGTTTCCACCACCTTGCCTGTGGTGAGGTATATCGCAAAAACCCCCTTGTTTAATTCATTGTGTGCGTTTTTGTTTCATGTTTTTGTATACATAATATGGAGACTTATTTTATGGGACTCGAAAAATTTTAAATTCCGCACTTTGTTGTATGACAAATCGAGCCATATCCCAACAAAATCCTTAGATTACATTTGACTATGGGACGATTCACTTTAGTACTGAGTGCAATCATGAAACAGTCTCAAAGGTCGTAATCTTAAAACTGTTCCAAGTCATAGATTCCGAAACGAGACGGGGTATCGTAGGAATCGCCAAGACTTGTACGAGTATGCATGATTCACATGGAGTGAATTTGTAGCGTTTCATGAGCAAGGCATTTGAGGCCAGTGCATATGAGTAGGTGGTTCAATGGAGGATTGAACGCATCGAACGACCCGAACAGAGAAACCCATTGTGGAAGCGCATGTCGCATATCGGTGATGGGATGTTTCTCAAGGATTATAATAGTGTACGATTTAGTCCTTTGACTTGAGGTGCTAGGGCGAATTCGGTGCATGAAAGTGCGTACTTAGATCTAGGTATAGGCCACTTAGCTTGGTCATAACATGCCTAGGTTGGGTGCGTATGGACATGTACGCGAGTGGTTAGTACCAATATGGAATCTATTGACTCACTGTAATGGGTGAGAAAATTTCCTATATGATTCTTAGATAATATATCCGAGAAACCCGTGGCCACGGTCGGTGACGGATTTGTAAAGGGGTTTCCAAATTTAGCAGTCACACTGGAATATTATCCTGAATTAGAAAGTATAGTTATCGAGATAAATTTAGAGGTGCCGGTCAATTCACACACCCTAAGTCTTGATAGGGAATATTAGTCGATAGAAGGACCGTATGTACATGGTAATTATATGAGACGAGGTTCACAAGTATTAATTCACCTGAAGTTGGGCTTCATGGGCTTGTGGCTAGACATCGACCATGAAGTGTAGGTACTCCTGAGTTAATAGAGGATTTGATTCTAGGAGTGGTCAATTAAAGGTTGCTTAATTGACCGGAGCAATTTATTGTTCATAAATTAAATCACGAAGAATCCGTGGGCCTGCTGCCAATTGATGGTGAACCCAGAGGGTCACACATAATACAATTGGACGGTGACTGTTATAAAGGATACTAAAGGAATTAATTGATTTAAAAGTAATTAAATGAATTAAATGAATTAAAGTATTAATTCAAGTGGGAGATTAATTAATTGGTTGACTTAATTAATTAAATACTTAATTATGTTTCTAATTAATTATATAAAGGAAATATTGATTTATAAATTGGATTGGGCATTTAATTAAAGTGGTTAATTAAATGAAAGGCTTGCAAGACATGGGCCTTTAATTAAAAGCCCATAAGGAGTCTTGCAAACCTAGGTCAAAACCAGAGCTCAGAAAGAGAACAACCTAGCAAAAACCCTAGCCTCTTTCTCTGCACTTAAGCGCCGCCCCTCTCCTGCGCCGCCACCAATAGCCGCCTTACCTTGCTGGCCGTGAGCTGCTATAGTGCCGCCGCACATCCTCCCTTATTCCTTCGTGCTGGATCTTGCTCTGCCAAGTAGATCTGCACAGTCCTCCATTGACAAATCTCCTGAATCCAGTTCTGAGCCTAAGATCTTGAGGTGTTGCCAGAATCCAATTGGTGTGGACTAACTTTGGAGGTGAGACGCTTGGATCACTTCTGTGAACCAGATCCAGATCCAGATCCAGATCCAGATTCAGAATCAGAACTGAAGGTTGCCACCACCTAGCCTGTGGTGAGGTAAATCGCAAAACTCCCTTTGTTTTATTACTTTGTGTGTTTTGTTTCTTGCTTACGTATATGTAATATGGAGAATCTAATATGGGACCTTGGGTGCTTCGACAAATTTTAAATTCCGCACTGTTGTTGTTCTGACAATCGAGGCATCCCAACCACTATCCCAACACGTCAGAACTATCCACCTCGTCTTCAAGGTTGAACTTTTGGTCCTCGAAATCTCCATCAATGTTGCTATCCTCTTCCTTTTCGGGTCTTCCTTCCTCCGAGCTCGAGCCAGAGCTAGAATTGGCTGGGGGTAACTCGTTCATGTCTAGGTTTGGCATCGGAACCCATATTCTCTCACAAAGGGAGTGAACTCATGTTTCTCCTAGTCTTCAGAATCTAACGTTGAGGACGAGGCTTTGTAGTCCTTCTAGCGCCAATTCTTCAAGAATTCCATGTGTTGAATGTATTCGTCCATGGTATTTGGAATCTTTTTTGCAGTAATCAACTGTTGAACCCCTTCGAAGAATGAGGTTTGAAGGATTTCGCCCACTCTTTTCCGAATAAGTGGATGAAGGGATGGAGACTCCAAGAACTCCCTGGTCGCAGGAAACGTGCCTCTTCTTTGCCCTGAAGCTATGAGCGTTTGGAACCGGCCTTGGCTTGCTCGAGCTCTTCTTTTAGTCTCTTAACCTCTTCCTCAAGAATGCTCTTAGCCCCGACCGTCGCGAGAAGACTATCTTCCACTGCAAGAGTGAATTGGGCTCTTTCTTCGAGCTCTTCCTTCGAGCTCTTTCTTTGTTTCTAGGAGTTTTTTTTGAGCTTCGGATAGTTGTTTAGTAACATTTTTGACTTGGGCTCGGAGATTGGCATTTTCTTCCAAGCTTCGGTTGAGAGCATGATGCGCATAGTGGGATTCGTCCTCCAAGGCAGCAGAACGGTAAATTTGATAAGCAAAATAATCTCCTACCTGCAAAAAGAGCTTCGTTAACTTGTACTTATGAAATATTGAACAATAAGACTTCAGTAGTCAGAATCCAGAACCTCATGGTAATCTTGTGAAAAGTTTCCCAGGATTTCAAACTCATCCGGGGAAAAGTATTTAGTTAAATCCTTGGGAAACTTGCGCCATGAGAATCCTCGTGGATTTATCGATCATATTTTCTCCACCAGGCCCCAAATCATTTGAAATAGACCCATCCTCGGAATATCCGGCTGCCCTCGAACCTTTGAGATGGTCGTCCATGAAATCCACTATGTCTGGCTCCGTTCGTCCTGTTCGGCAAGGGACGCTTTCCGAAGTTCGAACCAAAGGTCTTTTTCTCCTCTTCGCCTCCAGAAGATCGTTGTTTCGCTTTAGAGACATTCGTTCATCAAGTCTCTGTTAGGAGGAGCTTTCTCAGCAGGGGCATCGTCAGAAGTGCTTTCCTTTTGTTGCTCGGATTTTTGGGTCCCCTGATTCTCTGGGTTTTTGCCCATCTTAATCTCTTCAACAGTATAGGTGGCGTTACTCAGACCGACTATCCTCAAGATTTCTTCTTGAACAAAAAGAGCACTCTGGTAGAGATCGAATCGAAGAGGCTCTAAGAACTTTTTACTTAAAAGAGCCTTAATCTTCTGCTCAGCTTTCCGTCTCCCATAGACCCAGTGCCTTTGACCCTTCTAGGGGTAAGACATTATTTCCGAGCTTCCCTCGGAGACCGAAACATCTGGACCATTGACAAAGAAAAACTCCTTTATCTAGTGAGGATTATTGCTCGTTACCATATTCGACAATATGGACTCGCCGGATCTCTGCGAAAAATAGACAAATCCGACGTTGGAGGCAGGAGAGTTGCTAATCTTGAATAGTTGCCAAAAATTCCGAAAGCTATCATCTTTCCCTTGGCTTTCATCAAAATGCTGAATGCGACGACGTATCTGATAAAATTCGGGAGAATTTGTGCTGGGGCAACAGAGAGAACATCCAGAACATCCTCGAGCAAGGGTATAAAAGGAATTCTGAGCCCGTATGAAAATTGTTTGCTGTAGAAAGCTTGGCACCCATCTGGAGGGTCGGTAACCCGCTGCTTGGGAGTGGGAATCACAATAGAAAAACCTCTCGGGTAGGAATTTTCTGAACTCTCTATCCAAAAGGGGTTGGTGTTTGACTGGATTATATTTACAGACGGTCTCATCAGCCCTCTCCTTGGTTTTGTGGTGACTAACGCTGGTGGAAGTTTCATCCAGTTTATAAATGCTTTGGTAAACACCGCTGCCGATGCAATACCAGCTCACTTCATTTTTCTCTAGCCAAATCACCTCCACCTCCTATTCCGCATCGCCCTCGTTCCAAACTTCGGTTTGTTCTTCAGTCTCAATACGGATCTCACCCTCTTACGTGTCAGAATTCATGGTTCCGTTCGAAGGACTGGTGTTTTCTTCATCAGAGTCTTTGTACGCGTCTATGACTCTCAAGTCATGATCGGATTTCGATCCCTCTCTCACCTTGGATTTGCCTTTGTGGTCTTTTGACCCAGCCATGTGGAAAAGACTTGCTTGGAGTGATCAGATTACGGGGTTTTCAGTATTTTCGACGAGTAAAGCTCCAATCTAGGGGCAGAAGTTTATCATGAATAAATCCTCGACGGTCAACGTATATATAAGGTTAAAAAGGTAAAATTGCAAATCGGACCCTGAGTAACGCGACGGTTGAGCTCCCTCACCCTAAATTCAATTTTATCTTCTCGATAATTACATTTCCAGTCCTTATATTTTTCGAAAAATAGATCACAACAGTTTGAGCAAGGAATATGTGCCACCTCTAATTCCATGCAATTATCTACTTCTCCGAGCTTCAGCTTCACTTACGCTCGAGAAGTGGGGGAGTAGTGATGAGGGGTCAACTACCATGGAAACGGACACTTTGAGGAAAAGCTCGCAACAATTTATCATTTTGGTGTTTCTAAGATATGCACTATTTTTCCCTTGTTCGGATTTTATCCCACTGGGTTTTTTGGAACAAGGTTTTTATTGAGGCATATCCGAAACACAAAATAATGATAGCCTCACGTCTACTTTGAGGCAACGTCTACTTCTCCGAGCTTCAGCTTCACTTACGCTCGAGAAGGGAGGGAGTATTGATGAGGGGTACTTTGGATTCTGTATTTCGGGAAGTTTCTGATCGAAGACTAAAAAATCCAACCTCGAAGACATAATTCCAATCTCCATGTCTTGATCTCCAATCAGCCTAGTCCGATCGCCCGAAGGCTCTTGGTAGGAAATGGCTAGCGTTCGGATTCACTGATGGGCGACCCCGGCTCAGGCCTTTGGGCTAGGAAATGTATCTCTAAGGAAGGTTCACCTAGCACGCCGTCTTCATATAAATACTACTTGCATTTATGACACCACACACGCATTCCCAGGTGCTCCTTGATCGGTCATACTGCTCGGATTTCTCCTCCGAAGTTAGAGTAGATCACTTTTGTATTGAATTTAGCCTCTAGCTTGTACGACATCATATAATGCTCGAATAGTGATAGAATAGTGTCCTGCAAGCCAACTGTTTGGCTGCATTTAATTGAAAGGACCATTCAATTGGATTAATAAATGCATTTTATTATTATATGGTCATCTTTATCTTATGTAATAATTATCTACGCATAAGGATAGAAGTCCTTAGATCACAGGGCTATGGGACAACCCGTGGACTGATCTCCAAGGCCGTGATCTAGAACATATTCAAGAGTCGTAGAATCCAATCGAGATAGGACATCGTTGGATTCGGTTAGACTTTCACTATTGTGTATACTCCGATGAACTGGAGAACGCTGGGGTCCACGAGCGTGACTGGGATAGTCGATACACATAAGTGGGTGGCTTGCTGGGATGGCAAGCGCACTGAATACCCCAATTAGGAAATAACTCACCATGGAAGCGGTAGTCGCATATCGGGGTTGAAGTTATTCCAATTTACAATAGTATACGAGGAACAATCCCTAACTACTTGAGATGATAGGGTGTATCTGGTGCGAGAACGTCTATGCTTTGATATGAGTCCCGACTGACTGGAGATCGCCAGAAAGTCTCTATGGACTCATATTGGGTATAGAGGAACTCGTATGCAGATTCATATCATCAACAAAGGATCCATTGACCCGACTTGATAGGTTGGGAAATTCTCCTATGGATTTCTGTGAGAAATTAATTCTGGTAAAATCCTCGGCCGAGGTATCTGACGGCTTTATGTAAGTAGCTCATAAAGGTTAAGTCAAAGAGAATTATTTCGAGACCAGAATGCATAAGGTCAAGACAAAAGAAAAGGGAAACCGATGAAAGACCATACCCTTAAGTCTCGACTGGGAGATTGGTTGATGAAGAGATTATGTTGAATATGGAAATTGTAAATGATAAAAGGTTCATTGAATTAATTCACCAGTGATTGGGCTCCATGGGCTTGTGGCTGGACATCGACCGTGGAGTGTGGGAGAATTCCCAAATTGGCAGGGGTGCTAATTTTGGAATGATCAATCGACAGAGTGTTCGATTGATTTAGAGTAAGTCTTACTCGAATAATTAAATAATATTTAATTATAACCCACGGCCAATTATGTGGTGAACCTACGGGGGCATACACAATACACATGAAGCGAAAGCGAGGAAATGAGAACGACCGAGTCGACTGGGTCGACTGGGTGAATAATCGACTGGGTCGATTGTATTGGGTGGGTCGACTGGGTCGACCCAATTGGAACAAAATGGGATCCAATTGGAATTGGATCAGGATCATAAATTAAATTGGAATTTAATTTGTGGATTAATTAATTAAGTTGGATTTAATTAATTAAAAGGGATTTTAATTAAATGGACTTAGAGTCTGATTTAATCAAATGGGAGATTAAGTTAATTAATTGGGCTATTTAACTGGAAGATTAAATAAAGTCTGGTCAAATTAATTAACTGGGCCATGAATTAATTAGAAGACTTGGTCTTCTAATTAAAGAGGGCTATGGCCCATGTAAGAGAGAGGAAACCTAGTCCTATTAGGACTAGGTTAGGGAGATAACTATAAGTAGCCTTCTTGTAGTTATTTTTCACACAACTCAATATGCAAAATTGAGCAAGAGCAAAAATTCTCTCTCCCTCTCCCAAGCTATAATCGACCGAACCCTGTCTTCCACTTGGAAGAATTTTCGTTTTCGATTCTTGTTCCAAAATCGTTCCTATATCCTAGATCATAATATATCTTGTGTTCTAGCTGATCAAGATTTATTATTTTCGTGTAATTGTGGTGTATCAACCCGAGAGGCGCAACACGTGGGGCGCTACTGCAGAGCTTGGATCGATTTTCACTGTGGGAGAAATCAGAGTTCGTTTGCTAGCTAAAGGATTTGCAAGGAGATAGGTATAACGTGTAAACTTATACTATCGTTTTATTTATATTCATATATATACAACTAGAGTAGTATCCTGGCAAGATTCCGTAAGAGGTCCTAAAAATTATTAAATTCCGCTGTGCCTAGGGCTGATTATCTTACCGAATCCCAACAGTGGTATCAGAGCCAACTCTAGGCTTTGTATATATATGAATTTGCAAATTCTGTGATTTAAATCATATGTTTGATTTATGTATGGCTAGTTCTATGACTGTATATGTTTTAGGACGTAGATCTGTTAACTTAGAGTTAATGTAGAAATTTTGATTCGAAATTTTATCGTGTTAATTTTTATTTTGGATTGGGATTTAATTAATTGGATATGTTTAATTAAATCAAAAGTAATCGAACAAGAAAAATTATATATTTTTTGGGATCAACCGCGGTGGCACGAGGTGCCACCGCGTGCTGCCGTACGCGGCAGCGCGTGAACAAGCGCGCTGTCTGTGCGTGCAACACACGGCAGCTGCCCTCGGGCAGTTTGCCGCGTGCTGGCAACGCGCAGCAGCACGCTGCTACGCGCTGTCACGCGCGGCTTCGTGGCCATGTGTCTGCTGCCACGTGGCAGCGTTTAATTCGTCACTTCGTGGCTGAATTTTGGTTGATCTCAAACTCACCTATTTTGGAAGTCCTGAAAATCTTGGAGATTTGGTTGTTATGGAATCTTGGTAAATCTTGGATTGATCTTAGAGATCTAATTAACAAGGAAACTTAGAGTTTCAATTATGATAAGAGATTTAATTAAAATTAATCTCTTCTAGTAAGTTACCAAGATTAAAGATCTTAGAGATCTTATTAAACAAGGAAACTTAGAGTTTCAATTGTGATAAGAGATTTAATTAAAGTTAATCTCTTCTAGTAAGTTACCAAGATTAAAGATCTTAGAGATCTTATTAAATTAGGAAACTTGGAGTTTTGGATAAGGTAGAAATCTTGGTGGATTTGGACACTATATTAGTTAACTAATCTAATCAAAATAGGATTATCTTGAGAATCTTAGAGATTTGTAAAATTGGGAAACTTAGAGTTTTGGATAAGATAGTAATCTTGGAAGATTTGTAACTATCTTAATTAACCAACTTTATCAAGATAAGAGTTGTAGATTACTTAAGAACTCAAGTAAGAGTTAATTAATCTTAGAGATTAATTGTTAATTCAAAATTAAATTAACTTGGATAATTTTTGTGAATTAAAATTAAAGGAGCCGGTAAATTTACATTTATGCCCTTATGTGAATTTATGCATGTTTTTGAGTGAATATGTGGATTGGTTGATTTTGCCCTTAAGCCCTGTGTAGTTTTGGTTTATTTATATTATGGGTTGTAATTAAATGGGCCTGATTGGTGCCTTTGCTTGCGCAAACGAATGTAATAGAATAGGGCCATTTAAATTTGTAAGCTAGGCTTAGATTAGGCTTGGAGCCGAGAAGACCTCATGAAGACTTGGAGATCCACATGGAGGCCCATAACCTTGGAGGACATGGAGGCCCAATTCATTACATGGAGGCCCAATCAAGCTGGATATTACAAGAAGGCCCATGATGTATGGGTTAGAAAATTGTAATAGTTAGGACATTTAATTTCCACCCTATACTGACCAATTGGTCCATCATGTGGCTCGTGATGGATCGCATAGGATGGGCAATCGACCAATCATATGTGCAATGCTAGGTGATATATGTTTACTATTATTCTTTGATGTATGTCTTGCATGCTTAGAATAGATCACGTAAACAAGATAAAGCATAATCTGATGAGAACTCGCACGAAGAAAACTTAAAACCTCCAATTGAACTTAAAAACTCAATTAGAATATTAAATCGATTAACGGGCGCATATGAATGGTGTCTATGGTCCGAGCCTATCCAATTACTAGGTCTTAGGGATATTGTACGAATATATCTCGATGTCTCACGAGTCGTGGGTCGAGCTATAGGAAGATGATATGTCTATTGCCTCGATGCACAGTTTAGTGCCAAGGGAGGGGATAGCAAGGTTCTAGGCGCTGTCTCACGAGTCGTGGGGCGTCTAGGATTGAACTATTTCTCTTCACGAGTATTGGACATGATTTAACGCGAGTAAGTATGGATGTCTCACGAGTCGTGGGTCCATAACGAAAACCGAGGCTAAATGAACTCAAGGGTTAGCTGGGATGGTTAACCGGCGACGTGATCGCCCACCAAGTGGATCGATTGGTATGGCCAACGAGTCGTGGGTACTGAGCGATTGCATTTGGGCCTTGAGCCCATTAGGAAATTTTTATTTCCCGAACCTTATGTGGGGGCATAAGTATTCGACAAAAATAGTGGGAGCAATTTACAAATGAAAACCATGTTTGTAAATTATGCATTGATATTAATCTGCCGCGTATTTATTGTCATGTTTATGATAGTTTAATCATAAGTTATGTATCCTTGAATATTTTACCATCATACTTGAATCAAATAAATTGACTGAACCCAAATGAATTTTTGAATGACTTCGAAACTTGAGAAATTATTCTCGAGTCCAAGAAAGGACTAATCTCCTTACAAAGATTTCATTGGTTTTCCTTTCGAAGTTACACTTCGACTGGAATGGTGATAGGTTTTACCAAGCTGCCTTTTTGAAGTTAATCTTCAATTAAGAAAGGCGATAAGTTTCACCAGAGGTTGAGGATGGTTCTCAAGCCCAAATTTTCTTGAAGGCAAACATGAAGTCTCCCATGAATGGGAAATAACATCTCGTTGAAAAGCTCAAAAGACTTATGAGATGGTAGAAGAGGAATGAACCCTCTGTGAAAGGAAATAACCTTAGAGGTTTTTCTGTAAGGATGATAAGTTGTAAAGTCAATAAAAATTGTTCTTCCATGGATTAAGATCAAGGGAAAGAGGGAATTGAACCTATTCATCCCATAAGGGATGATCAAATTTTATTGAACTTAACCTTATGGTTAAAGTAATGCATAAGGGTGTTGGATGCCCGATGAAGCACTCATTGATGCATTCAATGCATCTGAAGCCATGAATTATTTAGATCATTGGAATTTGCTTATACCATCCCTTGTCTTAAAGGATGTGATAGTTCCATAATGGTTGGAACTGATTGCGCTATAAGATTTATACGCAAAAGGTGTACATAAGCAAATGAGTATGGATACTCATATATCGACTAAATATAATATGCATAGTCAATAAAATATAAATAATCAAGATTTCACACACTTGAGTCGTTGTAAAAACCGAAAGGCGATACACGAATACTAAAACATATTTCCGAATTGGAAGATTCAAAGACTGAGCTCGACTGGGTCGAGCTTGACTGGGATGCTGTACATAGTAACCGACTTTCGAATCTTGCTTAATGGAAATTAGATTTAGTAGTTGGTTGCTAGGCAACCAAGAGGCATAAACAATTGCAATGGATTTAATCCATTTGTAAGTGTGTAGAAACACTAAAGCATTAGTGGGAGATAAGGCGTCTCTAGTACCCTCATGGATAAAAGTACGTTGTGATGTACAATTCCAAATTACTTTTGGAATAAAGAAGAGAGCCTAATCAATGAAAGCATGTAAGAGATTTGAATCGATTTAAAATCAAACATGCATTGGCAGTACGCCATTGATTATTTAATAGAGAATTAGATTCTCGAAATGTAAGGCCCGCTCGAAACGTTGTCTGTTGTCAAGCATTCTGGACATGTAAATGTCCATTAAGAAATCTTACATGAAATTCCTTATTCAAACAAATGAAACTTGTTCGAGAAAATCGAAGATACTGAGCTAAGTATCTCTGAAGCCAGATCCAAAACATATCACGTGATATGAGTTTTGGTATTGTACCTTCATATGCATTCATGCGCATATGGGGTCTCCCGCTTATGTGAATAAGCTGGTGGGAGATAAGTTGGATGTAAAATCCATCTTATGCAATTCGTGGGGTATCCAGAAAACTCTATAGGATACAAGTTCTACGATCCTACAAGATAAACTACGTTTGTCTCAAGGAACGCACACTTCTTGGAGAAGGATTTCTTGCTAGGCAAGAAGGAACACAACGTAGAACTAGATGAGGTCACTGAAGCTGAAAGGACCAACGAGGTCGATCAAGCTGACCCATCACCACAGGCAGTGGGAGAACATGAGCATGAAAGTGCACCAGAAAGTACACCGGTACTTCGTAAGTCAGAAAGACAACGTAGAGAACCCGAGAGGTACTACGGTCTGCTGCGTGAGATTAGACAGTCTCTAACCGACCCAAGGACTTACGAAGAGGCTATGCTAGGCATGGACTCGGGAAAGTGGCGTGAAGCCATGGAATTCGAATTGGACTCCATGCACTCGAACAAGGTCTGGGCCTTGGTAGATCCACCAGTGGGAGTAGCTCCCGTGGGTTGCAAGTGGATCTATAAGCGAAAGCTTAGAGTGAACGGAGAGGTAATAACCTACAAGGCGCGACTAGTGGCAAAAAGGACACACTCAAAGACCAAGCATCGACTTTGAGAAGACCTTCTCGCCCGTCGCAATGTCTAAATCCATTCGAATCTTGCTGGCCATAGCTGCGTGGTATAACTACGAGATATGGTAGATGGATGTAAAGACTGCCTTTCTCAATGGGGACATTGACAAGGAGATCTACATGAAGCAACCAAAAGGATATACATCCAAAGGAGATGAACACAAGGTGTGCAAACTCCAGAGATCCATTTATGGACTGAAGCAAGCTTCCCGAAGTTGGAACATTCGTTTCGATGAGACAATCCAAACTTTTGGATTCATCAAAAACGTGTTCGAACCTTGCGTGTACAAGAAGGTCAGTGGGAGTACAGTTGAATTTGTGTGCTTTATGTTGATGACATTCTTCTCATTGGGAACAAATGTGAAAGTGTTGTCCGAAACTAAAGCATGGTTATCTACACAATTCTCGATGAAGGATTTGGGAGAAGCATCCTTTGTACTAGGTACAAGGATCTACCGAGATAGATCAAAAGGAATGCGTGTATATATTAATTTGTTTTCAAATTATTTATATAAATATACATTTTATTTTATACTAGCCACTTTCATATGGTTCATATATATAATCATTTACTATTAGATGCTCATCTTCTTTTCTCCGTTTTCTAATTGGAGAACTTAATTTTCTTTTCCAAAATATAAGAGTTTACGATGATATAATTTTCTCATTAACATATACGAAAAAAATATAAGTTTAATGAAAAATGAATATCTACATACAATTCATAAAGGACATATTTTAATAACTAATAAAAGTAGT
The DNA here is from genome assembly GCA_038501285.1 of Penstemon eatonii. Taxonomy (NCBI): domain Eukaryota; kingdom Viridiplantae; phylum Streptophyta; class Magnoliopsida; order Lamiales; family Plantaginaceae; genus Penstemon; species Penstemon eatonii. The sequence goes on along the minus strand of CM076710.1, from coordinate 52,431,463 downwards.
AAAGTACAACTTTACACACCAAAAATAATAGTATGAAACGGTCTTTTGGCACTTTGCATCCTGGAGTTATGGGGTTTTGGTACTTTGCACCTTAGGTTAAAAGTTTTGGCACTTTGAACCCTAAAAATACAATTTAGTTGGCACTTTGCACCCTAGTGTGTGTTTTAAAGAAAAAAAATTCATTGATTGAAGTGCATAATAGTTATTTTCGAATATTTTAAACACTTTGAACCCTAAAGATATAGTTTTTCACATTTTGCACTCTGAAATATAGGATATTGGCACTTTGTACCCAAAAAATATGATTTCTAACATTTTCAACCCCGACTTAATATGATAATCTAAATAGTGTAAATAACATGCAATATAATAATATGATAGATATGTAAACGTGTATTTTAGATATAAAGTAAATAATTTACAGGATACTTGAAATTAAAAGAAGGTAGTGTCTTTTTATAATCTAAATTTTACTGAGAGAAAATGTTAAAATAAGTTATTATAAAGTTAAATAAATTTAGAATAACAAGTTTATGATTGTTGTGCATAGAAATGACCATTTTATTTTTATATCGCCGATATTCATGAGTTTGTTTCTTTGAACAAAACTACATTACGGTGCAAAATGTGATACAAATTATATTATTAGGGTGCAGAGTACCAATATATTTCGATCGGTGAAAAATGCTAATATTTTATATTTTTAGGGTGCAAAATGCCAATATTCTAGATTTTAGGGGTGCAAAATCTATTTTGTCAAAGTGCAAATTGAAAAAAAATTGAAATAACTATTATACCCTTCTACCAATGAACTTTTCTACTAAAACACACACTATGGTGCAAAGTGCCAAATAAATTATATTTTCTGGATGCAAAGTGTTAAAAAATTTAAGTCAATGTGCAAAGTGTCAAAAACCTATAATCTCAAGATACAAAATGCCAAAATCCCAGTATGAAATTATGAATTAAAGTTATAATATTAGGGAAACTTCAAAGAGAGTTTCCATATTTGGGCATGTAAAATGTTTTTTATATTCACTTATATTGATTCTTGTATATATTTAAAGGAATTTATTCAAACCACAAATATTTGTTGAGCCATAGCGGCTTGCAATTTCTATAGATGAATTCAAGTTTAAATCTTACTGGAATCGCTGCATAGGAAGACCTATACCCATCTTCCTATATCCAATGTCCTCTTTGATTAAAGTTATGAACCATAATTTAGTAGGAAATAAAATCAACTATTACAAATGAAATAAGTTCATTGGAGGTTTATTTTACTTTATTTATTTGTCAATATATGCGTTGTTGGGATTAAAATTCAATATAATAAATGTTGAGAGAATTGCATTTTCAGTATCACGCTTTATCCTACTTTTGGTAGTCCACTTTTTGTGTCCAACACATTTGGTACACTATTTTAACAAATTGTGAAACACTTCATACCGTCGTTAATGGGAGACGTAGCAGTTAAGTTTTATTGCAAAGTTGATGTTATTACTTTTATTGACTGACATTTTTACCCCATAATATTTTAGGTTATCAAAATAACCCCACATCTTCAAATTTATTGACAATTTTAAGTCACATTCTCGCCAAATTTCAAAATTGACTCCAGTAAGACCATATTAGGACCAATTTGAATATTTTACTTATTATATCTAAATAATTAATTTAATATATAAATAATATTTTAAAATAACTCTTAGTAAAAAAATTAAGAAAACACATTCTTTTCAAATCTAATATTTATTATAATAGTATTAATTGACTTAATACTTATTAAAAAAGTAAATTATATAATTAAAAATTATTATTATTCATTAATATTTTAAATTAAATAATTAAAAATTATTAATATAATAAATCATTATTAATTATAATTTTGAAAAAACCTAAAAACCTACCCACCAGTCCCCCCCCCCCCCCCCTTTATTCAAATAGTATTAATGGATTTTTAGTTTTTTTTATAAATTATAATTATTTATAATTTATTATTTGAAAAAATATAAAATATTTTAATTATATAATTTATTGTTTTAATAAAATATTAGATAGATTAATACTGTTATAAAATCTTAGATTCGAAAAGAATATTTTTTTCTTCCAGATTTATATTAATTAATAAATATTGTTTATAAGATTAAATTAATTATGTTAATATTATTAGTAAAATCTCAAAGTTGGTCCGGATGTGATCTTACTTGAGTCAGTTTTGAAATTTGGCAACTATTTGGACTAAAATCGTCATTAAATTTGAAAATGCGGGGCTATTTCGATAGCCTGAAATTTTATGGGGTAAAAATGTAATCAATATAAGTAATAGCATCAACTTTGCAATAAAATATAACTGTCACATCATCACTTAATGGTAATTTTTAACGAATGTACCAAATATATTGGACATAAAAAGCAGTTTATCAGAAGTGAGAATTAACCTAAAACACGGTACCAAAAGTGCAATCCTCTCAATAATTACTTAGTAAGTCAACGGTCTACATGGCCAATTTGGCTTAATTCTGATCGTGATATTGAACGAATTCAAAGAAAATTGTGTGTCTAGTGATAATATGAAAGTTGTCATTGTTTGTATTCATTTAGTGACAATAATCTTAGTCTTGTCGCAATAACTATTGTATCATGTGTCATGCATCCGTCTAAAATGAAGATTTTAAGGGATGGAGAGCATATTAGATAACATTTATCTTCATGGCACATATTCCCTTAAAATTTAAGTTAAAATAATTTATTTTATTCAAGATAAACTTATTCTTTTTAAAGAGTGAAATTCAACAATACCCCTTGGTATCGCCTAACTAAAAAATTGTTTTATTTATATTATCAAAAAACACCCTGTATTTTTTTTATTATTTCCAAAAAATACCCTTCTCAATTCGAAATGACAATTTTACCCCATCAAATGATGAAAAATCATCCCCTTAACTTAAACGATTACCAATAACTCTTCGTAGCTTTAAAATTTTGCAATAAACCCCTTGTGTTTTTTTGAAAAAAATTGACAAAAACTTCCATATGATTTATGAAATCCACTTTAAAAAGTTGGAAAAAATCTTATCCCCCAAAGTTACATATTATAGCACTTTACCACTCATATGTACAAATTAAGCACTTTACCGCCTCAAATTGTTCCCGAAAAATATACATATGTCCCTCACATGAATTTTCAAAGTTAGTCACAACACTATTTACAAGTCCAACTACTTCGCTCATGTAAAGATCTGTTTTCAGGTGAGAAAAGGTTGGGTGGTGATTATGGTGTCGGAGGTGAAGAGAGAGGAATTGGTGGCGACAATAATTGCAATTACCCCCTTCCAATTTTTACCTTTTTTTGCCAATTGCAAATATCCCCTGAAGAGATAAAAATGGTGACTTAAACGTGACCTTTTTCATCTAAAAACTAAAGGCCGAATGAAATGTAAAAAAAGTTGTCCAACTTTTGTACGAAATGTGTCTTTTGAAAAAGTTTGGTATGTAATGTGTAATTCCCTCGATTTTGTTTTGGAAAGAGATCTTAAATTAATTAGAGATCAGAGAATTTTTTTAAACATATTCATTAAAGGGTTAGTATTAAATTTAACATACATTTATTTTTTCTAAATTTTCGATGCCACGTCATCATTGGACATTTTGATCACAAATTATGGTTCATATTTGTTATTGACTTTTTTTAGTGGTCCAGATGGAATATCTTATACACATTTATGTTCTATTAAATCTTATTTTAGAAAGACCTGTCAAGTGTAAGCTTGTACACCTGGGTTAAAAAAAAAAAACACTTTTAAGTTATCACTAATAACCATTAATGACAAATTTATATATAGTGACGTCACTTGATTTTTATTATTAATTAAACCCTTCTATTGACAAGAGTTAATATAAATATTGTCAAAATTGTTTAGTGACAATTTACTAATTGTCACTTTTATATTACATCACTAAATGATGATAATGAGAACTTTTAAAAAAAAAATTATCACTAATATGTTTACGAGAATAATTTAAATAATGTTAAGCTTATCACTTAATATATGTCAATAGTGACAATAACTAAAAATCCATTTCCGTGTAGTGATTTTTTATTTGTTTTATCAATTAATTGTGCAATTATGAAAATGAATGGTACCAAAGATGCGGACTCCTTCAATTTATTGTATGAAAACCAATTTACGTGATAAAATAAGAGGTTCTTGTTCAGGCCAGGTCCTAGAAGTCTAGGTTTCGAGTTCAATTCTTACTAGTGTGAGTTTTCTTCAAATGTTATTAGTTATTTACTTTGTATATTGGTGTAATTTAATTGATTATGGTGTAATTGTAATGTATTGTTCGATAAATTTTGATGTAATAATTGTAAAGACCTTGGTCGGTTGATCCATTGGCCTTGACAATATTATTGAACTCTGACCAATTAGTCCAAAATTTTTAAACTCCTATTAACAAGTAGAAGTAGATAAAGTTCTTCTAAAGTATTCCAATAATTCTCTCACAATCAATATAGGATTTTGGTGTTATAATCTCTTCAACTTAAATACTCGACGTCGTCGTCGAGTCCAAATCAACAATTCAAGACCGTCCCCATAGATAAATATCACAGAGTTTGCTCTGATACCATTTATAAAGACCTTAAACCACTTCTATGATTGACAATATTGTTGAATTTTAACTAATTAACCCAAACTGCTTAAGTTCACATTTGCAAGTAGAAGTAGACCGATCTTCTTAAACTATTCTCCCACAAACAATGCGATATTGATGTGTTCAAATAATGATGCATTGAAAAAAGAGGTCCATGTATATATAAAATGACTGAATTGACAATACTATCTAATATGTGGTTCACATAGAGATCAAAATAATTAAAAGAGATCACGTTTAAAGTTTATTTATATTTTAAGCACCTCTGTACTAACATGTTATTTTTAACTCTTGACCAAAAAAAAAAAAAGAATGTTAGTTTTAACTCCAGAAATTTAATTTCAAGCATCATTCTCTCCAACTTATGATGGTCTAAAGTTCGATATGGTTTGCAGCTTCAGAATATTGAAGTTTAAAATTGGTTTTCTGAATTCCATATTATAACAATTTTCCTATTAGAAGAAAAGATGTATCAATGTATCATGAACCGCACTAAGATTGTAAGTGGGTAACCTGGCCCCAAATCGTTTTTTTTTTTTTTTTCAAATACCAATGCATGATCTGTTCATCCTAAGGTTAATCACGAAGGAGAAATTATCCTCATGTATCAGAGGTCTCTTGACCGGAAGAATGTAAATCGAGGGATGTGTACGGATGAAAGGTTTCTTAGGAATAGAGCCAACATGATACCATCCCTCTAAGTTTATTATTAATATTATTGTAAACTTCATAAAGTGGTCATTTGATCTCCCCACTAACCAATGAATTTAGTCCCTTAACCCGTTATCTTGTCCCACTAACTTGAGCATAATGTGAGTCATAAAGTAAAAGACTCTACACCTTTCTTAGTGTATTTGATGGCAATACACTATATATAGGTGAGCCATGTATAAGGTCCCTACACTCAACATTATTCACTAAAAATATACTAACTAAAGAAGGTTGCTAGAGTGTAGAAGCATCTTATACATAACTGAATTTCTTCTAAACATCAATGGCTGGAGGTATGATGCATTCCGCATTTAGTTTTCATATATGCTATTTAGTTAAAAGTGTATATTTATATTCAAAATATCATTGTGATATTTTATAAAGTCTAACAATTGGTATCAGAGCAATTGATACTTCTATCTTAATATTTCCAGTTCTTTATCATGACTGTATTAAAATCATTGGGAAATCAGAATTCTGTTGTAACTAGTTTTTTATTTAATAATTTTGGTTCTCTGTATAATTTGATTTTATCTTAATCAATTATGTTGACAACAACCTGGTTATTAAAAGAATATTAAAAGTGGTTTACTAAAGGTTACATTGGTTCATGTGTACTGGAGATACAAAACCATATGGTTGGCTCTTTGCATTTCGGATTATGAGCATGTACATTTAGTTCATGTATACTAGAGATACAAAACCATATGGTTGACTCTTTGCATTTCGGATTATGAGCTTTAAAAGGATGAAATAGTTATGTTGGATAAGATTTTCTCCACTAAGGTATATTTTTTTATTTAACAAATTGAATCTACAACTAGTATATCAATTTTGGTTATAATTCTACTAATTTTGTCAAATGGAACGAGATATTTATGTTCATATTTATCTTACATGATGATATGTCGATTTGTACATGAAAATAAAATTATGGATAATAGCTTAAGCTCATGTAGTATCCTGATTTGGTAATTTAGAGATTGTTGAGACCAAGAGAACTTGATTATCAAACTGTTTTCAATTAATTATTGTGGATTTGGTTTTTGAATTTTGGAATTTTTTATTTTCCAATATTTTTTCAATATATTGTTTATTAGGCTGCATATGGTTTAAGCACTTAATGAATTGAGCCTAAACTGTCCACTTATTGTAATCATTTTATTAAGGTTAAAAATTATTCTTACATTTAGTTAGTATATATAAATCAATTATAATTATACATGCTATGTGGAGATGAATAATTTGAAGTTGTAATTTTGTGAAATCATATCTTGCATAATCTATTAAGTAAACAATTCTTGTAAGGATTTAATGTCTAATGATCCATATAATATTATTTGATTAAAGAGTAGCCACAACATCTTCAACTGAATGAAATTTTATATTAAGTTTGGTTATGATGATTACATAAAGAAATAATGACATTAATTGTAACTAGTTATACTTAATATAACGAATTTTTATCACACATGAACTATTTGTTATATTTATATAACTAAGTAGGATAAATGTCATATTATATTTCCTTATTTACCCACAAGTATTAGGAAAATGATTGGTAGTTGATCATAAAGAATTTATATAAATATCAACTTGCCTTCATAATATAATGATTAATTATGAATTGAGTAACTAATTTGATAGTTGAATCTAACTGAATTAAAATTTCAGCCCACGGGCAAATTTTATGTCACTAGATTCAATTCTTACATGTTTTGCATTGGTGAAACATGAAAACTTTAAGTTAAACATCAAATTTGAACATAAGCAATTTTATTTTTTATGCAGCATCACTACCTGTTAATTATGCTGATATCAAATGTGAAGTTCCTGAATTGAAATGTGATAACTATAAGATTTGGAAGGAGAGTATTCTTCTTCAATTAGGTTGGATGAACATTGATTACGCTATACAAAACAATGAACCACTGATGCTAGCACTCAAGCTGAAATTCAGCTTTATGAACACTGGGAACGATCCTATCGCCTCAGTATGATGTTCATAAAGACAAAATTTCTGGTAGTATACGTGGTTAAATTGGAGAGCGTGACAATGTTAAAAAGTTACTAAAGAGTGTTGATGAACAATTTGAGTCATCAGAAAAAGCTTTAGCCTGCACCCTCATGACTAAATTATCATCAATGAGGCTCACCGGTATTAGAGGTGTGTCTGAGCACATCATGAAGATGAGAGACGTTGCGGCTCAAGTAAAGACTCTTGAGATTGAGATGTCAGATTATTTCCTTGCGCACTTCATATTGAATTCCCTTCCACAACAATGGACCTTTTAAGATCTTGCATAACACACATAAAGATAAATGGTCTATCAATAAACTTTTGACCATGTATGTTCAATAGGAAGGAAGGTTGTCAATTGAATTTGGCGAAAGTGCATATATGGCAACACAAGGAAAGAGCGAGCCAGCCAAACAAAAGGGGAAGACGAATGAAAAGATACCTGCGCAACTTGACATTAAGAAGGAATCTAAGTGTTTCTTTTGTCAAAAGAAGGGACATATGAAGAAGGATTGTGTCAAATATAAGGCTAAACTTATCAAGAAAGGATTGTCTAAACCAAATTAAGTCAATTGAGAGTGAGCAGTGCATCTATCCAGATAACATATGGGCTCACATGCAGAGGCAATTGGAACATGGAAATTAGTTTAAATTTGTGACTTTGTTTTAAATATGGAAAGAATATTTTCTATTCCAATTTTTTCTAGAAACTTGATTTCTGGTTCAAGACTTGTAAATTCCATTAAGTTTTAAATGCAATTTTTGATTTTTTTTTTAAACAAATTTTATCATATTGGAAATAGTACAACTTGTTATGATCTTTTTCAAATTTAAAGTGCAAGAAAATATTTTTCATGATGCAATGCATGTTCTGGTATTTTGTAAGATGTTCCTCTATTTAGTGTACAAACTCCATTGTTCATCTTAAAATACTAGGATTGTGGAATCAAGATGTTAAACTTTTTGAGAATGACTTGATCAGTGGGAGTGATCAAACAAGGAACGATGTTCCTGAATATGATCTAGAGCTTCCTCCTAAAGTAATAGACTGGTTATAATGTTGGAGCCGAGACTGATCAAGAGATTTTTCATGGTGAGCATTTTTATTGTAAAGAAATTCATATACTGTTTAAAACAAGCATCCCATTCGTGGTACTTTAAAATTTCATTAAGTAATTTCTTCATTAGGATTGAATGAAATTTCATGGATTAATTTATATAACATAAGGTTAGTGGGAGTAAAATATGATTCTTATTTCGTACATGGATGATATTTCCTTACAGCCATTGTTAAGGGTATGTTACATGAGGTGAACAGTTTCTCTCTAAGGAGTTTAATGTAAAGATATGGATCTCAGACAACCTATTTCAATAAAGATTTAGAGAGAAATCGGATGACAGATTGTTCACAAATAGTAGCTCCCATTGTGGCAATAGTGCTCTAAATGACATTAAGAGGGAACAAATAATAAACATTCCATAAAGGCCTGATTTCGCATTTGCGATCGGAATGTTCAGTTGATATCAAGTAATCCAGATATAGACCGCTAAAGCGGTTATGTACATTTAAGTAATCACAAATTTAGATGCTTATGTATAGACGAGCGATAAATTTGGATGTAATTTGGTTATCTAGATTCAAACTTTGTTGGCTATGTTAATTTTCATAGATTAATCATGATATGTTGGCCAATAAAGTTGTATCCTTGACTGATATTTCCACAATAGATGCCGATTTTTCCAATTTTAATGCTATTTTGTATGGTGTAGGGTTAAATAGTTTCATATTGCGTATTAGCATTGTGGATTTCGTGCTATGTCATAAAGAACGTACTATACCAACTCAGATTTAGTCTTAATGGCTAAGAATCACAAAGATAAAAGTCATGCTATTACATCGACAATAAGTACTTAGCCATTAACGATAATTCAGTGGTCATTAAGCACGACAATACTGAATTGATAATTATTGATCATTAGACTAAAGGCATGCAGATATTTAAATTTAAGGATCATATAGAGAAAAAGTTAAATGTACGTATAAGGTTTAAGTGAAACTCTTATAAAATGATGATATTTCTCATATTCAGGTGCACATTAAGTTCATTTGAGAAAATCATGTGGAGGACCTAGAAAACACATAAGGTTTATTCATTTAGAAATGTTGAACTACTTTTGGAGAAGTAAATCACATTGTGATACATGGAAGATAATACTCGTTCTAAGAGGACCTATCGCCATGATTCGTGTATTTGATTTCAATAAGTGTTTATGGGATTTGGATATCATTATTCGGACCAAGTGGGAGAATGCAAGTTTATTATTAATATTATTATAAACTTCATAAATTGGTCATTTGATCTTCCCACTAACCAATGAATTTAATCCCTTAACCCATTATCTTGTCCCACGAACTTGAGCATAATGTGAGTAATAAAGTAAAAGATTCTACATCTTCTTAGTGTCTTTGATAGTAAGACACTATATATAGGTGAGCCACGTATAGGGTCCCTATACTCAACATCTTCACTAAAAATACACCATGTAAAAAATGTTGCTAGAGTGTAGAATCTTTTTATACATAACCGAATTTCTTCAAAACATCAACAGCTAGAGGTATGATGATCCATTCCGCATTCGATTTTTATATATGCTATTTAATTAAAAGTGTATATATATGTTTAAAATATCATTGTGATATTTTATAAATTCCCACCATAAACTCCACAAGATTCCCCGCTCTTCCGCACGTCTTCTACATAATAAGCCACGTCTTACGGGTTGTAGCATTCATCGTACTAGTAATAAAAAAATTGACATTGTAGTTGATGGGGAAATTGCAAAAAATTGTTGTTCGTTGACAGAAAAGGTTCTTCAAGAGATGGGATGACAATTAATTTATCTTACTGGATTAGTTTATCAATTTTAGTCCAATCTCTACCCGAAATTCTGAAATTGCAAAATCGTCATGAAACAATGATTTGTTAGAAAAACAAATCCTTTTAAAATTAAGTTTGTCAATTAAATCTTGTAATTGAGTTAATTTGACAATTTCGGTCATATATAATTCAGAATTCCACGAGACTCTATTAATTAAGGATTTTGGTCAGGAGAAGAATTTTGGCCTCTCTTTTATTTTTCCTCTAATTTTGTCCTATTTGGTCTTCATATTTGCGGGCATAATTGATTCGTGAAAAGGGAGGGATGATTCGGGGCAAGAGTATTATGACTAGGAGCGTAAACGAGCCGAGTAGTATAGAACGAGACGTTGTTCAAGCTTGGTTTGAATTTTATCGAGCTTGAAATTTTTTGTTTGAGCTTGATTTGATTTCTCCGAACGAGCTCGAGCCAAATATCGAGTAGCTTGATATTTTACATGTGTTTTTTCAATTTTTAGCTTACTGAGTCGAGCTCGAGCCAAGCTTCAAAAGTTATTGTACTTAAAATCTTGTTCAAGCTTGTTTGATTAATTTGACGAACTGAGCTCAAACAAGCTTTTATCAAATGAGCTCGAGCCGATCGACTAGTTTGATTTAATTTTCAGCCCCAATTATGACCAAGTTTGAGAAAATTAATTAGCCTGTTTGTTTGGCGTTTGCCAAAAAAATTTCGTGTTCGGGAAATGCCAAACAAACATGTTTTCAATTTTCTGAGATAAATTTTTCATCTCTTAATCTTCTCAAATTCCTCTCTCAAAACACGAACAAACAACAATTTTCTTATCTCTAAACAAAACATATATAAACTCTACTCTGATTTGACATAAAGTAACATATCTCTTACACAATTTATCTCACAACAAACATGATTTGACATAAAGTCTGACATATCTTACACCTACAACCCAACTCTTCCAAAAAAAAACCTATACATACTTTATTTCTCAAACCACTCTCTCAAAACCTAAACAAACAACATTATGCAAATCGAGATTATTTCACAAACCTCCGCTACTCTCCCAAACTACTTTCCCAAACACCAAACAAATAATTTCGTATTGAAATAAAATTAAAACTGTCAAATCAATTTAGTTATATTTTTAATTGTTGATGTGAATCATAAATTTATTTTTCTGCCAACGCTTCATAGTTACAATGATTTATTTTTAATGATTTTTACGATGATCTCATAATAATTATTAAACGAACACGGAGACGATCATATGATTGACTTTAATTATATGTATCTGGTAAAAATTAACCTAGGCAAGACGCGCTTTGTGTATCGATCGTTGTATGTAAATAGATTGACGAACTTGCTCTCTATCTCACTCTCACACACATTTCTTAAGAGATTAAATAAAGCTTAGAGTACAAACATGCCAGAAAACAATAATGTTGGGAACAAAATTATTACTGAAGAACAAATTGATAAATACCAAGAATTAGTTGAAAAACAAGAGGATAAAATCCTCAAGTTGGAATCCAGTGTGTTTCAGCTTGCAAATTACTACTTTGTGTTTGCCTGAGTCGTACTCTCAGTGGTTGCGAAAGGGTCAGACTCTCTTAAATGTAGTCATGCTTATTTTCCCTTTCTCATGCTTGTTTTTGGAGCCATTCTCAACTTGAGCACATTAATCATAATCAGTTCCAAGTACATGGAGGCTTTAAAACGACTGGACGAGAGAACTCTCAAGTGGACTACCGCTCTGGAAAAAGCGAATGATTTGCAGGGCAACGAGAGCCAGACAATGGATCTTGTTCACGTGCCGGCGTACTCCGAGAACAATAAGAAGAACAAATGGCGAAAATTCGGGATGTATTCATCCCTGGGGATTTTTTTTTGTTTCGTCGTTCTTATACTTGTTGCTATTATCGTGATCCCGTGCAGTATTTAAATTTCTTGTTCATTTCGACGGGAAAGTTTTAAGTATTTATTATCGTTCTTATACTTGTTGCTATTATCAAGTTTGATATTGTGTTTATAACCAAAATTTAAACGAATTTTATTTTGAGTCGAAAACTTACTCGAATAACTTGATATTTTTATATGAATGTTAGTCAATCTTGTCTTGTGAGGTTAAACTTTAATCGGGTTTCAAAGGTTATTGCACGATTTTATTTTATTTTGTTAAATTCTGATTTGATATGTATAAAGAACATAGTTTAAACAAACTTTTATTGTTCAAGTTTACTCTGTTGATTTGATACGGATGGGTACGTCCATTCGAACTATCCCGATCCGATCCATTATTTTGAAAAGAGAGATTTGGAGGGAATGATTATTTTTAACCACCCTATTAAGGAGTTAACCTCCCCACTTAATGGAAGTTGGGGAAGCATACGGCTTCCCCACACAATCTGAAAAGAGGGACTTCTCCAATTTTGAGAGAACAGAGAAGCCGTAGCTTCTCTCTTAAGCTCTCTTCTCTTCTCTTTTCTCCTACGTACACATATATATAATAAGTATATATATTCACATGGTAAAAAGGAGGTACATGCATATATATTCCGGGTAATATATATATATATATGCACATATCACACTACAAGAAAAATGGCTTTTCCCTACTAATTTTTTAACTACATCGAAAATAGTGAAGTAAAAAGGACTTTTAAACTATGATTTTAACTTGTGGTCAAAAGTATATAAATTGTGTAGTATAAAATAAAGTAATACTACGACGAGACTTTTTGCAGTAAAAGATTGATCATTTCCTACGTTTCTTTTTTCATAGTAAATGAAGAGTTCCAATTACTACAATATATTGTTTTGTCGTAGTGAACTTTAATTATTTACTACGCTGATTTACATGAGTAGTTAATGTTAATAAAATTCAAAAAGAAAAAAAAATCAAATTGCGGAAATTGAGCGGCAGATTTACACAAATTGAAAACCCTCGCCTCTTTACCAAATTGTTTGCCCAACTCTTCATCGCATCGTCCCCCAGCCCAGATTTACACGGTTGATTCAACTAACCTTTTGATGCCAAAAGATGCTTTAGATTCTGAAGGGAGCACCATTTTTGCAATTTGAGGGTATGATTTTTTGTTTTCCAATTACTACAACAACAGTATTTTGTGAGTGGTGGTGGTGATGCGTTGTGGATTTTGGTGGACACAGATAGAGTCGTGGGCTCGAGACTATGGCAATATTCAATATCTCGCAGTGAGACTAATCTACGCTCAGATTTGCTGCGGTTTGATTGGATCCCTTGGGTCTATCTTCAACGGCGTTTTGCTTGCCAATTTATGGATTTCACTCTTCGCTCTTATCGCCATTGAAAGCAGCAGCCAAAACCTCGCCAGAACGTACGCCGTTCTACTCTTCTCTTCCATTTTGCTCGACATTTCATGGTTGTTTCTCTTCTCTCACTATATCTGGTTCGTACATCACAATTTCTATTGTGAATTCATGTTTCAATTTGAGGGTATGATTTTTTGAATAGATGATTTAAATAGATGGCCTGTCAATTGATGCTTCATTTAATGAATATGCAATCAAAGAAGAAGCTGGATTTTGTTAGAAAAGGTTGTTATATTATATTATTCATAGTTTGCTTAAACAGATTGGAAATGAGGAATATATGAGATAATGAATCTCTACTACTTCATGAACTGTCTCTGTTTATTACATGTTATTTATAGTTTTTTCTAATTTACTAATGTTGTCATTCTTACATTAATGAATTTAGTTACCAATGTTGGTAAGAACTGAATGGCCATCTATTGACATTTAATGGAAAGATTGTTTCCGAGTGCAGATGATGCAACTTGCCGTACGCCAGTGAGGATGGGGAAAGGCATCACTTGTGTTTGCTTTAAGCGAACGGGAACCAATACACGAGTTTGCATCAATTTAACCCCTCTAAAGGCAAGTCCATATTTTTCAGTAGATATCTAATTATCAGTGTTGATACATGTGAAGTTGAAATGAAGCTAATAGTATCATGGAATTTGTTCTTTTATTTGCTTAGTGCTTACTTTATTGTACTCAGATGATTATAAAATTGAAATGTACAGGAAGAGAGGCTGAAAAGGTTAAGACACCGTACTAAAGTTTAGCTTCTGAGATTGGCTTGTTAGTTAGGAAGAACTTCAGGGGGGTTCATGTCTTATTTACCTTATGAGATTGTCTTGTTTACAACAATTATAGCTTACAACAATAATATTTACCTTCTGAGCTTTACAAAGTTTCATTATCTTATTTTTAGGCCATTCAGCAGCCAGCTTTACTTAGCATTATCATCATTCACTAGACTATGCCTTAACTTTTGTAATGCCAGGGACGCTTAATTTGAATAACGCAAATCGATCATTATATTTTTGGAAGCATAAGAGTCGAAGTTGTTGTAGTTTTTTGTTCACACCACTACTCATTTTACTGAAGCACTTCAGCTGATAATTCTTCATTTGATTTTCTCCTCTCTGTAATAGCACAAAGCGTTGAAATTTAGACAGATAATTTTATTTTATTTTATTTTGATTAATAAATTTAGACATGGAGTTTGCTGGTGCAGATAGTTGATGAGTTTTAGATCTATATCAGGATGAAATTTGATGTTTGGGTCTAAATATAGTATTGGTAACGGAACTGGTACTTCTGCATTTAGCTTTACCACTTCCTAAAGCTTAGAAATAATCTTCTTCATTCAAGTGGCAAACAGTGGAAGGGATTAAACGAAATGTATGTTTCATAATGATCAAGTTTAACTGCCATTTGATTATACATTGAAATTAGAATGGTTGTTGTCTTAAGAACATATTCAAATGGTCACAAGTCGTGAATTGTCTATATTTTGAGCTGGAGCACATGGAGCTGGAGAAACGGTATCGTGAGCTAACAGATTTATTGGTACTTTTTGACTATCACTTTCATGGGTATGTCATTTGCTATTAGTGGCACCATAAACTTGATAATGTCAATCTTGAACTCGTTTTTCAGTATTACAAATTTACAAGCAAACACAACTGGAAACTATGTTCAGTGAGAAAGCTGCAACGGAGTTTCAGTTGGAAAAGGAAGTAAAGCGTCATAAGGAGGCCCAGGTCTGAACTTGGTTTTTTCCATGTCTTGGATTCATTTGGTCGTTCCTGCACACTGAATACTGTTTTTTTATTTTGAATTATAATTTATCACATTTTGTTGTTTGAAACAGTTAGAAGCTGAAAGAAATAGATCTTCTCGTCGAGCATCATCCTCTTGGGAAGAAGACTCTGACATGAAAGCACTCGAGTATAGACTGATTTGTTTTTCTTAATTTTGTGTCTTATTTACAATTTAGAGATAGAAAGTGGAACTTAATTTAGTTGTTATTGTTGGATATATTGAACCGAGATTGTGTGGCTAAAATAATTGTTATTTTTTTAGGATTGAGAGAAACTCAGTTGAAGTCTTATTTTGTAAGAAAAATATTGTTGGCGTGATTTCTTACACTCTATAATATTTATATATATATTTGCGTTTCATATGTTATTCGAGTATTTATAAATTCATTGTTTTATGTATTTTACAAAAGTTTGAAGATTTGTTGTAATAAATAGTTTTGATAGTACGTAGTGTTTTAACTGATTATTAATTAGAAGAGAGCACAAATAAATAAATAATTATTGATTAGGTATATTAAATTGAAAAATGAATATTAATATAAAATTAATTAAAGACCAAATTAGTACAAAATAATGTGTAGTATAAACCTTACTTACTATGCTAAAAAGAGTAGCAATTAAGTCATATTTACTACGTTTTATAATCGAAGTAAAAAAATTAAATATTTACTACACTTGACAAAGTGTAGTTAAAATATATATATACTACAGTTTTAAATTCATAGTGTATAATAGTGTGGTAATAGATTGACTTTAGCTATGAAATTGATAATGTAGTAAATGAGATAAATTTCATAGCAATAACTATTTACCACACTTTTAAAAGTGTAGTAAAGTTTTCCCCACGGCTGCAATTCCCACGCTTGAAAAAGTGTAGCACAAGTGTAGTAAATGACTTTTCACTACGAATTTCTTTTATTTGCTATGGGTTTCCAAGAGAAGTAAAAAATCATTTTTCTTGTAGTGTCATCAACTATAATTGAGGCATCTGGATTGTGGAATTATGGCTCATTTTCAAACGTGATTTGTGTCTCGATCGGGAGCACCAAAACGTGAGAGCATTGGTGATTCAACCACGGTTAGATCGATGGCAAATAAGGATTCTCTCCGGATTACCCACTTCAAGCAACCGGCGATTATCCGATCCGATTCAAGTAAGTAAATTACGATCGATTAGGATTTAAAAACCAACATTGGTATCAGGGCCATTTTGGGTTGAGTTCCTTTGCTATATGGTGTTTGAAAGCATGTTAAGTTTTACTAATTTCATGAAATTTGAAATTATGTTCATGCTTGACCTTTAATGACAGTTTGTGATTCCCTCGTTAGAATTGTATGAAAATTTTACTGGAGCATGATTTTATGTTCGTGATTGCATACGTATTTTTTCAGATTTTTTTGTTGAGAAATATGTTCTGAAAAGTTTATTGATTGAATTATTTGCTGAAAATTTAAATGTGGATTCCCGATTCAATACTTGGTTTCATGTAATGTGTTGTATACCATTAGAATCCTCTTGAAATTATCTTTCCAGCCATGTATGGGAATCTATTTTTGGATTAGAAATTAGAAAGATATGGTCAATTCAAGTTTCTGTCATATATGTCTAAATTGTTTGACATTTTATTTGCGTATTTAAATGTGCTTATTATTTTGGTCCAAGAATTTGTACATAGCATGCTTACGTGTTGTTTATCATCTCTACAAAATTTCATGCTCATTGGATATGTAGAAATTGAGATATGATTTTTTGTTTATTATTTGGCCGAAATTTGTTTAATTTTCTGCGAATTATATGTTTCGGAAAATAAGATGATTCATGTACCATTAGAAAGATCTCGCCGAGAGGTCTTCAACCATATATAGTATGCGTAATTCGAACTTATAACGAAGGAGATATTGCCAATCGAAGTTCATGTCGCATTTCTTCAAGTTGCTGGAAATTTGAAGATGAACATTTATTTTGTTCATACCCACTCTCGATCGCGGCTGTTAGTTGCTCAAACAAGTACTTCCGAAGGTCAAAATGAAAAACGGAGTTCACCATAGGAATCAGAAGGCCCGAAAACATTGGGGTAGCCGGAAACGTTACGTAGGAAAACGCTGTTAGGACGGCGCGTGTGTCACACGCGCCACACAAGCGCGTGAAGGTGTTGGTTTGGTCAACAACCCAGTCAGCACACACATGGCAGCCAGCTAAGCGCCACACGTGTGCTCAGCACAATGTGGATATCCACGTGGCATGACATGTTAGCTGTCCCGTCAGCAATTGTACTGCATGGCAGTGTCACGCAAGTGCAGCATATTCCGGTGTCCGTTTTTGGTCTGAAATAAAATTCTCTGTGTTCAGAATTTTCTTCTTGATTGTTTGGTGAATTTAAATTAGTTCTCAGAATGTAAATTTTTTTTTCTTGATTTTTGATGCTTGGAAAATGTTTTAAAATAGAAAATTATTTTTCTTTGTGCGAAAATTTTGAAATTTTTTATGTTGGTCCAGAAAAATATTTCGAGGAAATGGCTAGCAAGTGGGAGTGTTTGAAAACACGTTAAGCCAATTTCAATTTTTCTAATGCATGTAGAAAATGATTCAACATCATTTTAAATCAATCTGTTTTTTCTTTTTTTTTTTTTTTTTTTTTTTTTTCTGAAAACTCTGAAAATATTTTCAAACGTTTGACTTGAAAAAGAAGCACTTCAACACTTATTTATGACGTTCTAATTATTTTATTTTCTAAATTGGAAAATTTGTTTTTCCATTAATTTTTGTGAAATTAGAACTTGGTTTGCTTGTAAGCAAAAAATAAGTGTAAAATATTCTTTTATGAGCATGAGTTAAGGTATTTTGATTATCTTATGAGCTTGATCTAATATATAACTCAATTTAGTTTGAGAACGTGACGTATGGACTTAGTGGGAGAGCGACAATATGAATAAGAATTTGAACCTTTTTTGCAATTTATGCAAATTGCAAAACGTTAGTAATTCTAATGAAAGTTTATGCACACTTTCAAGTTTCGTGATCATGGACTTGAAACGTTAAAGTTGATGCAATAGGGACGCTTCTTTAGCCGGGGGCTAAGAGAATAAAACTGTTGGTCCCAAGTGGTCAGATGAGGTCTAGAGGGGGGGGGGGGAATAGACCTCTTAATTTTTAACTTTAAAACCTTTTTGTTAACTTAAACAGACTAAGCTGTTATCAACAGTAGGTTTCTCGGCTGATCGCGAACAAATCTTTGAACAGCTTCGTAGACCACTAAACTGATAGTTACTTAGCTGATTTTGTTAAAATCAGTTTTAATACTTAGAGTACTTGCAGCGGATTTTCAAAGTGTTTTTCACAAGTATCCTCAGTAATTTGAAAAATGTTTCCCCAGTTTTATAAACTCCTTTAAACCTTTTTCAAACAGTTAACTAAAGTGTTTTATGCTGTCTTGAAATATGCAAGTAAAAATGCAAGTAAAAACACAAGAATTTTTATAGTGGTTATATGGATTTAAATCCTTTAGTCCACTCTTCCAAGTCACTTAGATCTTGGGTTATACTAGAAACACAAAGTAACCAGTACACTCTGCTTACGCCTAACAACAAATGAACAGGCCGTAAGTGCGCAGTAAGAAATCACAAAGAAATCCTACTCTCTGAAGTAATATCACTCACAAAGATGGATATCTACTTCTCACAACACTCAGTTTTACAAATTCACTCAGAAGATGTGTTTAGCTTTGTTCTTCAACTTCGCTTTTCGTCAACAAATGACTAAGCTGATGAGTGAGCTGTTCTTGAGACTTAAAGAGTTCTGCTTCGAAAATTTCTCAGAGGTTGTGTTATTATTTTCTCTTCGTCTCTTTCAGCTATTTATACTTGAGGTTTGAAAAATGTCCGTTGAAGAGAGATAAGATTCAAATTCCTCGAGTACTGGTCCTTAAAATCCGCGAACGGCTCTTTTGTAGTCTGTCCGTACTATCAACAGTACTTTCCTGCAGGCAGCATTAAATGCACCCAGCTGATGCGAAGCATTTCTTCAATCATTTGTCTTTAATAACCTTGTACTTCAGCATTTATTACTTCCAGGGGCATTTATTACCATTGGGAAGAATTTATGATCCTTTCCACTTGGCTGACGAAAGTGCAAGTCTGATGGCGAACACGGCTGATCTCAAACTTGAACAAATCTGATTTGAGTCGGCTGATCTTCATCAGTTCAATAACTTTCCTTCAGCAGACCAAAAGTCTTGGACCTTGAAATTTGACTCTTCTGATGTCTTCTTTACTTAGTCAAAATTTCTTCAAAGGGACCATCAGCTAAGTTACTCCATACTTAGCAGATTTTGAAGTTTTGGAATGCATCAAAACCTCCCTTTACTAATTGTCTTCAGTGCCTTCATCTTCATCCTTATCCAACAAAAACTAAACGATTGAATTCCATCTTAATGGAATGAATCTGTCGTTTATCTAATTGATTGAAAAACGACGTAATAAATTTCCTTTTGAAATTTAAAATTTGTCTTACGAACTATTTGAAGAAAAAATATTTTGAATATTTTTTTTTATCTCTCTCCTAAAAGTTTTTGATAACTTTAAAACTTTTTCCAAGAATATGAGTTTTTCACTCAATCTTCTTTTAAGTAAGACAAGTCTCGTTAGTTTATTTTTTGTCCCCTGAGGCTTTGACATTATAATCTTCTAAGGTGATTCTTAATTGATCACATAATTTCGTTTATGTGTTATTACTTCGATGCGTGTTTGATATACGCTTATTTCCTTATGTGCACTTTATTGGGTCATGTTAAGATGTAACACGGTGCACATTAAATATTTGTAAATACTTTGAATTAGTACTCGAGTGGGAGTTCCAAGGTTGAAAGAATTTAAGTAATTCTCACCTGAACTACTAGATTTTATACTAAGGGATTGAATTAGTGATAATGATCATTTGCTATGGGAGATGTTTGGGCCACGTAGTGACCCTTTCGATTTTGTACCTTATGGGATTTAAAACGAGTTCAGTTTGCTATGTATAAAATCACTTATACTTAGATGAGTACTTGCAAAAGTACTCATTGACAAAGCTGCAACATTTTGTCGATGTTGATTTAGAATTTGAGTAGGAATATGTGATGTTGTAGAAAACATCTATCAAGTCATTAAAGACCTGTTGTGGTCTTATTAATTGAGAAAGAGAACATAGATTTTCTTCATGTCTTTTCACATGATTCCGCTCTAGTCATGAAATTATGGCATCATTGAACGTTATCCTTAGGGAGCAGTATAGAAATACAACTCTAACAAGGTAGACGTTGGACTTTTAAAGTTTGACAAATTGGACAAATACTTTTGTCTAGCATGTTGCATACTTATGAGACCAAAGTCAAACTTAATGAATGATTAAAAGTCAAGTCATAATTCTTCTCTTTTGAGTTACTGAATTCAAGTTCATTTCAGTCTTGTTCCATTATAAAGACCATTCAAAGGTCGTGTCGCTTTACATATCTGTAAAACGACTTTCTCAAATGGTAAGTATTTCATTGTACTTCTTAAAAAGTTATTTGGTGTTTCTAGACCAAAACTGAAGTCTTTGTGACAAAAATATATTCTTTAACGGGGCATAGGCTCTAAGAAAAAGAAAACTAGATTAATAGAGGCAATGAAATAAAGGAGACTGAAGATATTTCTAGTTGGAAGAACAAGGCATGGGACCATAAGTGCTCGATTTACCATATTCTTGGTTCTTTCACTCGTCAATGGATGAAGTTGAAAAGATAGCACTCAATAACACTGTTACAATTAATATTTTGTCAAAAACACATTACTAACCTTGTCCTATGTGGACTATAGGTTTGTGGTAACTATAACAGAAAAGTTCTTACGTCCTCACTCAAGTTTATTAAGGTAAATTTGTGTACCTTCGGGAAACTAAACTTGACTGTTGAGTTTGTTCTTGGATTAGATTTAGACTTGAATACATCGTTGACTTGATTAGTATCATTTTGAGTGATACTTAAATGTTCTAGACATTTAACGATAGTTTGAAGTGTCATTCCTGACTAAACATTTCAATTGCATAGTTGATTGTTGTTGTACAATCAACACCTAATGCATCACAAAATATGTTAAAGGCATATTTGTTTAGGTCAATTTGGGCTAGTGGAAACACTAAATCAATGAGAAGACTTTTTCAAGTCGTTTCTGAAAATTGGTTTGTCCTTGCACCGTTTCTATTGAAACAAGACACCAGAACTATTTCGTTTGGCCGTTGAAGTTAAACTTCCATTTTGATCAATTCTAGTGATTTAATATTAGTGAAGGTTAGATGAATCCGTCCTTTCATTACTTTTATAAGGATATTACATGTCTTGATTATTTTTATTTTGATCTCTTGCAAAATTAAAATACTTCAGTGTTTTTGAAATTCTTGAGAATCAAATGTATCGATGATACTAGACCAAGGATATGAAATCTATACGATCATTTTGTGATCAGTGTAATGAAACATCTGAGTATAAGTTATTTCTAACACTCTTATTTGTATAATCGTGTTAAGAGAAGTAACTATATATATTGGATATGATGGGATTCAAAGCATTTCAAGTTAGCCCCTTGAATTTCCATGTGGAAATTATGTTAAAATTAAATGCATATTTTGTGAATCTTCAATAATAGTAATTTTTCAACATCTAAAAGCTAGGGTCATATGACGATTGACTTAAGGTACCTTAGACGATGTGATGAAGTAGTTGAGTTTGTCTTAACTTTAATTCTAGTGTGTTTAGAAACATGATTACGAAAGAAAATATATCTTTGGAGGATATATAATGTCTAATGGTTTATGTTCTTGAATGAACAATGAGATGGAAGTAAAATTCTTATTAAATCAAGATATACAATCTTTCGAAAGATGTATTTACTAGATAAACTTAGTGTAAACCGGTTCAAGGGAGAGTTATTCAGATGACTTATCACTTGGAAGTGATTATCCAAAATTGCTTCTTTTGAGTGGGAGCAAGTTATGTTCTACTGGATCCATTCAAATGAAAGGACTACAACTGAACCGTAACTTGTCTCAAATACTGAAATATGTTCTCCTATTTCATGGGTGAGATACGTTAAACGAATGGAAGGAAGACTTAGTATCTGCCTATAATTTAAACCAATTTTTGTATTGGTTGATTTTTCAAAGAGGCACATGATTTCTTACTTGTATCTTACTTTAGTCAAAATTTAGATATGGAAGTATTCCAAATGAATAAAAGACTATTAATCTGAAAAGTTGAGATATCAAAGTTCTAGAACTTGAAATCTTTGAGCTTTAATATTATTTTAGGCAATAAGAGATTGTCTGAACAATCACGTTGGTTTTTATCTTGATAGATAAATAACATTTGTCTTTTGTCTTAAGTTATTATTAGGAATACTGGATTCCATTTCTTAAAGTTTGAGTTACCCTATTTGTTGGGATAACTTTGAGTATAAAAGGACCGTTTTGAAAATGGTCGTCCTTAATTATTTATGAATGAATTGAGGACTTGTAGGTAGAAAACTTGGTGAAATTCATTGAATTTTATAAGTGGTCAACTGACACTTGAATAATTCTGAATTTTAATACCTACTAATACTCTCACAGTAAGAGGTACAATTTTGATTTTTGAAATGTGCACTTTCAGTGAAATGTCTAGATCACTGATTCCGATCTTGATGGAATCATTAATTGGTTTTGAAACCAATTGCCTAATCTGATTTATGTTGTGCCATGGATCTGGTCAATAATTATAAGTCAAATCATTTGTATGATATTTAGACTTTAGGGAAAAGGTTATCGAGAAACCATTATTATACTGCAATTGATCTCTTAAGCATAATGAGACAAGTTTATCTATGTGTACAATTGTTGTAAAATTGATGGCACATACGCAGTATGGAAGTTGTTTGGTCAAGAGGTATTTATTACTTCTTTGGGAAGGTAAAGAGCTACATTCGAGTTATGTTGACATTTATGTTGCGAAACACATTTATAGCTTGCAATATAGATACTGTTTTAGCGAGACCAAACACTTACACAAAATTGAGAATTTTTGTGGAGATATCTTAACAAAGTTAATAGAGAACTTTGTAGTTAGAATCTACGTACAATAGATAGTCAAGTTTCCTGTACTAAGACCATAACTGGAGATTCTTACGTGGGTTGCCTAGCAATCTCAAGAGTTGCGTAGATTTTGATCTAATTGAACTTGGAAGTTCATAAGATCAAGCCCATAATTTATGTGACATTTGAATGCTTGTATACATGATTTGAAAATCATACATTCAATGTCCTAAGATATGTCGGACAAGTAAAGATTGGCTCTCTCACACGAGCAATCGCCTTTGAAGTTGAGAACGTGCAAAGATGAGATTGTTTTATCCTTGTAAAGAGCCAAAGATAAAACCAGGATCGCCTTAATTATAATCGATTTAAGATTACTGTTTTGACAAAAGTAATCACAGTCTGGCATGAGTGCATGATCAGAAAGGCATCGATTGCTTAATTAAGATGATATTACTTTTGTATATATAAGTAACCGAAGAAGAATGGATTCCTACCATCCATTAAACTTGTCGAATGGCCAGATGTGAATTTTCTCGAGTTAATTCTTTATCGAGGATAAGGAGAAAATTCAGGTAAAGTGTAGAAGTACACTTGTACTGAAATCTGTATTGTGTTGTTTAAATGACATATACTTCAAGAATTGAAGTAAACTACAGTAGCACGTGTTTCATACCACGTGTGCCTTAGTGACCATTGGGAAATGAGTGAAAGATCCCTACTCACTCATTGTGTGAGGCCTAGAGATTTATGCAACCTAAATAGGTACCCTTATGACTTTTGACCGTTTCTCGAGATTTTTACCAAGGTTTTGCTACTTTAGCACGTCACTAATAGCTATGAATCATACGGCGATGCGATCCGTGTCTAGGAAAGCTGCCGAAGTAAGATCGAAAGATTCAGGTAGGAAAGGAAGACTTTATGAAGCTAACACACGCTGCTTGAATTCAAAGCTAGCCAGCCAATATCTCGAACTTGAGAGTTTGAGACATGATTGTGAATACAAGTGAGAGGTGGAGTGAAGTATGCTCTTTTGTTTATTTGAGGGATCAGAGATACTTCGGTTAGTGAAATGGGGTTTGGGGTATAGCGAGTCCTGATGTCCTCGTGTATAGCGAATAAGAGTTGTTATATACCCTAACAGGTGTATGACACTTAATGCTCTTGCGCTCCATGGTCACACGATCCACTTGTTTGTATGAAGTTGATGAGTAGTAGTAGTCACTGTAGACTCGGTTTAGCCCTCATGTGCGAGTGGGAGATGTTGATTTGAGACGGGTGGGCACACCCATTCGAGCTAACCCGACCCGATCCATTATTTTGAAAAGAGAGATTTGTAGGTGATTTAGCCGGATTTCGTCGGGTTAATTGAATATCAGTGAATTTGTGATATCGGGGGGTTTTCGATATTTATATATGTGTTATATAGGGCTCTGTTACTTTATTCCGGATGGATCGGTTACAAAGAAAAGCAATATTCAAGAACAAGAAGTAAAACCACAAAACAAAGCTAAGAACACACCGATATGAAGGTAAAAAGCTCTGTAAAAATATTGAATATTATTGAGTTGTGCTGTTGTAAGTAGTGTTAAATCCTGTATTCTTAGAGTTCAGGAATTTTCGTTGTCTTTCAATACAATGATTAACTAGGTATTTATATAATTTTAAACCTAGCGTTACAAGGAAACATAGTCCTAATAGGACTCGGCCCAAATATCCTTCTTGAGTCCGGAGTATAATCTTCTATTGAAGCGAGCTGCACTTGGCCGGGTCAGTAAGATAATTCCGATCTGTTTGAATTGGTCGAATCGATCTTATCTTCTTCATTCGATCCGAGTAGTATGTAGGGTGCGAAATAGCCCCCATCAGTACTCCCTCACTTCTTCGAGCGTATAGATAATAGAAGCTCGTAGAAGTAGATAAATTTTTACGACTGTTTGTTTTCTATGAATGGAGCCTCGTTAAAAACCTTTCTTAAGAAAAAACCCTGTGGGAAAAAATCTTAAGTAAGGAAAAGAGTGCTACATATCATAGATAGTCGTTTTCTCTGTCCGATTACGAATCGCCACGCGTCTATTCAGGAGGCTTTTCGTATCCTTCCGTTTTTGGCGGGAATATGAGTAGCTGCGATGAGTTCGAAACGTCTTGTCTCATCTTATTATAAATAGGTGACTTTTGAGTTCGCCATTTCTCTTTTATACTTCCTTACAACTCGTAATCATTTTCTTGATTTGTCGTTCATCTCATAAATTTTTTCCTTTTATCGACCTTCATCTTCCGAGAACCAGAATATATGGCTTTTGTAAGAAGATCTTCTTCTTCTTCTAGAGAGATCGTCGCCCCCGATAACGAGGAGGAGT
This sequence comes from Penstemon eatonii, assembly GCA_038501285.1. Taxonomy (NCBI): domain Eukaryota; kingdom Viridiplantae; phylum Streptophyta; class Magnoliopsida; order Lamiales; family Plantaginaceae; genus Penstemon; species Penstemon eatonii. The sequence goes on along the minus strand of CM076710.1, from coordinate 52,405,588 downwards.
TGCATTCTAATCCTTTGGGCGAACAAACTACAGTATCTGACTTCGTCGTCCCTGTAGAAGATACTTTCAGGGTACGAATCCTTTCTGATGCAGATGTGGCTGCCCGAGCCAAAAAGGGCAAAGGTACTGTTCCTCAGATTTCCGAACCAATTGAGGACGTAGCTTGTGCCTATACGGTGGAAACATTCCCGGAGGTTGTGAATAATTATACCAAATATTTTCCGGAAGGTTCTGAGATAATTCTTCCTTCCCCTACTGATAGGGTCACGTCTCCACCGGAGGGATGTCGAGCCTTTTATACGGCTCACTTCAATAGCGGACCGCGTCTTCCTTTGTCTCCCCTCTTTCTCGAAGTTTTGAAAACTTTCAGTGTGTGCTTGACACAACTGGTTCCAAATTCCGTTGCTTTTGTGGTTTGTTTTTCCGTTTTGATGATCGCAAAGGGGTTTAAACCTTCTTTTCGTAATTTTACGCAACTTTTCCGCTTCAATATTTCTAGCTCTTCAAATCGTGGATATTTCTTCGCTAGTCAGCGGCCTAGTCGAGCAATCTTTGACGCCCCTGTTTCTAGTAATCCTTCATGGAAATCTCATTTCTTCTTTGTTCGTCCTCCGTCTAATATTTGTTTGGCGGATGGTTCGACCATGCCTTTTTCATGGGATCATGGTTCCAGTTGGATTCCTGGAGGTCGCTTACCGACTGGTGAACTTGTTCCTGACGATGTACAGTTTATCACTGAGATCCCCGAAATGCGTGCAAACAAATATCAAAGCGCTCTTCTGATCGGGGAGGCTTTCCTTCGTAAGGCGGGGTTAAGTGTTCATAACTTTCCCATCAGTTCATCATCTGAACCTCTTGGTTAGTACTTTATTTTATCTTAGTGCTGTAACTATACCTTTTATACGGAGAAACTAACTTTTATTTTGTTTCTTTTTCAGCCCATATGGTAGAAAACTCTCGACATTCTTCGAAGGGAAAAATGGTGCTGTCGAAATCTTCCAAATCCGTAGAGAACGCCCCTATCGAGCAGAGAGCGTCACGAAAAAGGAAGCTGGAGTTGGGTCATGAATCTGAGGAGAATAGAGAGGAATCTCCAGATTCTTCTCGTGAGTCCCCTATTCGTCAGGGCACGGGATCTGGTTATCCTCCTCTTCATCTTAGATCCTCTTTGGGTATTCGAGGATGTCGCAGCTGGTCAATGCCTCATCCTACTAATAATCCAGTGGGTAGAAAAAGGAGTTACTATGGACGTTCTGGTGACGACCTTTTTTTACTCGGAGATAAACATCCAAAACCTACTCTGGTCGAAATGATCGAGGATCATTTAGAGGGAAGGAGGGCCGCTGGTTATTCCGAGAAGGATTCTCTTGTTCATGATGATAGTGAGAACGCGGTCGATAAGGCGACCCGTGTTCTTTTGTCTGGCGTTTTTACTCGCGATCTCAATAAGCTTCTTCATAAGGATCCTCTGGAGAAATTCCAGCGAGCTTCTCTTTATGCTGAGAAGGTGATATCTTTTTCCTTCAATCATATTGACATATAATTTTAAGGGTTTTCCTTAATTTACTAATCCATCTCTTTTTCTTGCTCTCTTTGTTCTTCCAGACTAAAACTTGTCTCGCGTCATACGCCTATGAAAATGCACTTTGGAAACAACAGTGCGAGTTCCTGGAAGAGAAGTATAAAGCTTTACTTCATAAATCCTCCGGTTCAGAGGTTGGTCCCTCAACATCTTCTTCCGTTCCCATCGTAGAGACTCGTGCTACCGGGACCGAAGATCAAGAAATGATAGACAGGGTGATGGAGGTTTCTCGTGCTCAAGAGCAGGCCAATCAAATGGCTAGAAAGTTAGAGGAATTGCAGTTACAGAGCACGACTCGAATTAGTGAGCTTGAATCTCAGGTATCAAACCTTGAAACTTCTTTAGAGTAGTACGAAAAGGATGTCCCACTTAGTGGGCTTAGGGATCGATATGGTAGGAATCCTGATGAAAGAGTTGTTCGTGAATTCCTTAATTCTCCTGTTCATACGGCGTTGGTGTATCGGATGGTCGGTCCTCTTCTTGAGAATACTTTTAAGAAGGCGATTCATCAGTTGGTCGCTTTAGAGATGATCGACGACCGTCGAAAGGAGTATTTTAAGGCGGCGCACATTCGGTTGAATCGCTATGGCAAACTTTATTCTTCTTCCGAGGTTCCAGATGTCGTATATCAAGGTTTTCCTCTGGCTCACCTTGTCGAAGAATTTGGAAATCCATTGCCGATTCCTCCTTCTGATGTTAACGATGAGCTCGATAATACTTTTATCGATCCAGAAGACGAAGAAGAAGAAGAAAACGATATATGCATGACTGAGGACGTCGGTAGCGAACAGAAGATTCCGGATAGCGACCAGGCTTCTTGAAATAGTGATTTATTTTTGAAATAATCTTTGTAATTATTCATTCGTAGGTTTTAATTGTAACTTTAGCTTTCCTTACTTTGTACGCTAAACGTTTCGTACTATGACAGTCGTGTCTTTTCACATTCGCCGTAATAATTCAGACAAGGCATTTAATTTGCCGTAATCATTATGTGTGTGTCTTTTCAAATTCTAGCGTTTGCTCCAAGGTCAGTTTTCCCGTTTCATGCCCTTTCTTTAGGTCTGTCGCGTCCTTTCGTGTAGTATAAATACGAAAGGTAAAAACTTGACTTGTTTTTTACTGCTATACTCCTCTCTTAACAGAATACTCTTTCTTTAGCTAGTCGATAAACTTTCTTGATATTAATTTGTATTTTTCCATAATCCGATCATGAGTAACCTTTTTGGTAATACTTCGAAGCGACCATCCCGTGAGGGCGCTCGGGATAATAGATCCAAAAGATCTCGAAGAGATGGGCCGTCGATGGAGCCTCCTCGTTCGTCCCAAACAATTAGGTCGGAGATCGATACTTGTGTTATTGCTTCTGAACCTCTCTCCGTGGTAAACTCGTCGTTTTCAGAACCAATCTTTTCTGCTTCCACTCAAGTAGGAAGCATGCCTTCCCCTGGTCGAGTTGCTTTTGGCGATATGTCCAACGAGGAATCGGTTTATAATATAGCTGTTAGTTCAAATGCTTCTTCCTTTGAGCACGTTCTTCATGGAGGGGATTTTGCTATTTCCCTTCCTTTGTCTGCTTCTACTGCCCTGATTGCCAGTGAAGGGCAAGTTGGCGATAGTTTTTCTGTTAATCCTTCCGTAACGCAATCTATTTTGCAAGATTGTCCTGAATATTTGTTTCATGATACCACTGTAACGACTGCTTCTTTTGAATCTGGGGGACCTTCTGGGGGTCGGTTTGGGTCGAGGTCTGGTCGTCGAACCGTTATTTCTGCTTCGGGCAAGGAGACCTCCGTTAGCCCCAACGAGAGAGACTCTCCCCGTCCGTTAGACGATCGATGCATCCTTGAACAAGTTAAGGATATTATGCTGTCAGAGACTCCACGCCCTGATGGTGTTTCTTCTAATAGTGAATTGCCTGGCTCAGTTGAGCCTGATACTTTGTCTTGGGATCTGGGTTTGAGCACCATTCTGCCCGGAGAGTTGAAGAAACTTGAGGGTACTTCAAACGTACGCCTTGTTCAATCGCTAGTGAAGATATGCGAACAGGTGGATGAATCTTTCATTGTTTTATTTGTTTTTATTTTGACTGCCTTGTTACATAAAGGCTGTTTTCTTTTTCCAGGCTAAGTACTTTGCACTCCAGCTGGGTGTGCAAAACGATGAACTGTGGAATAGTAAGGATTCTTACCGAAAACGGTTGTCGTCGGAGTCGGCGAAGGTCGCAGGGCAGACTCTCCAGCTGCAGCTCGTCAATGATGATTTGAAAAAATTGCAGGAGGAGAAGTCTGTCTGGGAGAAGGAGAAAAACGACTTGGTTCGGGCTGCTGCCCTTGCAGAGGAGTCTCAACGGCGGTCCTATGAGGAAGGATATGACGCCGATTATCTAAAGCGTCAAGAGGAGTTGATGGCGTTTGCTGGCAACTTGACTCCTCGGAGGACTGTTTCTAGTAGTCGACCTACTGACCGTTCTTCTCAGTGATCTTTGTTCGACCTGGCAGGCCTTGGACTGTCTATTTTTTTTTTTTTTTTTTTTTTTTTTTTTTTGCTGCCCAATTTTTGTGCATATGTTTGGGCTGAAATTTTTGTAATGGGAGAAGTACTAAATTGTAAATTATGACCTTCTTGTAGGCAGATTCTTGCCTATATCTATTTTCTTCTCCTTGTTATGCACATTTTGCCTTTATGCATAAATATAATCATCATGAAATAATCAGAATTGTTTAGCACACGTATCTGAAATTGATCTTTGCGGAGAATATTTAGGATAGAGAAAAGCTAGCTTGATCTTGATGTTTGCTCTGCAAATCAAATCTTTGTTGATCAACCCAGTATAGTCCCTTGGGTTATATTCAAAATCATGTTTGCGCATAATCATGCAGATAGTAGGTTTATTCGTGTTGGATAGTCGATTGAATTGCTGTTAGGGAACGTTCAGCATTTTGGTCGATGTTCAATCCATGCCTTGTAAAATTGTCCTTTTGTGACACATACTTTTATATAAGGAGGCTTTTTATACCTTTTGTTGAACTCTTCTTTTCTTTTCATAAGACTAAGAGAAAATAACCCTTTCAGTATCCTCCAAAGCTTTATGTTTCTCATTATCAACTTCGAACTACTTGTTCTTCAACCAATGTTTCGTTTATAGCATATCTTTGATATGGGAGGAATTGGAAATTGTAGAAGTCTTAGTCAGATCTGACCTGTTCAGACCTCCTTAAGCAATTCTCTGGTATGTTAGGCAGTTACGTCCTTGCTGTTTTGAATAAGGAGGACTATTCTCCTGATTTCTATATCAGATATCTTGGATTCCAGAGGAGTTCCTGTATGGCTTAGTCAATGGTCATCCATATGATGTATGAGGCAGTGACGTCCCTCGTATGGTGAAGGGTTTGGTCTTTTATCTTTTATCGAGCAACTGTCCTTTTCGCTGCGATTTTAAAGCTTGTATGACTTCGTTTGTGGATTCTAGGGTTTTAAGCCATCGACCATGAAGTATGATTGTGCCGGTATGTCTAATCCAAAGCTTTTTTAGGTTTGATCATTTCGATCTATGGCCTCTTTTGTTATCGACTAGTTGAGGCGATTAGATAGTGCCGTTCCAACTTACTAGCATTTATTGCGGGGAGTCAAGGGGTCGCATCTGTGTCCGTTGATCAAATGCTTTTTCAGCCGTTGGATTGTTTGAGTCTATCCCTATAAATAGGGTGGTGGTTTGCATTCTTCCTTTGCAATTTCCCAAAGAGAATGGAGATCTCAACTTCTTTGGATTTCATTCTGCCTTCAGATCCAATAATATTCAAAAAGTCACATTATCGTGATTCACTCTGTAATAACTTGATGTTCATCTACCTTGTACTGACGGGTCCCATGTCAGCCCTTCCTTGTACTAACGGGTCCCATGAGGCCTCAGCTTTTGTCTTCATCAATTAGAGGTCCGTGGTTTCCGTTTGCACATGGAGGGTTCATACTTGCCAGCCACCTCCGCTCTTCGATGTTACCTCCGGAGTGATAGACCACCGGGGTGGCTGGTAAACTCACCATTTCACGACGGTCCCGAAGAGATGCTGCTTTAGGATAAAATGTTTTATAGATAATGTAAAAGCAGTATCTTCTTGCGGGTGAGTGAGCATTGCTAATTATCTGGCTGGTAATGTTCATTTCATCTGGAAGAACATTTGATCTTCAGAGCCTGGCCATCGAACCAAAGAAGTCGACCATCCTGAGCAGCGTGCTTCTTAGGTGGTTTATTATAATCGACGAGGTACTAGGGAGGAGATTGGTGTTTCTGTGGACATTGTCGTGAAGATAGCCGATCCTATATGATCATTTTAACTAAATCATTGTAATGATCTTTAAGTAACAAGCAGATCTTTGAAACGTAGGATTTTTGTATGTAACTGATTTGATGAATAAAATATTACTTTTATCTCTTGCATCTCCTTTGTCGTTGATTCTGTCATAATTTTTATTTACGAGGAGCAATTTCCGAGCAGATGGAGTCATACTTGATTCATCTTCAAAACTTTAGGAGTATCAGCAGATCTTTTAGATCGTTAGGAATAGATCGAGGAGTGTTTATTGAGCGGATCAATGTATACTCGACTCTTTTTTATTAGACTTAGGTTTTTAACCCAAAAGTCTTTTTAGGATGTTGGATACGTATCGAGGAGTTTTTATCGAACGGATCGATGTTTACTCGACTCTTTTTGATTAGACTTAGGTTTTTAACCCAAAAAGTCTTTTTGATCGTTGAAGATATATCGAGGAGTTTTTATCGAGCGGATCGATGTTTACTCAACTCGTTTTGATTAGACTTAGGTTTTTAACCCAAAAAGTCTTTTTGATCGTTGAAGATATATCGAGGAGTTTTTATCGAGCGGATCGATGTTTACTCAACTCGTTTTGATTAGACTTAGGTTTTTAACCCAAAAAGTCTTTTTGATCGTTGAAGATATATCGAGGAGTTTTTATCGAGCGGATCGATGTTTACTCAACTCGTTTTGATTAGACTTAGGTTTTTAACCCAAAAAGTCTTTTTGATCGTTGAAGATATGGGCGAGGAGTTTGTATTGAGCGGATCAATGTATACTCGACTCTCTTTTGAATATATCGAGGAGTTTTTATCGAGCGGATCGATGTTTACTCAACTCATCTGTAATTTAGACTTAGGTTCATCACCAAAAAGTCCTTTTTGTCGTTGATATAAATCGAGGAGTGTTTATTGAGCGGATCAATGTATACTCGACTCGTTTTGTTCTAATTTTTATCAATATGATAGTGTAATTCCAAGGAGCGTTAACCGAAATAATCGATGTATAGAAAATGCTAAAAATCTTTACTAATTGAACTGTAGGCTAAGGCCTTTGTTACAAGGATTAAAACTTGATAAAGTAAAATAAAACAATGCAGTATAATCTGCTAAAATTTATTTACCATAGTATTTCCTAAGGTTGACCGCATTCCAGGTTCTTGGTAAGGCTGTTCCATCCAAGTGTGCAATTTTGTATGAACCTTTCTTTCCTACGCCAATGACGATGTAAGGTCCAACCCAATTTTGTTGTAACTTTCCCACATGCTTGGATACTTCTACCTTTTTCAAGACCAAGTCTCCTACTTTGAAAGTTCGGATGCGTACTTTTTGATTGTATGCTTTCTCCATATTTGCTTTAGTGGCTTGTAGGCGTACGGCAGCTTTATCTCTTAAAGCTTATGTTAAATCAATGTCATTTACTCTCGCCTTTTCATTTTCTTGATCATCGGACATCTCTATTCTTGGCGTTGGGATTAAGGTTTCAACAGGAATAACAGCCTCCGACCCATATATCAAGCTAAATGGGGTTTCCCCGGTTGAGCTCCTTACTGTGGTCTGATTAGCCCATAGTACTCCTGGGAGTTTATCAAGCCATTTTCCTTTGGCCGATCCTAATCTTTTTTCCAAAGATTTTATTATTTCTCGGTTTGCTACTTCGGTTTGTCCGTTCGCTCTTGGATGCCCGACCGAAGTGAAATTTTGTTGAATTCCCAGTTTCGAACACCATTCTATTACTTGTTTTCCCACGAATTGGGTTCCATTATCGGAAATTAGGATCCTCGGGATGCCAAATCGACAAACTATGAACTTCCATAGGAAGTTGATCACTTGGAATTGAGTTATTCGTGCGAGGGCGATGCATTCTATCCATTTGCTGAAATATTCTACAGCGACCAGGACGTAAGATTTTTTGGATCTGGCCGCCGGGAACGGCCCCACGATGTCCATTCCCCATTGATCGAAAGGACAACATACTGGAATTGGATGCATGTTTTCTGCTGGTTGATGACATATGTTAGCATGGATCTGGCAGTGATGACATTCTTGGACATATTGAGCGGCATCTTTATTGATGGTAGGCCAATAGTAACCTGTCCTGAGACATTTTAAGGCCAATGCCCTTGATCCGCTGTGATTTCCTGCATCTCCTTCGTGTATTTCTCGTAGTATATCAATGGTTTGTGATTCAGAGACGCATTTAAGAAGAATTCCTGATACTGATCTTCGGTAGGGTTTTCCTTCTACAAGTGTATACTTTGGAGCTCGATATCTTATTTTCCGAGCTTCATTTTGGTCAGGTGGTAATTTTCCTTCTCGAAGATAGTCTATCATCGGGGTCATCCAGTTTTCTTCGACTTCTTCGATTTCCATTATATCGACTACCGGTGTTTCATCGATATCGATTGCCGGCGTATTAGAGATCAACCAGTTGATTACCCGTTCGGTCTTTCCGTCATGGGATCCCGTGAACTTTGATAGCTGGTCGGCCCATTTATTTTCCGAACGCGGAATCTTCTGAATACCGAAGCTTTCAAATTTTTTAGCTAGTGTTTTCACTTTGGCGAGGTATTTGACCATATTGAAATCTTTAGCCTCGTATAGGCCTTCAATTTGTCTTTGCACTAACTCTGAATCAGTTAATACTTTAAGACTTTTTATGTTGGCTTTAATCGCCATTTCCATTCCCGCAATCAATGCTTCATATTCAGCTTCATTGTTTGTTACAACGAAGTCCAATGTTATCGCGTAATTCAAATCTTCCTTATTCGGTCCGGTGAAGTTGATTCCGGCGCCTCCTCCTTCTCGGCATGAAGCACCGTCGACATGCATTAACCAAGTTTGATCTTCTATGATCAAGACATCGTCGTTGAGGCTGCTCGATGATTCAGTTGCCTGTGTCGGTGTTTCTAATATAAAGTCAGCCAACACTTGTGCCTTAATTGCGATTCTTGGTTTGTAATCGATTTCGAACTGGCCTAGTTCGATCGCCCATTTAATTAGTCTTCCTGAGGCTTCTGGTTTTGCTAAGACTTGTCTTAGCGGTTGATTTGTCAAAACCACTACTTTGTAAGTTAAAAAGTAAGGTCGAAGTTTTCGTGCAGCCACTACTAAGGCCAGCGTGAATTTTTCTATTTCCAAGTAATTCTTCTCCGCCCCTTGCAATAACTTGCTGAGATAATAGACAGGCTTATGCTCTGAGCCCTCTATCTTAATTAGTACTGAACTAATGGCCGTATCGGAGATGGAGATGTAGATGTACAACGGTTCCCCTTCCGTTGGTTTGGCTAACATCGGTGGTGTCGTCAAATATTCTTTGAGTTGTTCGAAGGCTCGTTCGCATTCTTCGGTCCAAGCGAATTTTTTTGCTTTTCGAAGCGTTTGGAAAAAGGGCAAGCTTCTGTCCGCAGATTTTGATATGAATCTATTCAATGCTACGATTTTCCCAACCAAGCTTTGTACTTGAGAGATGGTTTTGGGAGGTTTCATTTCAGTTATGGCTCGAATTTTCTCTGGGTTGGCTTCTATTCCTCGCTGGTGTACCAAGTATCCCAAAAATTTTCCTTACTTAACACCGAAGGTGCATTTCGCAGGGTTCAACTTCATACGGTATTTTCTTAGGATTTGGAAACATCGATCTAGATGTTTTACGTGATCCGCTTCATTCATACTTTTGACTAACATGCCATCTACATAGACTTCCATTATTTCTCCGATTAATTCTCTGAACATTAGGTTTACTAACCTTTGGTAAGTAGCCCCGGCATTCCTCAATCCGAATGGCATTACAATAAAGCAGTATACTCCCTGCTCGATTATGAACGCGGTCTTCTCTTGATCCCGCTCGTCCATGTATATTTGGTAAAACCCTTGGAAGGCGTCCATCATGCTGAATATCGCGAAGCCAGCGGTCGAGTCGACCAATAAGTCAATCCTTGGGAGGGGGTATGGGTCGCGTGGACATAACTTGTTAAGGTCGGTGAAATCATTACACATTCTCCATTTGTTGTCCTTTTTATCCCCTTTTTCTACTAGTACAACATTACATAGCCATTCCGAGAAATGTATTTCTCGGATTTGTTTTGCTTCAAGCAGTCTTTCTACCTCGGCTTTGATAATTTTATCTTTTACTGGTCCATGATTTCTCTTCTTCTGTCTGGCGGGTTTTGCTGAAGGGTCAATTTTTAGGGTATGCTTGATTACCCGAGGATCGATTCCTTCAATGTCATTCGCGCTCCAGGCGAAGACGTCGGCATTGTCTCTGAGGAAGTCGATTAACATTATTTCCCCTTCTTTGCTTAGTTCTGTTCCTATTCTTGTTGTTTTCGACGAGTCGCCTTCTACTAGGATTATATCTTTATGTTCTGGGGGTTTCAAGGATAAGTCTAGTGGTTCTTTTCCCTTTTTATCTAATCGATCAGTAGTAGGAATTTCAACCTCATTTCTAATGAGATCGTCTTCGATCTTTCTCTTGCTCGGAGTAATAGACTTAGGGTGTTCTTTCAAAGTTAATGATGTGCTGTAGCAATCCCACGCCATACAGTGGTCGTTCGTTATTTCTCCGATGCCCATATCGGTCGGAAACTTTATCTTCTGATGATAGGTAGAGACTACAGCTCGGAAAAGGTTAAGGGGTGGTCGCCCTAATATAGCGTTATAAGCTAAGGGTGTTTCTACCACTAGGAATTTTACTAACTTCACTGTCCGAAGTGGTTTCTTTCCAAGTGACACACTTAAAGATATTGTTCCGCTGGGGATGATCTCGGACCCTCCAAAGCCTACTAACGGCGTAGCTACTTTTTGTAGGTTTATTTGTCCCAAGTTCATTTGGGCTAAAACCTCCCGGGAGATGATATTTGCTGAGCTTCCATTATCGATTAGGATTCTTCTTACATTATAATTCGCTATCTCTAACGATACTACCATAGGAAAATCGGGGTTATCCTCTTTTGTGTCCCAAATGATGTTTTTAGGTACTTCGCCTTCGTTAAAGCTGATCGGCTGGTGATTTGTCGACCTGTTTTCCAGAGTCCATATTTCTTTTGGATATTTAGAATTTCCAATTATGGATCGGGCTGTCCTTCGTCGTGCGTTACGACTATCTCCACCCGCGGGTCCCCCGGATATCGTATGGATAGTCCCATTGATCTGGTCGTGATTCAACTCCTGAGTAGGGCGACGTTCAGGCGACCTTCGATGAGAACTTCTCCTTTGATTACCGTTCCGAGGGCTTCTACTTCTTTCTCTTTTGCGATTATCTCGCTCTATGTATTCGTCTAATTTTCCTTGTTCGATCAGTTTTTCAACTTCTCTCTTAAGGTGAAAACAATTCTCCGTTCGGTGTCCATGTGCCCTATGGTACTTACAGTATTGATCGTAGTTTCGAGACCCTGGTCTTGGCTGAGCGATTTTCCTCGCCTCGGGAATCCAGTTATTTCTTTCTAGAACTTCCAATATTTCTTCCATTGGAGCATTTAACCTTGGGTGTTCCACTTGATTCACCCTGCTTCTGATTGGTTGTTCAGGGTTTCTTGGTTTTTGATAGAAATTAGGTTGCCTTTCTCGGTCGGTTTTGCTGTATTCCAATCGTTGGAAGACGTTACCTTTTCTGATAGATCGCTCATAATCCACGGACCTTTGGTCAGGAATCCTGTCATGTCGTTTAGAGCCCGAAGCTGTGGCTTTATATTTGTTTTTGTCCTTAAAGGAATTCATCTCCTCTTGGGTCATATATTTAGACGCCAAGCTCATGATGTCGGCAAATGTTCTTGGTTGCTTTCTACTAAGAGCGTTTCCGAACTGCCTGTTTTTTGTGAGGTCAAAGAGAATAGAAATTATGTAATCGATATTCGGAGAATCGATCTTGAGTAGTTCTACATTAAATCTTGCCAACCAGTTCCTCAGGGATTCCCCTTCTTGTTGATGTATGGTTCCTAGGTAGCTCATCGGGAGTTTTTGCCTCTTCTGACTGGCAAACTGCTGCGTCAATTTATTGCATAATTCCCGGAAACTGAATATGGAGTTGGCAGGTTGTTTTGCGAACCAATCCAACGCTAGGCCCTCGAATGTGGTCACCATTAACTTGGCGGTGAATTCGGCAGAGTGGGCATATAAATTCATTATATTAGTGAAGCTAAAAATATAATCATCCGGGTCGGTGGTTCCGTCATATCGGGGTAGTCTACCCGGGACCTGTCCAATGGATTGCGCTTCTTTTATTTCTCTGCAGAAGGGAGAACATGCTGCAAGGCTCTCCTGGAGTTCCGCGGTTCGGGTCCACGGGTTTTGAACAGATCGTAGGCGTTGCTCCAGTCGTTCCTGTACTATTCTCTCGATTTCTCTTTCCGAGAATCGAGTCGCTCGTGGTCGATCTGGGATAGCATCATCTATGTCATCCTCGATAGGGATTATTGTTCGTTCCTTCGATCCGCTGCGACCCGCCTGTGGCCTTCTTCGACCTGGTTTTCTTCGGGGATGGTTATCGGAGGGTTTAGAATTGCCCTGCTGTGGGCTGTGTAGCGAGCGTCGCTCACTTGCTGGGCTGTCCGCTTGATGAGAGGTTTGTTCGTTTGGCCTTGGCATTCCTGGTGCAGGAGTTGTCATGGGAGCCGTAACGTTTCGAGGAATTTGGTCTAAAACTAGCAATTCTTCTGGAGAGAGTGATTTGAAGAGCATTGCTATTTGTCTCAGTTTTTCCTGAGCGCCTGGGAGAGGAACGGGTATTTCGGGGAGTTCCGGTTCTTCCTGTATTGCACCGGTAAGACCTCCTTGGTGTTCCTGCTGACGGGAACGGGTATCTGGGAGATTTTCATTGGTGTTGGGAATGTTGTTATCGTTGTTGTCTTGTGGATCTTCGGATGTGTTGTGGCCGGTGGTCGTATTACTTCTTGCTCCAATGCGAGCGCTTTTCCTTGGGCGAGCCATGTGTCGATCGAATAATTAACGTAGCCCCTCGGTGGGCGCCAACTGATTTAGCCGGATTTCGTCGGGTTAATTGAATATCAGTGAATTTGTGATATCGGGGGGTTTTCGATATTTATATATGTGTTATATAGGGCTCTGTTACTTTATTCCGGATGGATCGGTTACAAAGAAAAGCAATATTCAAGAACAAGAAGTAAAACCACAAAACAAAGCTAAGAACACACCGATATGAAGGTAAAAAGCTCTGTAAAAATATTGAATATTATTGAGTTGTGCTGTTGTAAGCAGTGTTAAATCCTGTATTCTTAGAGTTCAGGAATTTTCGTTGTCTTTCAATACAATGATTAACTAGGTATTTATATAATTTTAAACCTAGCGTTACAAGGAAACATAGTCCTAATAGGACTCGGCCCAAATATCCTTCTTGAGTCCGGAGTATAATCTTCTATCGAAGCGAGCTGCACTTGGCCGGGTCAGTAAGATAATTCCGATCTGTTTGAATTGGTCGAATCGATCTTATCTTCTTCATTCGATCCGAGTAGTATGTAGGGTGCGAAATAGCCCCCATCAGTAGGGAGTGGTTATTTTTAACCACCCTGTTAGGGAGTTAACCCCCCTTAGTAAGAGATTAACTCCCCCACATAATGGAAGTGGGGGAAGCAAACAACTTCCCCACACAATCTGAAAAGAGAGAAGTCCAAAAGTTGACTTCTCCAATTTTGAGAGAACAGATAAGCCGTAGCTTCTCTCTTAAGATCTCTTCTCTTCTCTTTTCTCCTACGTACACACATATATAATAAGTATATATATTCACATGGTAAAAGGTGTTACATGCATATATATTCCGGGTAATATATATATATATATATATATATATATATATATATATATATATATATATATATGCACATATCATCAACTGTAACTGGGGCTTTTGGATTGTGGAATTATGGCTCATTGCGTACGTGATTTGTGTCTTCATTCGGAGCACCAAAACGTGAGAGCATTGGTGATTCAACCACGGTTAGATCGATGGCAAAGAAGGATTCTCTTCGGATTACCCACTTCAAGCAACCGGCGATTATCCGATCCGATTCAAGTAAGTAAATTACAGTTGATTCGGATTTAAAACCCAAAATATCAATTATCAATATCTAATAGTATATCATAATTTATAAAAATACAAAAATTATGTATAGTGGTTCTTGGAAAAAGTTTCGCATAAAGCCCCCGAAAGTGTTGGGCTGCGGCCGATGCTGGTGAAAATCACGCGGAATCGAATCTAGATGAATCTGGTAGGTCTACCAAGTCCTGCAAAACAAAGAACAAGTGCCAGTTTGGTGACGGCGGAGCATCCTTTATGCTTAAGTCATCAAATTTATTGTCGGAGCTTAATATAAATTGAAGAAAAAGGAAAATAATGTATGTATTTGTATATTAGGTTTGAATTTATCATACTTGGTGTTATTTATACAATGGCGAATCATTTCCATAAATGGATCAACTTGCGAATGATGACCTTGACTCTCTATGTTTTGGTCTAGCGGACTGTCGGTCTCGCTCTAAGAGCTTGGCTAGCTCCATGATGTACAACTTCCTAAGGGAGATAAGTGTCTCTTGACCTATTGTTTTACCCTGTATGGATTTTCGACAATGCTACTCAATTTGGCCACACTCTTTGAATCATAAAACCAAAAGTATTGTTGGTCCCGAGTGGTCAGATGAGGTCTAGAGGGGAGGGGAGTGAATAGACCTCTGAAAACTTTAAAAAAATTTCTCTAACTTTTCTTATCAGCAGAGTAAGTTGATCGAAAACTCGTGAGACTACTTCACTGATTGCATCATTTGCTTAATCAGCAAAGCTGAGCATTCGTCTGATTTTACATATTTGTTTCAATTAAAATCAGAGGTTTATATATTTGTTTGCAGCGAATATTTCATGTGTTTTTGAACAAGCAGTTTTCTTACTTAAAATATTTTATCCCCATTTTTTAAGCTCGTTTAATAATCTTTTGTTCAGTTTGAATGTTTGAAGACTTTTGAAAATATGCAAGTAAACAAACACACAGAATTTTTATAGTGGTTTTATAGACAAGAATGTCTTTTAGTCCACTCATCCAAGTCAATTAGATCTTAGGTTATACTATAATCATTAAGTTTACAGTATACATTGCTTGCGCTAATAACCAAATGAAAAGCCACAAGTTCGTAGCAAGAAATCACAAAGAAATCCTACTATTTGAAGCTAGATTACTCATTTAGATGAATTTACACTTCTCACAACACTCTCTTCTAACAGAATCACTCAAATTTGTATATATTCTTTGATCTTCAACTTCAGCTTTTGTCAATAGATGACTGCTTAATATGTGTTATGTTCTTGAGTTTGAGACTTAAAAATATTTGCTATTTGAATTTATGCGCTCGGTTGTGTTGCTTGTCTCTAACTCTTGAATCATGAACTATTTATACTTGGAGATTGGAATTTGTCCATTGAAGAAGAGGCAAATTTCAACGCTCCCCGAGTACTGGTCCCCTTTTTCTGGAACGGCTCTCTGCAACTGTTGCACTGTACACTCTACTAGACTTTATGTCAGTTGCATTAAATGCACTCTGTTGATCCGAGGTTTCTCTTCAATTATTTGTCTTTAATACCCTTCTCTTTCAGCATTTATTACTCCAGGTGCATTTATTACCGTTGGAATGACTTTCTGATCATTTCCACTATGTTAATCGAATCTACCCATCTAATGAACACTGCTGATTTCAAATCGAACTCATCTGATTTGAGTCTGCTGAAAATCCACCAGTCTAATTCAGAATACAGCATAAGACCAGTAGTCTTCTGGACCCAATATTTAACCTTTCTGATTTGACTTGTCTTATTTGGTTAAAGATTTTCTAAGGTTAGCTAAGCTTCCATTACTTAGCTGATGACTTTTGGAAACCATCAAAACCTCCCTTCACTTCGTTATCTTCATCTTCATCCAACAAGTATTTTTATAATAAATCTTATGAATGATTTTCACCGTTTAAACTACAAGAGTTGTACTCCCTCTATTTCATATTAATTGGCACATTCTTATTTTTCTCACAGATTACGAAATCTCATAATTAGATATCTTTTTTATGGTAAAATGTCTCAAATATCCTTGTTAGTCCCAAGTGGTCAGATGAGGTCTAGAGGGGAGGGGGAGGGTGAATAGACCTCTGATTTTTTTTTTTTAAATTCTGTATCTTTTTCTGTCAGCAGACTAAGCTGATTTAGAAAGCGCAAGACTACTAAACTGATCGTGCACGAAGCTTGAACAACAGAGTTGACCACTTTTCTGATGTACTAGGCAGATTTTGAGAAAATCAGAGTTCTAAATCAACTTGTTTGGCAGCGGATATTTCAAGTGTTTTTCACAAGTTTGTTTTCCTTTAATTAAAATATTTTATCCCCAGTTTTATAAACTCCTTTTGAAATCTTTTAGTAGACATGAATGTTTGAAAGCTTTTGAAAATATGCAAAGTAAGAATATAAAATCAAACACCAATAATTTTTGGAGTGGTTATATAGATTGAAATCATTTAATCCACTATTTCAATTCACTTAGATCTTGGGTTATACCTGAAAACACACAGTTTACAATATACACTTCTTGCGCCTGATCTGACGTGGTTTTGTCGGGGGATCAATAAGGAAATATAAAGACGATAAGACGTTAAAATGCCAATGAGGGGGTCAGATAAGTATATTTCCGAACGTGATTACAATATATTTCGAGGTCCTACTTGGGCATTATTGGATGCCGTACAAGCTAGGGACTAATACATACAAGATGGTCGAAAATAAATTCTAGAGGATACCTCGAGCACTATGTTCGAGCTGGGAGCACCTGGGAAATTGTGTCGTTGTTGGCGTCATAAATGCTTGCGGTATTTATAGCAGAATCGGCGTACCAGCTGAACCGTCCACAGAGGTGTATTTCTCGGCCCACAGGCCTGGGCCTGAGGTCGGCCCAACAGTAAAAACCGAGCATGAACCCCTTGCCTGTGGTCGGAGCATGATGTACAGCGTTGGTGGTCGGTCGATAAGTCTTCGGGGTTGGATATTGCTATTTTCGATCGCGGAGTGCATTCCTAAATAGAATATCCAAAGTACCCCTCATCAATACTCCCCAACTTCTCGAGCGTAAGTGAAGCTGAAGCTCGGAGAAGTAAATATCACCGTATGACTGGGATGAATCATTACTTAGTGTTTCGGATATGCCTTGTTAAAAACCTACCTCGGAAAACCCATTGGGATAAAAACAGAAACCAGGAAAAAAGAGTGCATATCTTGGAAACTCTGAAATGACTATCCATCGTGAAGTAAATCGTTTTGAAACTCTTGCTCTGAACTGTTCTATGTAGTAACGGTTGAAAATATTGAGTTGATGCAACTTACTATCCCGAATTCTTTCAGTTAATAATCGTCCTGCTTGAAACCGGTTTGATTCCTCATTCATACTCCCCAATTCTTCGAGCGTAGGTGAAGGTAGGCTCGGAGAAGTAGGCTCAATCCGTCGATGAAAAGACGTGTCTTGTCAATCAGCCATGTAGTAGTCTAAATTCATAGAGTATAGGGGCCAAAAGTGCAATTTCCTGAAAATCTTGTTTTGAAAATTACTGCTTGGGGAGCTCAACCGTCACGGTTACTTGGGGTCCGATTTGCAATTTTACTTTTTTTTAACCCCGTATATATATTCGTTGACCGTAGAAGATTAATTTACGAAAGATTCCCAAATCCTTGATCGGAGCATTGTGTTCGAAAGTTATTGAAGAGTTCCAAAATTCGAACCATCAGAAAATACTTATAACCTTTCATTAAAAGAATGTCTTCTTCGCAAGATCGAAAAGGAAAGACTAAGGTGTGCGAGGGATCAGATAGTGATCCCTTGGTGCTCGTAGATCAATATAAGGCCTTCGAGGATGAAAAGGCCGAAAACTCTGGCGACGCATCGAACTCCAAAACAGAGGAGGGAGAGGTTCGTCGTGGCTCGAGCGATGACAAAACCGGCACATGAGAGGGAGGTTTTCGAGGATGAAGCGACCAGGGGGCGAACTCTCACCCCTTCGTGAGAATGAAGTTGCCAAATACAAGGTCGGTGGCCAAGTGGTCGTCTCCATTAAGAAGTGGGTGGAACCCACGAGCAGTTCTAACCAACTTCGGACAAAGCATAGAGCTGATTAGACTTCTACCATTTATAAAACCACAGAGCGTAGGGCGGAGTTGGAGCTTGAGTTCGAAAAATACCTTCCTGAAGGTTTTACCATCGTTTTGCCTACTTCCAAGCAACGAGTTACCAAACCTCCCAAGGGTTGCCAAGCTTTCTATAGCAGGCAATTTCTATTTGGGTTGCGTATTCCTTTCATCCCATTGTTCAGGGATATTCTGGGAGTTTTTTCACATGCGCCTGCTCAAATTCTTCCGAACTCAATTGCATACATCGTTGAATTTAATGCTTTGATACAAGCTAAGGGGAATGAGGCGTCCTTCAAAAACTTCTGGCAGGTTTTCCAGATGAGTCTTTCTACTTCTTCGAACGCTGGCTTTGTGTACTTTTCTCATAGGTCGAACAGATCAATTCTTTCGACCATGACTTCGAGCAACACCAAGAGATGGAAAAGGGAGTTCTTCTTTGTTTGGGGTCCCGATACTCCGGTGTCGGAAAACTCGTCCGAGATGAAGCCGTACGAGTGGGACGGGAAAAGACTTGGACTTACGGTAAACGGTCCCTTAAGGGGAAACTTCCTCCTTTGTTGTCCTCGAAATTTTTGAAGGACATGGTATCTTACCCGTATCAAACGGTGTTACTGACGCAAGAGGCGGTCTTGCGGCTGGCCGGACTCAGCAACTGTACTTATCCTGCCCCTGCCCTTACATATGGAAATACTCCTTAGGTCGAAAACCGTCCAGAAGGTGGCCAACCTGCCGAAACCGCTCCCGTGGAGGTCCATGCCATTGTTGCTGCCCTTCCGTTTGGTAACTTTCATAAGTATTTACGTTGATCCTCGATTTGCCTTTCACTCTTTATATTATTCTCATTTTTACTTTGTCTATGCAGCTGAGCTTGTGGAACAGTTTTGAACCTCTATAGCGGGCTCTACCGTGGTGTCCTCTTCGAAAAGGACCCAAGGCCAGCCAAGAAAGCAGAACAAATCAAAAGATGGTAAAAAGGTTGGGACGGCCGATGCCAGCACTTCTATTGTGGTGGTTCCTACTTTGGCTCCGAATAATCCCAGGGTCGATGTCGAAAGCGCGTCGCTAACGGAAAATGTTGGTCGTCTGCGGACAATATTTTCGATCAATACCGCCGACCCTAATGCAGTCGGATATAACCATTACTCCTTTAACTTTAAGCATATCCGATCCCAATAGTTGATCGAGGAGCGTATGGCTCGAAAGAGATATAGCGACGTTCCTGAGTCGTCTAGAAGAGTAAGACCTTTTGGTCGAAATCCTGGTCCTGTTGAATGTCGACCTGGGAGGACTGAGCCGGATTTAGCGGATTATATTGAAGATTATCTTCGAGGTCCGAGGGCTGCTCGGTATCCCGCGGATGGGAGCATTCAATCAGATTTAGGCCCCGAAAGAGAACACTCGGTAGACAAATCAATCCGGATACTCATGTCTGGACGATTCAAAGATGATAACACTGAGTTGTTCTTCAAGGATGGTTTTCAAGCCTTGGGAGATTTTGCTCGATCTTACCAAGAGGTACTAATTAGCTCCCTGCTTCATATTTTTCGATCTCAATATACGTAAAATCTTAATAGAGTAACTCTGTCATTTTGCAGGTTGAAGATGAATTTGTCCATCAAGCTCACCGACTTGCCTTATTAGAAGAAGAACTCGACCAAGCCCATGGGGCTTTGAGACACTTTTTGAGGGAAGATGCGCAAACGATGGCTCGGCTAACTAAGGCCGAAGCTAAGGTGTCTGAAATGGAGAAAGAGCTCGCCGATACCAGAAAGGAGCTTGAAGAGGCCAAGAGTGGCAAATTCACAATGGCGGTCGAAGAAGATCTTCTAGGGGCGGTCGGTGAGAAGAGTGCTCTCGAGCTTGAGGTCAAGAACCTAAAAGCTGAGCTAGCGCAGGTGAAGGCAGATTCGGAGCGCTCATACGCTCAAGGTCGTGAAGAGGCCAGACTTCCTGCGATAAAGGAGTTTCTCAGCTCTCCATTTCTCGATGCTCTTGTTCGACTACGATCGGGTCCGATCAATCAATCTTTTTTCTGCAAAAGTGTTCAACAGTTGGCGTTAGCTGGGAGGATTCCAGGTCAACTATCAGACTATTTTCCTTACATAGATCCTCGTAAAAATATCTTTGGTGAGGACTATAAGCCTTCTTCTCTCCCAGAGGATCTTGGAGATTTATGAAACCATGAGTTTACTCCTCTTCTTGACGAGTTCGGAGTCCCTTTGCCCAACCCGGACATGCTCGAGGCTTCTACTTTTGCAGAACCGGAGAATGAGGCTGAAGTGGAAGAAGAGGTCGATATCGAGAATGATTCCGACGATCACGACGAACGACCTCCCTCTCCTGCTGAAGTTGGTGATAATGTCAATAAAGACAGCAGCGAAGATAGCGATAACTCGAGCAGTGATGAAGACGACTCCGATGATAGTGACTCCGACGACGAGGATGAAGAAGAAGAAGTATAATAACTCTTGATATTTTGTTAAGTTTTGTAATGGATTTATTTGAACATAACTTCCTTTTGCGTATTTATTCTGCACTTTGATAATATTGTAAGTATCACATGGTTTTTTCTATTTTTGATCGAAAATATTCATCGATGACTTCTACATATATATATATATATATATATATATATATATGAGCTCGAATTTTCTCGAGAGTTGTGACTATTCAATTCCAAATAAAAAGACGTGTTGCCCTTGCTATAAATATAAGGGCCATTTCAAACCATTCTTCAACTAGACTAACTCTTAGCGATCGGAGCTCATTGATTAGCGAATAAAGAACCCGAACCAAACTTATTCCTTTATCTTTCAGCCATGGATAAAATATTAGGCTCTTCGATCGACCCTTCGTTGCTCCTGGGCGGTGTTAAAAATAAGGGTCCTTCGAAGGACTCTAAATCGAACAAGGAGAAGAAAACTTCGAAGAGCTCTCCTAAATCCCCTAAAAAATTCTGAAGGAGAAGACAACAAAAAGGAGAAGCATACTTCTTCTAAATCAACAGATATATTTCCAATAAGTTCATATCATCGAAGGAAGAATCCGATCCTGAACCTGAAGGTTCTCTTGTGAAACCCTTGGACGGCTCCCAATGGGCTCTGATTAGACAGAAGGCATCTGAGTCTTCGAGCAAAAGTCATTTTCCTGAAGGGATCACTCCGACTGAGACCCTTCAAAAACTTGTGAATGAGAATAAGCCGCTGACTACTGCTTCTGTGACCAATCCCGAGGGTGGAGGGCTGAGCAAAAAGGCCAAAACAATTGCTACAGAGAGAAATGCACTTAAGCCTGATATCGCTTCGGGCCAAGGTACTACAGAGGCCACTAAGGTAGAAAACCCTTCCGATCATCCATCTGTTATCTCAACTCCAGAGGATGTTTCTTCTGTTCAAGCGGGTTATATGGTCGAGCCACGTGCTGAAGGGTCGCTCGAGAATGTTGTCCCGAGCCTTCTGCAAGCTCAAATCTCAGTTTCCGACGTAGGTCCTCCTAAGGGGAAAAATCCCTTGCAACTGTTCCAGCTGGGATCAAACTTCCTTGCCCACGTTCGAGTTCGAGAAAAAATTTGTGTTATTCGATGTTATTCTTCAATTCTCTTCCTTCCTCTTTTTTTTTTATTTTATTTATTTCATACATATTGATACCCTTGTCTGTTTGATTTTCTTGTCAACAGGCTGAGAAAGAGTTCCTCGAACTCCGACAGTTGGCCGAGTAGGAAGCCATGCAATGGGCTGCCCTCATTTTGGAGTTGGAGAGGAAGGAAGCCGAGCTGAAGCTTGCCCTGGAGGCTACTAAGGCGCTCGAGGAGAAAATAGCTGCGGAGAAGGAAAATGCTGCCAAAGATAAAGGTGAAGAGATCCACCGGCAGCTGGGTAAAGACCTTGAGGATCTAAAACAACTTTTCGAGCACGAGAAGAAGGACTGGGAGCGCCACGAGAAGGAAGCTTATCAGCAATGTTACAATGCTCGTAGTGAGGAAGTTCGAAAGATATTTTCCGATAATAAGTTTCTTTAGATTTTCAATCTTTTTTTCCCAGCCTGTTGTAATTTGAGAATGATTGAAGTGTTTGAATTTTCTGCCTGTAATAATCTCGGATAATTTATTTTACCGCTTTTCGTAGAATCTGAACTATGATCGGCCTTTGCGCCACTTATTAAATTATCTTTTTCCGAAGTTGTGATATATCCCTCTGCATAGTCGCTTATTCATGCTAATATGCACATTTTCAATCGCAGAATGTAACCTTAATAATGTTTGAAAACAACTCCTTTGGATGTTTCGTTCTTCTATACTTCAACCGAACTGCATCTCCCCGATCATTGAATCTTTGATCGTATAAAAACCAAACCATAAGTTTCGAACCTGTGGGAGACTACAAACCAAATTAATAATTGCTCCGCGAATAAATCAATAATTGTATAACTTCTTTCACCAAACATTCCTAATTCATCGGGAAACGGAACAATCACCGAATCTCGTTCGTCCATCGTAACGAATCCCGGCCGTTGGATCGAGTAGGATTATTACTATAAAAAGGGCTTTTCTTGACATTCCTAAGTTTGTCCATTTTCCATTTTATCCACCATTTCGCTCCGATAATGACGATCGAATACCTTCTACTTTCGACCCATCTCTTTGAGTTTAGACTTCGAACCTTCTATGATACCAACATGAGTGTCCTTAACTCACTTAGAATATCACCACACAAATGTATTCTCGATCTGGAAGGCCAGTAAGCCCAATCCAGAAAACTAGTAAGTTACCGATCCTTGCTCGGGGTCAGTCAACCGAGGACAATACCTTGGTATTTCTGACTACCTCGATATCCCGAGAACTGCTCGACCCGCCAATGTGTTGGTGGAGTACGAGCATCAAGTTCTCCAAAGATGGTCGGCAGTACCTATCATTCCCATGTGTCTCCGTTCGGGGGACCTATTGGCACAATGCATTTAGGAAGACGTGCTTTGTGCGGCGTCGGAGGACGAGGTCATCTAGAAAAGGATGCCTTAGATTGTCCATCTTGGGGATCCGCAAATAAAGACAAAAGCATGCGGGTCCAAAGGAGATTCCACGCTCGGGCATAGACTATCCCAATCGACTAGCGGGAGAAGAATCCTAAAATTTCATAGGATTGTAGAATGTAATAGGATCGAAACGTAGCATATTAGCTTGTAACAGGATCGAGACGTATCTCTTGTATCTTTGTACTTTTGATGTTCTGTATCTTTGTAATATGATCGAAATTGTAAACACCTTCTTATTCAAAATAAAATTTATAAATTCTTTGTCTCTGAATCGTATTGTTCGATTATAAATAGCTTAATGGACTACTAACCTGAAAAACTCGATCGAACTCGAATAAATATATCAAATGATAATTCCTGAACTGAGTATCCGAACCAATAACTTAAGAAGTAACTCAACATCCAATTTCTGATCAAACTTCCTTTGGGAAATTTCTGAGCGTGAATACTTAATCGATCATCAGCACTTAGTTGATTGTAAATGAAGGACTGAAGTCGACCAATGTTGGTCCCAAGTGGTCAGAAGAGGTTTAGAGGGGGGGGGTGAATAAACCTCTTTAAAAATTTTCTTCTAATTTTAACTTTAAAACATTACTTTAATTGAACAGTCTAAGCTGATCAGATTAGTAAGTTACAGTTCTGTTCGCGAACAAATCTTTGAACAGGCTTGTTGACCACTCGTCTAATAGTTACTTAGCTGATTTTGTTAAAATCAGTTTTAATACTTAGAGTACTTGCAGCGGATTTTCAAAGTGTTTTTCACAAGTAATCTTAGCAGTTTGAAAAATGCTTCCCCAGTTTTATAAACTCCTTTTTAACTCTCTTTTTCAAACAGTTAACTTAACGTGTTTTTATGCAAATAGAAAATATGCAGATTTAAAACAATGTAAAAACACAAGTAATTTTTATAGTGGTTATATGGATTTGAATATCCTTTAGTCCACTCTTCCAAGTCACACAGATCTTGGGTTATACTATAATCACAAAGTTTACAGTATACTCTGCTTGCGTCGAACAACAAATGAAACGACCACAAGTTCGCAATAGGAAATCACACAGAAGACCTATTCTCTGAAGTTTGATCACTCACAAAGATGGATCACAACTCCGCACAACACTCTTGTTTACAAAATCACTCAGAAGATGTATTTTTCTTGATTCTTCAACTCTGCTTTCGTCAACAAATGACTCAGCTGATGAGTGAGCTGTTCTTGAGACTTAAAGAATTTTGCTTCGGAAATTTCTCTCAGAAAGTGTGTTGCTTGTTTCTTCTTCGTCTCTTTCAGCTATTTATACTTGAGGATTGAAAAGTGTCCGTTGAAGAGAGACAGGATTCAAATTCCTCGAGTACTGGTCCTTAAAATCCGCGAACGGCTCTTTTGCAGTCTGTCCGTACTGTAAACAGTACTATTCTGCAGGCAGCATTAAATGCAGCATTAAATGCACTCGGCTGATGCGAAGCTTTTCTTCAATCATTTGTCTTAAATATCCTTGTACTTCAGCATTTATTACACCAAGGGGCATTTATTACCGTTGGGAACACTTCATGATCTTCTTCACTTGGCTGACGAAAGTATAAGTCTGATGGTGAACTCGGCTGATCTCAAACTTGAACAAATCTGATTTGAGTCGGCTGATCTTCACTAGTCTGATAACTTTACTTCAGCAGATCAGAAGTCTTGGACCTTGAAACTTTGACTCTTCTGATGTCTTCATTACTTAGTCAAAATTCCTTGATAAGTTTATCAGCTAAGTTACTACATACTTAGCCAATCTTTGAAGTTTTGGAATGCATCAAAACCTCCCTTATCAAACTTTCTTTAGTGCCTTCATCTTCATCCTTATCCAACAATTTCCCCCTTTTTGATGATGACAAAACTTCAGCTTAGTACCTGTTGAATACCTAAACTAAAGAATGAAATCCTCAAAATTTTCTGAGATAGAAAAAGTTTATTGGATTGAACTTGACTTTTCATTAATATTGAGAAAGAGTTACATAGTACAAGTTCATCAGATGAGATTTCTGAAGAAATAGATAAAGTAAACTGATTACAAGGATTTTTCAATTTCTAACTATCAGCTTCTTCATCTGATCCTTCCAGCACTTCTTCATATTCATAGGATGATTCTTCATCATCTTCTTCATCATCAGCTTCTTCTTCCAAGGTTGCTTTGGCAGCTTCCATCTTCTCCTTAAGTTGTTGTTCTTGAAGAGCTTTCAAAGCTTCCATGGCCTTCCTGGCAGATTCTGTATTCTTGTACTTGGTATCTTCTTTTTCAGTCTTTAATTCTTCTTCTACCGTTCCAAGCTTTTCATTCTTGTCAGCTGTTTCTTCAGTTTCCTTGGCTTTAATAGTTGCAGCAGCAGTTTCTTCCTTAGTTGGTTCTTCAGCAGCAGATTCCTTTGCTGGTTCTTCCCTTTTATCTTCCCCCTTTTTGTCATCATCAACTCTGATGACATTAGAAGGTTCAACAGCAGGGTTGAGAGCAACTGTTGGAATCTTCACTCCAGCACACAAAGCCTTTAGGTTCTGATTAACAACGTCATGACTAGCTATTAGATGATGAATATCAGTGCTGATGACATCAGTCTTATCATTGAAGTAGTCAATGTTGAGGTTGATAGTTGCAATTTCACTTTGAACTTCCTGTGAAGCCTTTGCCACTTCTTGCAACATCCCCAGATTGATTTCCTTCTCTTCATGACTGACTTTAATGAAGGTTGCAGTCAGATCAGCAATCTTGTGCTCAGCTGTTTTTAATGCAGTGTGAAGGTGGTTGACATCACCCTTCACATCTTCTACGTTCTGGTTCAGCTCTCTCAAACTGTGCACTAACTGCAATGAATGATCTTGAGGAATAGGCAGACTATCAATAGCCAATTTGATAGTACTGGCAGTTAGAAGGTGCATTCTTTCCGTCTGTTGAGTGTTTGATTCAGCCAATTCTTTCTTCATCTTCTGTAACTGCAGACTGTTCCTCTCTTCCATCTCTTTTATTTGATTTTCAATAAGTAATTGGAAGGCTTCCATTAGTGATGAGTGTCCATCACCTGAAGAAGTAGAATCATCAGCATCAGCTTCCTTTTCCTCAGTCGCCTGTTGAACAGGGACTTCCTCCAAGTCTGTCATCTGATGGTCTTCAGAAGTCTTAGCTGGCAGCTCAATAGCTAAGGACTTATCAGCAGATTTGTGCTCATCAGTGACATCATCGTAGAACAGATTAGTAATGATTCCATCATCATTGAAGCATGTTGTCTGTCTAATCTGTCTTACAATAATCCAAGGGTTAACAGGAGCATTGTTTCCCTTAGGGACTTCATAGTACGGTTGTACTTCCTTGCCAAAAATAATTTGCTGGATACTTGGCAGAAGTGGCAAGTCACTTGAACAACCTTGCTGATACTTTGACTTTTTAACCCATCTCTTCAGGGAAGTCATAACAGCAAACTTGATTGCCCTTTCTTCAGCGTCTTCAGATTTCTTTTTCTTGTCAGGCAAGGTGCTTTTGATTTTCTTGGCCTCCTCCAATGCAAAGCCTTTTGCATAACTATGCATGACATCTCTTACATAGCTGGGATCAAGGGCCTTTTGGATGGAGTTTGTCTTCAGCCAGTTCAGAACCCAACGTTCTTCATCAGCTAACTCCTTCATACTTTGAAGTTCTGCCATTGACTTGTTCAGCCTGTTGTCTCTCCAACTGATATATCTTGGCTTCTCTTGGTTGAACAGAGTCTTCAACATAAGCTTCTGATCATAGTAAGCTAGAGACTTCTCAAACTTCTTGAAAAGCTCCTTATCAGCATATACTATTTCAAAGGCTTTTCTGACTTCAAATTTGTCCTTTGACTTGACTTTGGGGGCAGGCAGTAATATCTTCTTTTTGTCCTCTTCATTCTTGCCTTCTCCAATCTTGATGCCACCTCCATGGACAGGTCCATAGGCATAAACTTTGCTCAATTCCAATACCACAGCCATTTCAGCATCCTCAGCAGCTTTCCTCTCTGCTTCAGACATGCGTCTTCTGGTTTCATCCTTTGCTTCTTGAGCTTTGCTTAGCTCAAGTGCTTTCTTTTCCTCCAACTCATCCTGTTTTCTTTGTTCAGCCTCCTCCCTTGCCTTCTTGTCAGCTTTGGAAACTTTCTTTTTCCTTAGCACTATTTTTCTCTTGCCTTTATCAGCAGGGGCTGGTCCAGCAGATGATATGGGAGCAGCAGCAATAGGATAGATGATTTGGACGTCTGGATCTTCTTGAGGTTGAGCAACCTCAGCTGTTGAAGTGACTTGACTTGGCTGTTGCTCATCAGCTTTGTCAGTCTCAACAGTCTTAATTGTTTCAGCAGGCCTTTCAGCAGCTTCAGGGTCTTCCCTTGCTACATTCTCCAAGTCCGTTGGTTCTTCTATAAATGTCATTTGTTTTCTGGCAGATTTCTTGGTTCTCCCTTCACGGTAAATGGTTGTAGCAGTATCTCTCTGTTGACTTCTTGTTCGTTTAGAGATACCTTCAGCAGGCCTCTCTGCTGATGGAGTTCTTGATGGTGATGCAGGGGATCCAGTCCTTACATCAGCAATTATGTTTTCAACGATTTTAGTGGCTTCAGCAGCAGAAGTCACTTTCTCCATCTGCTTAGGAATCTTTTCCTTAGGCTTGTCAGCAGCCTTCTTCTTTTTGGTCTCAGCAGCTAAGTCAGCAGTCTTGACCAGTTTTCTCTGCCTTTTGGCAGGAACCTCCTTTGGTTCCTCAACATCAGCTTCCTCAGGCTCACCAGCCTTTCTCTTTTGAACAGGCAAGTACTTGGATACTGCCTTAGATTTATGGATCTCTTTTCCATTTTTCATATCACAACCCAGCTTCGACAGCAGATAGCTGAGAGTGATTCTGTGGTTGGTGGTGGGGCCTTTTCCTTTCTTATCATCAAGAAAGTCAGCTAATATGTACCAGACTATGATTGACCAGTTGATCTCCAGTCCATAGTATATGGCAGCCATGATGCTGAACCTCTTCATGGTAACAGCATCCAGTGAGAATGTGCAGTTCTCAATCAGCTTGGACACCATATCAGCCATCCGCTGATATTCATCCTTCAGTTGCTTCTTCCATATATTTCCAGACAACGTTTCTCCCTCTTTGGCGCAGATCGCCCAGAACTGTTGGTGTTTGTCCTCTGTCAGCACAGTGACGTCATGTCGTCCACTGTTAGGAAGCCCAAACGTCTCGTGAAGAACAGCAGGAGTGATAGTGATAGATTTGCCTCCCACAGTAGCCTTAATCGCTAGTGAGTTATAGTCAGCTTTCGCAGTGTTATAGTACTCCATCACTTGGTCAGTCCAGATAATTCCTTCGTGGTATTCCATGAAGTTTACCAGCGAAGCAGCTTTGAACTTTTCGAGCAGTTCTTTCATCAGATCCGTACCGGATTGGTAGTAGGAATCATAGACGAGAAACATACCTTCAGCGGCCATTGTTGATCTGTTGAAGGTTAGAAAAACAGAGAGAAGTATGCAGAGAATTGCAGGTAAATTTCTCACAAGTACTTTTGAATGCTTAGAGTGCGTAAAGAGCGACTCGACTGATCAGATGGGGATTTATAGAGTTGGGGTATCTTGAATTCCGTGATATCCGCCAACCGTTAGATCCGTTTTTCTGTCAGTGCTGATCGTGCGGCGTCAGTTACGACTTTTCGAATTCAAAAGATATTTAATGAAGAGCGGGAATATGTACCGCCCAACAGTTACTTATAAAAGCGTGTTTTGAATATACGTTTTAAATATTTCCGCTTTTATTTAAAGTAATCAGATGAGTAACATAAATACTTATCTGATGGACTACTGTCCTGATGACAATGCTGTTATCAGAGAATGCCAATAGCTGATAACCTTCCTCAGCTGTTTGTCAATCCAGCTAGATAAAATAACTTTAATCTTCGATAGTTGAGTCTTCTGATGAAAACATAACTTCAACTAACTGTCATTAACAAATTTCTTCTTTAATTCAGAAGTACCGCTAGTCTTACACGTTCCCCCTGAGTTTAAGAATTCATAAGTTAACTAGTCTGTTGAAAGTTAAACCTTGAAGATAATAATAGATAACTAAGCTGTTGAACTCCAGTCTTCTGATGAGTTCCCCCTCAGCTTATGCTTCCAAATTAAGTAATCCTAACTCAGCTCTTAGAGTTGAGAACCTTGCTTCACTTAGAGGTTTGGTGAAGATATCAGCAATCTGATTATCAGTATGAACATACTCAATCAAAACATTGCCTTTTTCCACATGATCTCTAATGAAATGATGTTTGATCTCAATATGCTTAGTTCTTGAATGACTTGTAGTGTTCTGAGTAAGTGAGATTGCACTTGTATTGTCACAGTAGATTGGTAGTCCACTGATCTTGATGTTGTAGTCTTCTAGTTGATGTTTCAACCAAAGTATCTGTGCACAGCAAGCTCCAGCAGCTATATATTCAGCTTCAGCAGTAGATATAGAGACTGAGGTTTGCTTCTTACTCATCCATGAGATCAGTCGACTGCCTAAGAACTGACAGGCACCTGTTGTGCTCTTTCTGTCAATCTTGCAGCCAGCAAGATCTGAATCTGAATAGCCAACAAGTTCAAATCCAGATTCTCTAGGATACCATAATCCCAATTCTTGAGTGCCTTTAACATACTTCAATATCCTCTTGGCAGCTAAGAGATGAGATTCTTTGGGGTTTGATTGAAATCTTGCACAGACTCCAACTGAGTACATTATGTCAGGCCTACTTGCTGTTAGATACAACAATGACCCTATAATGCCTCTATATTTGGTTATGTCCACTGATTTGCCATCTTCATCTTTATCCAAACGAAGACTTGTAGACATGGGAATGATAGCTGTTGAGCTAGTTTCCATACCAAATTTCTTGAACAGATCTCTTGTGTACTTTGCTTGGCTGATGAATATCCCATCAGGCAACTGTCTAACTTGCAATCCAAGAAAGTAATTAAGTTCACCCATCATGCTCATTTCAAACTTATTCTGCATCAGCTTGGAGAACTTATCACACATCTGTTGGCTAGTTGAACCAAAAATAATATCGTCCACATATATTTGCACAAGTAATATATGATTTTCCCATTCAATTGTGAACAAGGTTTTATCTACCTTACCTTTTCGAAATCCTTTAATTAAAAGAAAATCAGATAAGGTATCATACCATGCTCTTGGAGCCTGTTTTAGTCCATAGAGGGCTTTCTTCAGACGATATACTTTGTCCTCTTCTTGATAAACTTCAAATCCTGGAGGTTGTTCAACATACACTTCTTCTTGCAATTCTCCATTGAGAAAAGCAGACTTCACATCCATCTGATAGACAGTGAAGTTCTTATGAGCAGCATAGGCTAGAAACAGTCTGATTGCTTCAAGTCTTGCTACTGGTGCAAAAGTTTCATCAAAGTCAATTCCTTCTTCTTGACAATAACCTTTGGCCACTAGTCTTGCTTTGTTTCTGGTGACAACACCATCTTCATTCATCTTATTTCTGAATACCCACTTAGTGCCAATTACCCTTTGATGACTTGGTCTAGGAACTAAGTACCAGACTTCATTCCTTTCAAATTGATTCAACTCTTCTTGCATAGCTTCTATCCAGAAGGAATCATTGAGAGCTTCTTCAATTTGTTTAGGCTCTGTTTGAGATAGAAATGTGACAAACATGGCATCTTATGCAGCAGTTCTTCTTGTTTTCACTCTATCTAAAGGATCACCAATAACTAGTTCAGGAGGGTGATTCTTGAGCCATCTGAGATCAGGTTGTAGATCAGGATGTTGTCCTCTGTCTTGATCTTGCAACACTACTGTTGGAGTTCCAGTAGTAGTCTGTTGAACATTTGCAGTCTGTTGAACAGTCTCTGGTCTGTCAGCTGTTTGCAACTCGTCTGTTAGACAATCAGCACTGTGATTTTGAACAGCACTTGAATTAGCAGCTGAGCTTAGATTAGGTAGTATGATGGGAACATATTCTTCATTTCTTCCAACATCTAACTTCTGTAAATCAGCAGACAGATCTTGATTAACACTTTGATTCTTTTCAGAAGATTGACTTGGCTCATCAAATACTACATGGATAGATTCTTCTATTAGTAATGTTCTTTTGTTAAAAACTCTATAAGCCTTACTAACAGATGAGTATCCTACAAAGACAGCTTCATCAGCTTTTTCTGCAAATGCAGCAAGGTGATTTTTCCCATTATTCAATACAAAACATTTACAACCAAAAATTTTAAAGTAATGAATGTTTGGTTTTCTGTTGTTCCAAACTTCATATGGAGTCTTGTTCTGATTTTTGTTGATCATGCATCTGTTCTGGGTAAAGCATGCTGTATTTGTTGCTTCTGCCCAAAATCTTTGTGGCAGCTTAGCTTCAGCTATCATGGTTCTGACAGCTTCTTTTAGTGTTCTGTTTCTCCTTTCAGCAACACCATTTTGTTGAGGGGTTCTTGCAGCAGAATACTCATGATGTATTCCTTTCATGTTACAATACTCTTCAACAGTAGAGTTTGTAAACTCTGTCCCTCTATCTGATCTGATCTTCAATATCTTGATACTCTTCTCATTCTGGATCAGTTCCATCAGATTGGTAAGATGTTCCTTGGTTTCACTTTTCTTTTTCATGAAAATCACCCAAGTATATCTTGAATAGTCATCCACAACAGCTAGGCAGTATTTCTTTCCACCATTGCTGACTGGATCAATGGGTCCAAATAAGTCCATATGCAACAGCTCCAATATTCTTCCAGAAGATTGGTGCTTCTTTTCTTTGAATGATGACTTGATTTGTTTACCCTTCTGACATGCATCACAGAGCTTGTCTTTGCTCATGACTGCTTTTGGAATCCCTTCTACCAAATCATTCTTGCTTAATCTGTTTATGGTCTTGAAGTTTAAATGATTCATCCTCTTGTGCCATAGCCAACTGACTTCACTTGGTGCAGATGCCACCAAACAAACACTTGAATTCTTGTCAACAGAATTCCAGTCAACTATGTAGATATTTCCCTGTCGTCTTCCAGATAAAATTACCTTCTTTGTACCAATCTGTTCAACATAGCACTTATCTGTTGAGAAGATGACTGAATATCCCTTGTCACAAAATTGACTTATGCTCAGCAGATTATATTTTAGGCCTTTAACATAGGAGACGTCAGATATCTCTATATTTCCCTTGATTAATCTTCCTTTAGCTTTAATCTTGCCTTCTTTGCTGTCTCCAAAAGTGACTTTTGGACCATCCACAGCAACTGCATCAGTCAACTCATGTATGTTTCCACACATGTGCCTTGAACATCCACTGTCCAAGTACCAAATCTTCTCTACTTTACTCCTACTCCTAATCCTAACCTACAAAACAAAAGTAAAATTGTTTTAGGTACCCTTATTGAGAGGGTCCTGAAGGATTAGTTCCACCTTTTACAACCCAAGATGTTGAAGTCTTAGGCTTCTTAGGCTTCTGAGTTTTAGGAGCATGAACAATTTCATTTTTATCATAGTTATTAGATAAGTCATGTTGATGATCAGTATGATATGAATAATGTTCATAAGCAGGGTAAGGTGCATGATATGCAGGATATGCATGCATTGGATGAGCTGGGTAAGGTGCATAGTAACTAGGAAATTGAGGTGCATGA
Source organism: Penstemon eatonii (assembly GCA_038501285.1). Taxonomy (NCBI): domain Eukaryota; kingdom Viridiplantae; phylum Streptophyta; class Magnoliopsida; order Lamiales; family Plantaginaceae; genus Penstemon; species Penstemon eatonii. The sequence goes on along the minus strand of CM076710.1, from coordinate 52,372,856 downwards.
TACATAGGATGATATGCAGCAGGTTGCACATAATATGACTCATTTCCATACCAAGCATTTTGATTTTTCTTATTCTTATGCTTCTTTGGTTTACTAGGTGCTTGCTCATTTGACTTTGACTTAGTTTTACCAACAGACTGATTCAATTTAGATTTATCAGCAGACTTCTTAGGACTTTGCTGTTTGGTCTTACTAGTCTGATTTCCTATTCTAGGCTCTTTGCTCTTTTTAGCCTTAGGAGATTTCTTCTCCTTTACCACTTTCTCAGATGAGGTAGGTTTAGAAGTTTGAACATACAGAATGACCTTACTATTGTCAGCTGATATGAATTTTTCAGTATGATTCAATTCTAATTTATCCTTTTCTAAAGGTGTCTCCTGTTTACTAGATGTATGCATGGATGCAACAGTAGACTTGTCATGAGACTCAATAATTTTCTCAAGTTCCATGATTTTTCCTTTATAAACCTCACACTCAGCTTTCAGAGATTCATGCTCTTGCTCAAGCTGTTTATATTCAGCTGATTCTTTTGGCTTTTCAGCTAGAAGTTTCAGTGAATTATTTTGCTCTTTTAACAAGTTCATCTCTTCCTTAAGCTTAACAAACTCTCCAGCAATAGTAGTATTATTCAACATCATTTGCTCTAGAGAATTAAACAATTCATTTTCTTGAGGAGTTACCTCATCCTCAGAGTCATCAGATTCCTTTGCCATCAGGCACAGGAGAGCAGGTTTTTCTTCATCAGACGATTCTTCATCAGACGTGTCTGAGTCTGAATCAGATGAGTAGACAGCGGCAAGTTTTTCTGCTTCAGCCATCATTGCCTTGCCTCTCTGATGCTTTCTTTCTTTTTTCATTTTCTTCTCCTCTTCAGTGTACTTTTCTGCTTTTGGATATGGGCAGTCTTTGATGAAGTGTCCCAATTTCCTGCAGTTGTAACACATTAGTTTTGATTTATAATCATCTTTATCTTGAGAAGAAAAGTTAGGTTTAGAAGAAGAAGCATTGTTGTATTTGTTCTTCATCTTTCTCTTGTAGAACTTCTTGAAGTTGTTCATCAACAGTGCAACATCTCCAGCAGTGTACTCCTTCTTGTTGAGTAGAGTGGCTTCATCAGATGAGTCCACTTCAGCATTTCTTTGAGCTGGTCTTCTTTGGTTTTCAGCAGCAACCAGTGCAGCTGTGGGTCCTGAAGTTGAGGTTTCTTCAATTCCCATTCTTGGCAGTTTATACTCATAAGCCTTGAGTACGGAGAACAGCTCTGTAAGAGAAATCTTGCCCAGATCTCTTGATTCTTCCATTGATGTCACCTTCATGTTGAACTTGGAAGGTAGAGCCTTCAGTACTCTGACAGAGATTTCTTTGTCAGTGAAGGTCTTTCCCAGCTTCAAAACTTCATTCAGAGTTCTGGTGAATCTGGTATCCATCTGATCAATGGTTTCTCCAGACTTCATCTTGAAGTTGTCCAGCTTCTCCAAGGCAACACTGAGCTGATGCTCTTTAATAGCATCATTGCCTTCGCTCATATCTCTGACTTTGTCCCACATTTCCTTTGCAGTTTTGCAATGTTTGACCTTGTCAAACCGATCATTATCCAGGGCTTTAGTCATGATGAATCTCCCAACTTTATCTAGATTGTAAAGCTTGATTTCCTCTGGAGTCATCTCGTGAAGGTCTTTTTCCACAACCGTATCTACTTCATTGATTTTTATGGTCTTTGTGAATCTGAATGGACCTTTAATGATACATGTGTACATGTTGTCATTGTAGGCTGCTAGAAAGATTTCCATTCTAATCTTCCAGTCTTCAAAAGACATACCAGCAATGTGGGGAACATGGCTGATACAATCCATTTTTCAAAAAGTTTTGATTTTTCAAAAAGATGCTCTTTTGAAAAGTTTTGAAAACCTTTGAAAAACACTTGGATCAAGCTCGTTGATCAGGCAGCTGATTCTAATGAACCACCCGCTCTGATACCACTTGTTGGTCCCAAGTGGTCAGAAGAGGTTTAGAGGGGGGGGGGGGGTTGAATAAACCTCTTTAAAAAATTTCTTCTAATTTTAACTTTAAAACTTTACTTTAATTGAACAGTCTAAGCTGATCAGATTAGTAAGTTACAGTTCTGTTCGCGAACAAATCTTTGAACAGGCTTGTTGACCACTCGTCTGATAGTTACTTAGCTGATTTTGTTAAAATCAGTTTTAATACTTAGAGTACTTGCAGCGGATTTTCAAAGTGTTTTTCACAAGTAATCTTAGCAGTTTGAAAAATGCTTCCCCAGTTTTATAAACTCCTTTTTAACTCTCTTTTTCAAACAGTTAACTTAACGTGTTTTTATGCAAACAGAAAATATGCAGATTTAAAACAATGTAAAAACACAAGTAATTTTTATAGTGGTTATATGGATTTGAATATCCTTTAGTCCACTCTTCCAAGTCACACAGATCTTGGGTTATACTATAATCACAAAGTTTACAGTATACTCTGCTTGCGTCGAACAACAAATGAAACGACCACAAGTTCGCAATAGGAAATCACACAGAATACCTATTCTCTGAAGTTTGATCACTCACAAAGATGGATCACAACTCCGCACAACACTCTTGTTTACAAAATCACTCAGAAGATGTATTTTTCTTGATTCTTCAACTCTGCTTTCGTCAACAAATGACTCAGCTGATGAGTGAGCTGTTCTTGAGACTTAAAGAATTTTGCTTCGGAAATTTCTCTCAGAAAGTGTGTTGCTTGTTTCTTCTTCGTCTCTTTCAGCTATTTATACTTGAGGATTGAAAAGTGTCCGTTGAAGAGAGACAGGATTCAAATTCCTCGAGTACTGGTCCTTAAAATCCGCGAACGGCTCTTTTGCAGTCTGTCCGTACTGTAAACAGTACTATTCTGCAGGCAGCATTAAATGCAGCATTAAATGCACTCGGCTGATGCGAAGCTTTTCTTCAATCATTTGTCTTAAATATCCTTGTACTTCAGCATTTATTACACCAAGGGGCATTTATTACCGTTGGGAACACTTCATGATCTTCTTCACTTGGTTGACGAAAGTATAAGTCTGATGGTGAACTCGGCTGATCTCAAACTTGAACAAATCTGATTTGAGTCGGCTGATCTTCACTAGTCTGATAACTTTACTTCAGCAGATCAGAAGTCTTGGACCTTGAAACTTTGACTCTTCTGATGTCTTCATTACTTAGTCAAAATTCCTTGATAAGTTTATCAGCTAAGTTACTACATACTTAGCCAATCTTTGAAGTTTTGGAATGCATCAAAACCTCCCTTATCAAACTTTCTTTAGTGCCTTCATCTTCATCCTTATCCAACAACCAAAACTCTTTAATCTCAGCATCTTCAATCGAACGCAAATGGTTGATAATAATACTTGCATTAATCTTCCGAATTTGCCCAGTTGATCGAATATTATGGTCGAGGGATAGAAATCGAACGAACACCTTAATCCGAGCATCATCGCTTAAATTAATAGCAGATAATAAGCTTTGAACCATTTTTGATGCCTAGTACTTCAAAAACCCTTCCTCAGAAAATTTTTATTAGGAGCTGCAATGCAATGTCTATCGTTGAAGTTATTCACTCGTAGTGGCAAAATTTTCTTGTCGTTGAGTCATTTGATTCTCCTTCCTTCAAATTTTTTTTTAATTGTGTATGTCACATCAAGAGAAAAGTTCGTTTTAAGATCGATCCTTAATTCGACCTAAATTTGGAAATTTCGATCGTGAGTTAAGTAGATTCTTCTTCTCCCAACCAAACAGGACCCTATTTCTCGAGAAACGGAACGGTCGCCGCATTTATCGCTGATTTCATAGCCGTCCGCGACGTGTCATCTGATCCGTCGGTCCTATTCCTCCTCTACTATACATAGTTCCAAATTTAACGTCACATTTTTACTTTCCCCAAATGCCTTGTCCGAACTTTTCCTCTCGAAATTTAAACACTTTGAACAACATGTTCCATAATACTTCCCAAATAAAAGAATTTGAGATTAGAACTCAGACCCTGTTTTCCGACCTTATTTCCTTTGGCATACTTCCCTTCGCTTAGAATATCGACAGGCAAAAGAAATAGCGCTTAGAATACCGGCAGGCAACCTACTTTCTTGGATATCCCGTATCTGAGACGGGTTAGAAGTCTGGTCTTCATGCGCAGCATCCGGTCGGACTGTGGATCAACCTCGGTGGAAGCCTTTGCCATCTCGAGCATCAACTTATTCAAGGAGTTTCTTGAAGAATGGTGCCTTCGAGATTGCGTGGAGTAATTCCGCTGGGGTCGCTTCCCACTGTCCTGGATCAAATTAGAGTGTGAACAATGGTTGCTACATAGATTGGGCATAGCAATGATTGTTCACAGATGAAGATCTTTAGATCGAATAAAAGTCCTGGAGATGGACTCCGATCCAGCTTCACTCTGCTCCGTGGTTCGATCGAGGGTGTGCGCCACATGGCGAGTGATTAACACGAAAACTTTGGTATTGCGATATGTTCGACCTCTGCATCTTGTGCCGACGCTTGTGGATCGAAGCCATTTAGTTTAGCTCGTAGAATTTGTAGTAGGGTAGGAGTGAATGTACTTTTTATTTTTAAGCTAAAATTCCATCATTGTACTCAAGGAATCATTTGTAACTGTTCGGAAAATGAATGAAAAGTTGTTTCTTGCTTAATTCTTGTTGTATGTTCTTTGCCTTATCTGTTTGAATAAAAATCACACCGAACTTCGAAAATAATTAATCTTAAGAATAAATCAAACATAATTGAATGTAATTATCCTCGATAGTCAACTTGAATATTTGAATAGCTGTCGTTCGAGAATAAATTTTAGAAGTGATCGGAGCATCATCTGCTTTGAAATATGACTTAACTCTGGAGCATCGGCAACCAATTAACATCGAATTGCATTAAATAATTGGTCTGTTAATAAGACGATCGGCCAATGTTCCATCGATCTTAGAGTCGACTGAGAAGGGTTCGTATTGCCGAACACCGATGCTTCGTCTCGTATTGGATATTACCTTACTTCAGAGTATGGAGTTTTGGCTTGATCGAAGACTAGTCCGAGCCATTCATTCTTGAATGAAAAGTAGATGTCGAACTAGCATTTGTCAGCCTTGCTGATCGCTCAGAGACCCTTATTGTAGGCCTTATAATTTGCAATAGGTCGAATCTCGAGCTTGTAATTTCATATTCGTTCGAATCCCTTGATTGTAATTGTTTGTAAAAGCTTATCAATAAACTTTATTTAATCTTCTTTCACGTCTTTACTTTTCGCCAACTGCTTTAGAGTTCAAATTACCCAATCGGACGAATATTTGAAATAGACCGAGGATGAATTAATCTCATATCTTGATAACTAATCGACCAAGAATGATTAATCAAGTGTTATACTGCCAATGTTTGATAAGATTGTATAGGAGACCAAAACATCATCATAACAGAGAAAAATTCTGATTTAATAATTGATGATCTACTTGCAATTCCGATCTAAGGGGCATAGCAACGACCTTCACCCTTAGTCGATTCTCGAGGGTCGTAGCAACAGCTTTCACCCATTTTTTTATATTTATCTCGATCTAAGGGGCATAACAACGGCTTTCACCCTTAGCCGGTTTTAGACGGTCATAGCAACAACTTTCACCTAATGGTCATAGCAACAACTTTCATCCCCGAAATTTTATTTTTGCTCTAAGTAGCATAGCAACGGCTTTCAGCCTTAGTCAACTTTCGACGTTCATAGCAACAGCTTTCACCCTTAGTCAATTTTCGACGGTCATAGCAACAGGAAATTTTTGTTTTCGATCTAAGGGGCATAGAAACAGCTTTCACCCTTAGTCTATTTTCGAATATCAACAGCTTTCACCCTTAGTTAATTTTCGACGGTCATAGCAACAACTTCCACCTAAGGGCCATAGCAACAGCTGTCACCCCCGAAATTTTTTTATTTTTGATCTAAAGGGCATAGCAACAGCTTTCACCATTAGTCAATTTTCGACGGTCATAGCAACAGCTTTCACCTAAGGGCCATAACAGCTTTCACCTCCGAAATTTTTATTTTTGATCTAAGGGTCATAGCAACAACTTTCACCCTTAGTCAATTTTCGACGGTCATAGCAACAACTTTCACCTAAGGGCCATAGCAACAACTTTCACCCCTGAAATTTTTATTTTTGATATAAGGGGCATAGCAACAGCTTTCAGCCTAAGTCAATTTTCGACGGTCATAACAACAGCTTTCACCTAAGGGCCAGAGCAACAACTTTCACCCCCGAAATTTTTATTTTTGTTCTCGATAATAGGCCGAGTGCCTAACTTGAAGATAATAGATAATTTATAGAGATGCACAGAATAGACGAGAAAATTCGAAAATAGAAATATTTCATTGATTTCTTCAATAATATGAGACATAATAGAGTCGAACAAAGAACAATAAACGACAGATAAATCGAAAAACCCAATACAAAATCTTCACTTTCCGTAATACTTCCTAAGATTAACCGCCTTCCATGTTCGTGGAAGAATTTCTCCATTCGGACAAGCGATCTTGTATGAACCTTTGTTTTCGACCTCGACCACAGCATAGGGGCCATCCCAATTAGGTTGCAGTTTTCCTACGTGTTTCGAGACTTCCACTTTCTTTAGCACCAACTCCCCGACCTTGAAGGTTCGGATTCTGACCTTTTGATTGTACGCTTTCTCCATATTGGATTTTGCAGCTTGAATTTTCAGCTTAACTCGATCTCTTTTGCTATCTGCATGATCAACCTCCATTTCCCTCAAAGATTGATTACTTTCTGGATCATAGAATTCGACTCTGGGAGACGGAATAAGAGTTTCCTCAGGAATAACAGCTTCCGAGCCATAAACCAGACTAAAAGGAGTTTCACCAGTAGTAGTTTTCACTGTTGTTTGATTAGCCCAAACGACTCCAGGTAGCTCATCAAGCCACTTTCCTTTTGCCTCGGCCAAGCGCTTCTCCAGAGATCGGACAATTTCTCTGTTCACGACTTCAGTTTGCCCATTAGCTTGCGGGTGTCCTACGGATGTCAAATTTTGTTGTATCCCGAATTTCTCACACCATTCTAAGATTTTCTTTCCGGCAAACTGAGTCCCATTATCTGAGATCAAAACCCTTGGAATTCCGAACCTGCAGATAATATTTTTCCATAGGAAATTTATAACCTGAAACTGAGTTATCTTGGTCAAGGCCACACATTCCACCAACTTGCTAAAATATTCGACAGCGACTAGTACATAATTATTTTTAGCTCTAGCGGTCGGAAAAGGACCGACAATATCAATACCCCATTTATCGAAAGGCCAGCAAATTGGAATAGAATGCATCTGCTCGGCGGGTTGATGAATCAGATTCGAGTGAATCTGACAATAATGGCATTTCTTCACATAATCGACCGAGTCAGAAATAAGAGTAGGCCAATAATATCCTGCTCTTGAGCATTTAAGAGCCAACGCTCGAGCGCCACAATGATTTCCAGCTTCCCCTTCACGGACTTCTTTCAAGATTATATCGAATTGATCTTCGGAAATACACTTCTGTAGAATCCTCGAGGAAGACCTCTTAAAAAGGCCTCCTTCGACCAGGGCGAAGCAAGGTGATCGGTATTTTACCCTCCGAGCCTCATTAGTGTCCTCGGGAAGTTTTCCTTCCCGCAAATATTCTACGAAAGGATCAGCCCAGGATGGTTTCTTCTTATCGATTTCCATAATATCAACGTCCGGAGTGACATCCAATTCAATAGCCGGTGTGTTCGAAAGTACCCACGTAATAATCGTTTCCTTCTTTCCAGCATGTGTTTCCGTGAATTTAGATAGTAAATCTGCCCATGAATTTTCTTCTCTGGGAATTGGTTGAATTTCGAACTTCTCGATCTTGGAGATCAGAGTTTTCACCTTGTTAAGGTATTTTATCATGTTGAACTCCTTGGCTTCGTAAATGCCCTTGACCTGTCTATGCACGAGTTCGGAATCAGTAAGCACATTAAGGAATTTTACCTTCGCTTTTAGAGCCATCTCCAAGCCTGCAATAAAGGCTTCATATTCTGCCTCGTTATTTGTGATGACGAAGTCTAAGGTGATTGCATAGCTCAAATCCTCTCCGGCAGGTCCCTGGAAATGTATCCCTGCTCCTCCTCTTTCCTTGGTCGAAGAGCCATCTACGTGCATTAACCATACTGACTCCTCGGTTTTCTTGATCGAATTCACCTCCGAAGACTCCAGCTTCTCCGAAATCTTCGTACCTGGGGTCTCAAGGATGAAATCAGCTAATACCTGGGATTTGATTGCAGTTCTTGGTTGATATTCGACTTCGAATTGGCCGAGCTCCACTGCCCACTTCATCAATCTTCCAGAAGCCTCTGGCTTTGACAAGACCTGCCTCAAAGGTTGATTAGTCAAAACAATGATCTTGTAAGTCTGGAAATAAGGTCTCAATCTCCGGGCAGCTACTACTAGAGCAAGTGCGAACTTCTCGATTTCCATGTACTTTTCAGAGCCCTGTAATAATTTACTCAAGTAGTATACAGGCTTGTGCTTGGACTTCTCCACATTTACCAGAATCGAGCTAATCGCCTCCTCTAAATCTACTATGTAAAGATACAAGGGTTCCCCCTCGGTGGGTTCGACCAGCATCGGCCTTAAGATCCTCAAAAGCTTTATAGAATTCAGCGGTCCACTCAAAGTCCTTGGATTTTCGCAGTAGTTTGAAGAAGGGCAAACTCTTGTCGGCTGACCGCGAAATGTACCTGTTCAATGAGATAATTTTCCCGACTAGGCTCTGTACATCCGAAAGTCGCCTTGGAGGCTTTAGTTTGGTGATTGCCCGAATCTTTTCCGGGTTAGCCTCGATTCCTCGCTCATGTACAAGATATCCCAAGAATTTTCCCGATCTGACCACGAAGGTACACTTCGCTGGGTTTAACTTCATGCCATACTTTCTTAAAATTGCAAAACAGCGATCAAGATGCTTGATGTGGTCCTCTTCTGTGATACTTTTCACGAGCATATCGTCCACATAAACTTCCATGACTTCCCCGATCAAATCTTTGAACATCATATTAACCAGCCTTTGGTAAGTTGATCCAGCGTTCCTGAGTCCGAACGGCATGACAATGAAGCAATATACCCCGCACTCGGTGATGAAAACAGTAATTTCCTGGTCCTTTTCGTTCATAAAGATTTAGCAAAAACCTTGAAAAGCATCCATCATACTAAAGAAAACGAACCCTGCTGTAGAATCCACCAGCATATTAATCCTAGGCAAAATTTGTTGAGGTCGGTGAAATCATTACACATTCTCCATTTGTTTTCAACTTTCTCTACTTTAGAAACCAACACCACATTACACAACCATTCAGTAAATTTGATCTCTTTAATCTGTCCAGCTGCTAACAATCTATCAACTTCCGCATTGATTATTTTATCCTTTTCACGTCCATGGTTCCTCTTCTTCTGTCTAACAGGCTTTGCTTTCGGATCTATATTTAACGAGTGAGTAATTACCCGAGGGTCGATACCCACTATGTCATCCGAGCTCCACGCGAAGACATCCACATACCTTCATAAAACATCGACAAGCACAGTTTCCATACCCTCACTCAACTCTGTTCCGATTCTGGTAACCTTCTCTGGAGATCCAGGAATCAAAGTAACCTTCTTGTAATCGGGGGCTTGGACGCTCATGTCAATATTCTTGCCTTTCTTTGCTTGTATTTTATCGCAATCAGGGATCGGTGGTTCAGCAACTGATCCTGACTCTAAATCGACCAGCTTTCTTTTTCTCGGAACCTCAGGCTCGATTTTTCTCTTTATCGATAATGAAGAATTGTCGCACTCCCACGCCATGTATTGGTCATTCCGCATCTCTCCGACTCCTCCGTTTATTGGGAATTTCATTTTTTGATGATATGTTGATACAACTGCCTTAAATGCGTTCAATGCTGGCCTAAGCTGTTATATAATTGTAAGCAGACTAAGCTGTTAGAGAGCAGTAAGTTTACTAAGCTGATCTCGAACAAATCTTTGAACAGCTTTATTGACCACTAATCTGATAGTTACTTAGTTAATTTAGTCAAAATCAGTTTTAATACCAGAATACTTGCAGCGGATTTTTAAATTGTTTTTCACAAGTAAACTTAGTAGTTTGAAAGTTTTTATCCCCAGTTTTATAAAACTTCTTTAATCCTTTTTCAAACAGTTTTATCAAGTGTTTTTATGCAAACTGAAAATATGCAAGTAAGATGCATAGTAAAAACACAAGGATTTTTATTGTGGTTATATGGATATAAATCCTTTAGTCCACTCTTCCAAGTCACACATATCTTGGGTTATACTATAATCACAAAGTTTACAGTATGCTCTACTTGTGTCGAACAACAAATGAAACGACCACAAGTGCGCAATAGGAAATCACAAAGAAGACCTATTCTACAGAGACTTATCACTCACAAAGACGGATAAGTACTCCTCACAACACTCTAACAGTTTTTCACTCAGAAAAATGTATATATTTTTTATCTTCAACTTCTGCTTAAGTCAACAAATGACAAAGCTGATGAGTGAGCTGTTCTTGAGCTTTTTGAGACTTAGAAAATATTCTGCTTCGTAAATTCTATCAGTTGTTGTGTGTAGCTCCTTTTCTCTTCGTCTCTCTGGCTATTTATACTCACAGATTCAAAAAGTGTCCGTTGAAGAGATACACAGTTTAAATTTCTCGATTTGTGGTCCTTAATTTTCGCGAACGGCTCTCTGCACAGTGACAGTACGGCAAACTGTACTTTCTGTCAGGCAGCATTTAATGCACCGAGCTGACACGAGGTATATCTTCATTCATTTGTCATTAGTACCTTTGGTCTTCAGCATTTATTACTCCAAGTGCATTTATTACCGTTGGGGAGACTTCTTGATCCTTTCCACTTGGCTGATGAGAGAGCAAGTGTGTTGGTGAGCAGAGCTGATCTCAAAACAATTTCAGTGCACTCTATATTCATCTTCATCCAACAATTTTCCCCTTTTTGATGATGACAAAACTTCAGCTAAGTACCTGTTTACCTATACTAATGTTTTGATCCTCAAATTTTCTGAGATAGAAAAATATGTTGGAAAAGAACTTGAACTTTTTGAATATTTGAAAATTGTTACAAGTAACAAGTCTTTTTCAGATGAGATAACCGAAAGAAGGTAAAGTAAACTTATACGATGATAAGATAATCTATTCTAATCATCAGCTTCTTCACTTCCTTCTTCAACTTCCTCATAATACTCATACTCTGATTCTTCATCATCATCTTCTTCATCAGCATCATCATCTACAAGCAGATTTTCCTTGGCAGCTTCCATCTCTGCTTGATTTCTTGTTCGCGCATCACTTTCTGTTCTGCTTCATCAATCCTCTTCTTCAAACGCTTGTACTTGGTGGATGGCTCCAATTGTTCTTCAGGAGTATCCTTGGATGCAGCCAATTCTTTATCAGACTTGACTGGTTCCTTGGGTTCTTCATCAGACTTTTCAGGATCAGCTTCCTTTCCAACAACCTTTCCATCTTCTTCAGCAGCATCAACATCCTTGGTTTCAGCTTCCTTATTTCCTTCAGCCTTTTCTTCAAGTGCTTGGTTCTCTAGCTCTTCTGGTTTTTCTTGAGCAGCAGCAGAGTCTACTTCAGCAGCTTGAACAGTTGTCTCTTCCCTTTTATCTTCCCCCTTTTTGTCATCATCAGGGTTAGTTGAGTCCAACAGCTTGGATCTTGGCAGCAGCACACAAGGTCTTGATGTTCTGGTTCATTAAATCTTGACTTGAGGTAAGATGATTTAGAGCAGTAGTTATGTTGTCATCTTGATCATTGATGAAGTCGATGTTGAGTTGCAATGTAGAGATTTCTTCATCAATTTTGGTAGCAGTTTTGTGAACTTCTTCTACCAACAGATAATTCTTTGTAGTCTCCTCATCAGCAACCTTGATAAATGTGTTTGTCAGATGAGCAATATTATCTTCATTTCTTTTCAAGGCAGCATGAAGATGATCAACATCAGCTTTGACATCTTCAATACTTCTGTTCATGTCCAAGATACTATGCGTCATCCTCAAAGTATTGTCTTCTGGTAACAGGAAGTTATCAATGGCATCCTTAACCATTTTTGCAGTCTCTTTCTGCATTTGCTCCACCTGTAGTCTGTTCCTCCCTTCCATTTCCTTCAAAGAATTTTCAAGCATCATTTGGAAGGCTTCCATCAGTGATGAGTGCATATCAGCTTTAGTTTGAGCTGTTGGAAGCCTTAGTCAATTTTCGATGGTCATAGCAACAGCTTTCACCTAAGGGCCATAACAACAGCTTTCATCACCGAAATTTTTATTTTTGATCTAAGGGGCATAGCAACAACTTTCACCCTTAGTCAATTTTCGACGGTCATAGCAACAGCTTTCACCTAAGGGCCATAGCAACAGTTTTCACCCCTGAAATTTTTATTTTTGATCTAAGGGGCATAGCAACAACTTTCACCCTTAGTCAATTTTCGACGGTCATAGCAACAGCTTTCACCTAAGGCCCATAGCAACAACTTTCACCCCCGAAATTTTTATTTTTGTTCTCGATAACAGGCCGAGTTCCTAACTTGAAAATAATAGATAATTTATAGAGATGCACAGAATAGACGAGAAAATTCAAAAATAGAAATATTTCATTGATTTATTTAATAATAGGAGACATAATAGAGTCGAACAAAGAACAATAAACGACAGATAAACCGAAAAACCTAATACAAAATCTTCACTTTCCGTAATACTTCCTAAGATTAACCGCATTCCAAGTTCGTGGAAGAATTTCTCCATTCGGACAAGCGATCTTGTATAAACCTTTGTTTCCGACCTCGACCACAGCATAGGGGCCATCCCAATTAGGTTGCAGTTTTCCTACGTGTTCCGAGACTTCCACATTCTTTAGCATCAACTCCCTGACCTTGAAGGTTCGAATTCTGACATTCTGATTGTACGCTTTCTCCATATTGGATTTTGCAGCTTGAATTTTCAGCTTAACTTGATCTCTTTTGCTATCTGCATGATCAACCTCCATTTCCCTCAAAGATTGATTACTTTCTGGATCATAGAATTCAACTCTGGGAGACGAAATAAGAGTTTCCTCAGGAATAACAGCTTCCGAGCCATAAACCAGACTAAAAGAAGTTTCACCTGTAGCAGTTTTCACTGTTGTTCGATTAGCCCAAACGACTCCAGGTAGCTCATCAAGCCACTTTCCTTTTGCCTCGGCCAAGCAATTCTCCAGAGATCGGACAATTTCTCTGTTCACGACTTTAGTTTGCCCATTAGCTTGCGGGTGTCCTACGGATGTAAAAATTTTGCTGTATCCCGAATTTCTCACACCATTCTAAGATTTTCTTTCCGGCAAACTGAGTCCCATTATCTGAGATCAAAACCCTTGGAATTCCGAACCTGCAGATAATATTTTTCCATAGGAAATTTATAACCTGAAACAGAGTCATCTTGGTCAAGGCCACACATTCCACCAACTTGCTAAAATATTCTACGGCGACTAGTACATAATTATTTTTAGCTCTAGCGGTCGGAAAAGGACCGACAATATCAATACCCCATTTATCGAAAGGCCAGCAAATTGGAATAGAATGCATCTACTCGGCGGGTTAATGAATCAGATTCGAGTGAATCTGACAATAATGGCATTTCTTCACATAATCGACCGAGTCAGAAATAAGAGTAGGCCAATAATATCCTGCTCTTGAGCATTTAAGAGCCAACGCTCGAGCGCCACAATGATTTCCAGCTTCCCCTACACAGACTTCTTTCAAGATTACATTGAATTGATCTTCGGAAATACACTTCTGTAGAATCCTCGAGGAAGACCTCTTATAAAGGCCTCCTTCGACCAGGGCGAAGCAAGGTGATCGGTATTTTACCCTCCGAGTCTCATTAGTGTCCTCAGGAAGTTTTCCTTCCCGCAAATATTCTACGAAAGGATCAGCCCAGGATGGTTTCTTCTCATTGATTTCCATAATATCAACGTCCGGAGTGACATCCAATTCAATAGCCGGTGTGTTCGAAAGTAGCCACGTAATAATCATTTCCTTCTTTCCATCATGTGTTTCCGTGAATTTAGATAATAAATCTGCCCATGAATTTTCTTCTCTGGGAATTGGTTGTATTTCGAACTTCTCGAACTTGGAGATCAGAGTTTTCACCTTGTTAAGGTATTTTATCATGTTGAACTCCTTGGCTTCGTAAATGCCCTTGACCTGTCTATGCACGAGTTCGTAATCAGTAAGCACAGTAAGGAATTTTACCTTCGCTTTTAGAGCCATCTCCAAGCCTGCAATAAGGGCTTCATATTTTGCCTCGTTATTTGTGATGACGAAGTCTAAGGTGATTGCATAGCTCAAATCCTCTCCGGCAGGTCCCTGGAAATGTATCCCTGCTCCTCCTCTTTCCTTGGTCGAAGAGCCATCTACGTGCCATAACCATACTGACTCCTCGATTTTCTTGATCGAATTCACCTCCGAAGACTCCAACTTCTCCGGAATCTTCGTACCTGAGGTCTCAAGGATGAAATCAGCTAATACTTGGGCTTTGATTGCAGTTCTTGGTCGATATTCGACTTCAAACTGGCCGAGATCAATCTTCCAGAAGCCTCTGGCATTGACAAGACCTGCCTCAAAGGTTGATTAGTCAAAACAATGATCTTGTAAGTCTGGAAATAATGTCTCAATCTCCGGGCAGCTACTACTAGAGCAAGTTCGAACTTCTCGATTCCCATGTACTTTTCAGAGCCCTGTAATAATTTACTCAAGTAGTATACAGGCTTGTGCTCGAACTTCTCCACATTTACCAGAACCGAGCTAATCGCCTCCTCTGAAACTGCTATGTAGAGATACAAGGGTTTCCCCTCGGTGGGTTCGACCAGCATCAGCGGAGAAGTAAGATAAGCCTTAAGATCCTCAAAAGCATTATCGCATTCAGAGGTCCACTCAAAGTCTTTGGATTTTCGCAGTAGTTTGAAGAAGGGCAAACTCTTGTCGGCTGACCGCGAAATGAACCTGTTCAATGAGATAATTTTCCCGACTAGGCTCTGTACATCCGAAAGTCGCCTTGGAGGCTTTAGTTCGGTGATTGCCCGAATCTTTTCCGGGTAAGCCTCGATTCCTCGCTCATGTACAAGATATCCCAAGAATTTTCCCGATCTGACCACGAAGGTACACTTCGCTGGGTTTAACTTCATGCCATACTTTCTTAAAATTGCAAAACAGCGATCAAGATGCTTGATGTTGTCCTCTTCTGTCATACTTTTCACGAGCATATCGTCCACATAAACTTCCATGACTTCCCCGATCAAATCTTTGAACATCATATTAACCAGCCTTTGGTAAGTTGATCCAGCGTTCCTGAGTCCGAACGGCGTGACAATGAGGCAATATACCCCGCACTCGGTGATGAAAACAGTAATTTCCTGGTCCTTTTCGTTCATAAAGATTTGGCAAAAACCTTGAAAAGCATCCATCATACTAAAGAAAATGAACCCTGCCGTAGAATCCACCAGCATATTAATCCTACGCACAATTTGTTGAGGTCGGTGAAATCATTACACATTCTCCATTTGTTTTCAACTTTCTCTCCTTTAGAAACCAACACCGCATTACACAACCATTCAGTAAATTTGATCTCTTTAATTTGGCCAACTGCCAACAATCTATCAACTTCCGCATTGATTATTTTATCCTTTTCACGTCCATGGTTCTTCTTCTTCTGTCTAACAGGCTTTGCTTTCGGATCTATAATTAACGAGTGAGTAATTACTCGAGGGTCGATACCCACTATGTCATCCGAGCTCCACGCGAAGACATCCACATACCTTTGTAAAAAATCGACAAGCACAGTTTCCATACCCTCACTCAACTCTGTTCCGATTCTGGTAACCTTCTCTGGAGATCCAGGAATCAAAGTAACCTTCTTGTAATCGGGGGCTTGGACGCTCATGTCAATATTCTTGCCTTTCTTTGCTTGTATTTTATCGCAATCAGGGATCGGTGGGTCAGCAACTGATCCTGACTCTAAATCGACCAGCTTTCTTTTTCTCGGAACCTCAGGCTCGATTTTTCTCTTTATCGATAATGAAGAATTGTCACACTCCCACGCCATGTATTGGTCATTCCGCATCTCTCCGACTCCTCCGTTTATTGGGAATTTCATTTTTTGATGATATGTTGATACCACTGCCTTAAATGCGTTCAATGCTGGCCTACCCAATATGGCGTTGTATGCAAAGGGTGTTTCCAACACCAAGAATTTTACTATCTTGGTTACACTCCTTGGTTTCTTTTTTAGGGTGGTACTTAACAAAATGGTTCCCAACGGAACAATTTTCGAGCCACCGAATCCGAGAAAGAGTTTTCGAAGAAATAATATTCGCGGAACTACCATTGTCGATCAAAACTCTTTTAACCTCGTAGTTAGCGATTTTCAAAGATAGAACCATCAAAAAATCGGGATCGTCGTCGTCCACATCCCAAGTAACTTCTGCTGATCGGTCTGCATCACTAAAGCTTATAACCTGATTCTCCATCGAAGGTGGTTCTAATGCGAACACCTCTTTTCTGGTCAATACGACTGATTTTATCGATCTCATGCTTCTTTTTCTCGCATTTCTGCTATCTCCCCCCGCCAGTCCACCGACAATCATGTTTACTCTATTCGGTTGCTCCTCCTGCTGATTTCGAGCAACGTGTTGTTTAATAGGAAACTTTCGGGGCCTCCTGGAAATATAACGGTTGTTATAGTTTCCTCTTTTTACAAACTCTTTGAGTTTGCTTTGTACAATCAATTTCTCGATTTCGACCTTTAATTGGTAACAATTCTCTGTGTTGTGTCCACGAGCTCTATGGTATCGACAATATTTCTCAAAGTTCAATTCTCCCTGCCTCGGTTGTCTAATTCTATCCGCTTCAGGTATCAAATTCCTCTCTTCCAAGACATTGAGAATTTCTTCAGTCAATGTATTCAGCTCGGTAAAGCTGATTTTTCCTAGATCGAGGAATTGCATTCGGATCGGAGATCGGGACATAAGCATTGGGACGGTTGTTCGGCACCTGTGGGTTGTAGGTGTTGATTCTCTGCCAAATTGATCCCCTATTCGACCCATCATAGTCCCCTGGCTTCGGTACATGGGCTCTGTTCCAAATGGAGGTCTCGGCTTTTGAGCGTGCTTTAGCTTGTTCATATCTGTTGGTCCCAAGTGGTCAAATGAGGTCTAGCGGGGGGAGGGGGGGCTGGATAGACCTCTGAAAAATTTTAATCAAATTTTAACTTTAAAGCTTTTATATAATTGTAAGCAGACTAAGCTGTTAGAGAGCAGTAAGTTTACTAAGCTGATCTCGAACAAATCTTTGAACAGCTTTATTGACCACTAATCTGATAGTTACTTAGTTAATTTAGTCAAAATCAGTTTTAATACCAGAATACTTGCAGCGGATTTTTAAATTGTTTTCCACAAGTAAACTAAGTAGTTTGAAAGTTTTTATCCCCAGTTTTATAAAACTTCTTTAATCCTTTTTCAAACAGTTTTATCAAGTGTTTTTATGCAAACTGAAAATATGCAAGTAGGATGCAAAGTAAAAACACAAGGATTTTTATAGTGGTTATATGGATATAAATCCTTTAGTCCACTCTTCCAAGTCATACAAATCTTGGGTTATACTATAATCACAAAGTTTACAGTATGCTCTACTTGTGTCGAACAACAAATGAAACGACCACAAGTGCGCAATAGGAAATCACAAAGAAGACCTATTCTACAGAGACTTATCACTCACAAAAACGGATAAGTACTCCTCACAACACTCTAACAGTTTTTCACTCAGAAAAATGTATATATTTTTTATCTTCAACTTCTGCTTAAGTCAACAAATGACAAAGCTGATGAGTGAGCTGTTCTTGAGCTTTTTGAGACTTAGAAAATATTCTGCTTCGTAAATTCTCTCAGTTGTTGTGTGTAGCTCCTTTTCTCTTCGTCTCTCTGGCTATTTATACTCACAGATTCAAAAAGTGTCCGTTGAAGAGATACACAGTTTAAATTTCTCGATTTGTGGTCCTTAATTTTCGCGAACGGCTCTCTGCACAGTGACAGTACTGCAAACTGTACTTTCTGTCAGGCAGCATTTAATGCATCGAGCTGACACGAGTTATATCTTCATTCATTTGTCATTAATACCCTCGGTCTTCAGCATTTATTACTCCAAGTGCATTTATTACCGTTGGGGAGACTTCTTGATCCTTTCCACTTGGCTGATGAGAGAGCAAGTGTGTTGGTGAGCAGAGCTGATCTCAAAACAATTTCAGTGCACTCTATATTCATCTTCATCCAACAATTTCCCTCTTTTTGATGATGACAAAACTTCAGCTATATAAGTACCTGTTTACCTATACTAATGTTTTGATCCTCAAATTTTCTGAGATAGAAAAATATGTTGGAAAAGAACTTGAACTTTTTGAATATTTTAAAATTGTTACAAGTTACAAGTCTTTTTCAGATGAGATAACCGAAAGAAGGTAAAGTAAACTTACACAATGATAAGATAATCTATTCTAATCATCAGCTTCTTCACTTCCTTCTTCAACTTCCTCATAATACTCATACTCTGATTCTTCATCATCATCTTCTTCATCAGCATCATCATCTACAAGCAGATTTTCCTTGGCAGCTTCCATCTTCTGCTTGATTTCTTGTTCGCGCATCACTTTCTGTTCTGCTTCATCAATCCTCTTCTTCAAACGCTTGTACTTGGTGGATAGCTCCAATTGTTCTTCAGGAGTATCCTTGGATGCAGCCAATTCTTTATCAGACTTGACTGGTTCCTTGGGTTCTTCATCAGACTTTTTAGGATCAGCTTCCTTTCCAACAACCTTTCCATCTTCTTCAGCAGCATCAACATCCTTGGTTTCAGCTTCCTTATTTCCTTCAGCCTTTTCTTCAAGTGCTTGGTTCTCTGGCTCTTCTGGTTTTTCTTGAGTAGCAGCAGAGTCTACTTCAGCAGCTTGAACAATTGTCTCTTCCCTTTTATCTTCCCCCTTTTTGTCATCATCAGGGTTAATTGAGACCAACAGCTTGGATCTTGGCAGTAGCACACAAGGTCTTGATGTTCTGGTTCATTAAATCTTGACTTGAGGTAAGATGATTTAGAGCAGTAGTTATGTTGTCAGCTTGATCATTGATGAAGTCGATGTTGAGTTGCAATGTAGAGATTTCTTCATCAATTTTGGTAGCAGTTTTGTGAACTTCTTCTACCAACAGATAATTCTTTGTAGTCTCCTCATCAGCAACCTTGATGAATGTGTTTGTCAGATGAGCAATATTATCATCATTTCTTTTCAAGGCAGCATGAAGATGATCAACATCTGCTTTGACATCTTCAATACTTCTGTTCATGTCCAAGATACTATGCGTCATCCTCAAAGTATTGTCTTCTGGTAACGGGAAGTTATCAATGACATCCTTAACCATTTTTGGAGTCTCTTTCTGCATTTGCTCCATCTTTGGTCTGTTCCTCCCTTCCATTTCCTTCAAAGAATTTTCAAGCATCATTTGGAAGGCTTCCATAAGTGATGAGTGCATATCAGCTTTAGTTTGAGCTGTTGGAAGCCTTAGTCAATTTTCGACGGTCATAGCAACAACTTTCACCTAAGGGCCATAACAACAGCTTTCACCACCGAAATTTTTATTTTTGATCTAAGGGGCATAGCAACAACTTTCACCCTTAGTCAATTTTCGACGGTCATAGCAACAACTTTCACTTAAGGGCCATAGCAACAGCTTTCACCCCTGAAATTTTTATTTTTGATCTAAGGGGCATAGCAACAGCTTTCACCCCTGAAATTTTTATTTTTGATCTAAGGGGCATAGCAACAGCTTTCACCCTTAGTCAATTTTCGACGGTCATAGCATCAGCTTTCACCTAAGGCCCATAGCAACAACTTTCACCCCCGAAATTTTTATTTTTGTTCTCGATAATAGGCCGAGTGCCTAACTTGAAAATAATAGATATTTTATAGAGATGCACATAATAGACGAGAAAATTCAAAAATAGAAATATTTCATTGATTTATTTAATAATAGGAGACATAATAGAGTCGAACAAAGAACAATAAACGACAGATAAACCGAAAAACCTTATACAAAATCTTCACTTTCCGTAATACTTCCTAAGATTAACCGCATTCCATGTTCGTGGAAGAATTTCTCCATTCGGACAAGCGATCTTGTATGAACCTTTGTTTCCGACCTCGACCACAGGATAGGGGCCATCCCAATTAAGTTGCAGTTTTCCTACGTGTTTCGAGACTTCCACATTCTTTAGCACCAACTCCCCGACCTTGAAGGTTCGAATTCTGACATTCTGATTGTACGCTTTCTCCATATTGGATTTTGCAGATTGAATTTTCAGCTTAACTCGATCTCTTTTGCTATCTGCATGATCAACCTCCATTTCCCTCAAAGATTGATTACTTTCTGGATCATAGAATTCGACTCTGGGAGACAAAATAAGAGTTTCCTCAGGAATAACAGCTTCCGAGCCATAAACCAGACTAAAAGAAGTTTCACCTGTAGCAGTTTTCACTGTTGTTCGATTAGCCCAAACGACTCCAGGTAGCTCATCAAGCCACTTTCCTTTTGCCTCGGCCAAGCAATTTTCCAGAGATCGGACAATTTCTCTGTTCACGACTTCAGTTTGCCCATTAGCTTGCGGGTGTCCTACGGATGTAAAAATTTTGCTGTATCCCGAATTTCTCACACCATTCTAAGATTTTCTTTCCCGCAAACTGAGTCCCATTATCTGAGATCAAAACCCTTGGAATTCCGAACCTGCAGATAATATTTTTCCATAGGAAATTTATAACTGAAACAGAGTGATCTTGGTCAAGGCCACACATTCCACCAACTTGCTAAAATATTCGACGGCGACTAGTACATAATTATTTTTAGCTCTAGCGGTCGGAAAAGGACCGACAATATCAATACCCCATTTATCGAAAGGCCAGCAAATTGGAATAGATTGCATCTGCTCGGCGGGTTGATGAATCAGATTCGAGTGAATCTGACAATAATGGCATTTCTTCACATAATCGACCGAGTCAGAAATAAGAGTAGGCCAATAATATCCTGCTCTTGAGCATTTAAGAGCCAACGCTCGAGCGCCACAATGATTTCCAGCTTCCCCTTCACGGACTTCTTTCAAGATTACATTGAATTGATCTTCGGAAATACACTTCTGTAGAATCCTCGAGGAAGACCTCTTATAAAGGTCTCCTTCGACCAGGGTGAAGCAAGGTGATCGGTATTTTACCCTCCGAGTCTCATTAGTGTCCTCAGGAAGTTTTCCTTCCCGCAAATATTCTACGAAAGGATCAGCCCTGGATGGTTTCTTCTCATTGATTTCCATAATATCAACGTCCGGAGTGACATCCAATTCAATAGCCGGTGTGTTCGAAAGTAGCCACATAATAATCGTTTCCTTCTTTCCATCATGTGTTTCCGTGAATTTAGATAATAAATCTGCCCATGAATTTTCTTCTCTGGGAATTGGTCGAATTTCGAATTTCTCGAACTTGGAGATCAGAGTTTTCTCCTTGTTAAGGTATTTTATCATGTTGAACTCCTTGGCTTCGTAAATGGGCTTGACCTGTCTATGCACGAGTTCGTAATCAGTAAGCACAGTAAGGAATTTTACCTTCGCTTTTAGAGCCATCTCCAAGCCTGCAATAAGGGCTTCATATTTTGCCTCGTTATTTGTGATGACGAAGTCTAAGGTGATTGCATAGTTCAAATCCTCTCCGCCAGGTCCGTGGAAATGTAACCCTACTCCTCCTCTTTCCTTGGTCGAAGAGCCATCTACGTGCATTAACCATACTGACTCCTCGATTTTCTTGATCGAATTCACCTCCAAAACTCCAGCTTCTCCGGAATCTTCGTACCTGAGGTCTCAAGGATGAAATCAGCTAATACCTGGGCTTTGATTGCAGTTCTTGGTCGATATTCGACTTCGAACTGGCCGAGCTCTACTGATCACTTTATCAATCTTCCAGAAGCCTCTGGCTTTGACAAGACCTGCCTCAAAGGTTGATTAGTTAAAACAATGATCTTGTAAGTCTGGAAATAAGGTCTCAATCTCCGGGCAGCTACTACTAGAGCAAGTTCGAACTTCTCGATTCCCATGTACTTTTCAGAGCCCTGTAATAATTTACTCAAGTAGTATACAGGCTTGTGCTCGAACTTCTCCACATTTACCAGAACCGAGCTAATCGCATCCTCTGAAACTGCTATGTAGAGATACAAGGGTTTTCCCTCGGTGGGTTCGACCAGTATCAGCGGAGAAGTAAGATAAGCCTTAAGATCCTCAAAAGCATTATCGCATTCAGAGGTCCACTCAAAGTCTTTGGATTTTCGCAGTAGTTTGAAGAAGGGCAAACTCTTGTCGGCTGACCGCGAAATGAACCTGTTCAATGAGATAATTTTCCCGACTAGGCTCTGTACGTCCGAAAGTCGCCTTGGAGGCTTTAGTTCGGTGATTGCCTGAATCTTTTCCGGGTTAGCCTCGATTCCTCGCTCATGTACAAGATATCCCAAGGCTTGATTTCTTGTTCGCGCATCACTTTCTGTTCTGCTTCATCAATCCTCTTCTTCAAACGCTTGTACTTGGTGGATGGCTCCAATTGTTCTTCAGGAGTATCCTTGGATGCAGCCAATTCTTTATCAGACTTGACTGGTTCCTTGGGTTCTTCATCAGACTTTTCAGGATCAGCTTCCTTTCCAACAACCTTTCCATCTTCTTCAGCAGCATCAACATCCTTGGTTTCAGCTTCTTTATTTCCTTCAGCCTTTTCTTCAAGTGCTTGGTTCTCTGGCTCTTCTGGTTTTTCTTGAGCAGCAGCAGAGTCTACTTCAGCAGCTTGAACAGTTGTCTCTTCCCTTTTATCTTCCCCCTTTTTGTCATCATCAGGGTTAGTTGAGTCCAACACCTTGGATCTTGGCAGCAGCACACAAGGTCATGATGTTCTTGTTCATTAAATCTTGACTTGAGGTAAGATGTTTTAGAGCAGTAGTTATGTTGTCAGCTTGATCATTGATGAAGTCGATGTTGAGTTGCAATGTAGAGATTTCTTCATCAATTTTGGTAGTAGTTTTGTGAACTTCTTCTACCAATAGATAATTCTTTGTAGTCTCCTCATCAGCAACCTTGATGAATGTGTTTGTCAGATTAGCAATATTATCTTCATTTCTTTTCAAGGCAGCATGAAGATGATCAACGTCAGCTTTGACATCTTCAATACTTCTGTTCATGTCCAAGATACGATGCGTCATCCTCAAAGTATTGTCTTCTGGTAACGGGAAGTTATCAATGGCATCCTTAACCATTTTTGCAGTCTGTTTCTGTATTTGCTCCATCTGCAGTCTGTTCCTCCCTTCCATTTCTTTCAAAGAATTTTCAAGCATCTTTGGAAGGCTTCCATCAGTGATGAGTGCATATCAGCTGTTGGAATTTGAGGTGATGCAGTTTGATCTTCTTCCTGTTGAACAGGAGTGTCTTGCAGATACGCTTCGTCTTCAGCCTTTTCCTTATCAGTCCACTCAATGGCTAAGGGCTCTGTTGCAGCATCAGGCTGATCTATGACATCTTCAAAGATCTTGTTAACGATTTTGCCATCATCAGTGAAAACAGTTGTCTGACGGATCATTCTCACAACAGGCAGACGATTTGGAGCAGTTATCTTCACCTTAGGCAATTCTTCACCAGAGTTTTACGTTGAAGTTTCTCATCAATTTGAGCTAAGGCAGCTTCAAATCTTTTGAAAACAGATGAGTTAGTATTAACTATATCAAAAGCTTTTCTAACCTCAAATCGTTTCTTTTCAGGAATTTCACTAGCAGGCATTTTCTTCTTTGCGTTCATTGATTCTCCTATTTTAATGCCACCAGCTACGTTAGGACCATGAGAGTCTTTCTTGCTGAGCACAATCACAAGAGCCAACTCTGCATCTTCAGCAGTCTTGCGTTCTGCTTCAGACATCTTTCTTCTTTGCTCTTCTTTTTCAGCTTCTATTTTGCTGAGCTCTAAGACCCTCTTCTCGTCTTGATCATCCCTTTTTCTCTGCTCTGCCTCTTCCCTCTTTTTCTTATCTGCAGCAGACACCTTCTTTCTTTTGATGACAACTTTCTTTTCCCTTTCTTCTTGTCATCTGTCTGTGCATTTTGAGTAGCAGAAGGTTCGGGAGCAGCAGATGCGAGTGGTGCAACTGCAGCAGGAATGATAATCTGCACTTCAGGATCATCATGAGGTTGAGCAACCTCAGCTGTTGGTGTAGTTGAAGTAGTCTGTGGGGAAGTTTGATCAGCAGCTTGCTTCGCATTAGAAGACTCTTCTTCAGCTCCAGCAGGCCTCTCTGCTGATTGAGGACTTTCTCTGACTAAGTCTGAAGACATAGCAGAAGATGGTTCAAAAACCACTTTCCTCTTAGTAGACTTCCTTGTAGCAGACTTTTCTTTAACAGGTTTAGAAGCAGCAGTATCTCTCAACTGGCTTCTAGTCCTCTTTGCTACTTTGTCAGCAGATACTTCTTCTGACACTGTTCTTGATGGAGATCCAGCAGATATCTCCAACACTTCATCAGTAACCTTCGTTATGGCAGCCTCAGCTGCAGCTTGCATTCTTTTGTCTGTTCTGGCTTGAACAGCAGGCTTTGCTGTTTGAACAGAATTCCTTTGCTTTTTAGCGGGAACCTCTTCCTTAGGTTCCTCAGCTTCCTCTTATTCTCCTTCATTATTTCTCTTCCTTGATCCAGCCGTCACAGTCTGATATGTTGCCATAGCCTTGGCATTATGAATTTCCTTCCCATGGGTCCTTCCACAACCCAGACTGTAGAATAGATAACTCAAGGTGATTCTATGGTTAGTCTGATTTTTCTCATGAAAATGTGCCAGCATATACCAAATCACAACAGACCAATTTATCTCGATACCATAGTAAACAACCAACATCATACAGTACTTCTTCATGGGAACACTGTCCAAAGAGAAGGCACATTTTTCCACCAGCTTTGCAAACATATCAGCCATGCGCTGATATTCATCCCTAAGCTGTATTTTCTTGATGTTGCCAGAATGAATTTCTCCCTTCTTGGCATAGGTGGCCCAGAATTCATGAACTTTGTCCTCAGACACGGTAGTGACATCAGTTCTTCCTTTGTTGCTCAGACCAAATTTCTCGTGCAACAGGGCAGGAGTGATGACGACCGCTACTCCTCCAACAGTGGCCTTGATTTCTTGTTTCTCTAAATCAACAGCTTTCTTGGTATTATAGTACTCCATCACCTGGTCCTTCCATACCATTTCAGCATGAGATTCCATGAAGTTCACTAGTGTGGCAGCTTTGAATTTCTCCAGAATTTCTTTCATTTCAGCACTACTGGAGTGATGATATGTATCATGAACAAGATACATAACCTCTGCTTTAGCTTCTTGTTGAGGAGTCATTGTCGCATCTGTAGAAGGTTAGAGAGAACACAAGAAATTTTGCAGAAATGATAGCAGAATTTCTTACAAATGCCTTAGAATATGTTTGGGTGCGTAAGAATTACAGGGCTGATCAGATCTGGTTTTATAGAGTTAGGGTATTTCGGTTTCCGTGATACACGCTAACCGTTAGATATGTTTTGTTTCAGTTCTGATCGTGTGGGCGTCAGTTACGCGATTCAAAATTCAAAAAGCATTAAATGTCAGGCGGGAATGCGAACCGCCTCAGTATACTTGTAAAAGCGTGTTTTTGAATATTACGTTTTTAAAACACAAGGCTTTTACATAGCTGATCAGACGAGTAAATTTAAATACTTATATGATGGGACTAGTGTCCTGATGACATATTGTTATCAGTGAAAGCCAATAGCTGTTAACCTTCCTCAGCTGTTTGTCAATCCAGCTAGATAATTAATCTTCAGTCTTCAAGAAATAAGATCTTCTCTTGAGAGCATAACTTCAACTAACTTTCATTAACAGATTTCATCTTTTAATCAGAAGTACCGCTAGTCTTACACGTTCCCCCTGACTTTAAGAATCCGTAAGTTAACTAGTCTGTTGAGAGTTAACCTTGAAGATAATAAGATGAGTAAGCTGATGAACTTCAGTCTTCTGATGAGTTCCCCCTCAGCTTATACATCCAAATTTAGTAGATCTAGTTCAGCTCTTAAAGTCGAAAACCTTGCATCACTTAGAGGTTTCGTGAAGATGCCAACGATCTGATTATCAGTATTAACATGTTCTATTATGACATTTCCTTTTTCCACATGATCTCTTATGAAGTGATGTTTGATCTCTATATTTAGTCCTTGAATGACTTGTAGTGTTCTGAGTAGGAGAGATTGCACTTGTATTGTCACAGTAGATAGGTATTCCACTGATTTTGATGTTGTAATCTTCTAGTTGATGCTTCAACCATAATATTTGTGCACAACAAGCTCCAGCAGCTATGTACTCAGCTTCAGCAGTAGATATGGATACTGAAGTCTGTTTCTTACTCATCCATGAGATCAGGCAGCTACCTAAGAATTGACAGGCACATGTTGTGCTCTTTCTCTCAATCTTACAGCCAGCAAGGTCAGAATCTGAATAGCCAATAAGTTCAAGTCCAGATTCTCTAGGGTACCACAACCCCAATTCCTGAGGGCCTTTGAGATATTTAAGTATCCTTTTGGCAACTAGGAGATGAGATTCCTTAGGATTTGATTGATATCTCGCACAAACCCCAACATAGTACATGATATCAGGTCTACTAGCTGTTAAGTATAACAGTGACCCAATAATTCCTCTGTACTTGGTTATGTCCACTTATTTGCCATCTTCATCTTTATCCAAACGAAGTCCAGTAGACATTGGAGTACTAACAGCAGAGCTAGTTTCCATACCAAATTTCTTAAACAGATCCTTTGTGTATTTTGCTTGGTTGATGAATATTCCATCAGGAAACTGTCTTACTTGCAAACCAAGAAACTAGTTAAGTTCTCCCATCATGCTCATTTCAAACTTGTTCTGCATCAGCTTTGAGAACTTATCACACATCTGTTGATTTGTTGAACCGAAAATAATATCGTCTACATATATTTGCACAAGCAATATATGGTGAACAAAGTCTTGTCTACCTTACCTTTACGAAATCCTTTAATTAAAAGAAAATCATACAGGGTATCATACCATGCTCTTGGAGCCTGTTTCAGTCCATAGAGGGCTTTCTTCGGACGATACACCTTGTCTCCTTCATTATAAGCTTCAAATCCAGGAGGTTGTTCAACATAAACTTCTTCTTGCAATTCTCCATTGAGAAAAGCTGATTTCACATCCATTTGATAGACTGTGAAATTCTTGTGAGTATAGGCGAGAAAGAGTCTGATTGCTTCTAGTCTTGCTACTGGTGCAAATGTTTCATCAAAGTCAATACTTTCTTCTTGGCAATAACCCTAGGCAACTAATCTTGCTTTATTTCTGGTAACAACACCATCTTCATTCATTTTATTCCTGAATACCCATTTAGTGCCAATTATCCTTTGATGACTTGGTCTAGGAACTAAGTACCAGACTTCATTCCTTTCAAATTGATTCAGCTCTTCTTGCATAGCTTCAATGCAGTTTGAATCGTTAAGAAGCTGACGAACATTGCATCACTTACAGCAGCTCTCCTTGTCTTTACTATATCCAAAGGATCACCGATCACCAGCTCTGGTGGGTGATTCTCGAGCCATCTAAGATCAGGTTGCAGATCTGAATGTTGTCCTCTGTTATGATATTTCAACACTACTGTTGGAGTTCCAGTAGTAGTATGTTGAACAGCAGTTGTCTGATGAATATTCTCTGGTCTGTCAGCTGTTTGCAACTCTTCTGTTAGACAATCAGCAGTGTGATTCTGAACAGCACTTGAGTTAGCAGCTGAGTTGAGATTAGGTAGTATGATGGGTATATACTCTTCATTTCATTAACTTAATTTCTGAAAGTCAGTAGACATATTCTGATCAGTACTTTAATTCTTTTCAGAAGATTGATTAGGTTCATCAAATACTACATGAATGGATTCTTCTACGAGTAAGGTTCTTTTGTTAAAAACTCTATAAGCTTTACTAACAGTAGAGTATCCTACAAATTCTGCTTCATCAGCCTTTTCTACAAAAGCAGTAAGGTGATTTTTCCCATTATTTAAAACAAAGCATTTACAACCAAAAATTCTAAAGTAATGAATGTTTGGCTTCCTGTTGTTCCAAACTTCATATGGAGTCTTGTTTTGGTGTTTGTTGATCATGCATCTGTTTTGGGTAAAGCATGTTGTATTTGTTGCTTCTGCCCAAAATCTTTGAGGCAGCTTAGCTTCAGCTATCATGGTTCTGGTAGCTTCTTTCAGAGTTTTGTTTCTCCTTTCAGTAACTCCGTTCTGTTGAGGGGTTCTG
This sequence comes from Penstemon eatonii, assembly GCA_038501285.1. Classification (NCBI taxonomy): domain Eukaryota; kingdom Viridiplantae; phylum Streptophyta; class Magnoliopsida; order Lamiales; family Plantaginaceae; genus Penstemon; species Penstemon eatonii. The sequence continues at coordinate 52,344,336 of CM076710.1, read as the reverse complement.
GCAGCAGAGTATTCATGGCTGATTCCTCTGGCGTTACAATACTCTTCAACATTAGAGTTTGTAAATTCAGTCCCTCTATCTGATATGATCTTTAATATCTTCATACTCTTCTTATTATGGATCAGCTCCATCAGATTTGTAAGATGCTCCTTGGTTTCACTTTTCTTCTTCATGAAAATCACCCAAGTGTATCTTGAATAGTCATCCACAACAGCTAGGCAGTACTTCTTTCCACCATTGCTGATTGGATCAACGGATCCAAATAAGTCCATATGTAGCAGCTCCAATATTCTTCCAGAAGATTGGTGTTTCTTGCTTTTAAATGATGATTTGATTTGTTTACCCTTCTGACAGGCGTCACAAAGCTTATCTTTGCTCATGACTGTCTTTGGAATTCCTTCTACCAGATCGTTATTGATGAGTCTGTTTATGGTCTTGAAATTCACATGATTCATCCTTTTGTGCCACAGCTCTTCACTTGGTGTTGATGCCACCAAACAAACACTTGAATTCTGGTCAACAGAACTCCAGTCCACTGTGTAGACATTCATTTGTCGTCTTCCAGATAAAACAACCTTCTATGTACCAATCTGTTCAACGTAGCACTTATCTGTTGAGAAGATGACTGCATATCCTTTGTCACAAAATTGACTTATGCTCAGCAAATTATATTTGAGGCCCTTAACATAAGAGACGTCAGATATCTCAATGTTGCCTTTGATCAGCTTTCCACTTACTACAATCTTGCCTTCCTTGCTGTCTCTAAAAGTAACTTTCGGACAGTCCACAGCAACAGATGCAATCAGCTCATGTATGTTTCCACACATGTGTCTTGAACAGCCATTGTCCATGTACCAAATCTTCTCTACTTTACTCCTACTCCTAATCCTAACCTACAAAAAAAAAATTGTTTTAGGTACCCTTATTGAGAGGGTCCTGAAGGATTAGTTCCACCTTTGACAACCCAAGATGTTGAAGTCTTAGGCTTCTGATTTTCAGCAGGAGCATGAACAGTTTTACCTTTATCACGTTTATCAGATTTGCCATGTTGTTGATAATCAGCATGATAAGGATAATGTTCATAAGCAGAACAAGATGCATGATAAGCAGGATATGCATGCATGGGAAGAGCAGGATATGGTGCATAGTAAGTTGGAAATTGAGGTGCATGATTCATAGGAGGATATGCAACATGTTGCACATAATAAGACTCATTTCCATACCAAGCATTTTGATTTTTCTTGTTCTTATGCTTCTTTGGTTTACTAGATGCTTGCTTATTAACAGACGACTTAGTTTTACTAGTCTGATTGGAATTAGTCTAATTAGAAGACTTCCTAGGACTCTTCTGTTTGGACTTACCAGTCTGTTTTCCTACACTAGGCTCTTTGCTGTTTTTAGCCTTAGGAGTTTCCATCTCCTTTAACACTATCTTAGGTGAAGCAGATTTGGTAGTCTGAACATACAAAATGACCTTACTATTGTCAGCTGATACAAATTTTTCAGTATGGTTCAGTTCTAACTTATCCTGTTCTAAATGTGTCTTCTGTTTACTAGGGATATGAGTGGATGCAACAGACGACTTTTCATGAGACTCAATTATCTTTTCAAGTTCCATGATTTTTCCTTTATGGACTTCACATTCAGCTTTCAGGGATTCATTCTCTTGCTCAAGCAGTTTATACTCAACTGATTCTTTTGGCTTTTCAGCTTTAAGTTTCAGTAAGCTGTTTTGCTCTATTTGTAATATGATCTCTTCCTTAAGCTTACTAAATGCTTCAGCAATAGTAGTATTGTTAAGCATCATTTGTTCAATGAATTAAATAATTCATTATCAAGAGGAGTTACCTCATCATCCTCAGAGTCATCAGATTCCTTGGCCATCAGGCAAAGAAGTGCAGGACTCTCTTCTTCAGAAGATTCTTCATCAGAAGTGTCTGAGTCTGAATCTGATGAGTAGATAGCGGCTAGCTTCTCAGCTTATGCTAATAGCACCTTGCCTTTCTGATGCTTTCTTTCTTTTCTGATTCTCTTTTCTTCTTCTGTGTACTTCTCAGCTTTAGGATATGGGCAGTCTCTGATGAAATGACCCAGTTTCCTGCAATTATAACACATCATTTTGGATTTATAAGAATCCTTATCTTGAGAAGAAGAAGTAGGGTTAGAAGTAGAAGCATTGTTGCATTTGTTCTTAATTTTTCTTTTGTAGAACTTCTTGAAGTTGTTAATCAGCAATACAACGTCTCCAGCTGTGTACTCCTTTTTGTTGAGTATTGTGGCTTCATCAGATGAGTCCACATCTTTGCTTTTGTAGGCTGGTCTTCTAGGATTTTCAGCAGCAACCAGGGCAGCTGTGGGACTTGAAGTTGAGGTTTCTTCAATACCCATTCTTGGCAGTTTATACTCATACGTCTTGAGTACTGAGAACAGCTCGGAGTGTGAGATCTTTCCCAAATCTCTTGACTCTTCCATGGCTGTCACCTTCATGTTGAACTTTGGAGGTAGAGCCTTCAGCACTCTGACGGTTATCTCCTTGTCTCTGAAGGTTTTTCCAAGCTTTAGAACTTCATTCAGTGTCCTTGTAAACATTGTATCCATCTGGTCAATGGTTTCCGAAGACTTCATCTTGAGGTTATCTAGCTTTTCCAGAGCAAGCTGATGCTCTTTAATGGCGTCGTTTCCTTCGCTCATATCACAAACCTTATCCCACATTTCTTTGGCAGTCTTGCAATGCTTGACTTTGTCAAATCTGTCATTGTCCAAGGCCTTGGTCATAATGAAAAGGCCAACTTTGTCCAGGTTGAACAGCTTTATTTCTTCAGCTGTCATCTCATGTAAATATTTCTCCACCACTATATCAACTTCATCAACCTTGATAGTCTTGGTGAATTTGAATGGACCTTTGATGATACATGTGTACATGTTATCATTATATACAGCAAAGAAGATCTCCATTCTGATCTTCAAATCCTCAAAACTCATATCAGCAATGTGGGGAACATGACTGATACAATCCATTTTCAAAAAGTTTTTATTTTTCAAAAATATGCTCTTTTGAAAAAGTTTTGAAACCCTTTGAAAAACACTCGGATCAAGCTCGTTGATCAGGCAGCTGATTCAAATGAACCACCCGCTCTGATACCACTTGTTGGTCCCAAGTGGTCAGATGAGGTCTAGAGGGGGGGGGGGAGGTGAACAGACCTCTGCAATTTTTTAATCAAATTTTAACTTTAAAACTATTATATAATTGTAAGCGGACTAAGCTGTTACAGAGCATTAAGTTTACTAAGCTGATCTCGAACAAATCTTTGAACAGCTTTGTTGACCACTAATCTGATAGTTACTTAGCTGATTTAGTCAAAATCAGTTTTAATACCAGAATACTTGCAGCGGATTTTTAAAGTGTTTTTCACAAGTAAAATTAGTAGTTTGAAAGTTTTTATCCCCAGTTTTATAAAACTTCTTTAATCCTTTTTCAAACAGTTTTATCAAGTGTTTTTATGCATACTGAAAATATGCAAGTAAGATGCAAAGTAAAAACACAAGGATTTTTATAGTGGTTATATGGATATAAATCATTTAGTCCACTCTTCCAAGTCACACAGATCTTGCGTTATACTATAATCACAAAGTTTACAGTATGCTCTGCTTGCGTCGAACAACAAATGAAAAGACCACAAGTGCGCAATAGGAAATCACAAAGAAGACCTATTCTACAAAGACTTATCACTCACAAAGATGGATAAGTACTCCTCACAACACTCTAACAGTTTTTCACTCAGAAAAATGTATATATTTTTTATCTTCAACTTCTGCTTAAGTCAACAAATGACAAAGCTGATGAGTGAGATGTTCTTGAGCTTTTTGAGACTTAGAAAATATTTTGCTTCGTAAATTCTCTCAGTTGTTTTGTGTAGCTCCTTTTCTCTTCGTCTCTCTGGCTATTTATACTCACAGATTCAAAAAGTGTCCGTTGAAGAGAGACACAGTTTGAATTTCTCGATTTGTGGTCCTTAATTTCCACGAACGACTCTCTGCACAGTGACAGTACTGCAGACTGTACTTTATGTCAGGCAGCATTTAATACACCGAGCTGATACGAGGTATATCTTCAATCATTTGTCATTAATACCCTCGGTCTTCAGCATTTATTTCTCCAAGTGCATTTATTACCGTTGGGGAGACTTCTTGATCCTTTCCACTTGGCTGATGAGAGAGCAAGTCTGATGGTGAGCAGAGCTGATCTCAAACTTGAACAAATCTTATTTGAGTCGGCTGATATACACCAGTATGATTTCTTCTCTTCAGCAGATCTGTAGTCTTCTGGACCTTGAATATTTGACCCTTCTGATTTGTCTTCTTACTTGGTCAAAATTCTTCTAAGGGTTTGAAAATAAGTTTTCCATACTTAGCTGATCTTGATGAGTTTTGGAAATCATCAAAACCTCCCTTAACTAATCTAACTTCAGCACACTCTATCTTCATCTTCATCCAACAATTTCTTCTTGTATCATGTATTTTTCAGCTATCCCAATGATCCTTTCGAAGGATTTTGGTTGCTTCCTACACAGCGCATTTCCGAACTGTGTATTCTTCGTCAATTCAAACATCAAAGAGGACAGATATTCGATCTGTGGAGTATCGACCTTAAGGAGTTCGATGCTGAAACGTGCCAACCATTGCCTAAAAGTTTCACCCTCCATTTGCTTTACCGTGCCCAAATGATTGGCAGGCAACCTAGGTTTCCTCTGGCTTGCGAATTGGTGCTTGAGTTTGTCGTAAAACTCATCAAAAGAGAAGATGGAGTTCGGTGGCAACTTTCCGAACCAATCAAGTGCGATTCCTTCAAAAGTCGTGACCATGATTTTGCAGCAAAAATCTTTCGAATGCCCATATAAATTCATCACATTAATGAAGCTATTAATGTGTTCAGCGGGGTCGGTAGTCCCGTTATACTGTGGTAATCTTGTGGGCACGGTCTCGATATTTCTTGCCTCTCAAATTTCTTGACAGAAAGGAGAACATCTCATAATACTGTTTTCGACCTCTCTATCCTTGATGTTTTCTCGAAGTATTTCTCTATTTTTCATTATCTCTGTTCGCCTAACTGTCGTGCCTACTTGCAGAGCCTCTTTAGTGAACTCCTCACGATCTAATTTCTTGGCCACTCTCTCCTGAACTATCTTTTCTAGTTCGGCCTCGGTGATTCTCTTATAGGTCGGTTTCTTTGCCTTCTCGATTCCCAAAGGTTGACTTTCCCCAACCACGGAATCCTCTACATCACGTACTACTTTGGATGGTAATACTGACCGAATGTTTGATTTTGATGGAGCTGGTTGGGGAGGGTTTACCGTACGTCCTTTTGACATCGACCGAAGCACACTTTTTTCCTTTTGAATATTCAGTGATGGAATTTCAGGTCTCCCATGCATTATGGGTTGATCCACCGGTGATTGATCGGCTCTTCCACTGTTCAAGAAATCCCTGCACAGCGTTCCTATAATAGATCTCAGGTCGGCCACAGTCGTGCGGATCGGAATATCCTCTTGTGGCACGATCGCCAGAGCTTCTTGTTGACGAGCCTCTCGAAGAAGATTATCAGGCTCATTGTTAATGGAGTTCTGTGCTCCAGCAGCATGTGAAGGTTCTCCTCGCATGTATGTTTTTCGTCTCATAGTAGGCATATTTCGATCTAATAGCCAAATAAGGCCCCTCGGTGGGCGCCAATTGATCTGACGTGGTTTTGTCGGGGGATCAATAAGGAAATATAAAGACGATAAGACGTTAAAATGCCAATGAGGGGGTCATATAAGTATATTTCCGAACGTGATTACAATATATTTTGAGGTCCTACTTGGGCATTATTGGATGTCGTACAAGCTAGAGACTAATACATACAAGATGGTCGAAAAAACAATCTAGAGGATGCCTCGAGCACTATGTTCGAGCTGGGAGCACCTGGGAAATTGTGTCTTCGTTGGCGTCATAAATGCTTGCGGTATTTATAGCAGAATCGGCGTGCCAGCTGAACCGTCCGCAGAGGTGTATTTCTCGGCCCACAGGCCTGGACCTGAGGTCGGTCCAACAGTAAAAACTGAGCATGAACCCCTTGGCCTGTGGTCGGAGCATGATGTACTGCATTGGTGGTCGGCCGATAAGTTTTCGGGGTCGGATATTGCTATTTTCGATCGCGGAGTGCATTCATAAATAGAATATCCAAAGTACCCCTCATCAATACTCCCCTACTTCTCGAGTGTTAGTGAAGCCGAAGCTCGAAGAAGTAAATGTTGCCGTATCACTGGGATGAATCATTACTTAGTGTTTGGGATATGCCTCGTTAAAAACCTAGCTCGAAAAAACCCATTGGGATAAAAATCGAACCAAGGAAAAAGAGTGCATATCTTGGAAACTCTGAAATGACTATCCATCGTGAAGTAAATCGTTTTGAAACTCTTGCTCTGAACTATTCTCTGTAGTAACGGTTGAAAAATTTGAGTTGATGCAACTTTCTATCCCGAATTCTTTCAGTTAATAATCATCCTACTTGAAACCGGTTTGATTCCTCATTCAGCGCCAATCAACATATGAAAAGGCCACAAGTTCGTTACAGGAAATCACAAAAAAGTCCTATACTACAAAGCTTTATCACTTCACAAAGATGGATAAAAGCTTCTCACAACACTCCTCTTTTACAAAATCACTCAGATATGTATGTATTGTTTGATCTCCAACTTCGCTTTCGTCAACAGATGACTACGCTGATGAGTGTTCTGTTCTTTGAGTTTTGAGACTTAGAAAATTTCTGCTTCGAAAATGCTCCCAGAATTGTGTTGCTTGTAGTTATCTCAAACTCTTGAATCACTCGCTATTTATACTTGAGAATTGAATTCTGCCCTTTCAAGAGAGACAGATTCAGCTTTCTCAAGTACTGGTCCCCCCAATTTCGAGAACGGCTCCCTGCAACTATTGCACTGTACACTCTGTTGTACTATTCTGTCAGTTGCATTTAATGCACCTTGCTGATACGAGAATATCTTCAATCATTTGGCATAAATACCCTTCTATTACAACATTTATATCCATCAGTGCATTTATTACCATTGGGTTGACTTCCTGATCACTTTCACTTTTTTTATCGAAACTCCTCGTCTGATGAACACCTGGCTGATCTCAAGTCGAACAAATCTGATTTGAGTCTGCTGAAAATACACTAGTCTGATTTGGATGTAGCAACAGATCCGTAGTCTTCTGGACCATAAAATTTGACCCTTCTGATTTAGATTCTTACTTGGTCAAATAATTCAAGATGTTGGCTAAGCTTCTATTACTTAGCTGATGACTTTTGAAAATCATTAAAACCTTCCTTCAATTCTAAGTCTTCATCTTTATCCAACAATTTCTCCCTTTTTGATGATGACAAAACTTCAGCTAAGTACCTGTACCTAATATGTTGGAAACTTAACTTTTATAGATAATTCTTTGAATAATACATAGTATATGTTTACAAAGATGATTTGAATTGTGTTACAAATAAGGTAAGTTGATTACAAGAATTTTTCACTAAGTGACCTAGTCTAGAAAATTTAGTCTAGTTTTGTGCTTCTTTATCTTCTTCTTATTCTTCCACTTCCTCTTCTTCAACTTCATCATCCTCATCTTCTCCACTGGAAAACATATCAGCAATAGTTAGATTTTTTTTAGCAGCTTCAACTCTTCTTCTGATCTCTTCAACTCTGCTTGTTTTTCTGAATGGATCCAACTCTTCTTCAGAGTATCCATGGAGGCAGTAATCTCTTTGTCAGATTTTGCCACATCATTGTGCTCTTCTTATTTATCAGAAGCTTCTTCCTTATCCTCAGTTTCTTTTTCAGTTACTTTATCTGCAGGTTTGCTTATATGTTCTTTAGCTGGCTTTTCCACAGAACCTTGCTCAGTAACTTGAATAGCTGCAGTGGCAACAGTCCTCTTGTTCACTGATCCCTCTTCTCCCTTTTATTCATCATCGGCAGGGTCGAGTTGAACAGGTGAGATGTTGACAACAACACACAGCATCCGGATGTTCTGATAAACTACATAAAGTTGAGTAGTCTGATGTTGTTGAGTAGCCTTTAAAACTCCAGCTTGGTCGTTCATGTAATCTACATTCAGCTGTAAAGTAGATATCTCATTATGGACCTTATCAGTAATGACAATGAATTCCTGCATGATACTTGCAGTCTTTTCAACCTCAACATCACTGATATCTTTGAAGACCTTTTCCACTCCTGCAAATTTGAATCATGTCTCTGAAGAGCAGCATGCACATGGTTCACATCTGCCTTCACGTCTTCAATGTTCTTGTTTATGCTCAGGGTGATTTGAGTTAGTTGCAGAGTGTTCTCAGTTGGTAGAGGAAAATTATCAATGGCATCCTGCACTATCTTTGCAGTAGCCTCCTCTAGTTGCTTCAACATCAGCTTGTTTCTCACTTCCATCTCCTTCATAACATTGTCAATCAAATTCTTCATTGATTCCATGAGTGAAGCTTGGATATCAATGAGAGGAATTGTGGAAGTTGATGGAGTAGCAACTTCCCGTTGAACAGTAGTCTCATGAAGAACATGAGCTTCTTCAGCCTTCCACTCAAAGGCTAAAGTGCTCTTCTCAATAACAACATCAGACTGTGGCTTGGAAGGATCAAGGTTGATCTCCACAATTAGATTATCCTTCTTCAGTTCTTCATCAACTAGCTCACCATCTATGTGAATGACATCATCACCATCAGCAGACACGATAGTCTTCTGATTAATCAAGAGAGCTGGTACAAATTTTGATGTAGACTATCGAACATTCAGTTGTTCTTGATATGTACTGAGATCCGAGCCAAACGTGATTTCCTGTAGACTGGGCAGATCACCCGTAGTTCCTTGGCCATAAGGTGACTTCTGAACCCACTTCTCCATAGTAGTATACACGGCAATCTTGAATGCTCTATCAAAAAGGACATTATATGGACCTGGCTTATTTGACAAGAATCTTTGATAGCAGTCGCATCTTGTTTTACAATGAGTTTTGCATACTCATATAATCTGTCGTGAACAAAATCTGAGTCTAATGCTTTAGCAACAGAGTTTGTTTCCAGCCAATTGATAACCCATCTCCCTTCATCAACAAACTCTGTCAAAACTTGATTTTCAACTTCAGATTTGTTCAGTCTGTAATCCCTCCATATGTTGTATCTGATCTTTTCTGGGAGGAAAGTGGTCTTTGTTTGAAATAGCTGATCAAACCTTTCAAGCTCAGCTTCAAACTTAGTGAAGGTGGCAGTGTCACTTTTGACAATCTCCAATGCTCTTCTCACCTCACTTTTCTTCTTGTTAGCAGGCTTGCCAGCTGGAAGCAAGAATTTACCATCCATTGATTTACCAATAACAATCCCTCCAGTCCTTCTTGCTTATTTCCAGTGCCTTAGCCAAACCAGCAGCTTCCTTAGCAGGAAGCTCAGCATTTATTATCTTATTTGCTTCTGCTTCAGCTTTGGACTTCGTAATGACTCTGCTAATTTGAGCTTCATAATTTTTTCTTTCTTCTGCAGCTGTCCTCCCCTTCTTGTGAATAGCAGGAATCTTGGCTTTTCTGATTCTTTTTCTTCATTAAGCTCTTGTCTCAGTAACCGATGCAGCAGTAGTAAGTTCAGGAGCAGCAGCGGCAAGAGGTTCCAGCAACAATCACTTCTTGCTCTTTTTGAGATATACTCACCTCAGTTGTTGGTGCATTGGTCTGTTCAGTCTGAGCAACATCAAACTCTTCGACAACAGACTGATATGGAGCAGCAGACTCCTTTGCACTCTCAGCAGGTCTCTCTGTAGATGGAGGACCTTGTCTGACTATATCAGTTAATTCAATGGGTGAATCAATCTGAGTTAATTTCTTTCTTACAGTTGCCTTTGTATGGAACACTCTTGTTGTAGCAGTGTATTTTAAGGCACTCCTTGTCCTTTTTGCAACAATCTCCAAAGGTAATTCAGCAGAAGGAGTTCTTTCAGGAGAATCAAGTGGCATCTCCTCAATCTCCTTAGTTGTCTGATTTATGATGGAATCAGCAACTTCTTGTACTTTCTCTTCTGTTCTGGCTTTAAAAACTGGTTGGGCTGTTTGAAGAGAAGCTTTATGAACATTTACCTTGCTCCTTTTCATTTTTCCAGCAACAGGTAACTTAGGCTCAGCATCAGCCTTCCTTTTCGGTTGCTTTTCTCAGGAGTCACATCAACATTCTTCGACCTAACTGCTTTATAGATTTTCAATTTCTTAGCAGTGTGTATCACCTTCCCATGAGTCATTGAGCATCAAATTCATAAACAGGTGACTAAGAAAAATCCTATGGAAAGCATGACTACGCTCCTTGTGATCAGCCAAAAATATACCAAACAAAGGCAGCCGAGTTAACCTTCAAGCCATATTAGACTACATTCATTGCATGAAATATTTTCATAGGCACGCTGTCCAGTGAGAAGGTGCAGTTCTCCACAACTTTGGCAAAATTATCTGCCATCCTTTGAAATTAATCCTTCAGCTAGGGCTTCTTGATATTCCCAGAAAGGATTTCATTCTCCTTGGCAGCGATGTTCCAGAAATCCCCCTCCAAGGACTCAACCAGAGTGGAAAATTTCATTAGAACCTTCAATGGATACTTTATATTTCTCGTTCAGCATCGCAGGGGTCAAGCAGACATCTATTCCCCCAACTTTGGCTTTGATTTCCAATTTCTCATGGTCTGGATCGGCAGCAGATCCGTAGAACTCTAGAACCTCTTCCTTGAACACCATGGTTTCATGGCCCTCCATGAAATCCACTAGGGTAGCAACCTTGAATTTTTCCAAAATCTCCTTCATCGACAGAATTCCAGTGGTATGATAGGTGGTGTAGTTCAAGTATCTGCTTTCTGCGTTTGATTCTTTTGAACCCATAGGGATTTCTGAAAAAGATTGAAGAAAACTAGAGTAGATTTGCAGAAAATATGTATGCAAAAATGCTTTGTGCTTTTGAATATTTAAGGGTGCGTAAAAGCTTAGTCAGCAGACCAGATCTGATTTTATAGAATTTGGGAAGTTTTGGTTTACATGATTCATGCAAACCGTTAGATCAGTTACTGATAGATGAGGTCGTGTGAGCGAGATACACGGAATTCGAAATTCAAAACAATCAGCAGACGGGGAGGAAATGTGAACCGTCCCCAGTCTCTACTTATAAATGCGTGTTTTAAATAAAACGTTTTTAGTACACTTCTTTTATAGTACATCAGAATAGTTAATAAAACAGAATACACTTATCTGTTAGATGACTGGTCTGATAGCTGTTATCACAAGTGAAAGCCAATAGCTAGTGATCTTCCTTTGTTGTTTGTCATTCAAGCAAAATAAATTAATCTTCAAATCTTCAAGAATTAAGAAAAAATCTTCTGAACACATAACTTCAACTAACTGTCATTAACAAATTTCATCTTTAATCAGAAATACCGCGAGTCTTACACGTTCCCCCTGAGTTCAAGAATCCATTAGTCAACTAGTCTGTTGAAAGTTACTCTTGAAGAATAATAACAGATTGGTAATCTGATGAATTTCAGTCTTCTGATAAGTTTCCCCTCAGTTTACGAACCCAAATTTAATAAACCTAGTTCTGCTCTTAGAGTATAAAACCTTGTATCACATAGTGGTTTAGCGAAGATATCTGCAATCTGATTTGTATGAACATCCTTGAATGACTTGTAGAATTCTGAGTAAGTCAGATTGCACTTGTATTATCAATGCAGATTGGTATTCCACTGATCTTGAAATTGTAATGTTCTAGTTGATGCTTCAACCAAAAAATTTGTTCACGGCATGCTCCAACAGCAATGTATTCAGCTTCAGCAGTAGAGATAGACACTGAAGTCTGCTTTTTACTCATCCATGATATCAGCGACTACCTAAAAATTGACAAATTCTTGTAGTACTATTTCTATCAATTTTGCAGCCAGCAAGGTCAGAATCTGAATATCCAATAAGCTCAAATCTTGATTCTGTAAGGTACCATAGTCCCAATTCTTGAGTGCCTTTAAGAAATCTAAAAATCCTTTTTAGCAGCTAAGAGATGAGATTCCTTAGGATTTGATTGATATCTCGCACAAACCCCAACATAGTACATAATGTCAGGTCTGCTAGCTGTGAGATACAACAGTGACCCTATTATGCCTCTATATTTGGTGATATCAACTGATTTCCCATTTTCGTGTTTATCCAGTTGACATAGGAATGCTAACAGATGAGCCAGTTTCCATACCAAATTTCTTGAACAGATATTTTGTGTACTTAGCTTGGTTGATGAATATACAATCAGGAAAAACTTGCAATCCAAGAAAGTAATTAAGTTCTCCCATCATGCTCATTTCAAACTTATTCTGCATCAGCTTAGAGAACTTCTCACACATATGTTGGTTAGTTGAATAAAAAATTATATCGTCCACATATATTTGCACAAATAATATGTGATCTTCCCATTCAATAGTAAACAAGGACTTGTCTACTTTACCTTTTTGAAATCCTTTAATTAAAAGAAAGTCAGATAAAGTATCATACCATGCTCTTGGAGCCTGTTTCAGTCCATAGAGGGCTTTCTTCAGACGATATACTTTATCTCCTTCTTGGTAGACTTCAAATCCAGGAGATTGTTCAACATAAACTTCTTATTGCGATTCTCCATTTAGAAAAGCAGACTTCACATCCATTTGATAGACAAAGAAGTTCTTGTGAGCAGCATAGGCAAGGAATAATCTGACTGCTTCAAGCCTTGCTACAGGTGCAAATGTTTCATCAAAGTCAATGGTTGTAACCCTTGGCAACTAGTCTTGTTTTATTCCTGGTAACGATACCATCTTCATTCATCTTATTTCTAAAGACCCATTTAGTGTCCATTAATCTTTGATGAGAAGGTCTGAGAACTAAGTATCAGACTTCATTTCTTTCAAATTGGTTCAGCTCTTCTTTTATTCCTTCAATCTAGTGAGAATCACTATGAGCTTCTTCAATTTGTTTGGGCTCAATTTGGGATTGGAAGCTGACAAACAATGCTTCATTTACAGTAGCTCTTCTAGTCATTACTCTATCCAGTGGATCACCAATCACTAGATCAGGTGGGTGATCTCTGAGCCATCAAAGATTAGGTTACAAATCTCGATGTTGTCCTCTTCATTGATCTTGCAACGCTATTGTTTGAGTTCTAGTAGTAGTCTATTGAACAGTCTCTGGTCTGTGAGCTATTTGCAACTCGTCTGTTAAGAAATCAGTGGTCTGATTTTGAACAGCACTTGAGTTATCAGCTGGGTGGAGATCAGATAGTATGATGGGAACATATTCTTGTTTTCTTTCAGCACTCAATTCTGAAAATCAGTAGACAGATCTGAATTTGCACTCTGATTGGTTTGGTTCATCAAATACTACGTGAATTGATTCTTCTACAAGTAAAGTCCTTTTGTTAAACACTCTATAGGCTTTATTAACAGTAGAGCATCCTACAGAAATAACTTCATCAGCCTTCTCTGCAAATGCAGTATGGTGATTTATCCCATTGTTCAAAACATAACATTTACAACCAAAAATCCTAAGATAATGAATATTAGGCTTTCTGTTGTTCCAGACTTCATAAGGTGTCTTGTTTTGATTTTGTTGATCATGCATATGTCTTCTTAAAACTTCCTCGTGAGGAATATATGATTAAGGTCGAAGAATGATATGACACCTACTCGAGATACAAGAAGATCGAAATAAGACAAAAATGGCTAACAACATTCATTTGGGAAATAAGATATGTTGGAACAAAAGAAAATTTTATTATGAGATGAATTACAAGCAAAATCTGTAACCTACTTTAGGTAATTACATGTTTTGAAGAAAACTTTTTGACATTTATGTCAGGAAAGCCAGAACACAATCCAGCTTTTCTCTATGCTCGGCGAACCCTTTCAGAGTTTAAGGAGCAGCAGTTGTTTCCCGAGCAGTTATTTGAACTTGTCACTGCCTCACATTCCAGAAGATCCCATTATGAGATATGCGGACATTAGAACAAAATGACAAGTCAATACTTTCCAATTCCACCCATACCAAAGATCCTTCATTATGAATTTTATGTCTTAAGTGATTAAATCTTGAAAAGAGAAAGTTATCTTTTACGAACAACTTCATTTTGATGGAATATAAGTAAAGTGTGAAGGTCCTTATATAGATTTTCAGAATTTGAATCTAAACGGCTAGATCAGGTCAGGGATCTTAGACCTATGAAAAATGTATTTCGACAAGTCATATTAGGAGATTTAAGTATTTCGATAAGACATATTGGGTTCATAAGATAAAAAGCAAGATTCACAGTGTTTGATAAGAACGGAAATGGAAGATTTATATCAAATAAATTTTATTTACCATTGATAAATTATTAAATTCATAAGAACAACGTTACAAACTGAAGTCACTCTCCTATTACATTCGGGTCTACATCTACTACAAAATGCTAAAATAATTTTCCGACTGAGGTGTGAAAATTGATGGTCGATCTCCGAGTTGTTGCATGTACTTCTGGAGACAGGCTCCTTGATTACGAAGTATCCTCCTTGATCAGAGAAGGACACTCCCCCTTCATCACATATTATCATCCCCAGGCGGGGAGAACTTGCATATTCAACAAGGGGTTTTGCAAGGGAGCCGGACGGAGAAAATTTCAAAATAACACTTCACCTAACCCTTACAAATATCCTCCTTCATCGAAGGAAGTACCTAGGTAGGGAAGTGTTGCCCCTTTTAATTAACCGACCAGTTTTCCGCAGAAACTAGTTTTGGTATAAAGGATCCCCTCGTAAATGAAAAATCCTCCTTTTTCCAATTCCACCCATACCAAAGTGATGAGATATTTAAAGCTGAGTGATCGCCATTTGGTTCGTCGAAGTATTTCGTATGATAAAACTTTGGAAATATGATAAGGGAGGGTGCAATTGAATTGTTAGAATTCATTTTGTGGGATTTGGATAAACTCCCTACCATATTTATAGATGCAAGTGTATTCATTCATACTGAGTGGAAGAAGAAACATTGCGCTCTTAGAATGAAGCGTCAACTTTAAATGTGACTTTTCAAATTCCCAAAGACTTATGTCTAGTCGACAAGTGTATAGCACTACATTCCGACGAAGAAAATAATTAACCAAGCATGCACACAAAATTTCATCTATACAATGATCGGAAAAGCGATAATCTTAAAATGGCAAAAAGTATTTACTTGTCCATTTACAACAAAAAAAAAAAAGTAAAGAGAAGATAAACTAGACTATTGCTGCTCGGAATTGGAAGGCCTAGTCGGAGAATTACGCCTTGGATTTTCTAGAGGATTGGTGCCATGACTCAGAAAGATCATTATCTCATCCTGGTGTTGTCGATAGCGTTTATCGAAACCATCATCAAAATCAGTATTTAGACAATCTTCTCATGCACGCTGAATACGAGACTCGATTGTGTTCTCCAGGCTTTGGTTCAGCTGAGCTAGATCATCTATTTCCTTCTATAGGCCTCATTCTCCGACTTCAAAGTTGCAATAGCTTGAGCAAGATCCTCCTTTTCAGCACGTAACTTCTGAATATCATCAGCAAGGAGTTTCTTCTCGAGCAAAGTTGACCGATGAGCAGTGGTCTCACTCTCTGGCCGAGATTTCAAGGCTTCTCTACTGAACCAAGAATCATCGTTTTGAAGACCTAATTGTAGGACTTGATGTTTTGTCTAAAATGTAGGCAAACAAATTAGTAGCAAAATCGTAATATGGTACATCGAGGATAAAAAAATAAGAACAAGTACCTGCTCAAAATGCTTGAAAATGGATTGAACCAGGCGGAGAGAAGATTGATCTTCATATTTCTTCAGCTCACCAGGAAGAATCGACCCAAATCCAAGATTCCAGGATAAGGGGTCGGGATCACAAAATTCAGGAAGGAATGATCTTGGTAGGATCCCATCGGGACGAAGATCGCTGAAATCAAGAATATCATCAACCTGCTCCCGAAGATAAGATCGTCCAACATCAGTGGAGAACTTGTCGGGTTCAGACTCGCCAGGCGGGTCTTTCCCAAGGCAGAATAAACAACCTTGGTATATACACGAGCATCTGGCTGACCCTGCGAAGAGGTTCCAGCCTCCTCAGCCGAAGAAACGAGCATAGTGGTTGTAGCATCAGTGAACAAATTATTTGTAAGATTGTCCACTATAGACCGATCAAGTAAGCCCCCCGAAGGTGGATCAGAGGTTTGGCCAAATTGGGCTTGGCTTCCTGAAGCACCCTCGACCAGTATGTCTCCACTGACCTCCCTTGTCTGATCATGTTCATTAGTGAGGTCAACAATAGAATTCCCTTTCGAGACCTCTATTTGAACATGTTCTTGAGGACCATGCTCGATAAAAGGAATTGTAGTGGGAATTTCAACCTCTGAAGATCGATCACCAGAGACAGAGTCTCCAAAGGCTATTCATCCAGGAGAAGCCCGTCTTGGAATGCTCGACAGGCGAGGGGAGCTCGTCGATATATCTTGATGAACGGTCGACGAGTTAGTTGAAGTGCTCGAAGGGTTAGGAGCTGTGGTCGAGGAAATTGGAGGGGTAGTCAAAGGAATATTCGAGTTAGCAGTGGCTCGGGAATTAGGAGGCTGTGAAGGCTCGGAAGAAGTACCCCAGTGCGCGATTTCTTCCTCGAAACAATATTCCTCGGGGGATCACACGAAGAACGTTTTGAAGTATTCGAAAAGAGGGAACTCATTTTTGAAAAATTATTATGGGAATTGGAAAATCGAAAGTCTTGCTCGAGTAACTTGAGAGAATATCTTATCTAAGTGAGGACGCGCGATAAAATAGTGAGAACTTTTTACCCCAGTATTTATAGTAAAGGAAAAGACGGGACGGTCCCTGTAGGGGGCGCGAAATGCAAATTCAAAAAAGGAAGTTAATGAAATAAATTTATTAGCTCGACGAAATAATTCCGATATAAGAAAACAAATTACACATTATAACGTAAAAGACTTTCTAAATTATCTGAAGAAATGATGTAATACAGGCAAGAAGGAAGAAAGGAAATAAGTTAACAAAAAGTCTTTATCATACAAAAAGTTACAAAACAACACATCCTAGGCTAATCATCCTATTCTTCTCAAGATTCGTCGCCATTAGTATCCTCGTGATTTGCATCCTCCTTCTCCTCGTCCCGAGGACTATCTGCTTGATTCGCGTCGGAGGTATTTTCCCCATTCTCATTGGGAGGGTCTCTGACAGGAGGAGGCACAGGCAAAGGGACCCCAAGTTCCTTCACCAAATGTGCCAAACGAAGATGCTTGTACTCGACTGTTAGAACATCTTCAGCAGAGTACTCTTGGCCATTCCGATCTTTGTCGACATCGATAGCATCAAAGTACTCATTCTTACAATCTTCAATCATTTCGAGAGCCACTAATTGATGAACAACTTTCTTGAATGTGTTCTCCAAAAGTGGTCCAACCATCTGATGCACCTTGGCGGTATGAACCGGAGACACAAAGAACTCTCTGATGACCTTCTCCTTCGGATCTACACCCGCCCTGTTAATCAAAGCATCTAGATCTTCGTCCTCATCCTGCTCGGCGAGGCGAGCTAGAAGGCCTGCTACCTGAGACTCGAGCTCACTTACTGTAGTTGCATGCTTAATTTGTTGATCTTCGAGCTCCTTGGCCAATTGGTTAGCTCATTCTTGAGCCTAGATGGCCTCCATGACAGTGTTGAAGGATTGTCAGTCTCCAAGTTTGGGTTCTTATTAGGACAGGTTCGATGGGAGGAGGATATGGCAGACCCAGTTGTTGCTAACCTCTCCTCCAAATCTGCTACCCTTTGCAGAAGAATCTTGTTATTTTCATCCAGAAATTGACATTGCTGCTTCAGCAATACCGATTCGTACATAGAAGATGTTGGATAAGGATGAAGATGAAAAGCACTGAAGTCAATTAGTAAAGGGTGGTTTTGATGATTTCCAAAACCTAAGATCAGCCAAGTATGAAAAACTTAGTTGTAAAATCCTTTAGAAGAATTTTGACCAATTAAGAAGACTATCAGAAGGGTCAGAGATTCAAGGTCCAGAAGACTACTGATCTGCTGAAGGAAAGAAATCATACTGGTGAAGATCAGCCGACTCAAATCAGATTTGTTCAAGTTTGGGATCAGCTCTATTCATCATCAGACTTGCACTTTCGATCAGCCAAGTGGAAAGGATCAAGAAGTCTACCCAACGGTAATAAATGCCCCTGAAAGTAATAAATGCTGAAGTACAAGGTTATTAAAGACAAATGATTGAAGAAAGACCTTGTATCAGCTTGGTGCATTTAATGCTGCCTGACAAAAAGTACAGTTCGCAGTACTATCACTGTGCAGAGAGCCGTTCGTGGAAATTAAGGACCAGAAATCAAGAAATTTGAATTGTGTCTCTCTTCAACGGACATAATTCAAAGAGTGACTATAAATAGCTGAAGAGACGAAAAAGAAGGAGACACAACTTCTGAGAGGTTGAATTCAAAGCCAAAATATTTTCTAAGTCTCAAAAGCTCAAGAACAGCTCACTCGTCTGCTGAACGTCATTTGTTGACAGAAGCCGTTGAAGTTCAAGAAAACGTTTTCTGAGTGAATTTGTAAGAGAAAAGAGTTGTGAGGAGTAGATATCCATCTTAGTGAGTGATATTACTTCAGAGAATAGGAGTTTCTTTGTGATTTCCTATTGCGAACTTGTGGCTGATCATTTGTTGTGAAGCACAAGCAGAGTATATTGTAAACTGTGTGTTTATAGTATAACCCAAGATCTAAGTGACTTGGAATAGTGGACTAAAGGATTTCAATCCATATAACCACTATAAAAATTCTGGTGTTTATTTCTGCATAAGTTTCTCTGCATATTTTCAGATCTGCATAAAACACTTTATAAAACTGTTTGAAAATTAATTTAAAGGAGTTTACAAAACAGGGGACAAAATTTTCAAACTACTAAGTTTACTTGTGAAAAACACTTTGAAAATCCGCTGCAAGTACTCTAGTATTGAAACTTAACAAAAATCAGCTAAGTAATTATCAGCTTAGTGGTCAACAAAGCTGTTCAAAGATTTGTTCGCGATCAACCTTGTAAACTTACTGTTCGGTAATAGCTTAGTCTGTTTAAGTTTGAACAACAGTTTTGAAGTTTAAAATTTGATTAAAAAGATTCAGAGGTCTATTCACCCCCCCCCCCCCCCCTTCTCCCTCTAGACCTCATCTGACCACTTGGGACCAACAAGTGGTATCAGAGCAGGTGGTTCATTAGAATCAGTTGCCTGATCAACGAGCTTGATCCGAGTGTTTTTCAAAGGTTTTTCAAACTTTTCAAAAGAGCATCTGTTTGAAAAATTAAATTTTTGAAAAATGGATTGTATCAGCCATGTTCCCAACATAGCTGATATGAGCTTCGAAGACTGGAAGATCAGAATGGAGATCTTCTTAGCTGCCTACAATGATAACAAGTACACATGTATCATCAAAGGTCCATTCAAATTCACCAAGACCATCAAAGTTGATGAAGTCTATATAACGGTGGAAAAAGATTTACATGAAATGACAGCCGAAGAAATAAAGCTGTTCAACCTGGACAAAGTTGGGCGATTTATCATGACCAAGGCCCTTGACAACGACAGATTTGACAAAGTCAAGCACTGCAAGACTGCCAAAGAAATGTGGGATAAGGTCCGTGATATGAGCGAAGGAAACGACGCTATCAAAGAGCATCAGCTGAGTGTTGCTCTGGAAAAGCTGGACAACTTCAAGATGAAGTCTGCGGAAAACATTGATCAGATGGATACAAGGTTTACAAGGACGCTGAATGAAGTTTTAAAGCTTGGAAAAACCTTCACTGATAAGGAGATAACCGTCAGAGTGCTGAAGGCTCTACCTCCTAAGTTCAACATGAAGGTGACAGCCATGGAAGAGTCAAGAGACTTGGGAAAGATCTCACTCACCGAGCTGTTCTCAGTACTCAAGGCGTATGAGTATAAATTGCCAAGAATGAGTGTTGAAGAAACCTCTACTTCAAGTCCCACAGCTGCCCTGGTTGCTGCTGAAAATCCTAGAAGGCCAGCCTATAAAAGCAAAGATGTGGACTCATCAGATGAAGCCACACTACTCAACAAAAAGGAGTACACTGCTTGAGACATTGCATTGCTGATGAATAATTTCAAGAAGTTCTACAAACGAAAAATGAAGAACAAATACAACAATGCTTCTATTTCTAACCCTACTTCTTCTTCTCAAGATAAAGATTCTTATAAATCTAAAATAATGTGCTATAACTGCAGGAAATTGGGTCATTTCATCAGAGACTGCCCATATCCTAAAGCTGAAAAGTACACTGAAGAAGAAAAGAGAATCAGAAAAGAAAGAAAGCATCAGAGAGGCAAGGTGCTGGTGGCAGAAGCGGAAAAGCTAGCTGTTATCTACTCATCAAATTCGGATTCAGACATTTCTGATGAAGAGTCGTCTGATGAAGAGAGACATGCTCTTCACTGCCTGATGGCTAAGGAATCTGATGGCTCTAAGGATAATGAGGTAACTCCTCTAGATAATGAATTATTTAATTCATTTGAACAAATGATGCTTAACAATACAAGTATTGCTGAAGCATTTACAAAGCCTAAGGAAGAGATGATATTGCTAAGAGAGCAAAACAGTTCACTGAAACTTAAAGCTGAAAAGCCAAAAGAATCAGATGAATATAAACAGCTTGAGCAAGAAAATGAATCTCTGAAAGCTGAATGTGAAGTTCTTAAAGGAAAAATCATGGAACTTGAAAGTTCAACTGTTGCATCCACTCTTATCACTAGTAAACAGAAGATGCCTTTAGAACAGGATAAGTTAGAACTGAACCATAATGAAAAGTTTATATCAGCTGACAACAGTAAGGTCATTTTGTATGTTCAGACTACTAAACCTGCTTCACCTGAGAAAGTGTTAAAGGAGACGAAAACTCCTAAGGCTAAAAAGAGCAAAGAGCATAGTGTAGGAAAACAGACTGGTAAGTCCAAACAGAAGAGTCCTAGGAAGTCTTCTGATAAGGCTAAAACTAATCAGACTAGTGATAAAACTAAGTCATCTGTTAATGAGTAAGCATTTAGTAAACCAAAGAAGCATAAAAACAAGAAAAATCAAAATGCTTGGTATGGAAATGAGTCTTATTATGTGCAACCTGCTGCATATCATCCTATGTCCAACTTACTATGCACCATATCCTGCTCATCCAATGCATTCATATCCTGCTTATCATGCATCTTATTCTGCTTATGAACATTATCCTTATCATGCTGATTATCAACAACATGGCAAATCTGATGAACGTGATAAAGGCAAAGTTGTTCATGCTCCTGTTGAAACTCAAAAACCTAAGAAGCCTAAGACATCAACATCTTAGGTTGTCAAAGGTGGAACTAATCCTTCAGGACCCTCTCAATAAGGGTACCTAAAACAATTTTATTTTGTTTTGTAGGTTAGGATTAGGAGTAGGAGTAAAGTAGAGAAGACCTGGTACTAGGACAGTGGATGTTCAAGACACATATGTCAAATTAGGGAAATACATTTCTCTGAATGGCTATGTAACGTAGTTCTAGTTGCAAAAAGGGATAAAAAAAAATAACAAATGGAGGATGTGTAATGACTTTACCGATCTGAATAAGTTATGTCCTCGAGACCCCTATCCTCTTCCAAGGATTGATTTGTTGGTCGACTCGACCGCTGGATTTGAAATATTTAGCATGATGGATGCTTTTCAAGGTTTCTACCAAATTTACATGGATGAACGCGACTAGGAAAAGACGGCCTTTGTAACCGAATAGGGTGTATATTGTTTTGTCGTCATGCCTTTCGGATTAAGAAATACGGGCGCGACTTACCAGAGGTTGGTTATTTTGATGTTCAGAGAACTGATCTGAGAAATTATGGAGGTATATGTGGATGACATGGTGGTCAAAAGCATGAGTGAAAAGGACTATATAGATCATATTGACCGATGCTTTAAGATCCTAAGAAAGTATCGTATGAAGCTCAATCCGGTGAAATGTACGTTTGGGTTTAAATCAGGAAAATTCCTTGGCTACCTCGTTCACCGATGCGGTATAGAAGCAAATTCGGAGAAAATACGAGCTATAACTGAGATGAGACCCCCAAAGAAGATCTCCCAAGTACAGAGCTTGGTCCGAAAAATAGTTGCACTAAATAGATTCATATCCAAATCAGCGGACAAAAGCCTACCGTTCTTTAAAACCCTGAGGAAAGCAAAAACTTTTCAATGGACCGAAGCCTGTGATCGAGCCTTCAATCAATTGAAAGAATACTTAACCTCACCACCTTTACTAGCAAAACTGATAGAAGAACAAACCTTATATATCTATATATCCATCTCGGAGGTGGCTATAAGTTCAGTTCTTGTAAAGATAGAAGAGTCGGAACATAAATCGGTTTATTACTTAAGTAAGCTTTTACAAGGAGCAGAAAAGAATTACTTGGAAATAGAAAAGTTTGCCTTGGCTTTGGTGGTAGCGGCGCGGAAACTTCGACCATACTTTCTGACCTACAAAATTATCGTGATCACCAATCAACCGTTGAGACAAGTTCTGACAAAACCAGAGACCTCGAGAAGATTGATTAAATGGGCAATCGAGTTGGGTCAATATGAGATTGAATATAGGCCGCGAACTGCCATAAAAGCACAAGTTCTTGCTGACTTTATCTTAGATACTCCGAGCCCATTCCTTATTACACCCAATGAACCAACTACATGTGATAATGACAGTCTGGTTGTCGAAAATCACATTTGGCTAATCCATGTCGATGGGGCCTCCAGCTAGGAGGAGGTGGAGCTGGAATTAACTTCAGAGGACCAGATAATGAAGATTTAAACTACGCAACTACTTTGGATTTATGATAACAAACAATGAAGCTGAGTACGAAGCTTTGGTTGCAGGAATGGAGATGGCCATTAAAGCAGGCATCAAAGTCCTGAGAGTGTTAACTGACTCCGAGCTGGTTCAGCGTCATATAGAAGGTTTGTATGAAGCCAAGGAATATAACATGATAAAATATTTGGCTAAGGTGAAACAACTCGCAGAAAGTTTCGATAAATTCGAAATACAGAATATTCAAAAAATAAGTGGGCAGACCAACTCTCTCGGTTCACGGGGTCAAGAGACAGGCGAACTGAAAGGGTAATAATGTGGTTGGTTTCCAACACCCCTGCGATAGACTTGGATTGCTTACCTAATGCAGAGATTATGAAAATCAACTTGGATAAAGATAGTTAGATGACTCCACTCTTGCAATACTTACTAGATGGGTCCCTCCCTAATGATCAGAATGAAACTCGAAAAATAAAATATCGAGCGCCCAGGTACGCCATCTTGGATGGAAAACTTTATAAAAGATCTGCCTCTGGGATCCTTTTAAAATGTATCTCCGAGTTACAAGTTCAGGATGTACTTAAGGAGATTCATGAAGGAGAAGCTGGAAACCATAGTGGGGCCCGAGCGCTCGCTTTGAAGTGTCTGAGAACGGGATATTATTTGCCTATCCTGAACTATGATGCCACAGAATATGTGAAAAGAAGCCACTATTGTCAAGTACACGCAAACATAATCCATAAACCAGTGGAAAAAATGCTTTCTATACCAATTTGTTGGCCATTCGACCAATGGAGAATTGACATAGTCAGACCTTTCCCAGTGGCAAGATCGAAAAAGAGGTATGTGTTAGTTGCGGTTGAATATTTCAGTAAGTGGATTGAATGCATTGCTTTAGCACGAATTACCCAGTTCCAAGTCATCAACTTCTTGTGGAAGTACATAGTTTGTCTATTTGGAATCCCACCATCCTCATTTCCGACAATGGGACTCAGTTCGCGGGAAAACAAGTAGTAGAATGGTGCTCGAAATTTGGATTCAACAGAACTTCACGTCGGTAGGACATCCCCGAGCTCGTGGACAAACGAAAGTTGCTAACAGAGAAATAATTAAGTCTTTGGAAAAAAGACTAGATGCTGCAAAGAGAAAGTGGTTGATGAACTCCCTCGGGTAATTTGGGCTAATTGAACAATCGTAAAAGCCTCAACTGGTGAAACTCCCTCCAGCTTGGTATATGGATCGGAAGTTGTCATCCCTGTTGAAGCAGTCATTCCTAGCCCGAGGGTCGAACTATTTGATGAAGAGAGTAACGACACAAGAAGGAAAGACGATATCGACTTGACAGATGCACTAAGGGATAAGGCAGATGTTCGTTCGCAGGCTACTAAGTCGAACATGGAAAAAGCCTACAATCAGAGAGTCCGTATACGATCCTTTAAAGAAGGAGATCTGGTCTTAAAGAAAGTAGAAGTGTCCAAACATGTGGGAAAATTACAGCAAAATTGGGATGGTCCTTACGTCGTAATCGAGGTCCGAAAAAGGGGATCTTACAAAATTGCTCATATGGATGGAACACCTTTACCAAGGACCTGGAATGCAGTTAACTTGAGGAGATATTGTGGACGTTAATAGTACTGTCCAGGCATAGATTTTAGATTTTGATTTGTTATTTGTTTTACCTTTTTATGAATATTTATTGCTACTCCGATTGAGGAATAATAAAAGCTTTTGCTTACTCCTTTCAAATTTTCTCCAATATTTGTGATTAAAGTCTTTAGAAAAAGTCATTGCTTATGGAACTAAAGAAGGTTAAAATCAATAATTAGTAAAAAACCTAAGTACAAATTAAAAAGTGAGTAAAACCGATTGGATCGGTAAACACTCATCGATCTCCACTTATTGAAGTAAATAAGGTTAAAACCAATAATTGGTAAAGAACCTAAGTACGAATTAAAAAATGAGTAAAACCGATTGGGTCGATAAACACTCATCGGTCTCCACTTATCGAAGTAAATAAGGTTAAAACCAATAATTGGTAAAAAACCTAAGTACGAATTAAAAAATGAGTAAAACCGATTGGGTCGCTAAACACTCATCGATCTCCACTTATCGAGGTAAATAAGGTGAAAATCAATAATTGGTAAAAAACCTAAGTACAAATTAAAAATTGAGTAAAACCTATTGGGTCGGTAAACACTCATCGATCTCCATTTATCGAGTAAATAGGGTTAAAATCAACAATTGGTAGACAACATAAGTACAAATTAAAGATTGAGTAAAACTGATTGGGTCGGTAAAAACTCATCGATCTCCATTCATCTGGCAAACAAAGATCAAATAAACTGCTTTACATATATTCTTGTAAAACCCCGAAAAATTCATTTATGAATTTTCTTTCCTATAATTTTAATTTACATGAAATTGATAATTTTAATTATGTAGATTTAATAATTGAAATTAAAATGCATATCTATGTTGTTAAAAAATTCAACGAGTGAGCATATTTTTAAATTTGATGTGATTTAAATTAATATTCACTTGAACTATTATTGTTGTGCAAATTATGAATTATAAATACTCACTCTTGTGTTATTTTGAGGATTTAAATGCAATAATAAAATAAAAAGAGGAATTGATGTATTGTCCCAAGACTTTGAGAACTAAATTGTACTACCCACTTCTTGAGGGTGTTAAAGGCAATATATCCATTAAATATGAAAAAAAATCAGTCAATTCCTCTCATTTTCATGTCATCTCCTCCATTTACACAAACTAAAATGTGTGTTTTCACACACAAAACTCCCCTTCATTATTTTGTTTGTAACTTCTTCATTTCTTAACCAAATCAAGTAAATGAGTAGTCAAAATTGATCTACTCGACGAGAGGAACACAATGGTGGTGGTAATTGAAGGAATGGAAGGTGTTTTCCGGCAGAAATTAGAGGTGGAAGTGGCGGTTTTAAGTGGGTTTCCTTGCATGTCCCTTTTCCGGTTATTTCTTCAACAATCGATCTTCACGAGGTGTTCTAGGCTTAGAGGAGAGAGGAATGGTGGGTTCGGCTCATTTTTTGGTGCCGGTCAACGGTGGTCAACAGCCGATCAACAGGGGCTGCTCCGATCAGCGATTTCATCTTGGAATGGGTATTATATTTTCGGTCTTCATTTCTCGATTTGAGTTCGATAGGTAGTTCATTGAGCCTATAGGTTATTGTGTATTATTTACATTGTGGTTAATCTTTGGCTTTAGAATTTAGTTTGAGCATGAGTTTGAGTTCATACTATGTTATGCATGTATCTCGATTAACTCGATTTTAGTTATAAGGATGGTGTAATAATGAAAGTGAAAACTTGATATAATAAAAATATATGACTTGATAACAAATTTCGATAGAGTTAATGAGGTTATATAATGAAAACTTATTAAAACTTGTGATTAATTTTGGTTTTATAGTGAAAATTTTGCTTAAATATTTTTTTAAACATTCTTTTGATATTGGGTCTTGAATTATTTTTGCAATAAAGTTAATGTTTTAATATTTTCGAAACTTTTCGGGTATACTTTGAATGTTTTCAAAAGAAAAGGGTGTTTAATTAACTTGTTAAATATTTTGGATTTTCTCAAATCTTAAAGTTTTAAAAAAAATGGAATACACTTAAATGATTTGATGTCGAAAGTTTTAAGTTCTTGTCAAAGATGCTAATTTAGGAAATCCATGTGATAGGATCTTCTTTAATTATTTTTAAGTAAGATTATAAGATAATTTATTAGTCGTATACGTATTTGCTCAGGTTTCGGATACACTTCATTGTGGAATTTTTGTCGCCGTGATAAGCTTTCCAGGTGAGTGTTGTGTGTTACTTGTGTGTAAGTCTGAATGTGCTAGTAGGTCGAATCATAACTGCAACTTAGTCCCTAAACGAACGAGCATGCGATGTATGATACAATGAAAAACTCAACTTTTAGGACAAAATATACACCTTGAATTATATGATAATGCCTATGTGCTTACGAGTCCTGGATATCATATATTGAACCATTTTAATGATGGTTATTGAGTTGGTTGTTGATTTCATGTTACTGTGTTTTTACTGTACTGTACTGCTTGCTATTATTGTGTGGGCCCTATTTTGGTGTGCGGAATCATAGGTAACCCGGAAGGTTAGGGCCGGAGGGTTACCTTGATCCACCATAGACCCGGCTTCACAAACCAAGTGTGGAGGTTACACTTGGGGAGTGAAGCCAAACTCTTGGCATTAGACATCTATGCGCACAGGTAGTAAGGTAGGTCCTTACTTGGAGTGTTCGGTGGGGGCGTCATAATATGGACTGGAGGGTAAGAGAAGGACGGCATCAGCAACTGTTGGTTACTTGTTTACGTGCTTAAAATTGTTATTGCATGTGTTTATTTATTGCACTGTTATATATTCTCACGTATATTATGTTGCATCCATGCATCACATGCACATGTGCACTACAACCTCACTAAGTTGGACGATCAACTTATGCATTCCGTGTTTCAATCTTTTCAGCTACAGGTGTTTGGGTAAATGATAGTTCATGTTGCAGTTAGGTCATCACGGTTGCGGTCCCACCCTAGTTCCAGAGAGTAGTTGAACTTTTGTTTAAATTCTTATTTGATTTTAAGATTTTCGTTTGAACTCATGTTTTAAATCTCCTATAATGTCTAAGTTGATTTCTATTATATCTTGCTAAATATCTTGGCATTTTAGTAATTTTGTAAAATGGGAATATCTATCGAAAATGATTTTTAATTTGATCAAATTTTAATCTTAATCTCCTTGTATTCATTTTGGGTCCCACAAGTTGTTTCACCATGTCATGTCATCCGTTAAAATTTGTTTTAAAACTTTCGCTTTAAACTTAGTATTTTAAAATATTCTTATTTCGTATTAAACTGCTTCCGCTTTTAAACTTTTACTTTATCGTTTCCACTTAAAATCTTTAATTCTTGATTTTAATTTATCGTTCTTTTTAAAGGTTTCAATATTTTAACTCTTTTTCAACATAATAATAACTTTTCGACCGTTGTCCGACAGACCCGCGGAGTCGGGCCATCACAATTCTCATCGATCTACATTTTCGAAGAAGCAATAAAAGTTATATGCTAAGGAGATGCAAAGAAATGAAATTTTTATTAAATACGAATCATTTTACAAATAAAGGATTACATCACTGCTTTACTTTCTACAACTGAACAAAAACGAAGCCTTAACTAACAGGTTGAAGCTTTCATGACATTGTCCATGGAAACATCAATCTCCTCCCTAGTACCTCTATCGATAATAAGACCACCTAAGGAGCATGCCGCTCAGGATGGTAAGTGTTGGTCCCAAGTGGTCAGATGAGGTCTAGACGGGGGGGGGGGGGTGAATAGACCTCTGAAAATTTTTAGACATAAAAACTTTCAAGTCGTCTGTCAGCAGACTAAGCTAATATAGAACGGTAAACTGACTGAACTGTTTGTGAACAAATCTGGAACAGCAGAGTTGACCACTCTTCTTATAGTTACTTAGCTGATTTCAGCAAAACTTAGTTTTAAAACCAAAATACTTGCAGCGGATATATATAAGTGTTTTTCACAAGAAGACTAAGTCTTTTAAAAGATTTTATCCCCAGTTTTATCAAACACCTTTTTAAAATCTTTTAACAGTTTTCTAAAGTGTTTTATGCAAGCTTTGAAAATATGCAAGAAAACTTATGCAAAATAAAACACAAAGAATTTTTATAGTGGTTATATGGATGAAAATACTTTAGTCCACTCTTCCAAGTCACTTAGATCTTGGGTTATACTATAAACACACAGTTTACAATATACTCTACTAACGCCAAGACAACAAATGAAAGGCCGTAAGCTAACAAGAGGAAATCACAAAGAAGACCTATCCTCTGAAGTTAGATCACTCACTAAGATGGATCTACACCTCTCACAACATTCCTTTTACAGTTTTTCACTCAGAAAAATGATTTTAACTTGATCTTCAACTGGTTCTGCCAACAAATGACTTCGCCAGGTGAGTGAGCTGTTCTTGAGACTTAGAGAGATTTTGCATCGGAAATTTTCTCAAAGTTTGTGTTGTTTTCTTCTCTCTCAAGCTCGCGAACTATTTATACTCCAGGTTTGAAAAATGTCCGTTGAAGAAAGACAAGATTCAAATTCCTCGAGTACTCGTCCTTAATTTCTGCGAACGGCTCTCTGTACTGCTGCAGTACCGTCAACAGTACTTTTTGTCAGCAGCATTAAATGCACCAAGATGATACGAGGTTTTTCTTCAATCATTTGCCATTAATACCCTCAGGCTTCAGCATTTATTACTCCAAGTGCATTTATTACCGTTGGAGAGACGTCCTGATCAACTTTACTTGGCTGATAAGAATCACTAGTCTGATGATGAACTGAGCTGATCCCAAACATGAACAAATCTGATATGGGTCGGCTGATTTTCACCAAACTGATTTCTTCCTTCAGCAGATCAGTAGTCTTCTGGACCAAACTGAATTTTGACTTGATTGATTTGTATTTTAGGTTGATCAAAATTCTTCTAAGGGATTTTACTAAGCATTCCTTACTTAGCTGATTAAGATGTTTTGGAAATCATCAAAACCTCCCTTTAACTTCTAAATTTCTTGTCTTCAGATCTTCATCTTCATCCAGCAGTAAGATTGATTCCCTCTTTGACCGAACAAACCTCCAAAAAGCTTGATAGCTTGTTGCAGTTATTCGTCCAAAACGAGATCCTATTTGGGCCATCGCAAAAGTGAAAATCTACCAGCATATCCCGGCATTGGGGCACTCCGAAAGTAACCTCCAAGAACGAGGATGCTGGGTAGATCCGGACCCACTATGTGCTGATCAAATCCCTCCGACCCCAATCCAAAGAAGACTAATGCAGAGGTCAATCTGGGACTTGTCAGTACTAGGTAGGTTGTTGCTAGGACTCATCAGCACTAGGCAAGATGATGGGCAAGGTAACTCTGCCTACCATAATCAAGATAATCTGCTTTTTTAGGTATTACCGGACCAGGAGGTAAATTCTCTTTGAACAGAAACTTGTTTCCCATTTTCAAGTCATGGATAAGAATGGCGAATGATTTGTTACCTTTTATAGGCAAAATAAGGATGATCCTACGGATAAGGAAAAATTAGATCAACGGTGATAAACAAACGTGCTTGACTAATTAACTTCCCGCATTTATTACAGAATAGTTGAAATAGTTAATATCAAGGCCGATTATCTTATCTCGACAAAGTTACAGATTAGTCGGGGTACTTTCTTGATTCAAGGTCGATCATCTTTTCTCGATAAAGTAACGAGTTAGTCGGAATATTGCATATATGAGCTGACTCATGATGTTGATGTGGATGGTCCAAATGTGACGTTTGGAGACAGCAAGGAAGACAAGATTGTAGCAAGTGGAAAGCTGATCAAAGGCAACATTGAGATATCTGAAGTCTCTTATGTTAAAGGCCTCAAATACAATTTGCTGAGCATAAGTCAATTTTATGATAAAGGATATTCAGTCATCTTCTCAACAGATAAGTGCCACGTTGAACATATTGTGATGAGGGGTAAATTGGATGCAGACTTTACTACGACCTAGTGAGGTCGGACTTCGTCATTCTCGATCTCATGAGCATAAATTCGAGCCCAAGGCACAGGAATCCTACGCTGATTATACTATGGAAATTCTGAGTCCAGAGTTACTGTTGGGCCGACCTCAGGCCCAGGCCTATGGGCTGAGTAATACGCACCTATGGGTGGTTCATCTGGTCCCAGATCTCAACTATAAATACCCCAAGCATTTATGATGACGACACAACTTCCCAGGTGCTCTTCCTTCGAGACTGCTGCTCGGACTCACTTGGGAATAATAGCATAGGCTTTCTTATATGTATTTCTCTCTCTAGCTTGTACGGCATCCAATAGTGCTCGAATAGGACTCCCATTTCTTGTAATCTGTATTCGATCACCAAGAATATAATACTATTGATCTTTTATCTCCATTTACATTCATAGCACGGCATTTTACACCACCCTTATCGAACTAACGAAAACACGTAAGATCAATTGGCGCCCACCGTGGGGCCTTATTCGAGTATTAGATCGAAATATGCCTACTACGAGGAGAAATACATATATCAGAGGAGAACCTTCCCATGCAGTGGGAGCGCAAAATTCAGTCAACAACGAGCCAGATAACCTATCGCGCGCAGCTCAACAACCAGAGATTCCACCGGCGGTTCCTCAGGATAATGTTCCAATCCACACAACCGTTGGTGATCTGAGATCTATCATAGGCACAATGTGCAGGGAATTCCTGAACAGCGGAAGGGCCGATCAATCACCCGTAGACCAACCAGGAATTCACGGCAGACCTAAAATACCATCTTCGAACATCTAGAAGGAAAACAGTATACTGCGATCTATATCGCATGCCCCAGCAACAAACCCTCCTCGAGCTATGCCTTCGAAAATCAACGCCCGATCGGAAATCCCACCAAGATCGGTACATAATTTGGAGGATTCAGTGGCAGGAGAGAGCCACACTGCTGGCGCCGTTGGAGGCATAAAACCGACCTACAAAAGAATTACTGAATCAGAGTTGGAAAAGATAGTACGGGAGAGAGTAGCTAAGGAATTGGAAAAGGAAGATACGATGATAGAGATTCCCCGTATCAATTAGGCCGCAAGGCGAGGGGAAAACACTCTAACTAGAGGGAACCTACATGATAGGGAGGTTTCGAACAGTATCATGCGCTGCTCACCATTTTGTCGAGAGATACGAGAAGCTCGAAACTCGGAAACGGTGCCAACAAGGCTACCACGGTATAACGGGACTATCGACCCCGGGGAACACATCAACAGCTTTGTTAATGTGATGAACTTGTACGGACATTCAGAGGACTTCTGTTGCAAGATCATGGTTACCACTTTTGAAGGAATTGCTCTTGATTGGTTCGGAAAATTACCGCCCAACTCCATATTTTCCTTCGAAGAATTCTGCGATAAACTAAAACATCAATTCGCTAGCCAGAGAAAGCCAAGGTTACCGGCAAATCACCTGGGAACTATAAAACAATTGGAAGGAGAGACGCTGAGGCAGTGGCTAGCAAGGTTTAGTATTGAACTCTTGAAAGTTGATACCCCGCAGATCGAATATTTGTCCTCCCTAATGTTCGAACTAACTAGGAGCACCAAGTTCGGAAACGCATTGTGCAGGAAACAACCAAAGTCTTTTGAACGAATAATGGAGATCGCTGAAAAGTATATGATTCAGGAAGAGATGAACAAATTGAAAAATTCGCATGCTATCAAATCTCCCCTCAACAAGAAACAAGATCGGGCTCCTATCCCGAAACCTGGTGATTATGGGGGATCGAACAAAGGATCTGTTTGGAAACGAATTAATACTTATAAGCCGCATGTGCCGCCCCAAGGTCCAAATTCATATGGACCTCCTTACGATCGGACTCGAGCTCCGAGACCGGGTAAAGTCCAGTTTACTGAACTTAACACCTCAAAGGATGAAGTGCTAACCGTGTTGGAAGAAGGGAATTTGATACCTGAAGCTCAAAGGATCACCCAGGCTAGAGCAGGCGCACCTGGTTATGAACAATATTGTCGATATCACCGAGCTCGGGGACATAGTACTGAAAACTGTTACCAATTGAAGGTCGAGATAGAAAAATTGATTGCCCAAGGAAAATTAAAAGAATTTATCAAAAGCGGCAACTATAACAGTCGTTATAGATCCCGAAGTCCGCGGAAATTTAACAATCAGCAAAGGCAAATTCGAAGCCAAGCGGAAGAGCGGTCGAATGGAGTGATAAACATGATCGCAGGCGGACCAGCGGGAGGTGATAGCAGAAATGCTAGAAAAAGAACTATGAGGTCGATAAAGGCGGGAGCCTCTGCTAAGAAGGAGATTCTGTCCTTAGAATCTCCCTCCATGGAAAATCAAGTTATAAGCTTTAGTGAGGCCGATCGACCCTCGGATGTTAGTTGGGACACAAGTGAGGACGATCCAGATTTTTCCATGGTATTGACATTGAGAATTGCTAATTTTGAGGTCAAGAGGGTGCTAGTCGATAATGGAAGCTCGGCAAACATTATTTCGTCAGAAGCTCTCACAAGGATGAATCTTTGTCACCCACGTCTAGATAAAGTAACCACTCCTTTGGTCGGATTTGGTGGATCAGAGATCGTTCCGCTGGGAACCATTCTTTTAAGCACGACTCTAGGAAGCAAAACAAGAAATGTAACAAGGATGATCAAATTCCTAGTAGTAGATACATCGTTCGCTTATAACGCCATATTAGGGAGACCAGCCCTAAATATCTTCAAGGCAGTCGTATCTACCTATCATCAAAAGATAAAATTCCCGACCATGGGAGGAGTGGGAGAGATGAGGAACGACCAATACATGGCATGGGAGTGTTATAACTCGTCTTTAAGTATTAAAAAGAAAGTGGAGCCCGAGCTCCCAGTTAAGAGGAAGATAAGTGATTTAGGGTCTGAATTAAAAACACTAATTCCCGACTGCGAAAAATTTCAAGGAAAGAAAGGGAAAAACGTTGATATGAGCGTGCAAGCGCCCGACCACAAAAAAGTAACTTTAGTTCCAGGATCCCCTGAAAAGTTCACTAAAATTGGAACGGAGTTAAGCGAAGGCATGAAAACCATGCTCATTGAATTTTTACAGAAAAATGTGGATGTTTTTGCCTGGAGTTCGGATTATATCGTGGGAATCGACCCACGAGTGATAACACATTCATTAAATATCGATCCGAAAGCCAAACTTGTACGGCAGAAGAAGCGCAATCATGGTCGCGAAAAGGACAAGATAATCAATGCAGAGGTCGATAGATTATTAGCAGCAGGTCAGATCAGGGAAATCAAGTTCACGGAATGGCTATGTAATGTGGTCCTGGTCTCTAAAGGCGAAAAGGTCGAAAACAAGTGGAGGATGTGTAATGACTTTACCGACCTAAACAAATTATGCCCGAGAGACCCTTATCCATTACCTCGGATTGATATGCTAGTAGATTCCACCGCAGGGTTTGTGTTGTTTAGTATGATGGACGCTTTCCAAGGGTTCTATCAGATTTTCATGAATGAAAGGGACCAGGATAAAACAGCATTCATCACCGAGCGGGGAGTGTACTGCTTCCTTGTTATGCCTTTTGGCTTAAGGAATGCAGGTGCAACCTATCAGAGACTAGTTAACATGATGTTCACAGAACTGATAGGCGAAATAATGGAAGTCTATGTAGACGACATGCTCGTAAAGAGTATGACGGAGGAGGATCACATTGACCATCTGGATAGATGTTTCGAAATCTTAAGAAAATATGGGATGAAGCTGAACCCAGCCAAGTGTACTTTTGGTGTGCGATCGGGAAAATTCCTCATATATCTAGTCCACGAAAGAGGAATCGAAGCAAATTCTGAAAAAATTCGAGCAATCACCGATCTCCAACCACCACGAAAGCTCTCAGACGTCCAAAGTTTGATTGGAAAAATTATTTCATTGAATAGATTCATCTCACGATCTGCCGACAAAAGTTTACCATTCTTCAAACTTTTGCGAAAATCTAAGAACTTTGAATGGAGTGCAGAATGTGATAAGGCCTTCGAAGAACTGAAAATATACTTAACCTCACCACCCATGCTAGCCAAACCATCTGAAGGAGAACCTCTATATTTATACATAGCTGTATCGGAAGAGGCCATTAGTTCGGTTTTGGTGAAAATTGACAAAACTGAGCATAAACCAGTTTACTATTTAAGTAAGTTATTGCAAGGTGCCGAGAAAAACTATATGGAGATCGAAAAATTCGCACTGGCCTTGGTGATAGCTGCCCGAAGGCTAAGGCCTTACTTTCAAACATACAAGATTATTGTTTTAACAAATCAACCTTTGATACAGGTCTTATCAAAACCAGAAGCATCAGGCAGATTGATCAAATGGGCGGTCGAGCTTGGTCAGTTCGAAATCGAGTATCAACCACGGGTCGCCATAAAAGCCCAGGTATTAGCTGACTTCGTGCTCGAATCAACAGGCTTGTCGAACGTGGAAGAAGGAGCAATCTCCGAGCTAAGTATGGTAGAAGAAGCCAAAGGTCAAATATGGCTGATGCATGTGGATGGATCTTCAACCAAGGATGGAGGTGGAGCAGGAATTCATTTCCAAGGACCCAATGGTGAAGACTTGAGTTATGCTATAACTTTAGATTTCGTCGTGACCAACAACGAGGCCGAGTATGAAGCATTGATCGCAGGGTTAGAGATGGCTCTTAAAGCAAAGGTAAAATCAATTGTTGTATTAACCGATTCAGAACTTGTTCATAGACAGGTGAAAGGCACGTACGAGGGCAGGGAGTTCAATATGGTCAAATACTTGAGCAGAACGAAGAAGTTGATCTCTGAATTCGACAAGTTCGATATTCAACCTGTGCCGAGAGAGGAAAATTTATGGGCAGATATATTATCAAAGTTCACAGGTTTGGCCGACGGGAAGAATAAGAGAATAATCACGTGGCTGCTATCGAATACATCTGCTATCGAGCTGGACGCGGCCCCTGCAATCGATATCATGGAAATCGAGGAACCGAGCAACTCATGGAGCAACCCTCTTATTGCCTATCACAAGGAAGGAAAACTTCCGGAAAATCCAAACGAAGCTCGAAGGATCAAATACAGAGCGCCATCATTCACTCTGATTGGTAATCAACTCTATAAGCGATCCTCCTCGGGAATTTTATTAAAATGTATCCCTGAAATTCACTACAATGCTATTTTAAAAGAAGTTCACGAAGGGGAAGCGGGAAATCATTGTGGTGCTCGGGCCTTAGCTCTTAAATGCTCAAGGTCCGGATATTATTGGCCTACTCTTTTCTCTGATTCTGTTGATTATGTGAAAAAATGCCACCATTGCCAAATTCATTCAAACTTGATTCATCAACCGGCTGAGCATATGTATTCTATTCCTATTTGTTGGCTTTTTGATAAATGGGGCATTGATATTGTCGGGCCTTTTCCAACAGCAAGAGCTTGAAAAAATTATGTACTGGTTGCAGTTGAATATTTCAGCAAATGGGTTGAATGTGTTGCTCTGACAAAGATCACTCAGTTCCAAGTTATTAATTTCTTATGGAAAAATATTATCTGCAGATTTGGAATTCCTAGGATCTTAATATCCGATAATGGAACGCAGTTCGCCGGAAAAAGAATCACGGAATGGTGCGAAAAGTTCGGAATACAACAGAACTTCGCATCTGTAGGGCTTCCCCAAGCTAATGGGAAAACGGAGGTTGTGAACAGAGAGATCGTTCGATCCTTAGAAAAACGCCTATCTGAGGCAAAAGGAAAATGGCTCGATGAACTTCCAGGGGTTTTATGGGCCAATAGAACTACTGTTAAAGCGGCAACAGGAGAAACTCCATTTAGTCTGGTTTATGGGTCAGAGGCCGTTATCCCAGTAGAGAACCTCGTACCTTCCCCCAGGGTCGAATTTTACGATCCCAAGGAAAACCAATCTCTAAGGGAAATGGAACTTGATCACGCGGATAGTCGAAGGGACCGTGCAAAGTTGAAAATCCAATCCACAAAGTCTAGCATGGAAAAATCTTATAATCGAAATGTTCGAATCCTAACATTCAAAGTGGGGGATTTGGTGCTCAAGAAAGTGGAAGTGTCGAAGCACGTTGGAAAACTCCAACCTAATTGGGAGGGCCCTTTTGTGATTGTTGAGGTTGGAAGAAAAGGTTCTTACAAGATTGCTCATCCTGACGGAGAGGTACTACCTCGAGCATGGAACGCTATTAATTTGAGAAGATATTATGGAAGATAGTTAAATTCAAGTCTACTGCTATTTAGTCATCTCATTCTGTTTCTTTGTTTCTCGCAATTAAGAAAACTATGTGTTCGATGAAAGTTTATTTTGGCTGAATTAATTATTCAATGAAATTTCGTTTGGTCAAATCTCCTATTTATTCGTCATATTCTGATATTCTCGATCTCTATTCATCTATTATCAATCTCTATTATCTCCATCTACTATTTAAAAAAGGGTGAAAGTTGTTGCTACGACCCTCGGGCTAAAAATGCTCTGAAACGACTAAGGGTGAAAGCCGTTGCTATGCCCCTTAGATCGAAATTATTGAATTGGTGAAAGCTGTTGCTACGACCCTCGGGCTAAAAATGCTCTGAAACGACTAAGGGTGAAAGCCGTTGCTATGCCCCTTAGATCGAAATTATTGAATGGGTGAAAGCTGTTGCTACGACCCTCGGGCTAAAAATGCTCTGAAACGACTAAGGGTGAAAGCCGTCGCTATGCCCCTTAGATCGAAATTATTGAATGGGTGAAAGCTGTTGCTACGACCCTCGGGCTAAAAATGCTCTGAAACGACTAAGGGTGAAAGCCGTTGCTATGCCCCTTAGATCGAAATTATTGAATGGGTGAAAGCTGTTGCTACGACCCTCGGGCTAAAAATGCTCTGAAACGACTAAGGGTGAAAGCCGTTGCTATGCCCCTTAGATCGAAATTATTGAATGGGTGAAAGCTATTGCTACGACCCTCGGGCTAAAAATGCTCTGAAACGACTAAGGGTGAAAGCCGTTGCTATGCCCCTTAGATCGAAATTATTGAATGGGTGAAAGCCATTGCTACGACCCTCAGGCTAAAAATGCTCTGATGCGACTAAGGGTGAAAGCCATTGCTATGCCCCTTAAGTGAAAAGTATATCCAAGATCGATCCAAATTCTATTATTTCTCCACGACGACTATTGATTCCGAGAAGAACCTAAACTATGGAAGATATCTCACGTAAGATTCAGATGTTGCAAAGATCGAACTTCAAATCCGATCGACAACAATATATAAAGAAAATTTTTCATTCATCAAATTTCAAATAAATTACATGAGAACTATTGATTACAATCAAGAAATCAAGCTAATCCGAAAATATTACACCTTACACGATCCTATTACAAATGGCTATTCCTATGGATGCCCAAAGAAGAAAAGTGAGGCTGGAACACTTCTACCCTTCACCGATCTTTCCTTGAGAAATGGTCCGCAAAAGACCAAATCGAGAGACAGGGAAACAACTCCAGTTGGAAGTACTCCTAGCAAATTCGAAGACCACATCCTTCAAGAAGCTGCCTCGAAGACGTGGAGATCGAGCGTAGGAAAACCCCTCCAGCAGTAGACCCACTATCCCGACTGAATGGAGGACAGATTACATGAAGTCGAGCCCGCCTCAAAGACTTGGAATCAGAGAGAGCAGGTCGCCTGTCGGTACCCTAGTCGCAATTATTTTTGCCTGTCGATACCCTAGCCGAAAGATTTTCATATGGGAATTCCAAGGAAGTTGGAAAAGAAGGTTCGAATAAAAATCTTGAACGCTTTAATTACTGACGATAAATGGAACATGTAGTTGATCGACGAAAGTAAAAACACAACCATATTGTTCCGAGGCAAAACATTTACAGATAAGTAAAAATATGAAGGTAATTTCGGAGCTATATATAGGGGAAGGAATTCCATATCAACGGTGTTGATCTCTCGGACTGAATGGCCACGATACGAGCATTAAAAGCTCTGACCCTTTCACTTCCCGAGAAATGAGGGAAGATTAAAAAAAAAAAAAAAAAAAGAGAGTGAGAACAACATTCCAGCAATATTATCATTACAACAAAGATTGTGTTACAACAAGAAAGGAAAATCGTTACAACAAGTATGGTGTTACAACAAAGAAAAATCTTAGCAAGCTCATGTTACAAAGGAAAATCTCAGAATTACTAAACGAAATTATTTTCAAAAAGGACCTTTCGAACTTCAGCACTACGATCAGCGTACCCGCGAATGTAAGCTTCCCTCTCACGAAGCTCGGAGTTTCTCTTCTCACGTTCGTAGATATCTTTAAGTCTCTCTAATTCCGAACTTAACTTATCCTGAGACAATCTCTCCTTAAAAAATCTATTAGCTTCCAGTGCGCGTTCCAGCTCAATCTTTTTCCTGATCAGCTCAAGTGAAATAGAAGCCCGTTGTTCGATCTCATGCTTGGCCAGCGCATAAAGCCTAGAAAAGTCCTTGCCAGCCTGAACTTATAAAAGATATGTCATGACAAAAATAAAGAAATTAGAGAATCATAATAAAAAGGTTAGAAAGAGTTACCTGGGCGAGGGATTCTAACCCAGACTGAAACAGGAACGAGGAATATTCTCCAGTCAATAGAACCGCCGCGGAGATAGAGACATTGGCCCGAAGAAGGGTCAGGTCGGATTTTTCATGTGACACTTTATCAAAAGGAATTATGTCTCTCTTAAATGGAAAGACACCAGAAGGAAACAACAAATCAAAAGATTCTCCGACCAACGAAGGCACGGATTGGAAAGGAGTGTGCCCAGATACATCCTCCACAAAAGAAACCTTTTTAATTCTTTTGTTTGAGCCCTAGGATTTCAAGCATGAAGGGGCAACAGTCGAAGATTTATTTTCCTCATGGAAGGTTAGCTTATCAGAAGTAATGGATTTAATTGATGTTTGGCTCCTTTTCCTTATATTTCTACCGTCATTTGGTTTGGAAAAAGGCGCGGAAGAAATCACAAAAGCGTTCGAATTTTTATTCATCTCTTGATGTCCGGATTAGGATTCGACCGAAATAATTTTCTAAAGCTCCGATCACTGTGAGCAACGTTATTGTGAAAGCAACGTAAAATGGCCTTGATATTTATAAGAGACGCGACATCATGCGAATTACAATAGTTGGTAAGTCACCACTCCCAAGAAAGATTCGATGACGCAACTGAGTATGTTAGAATGACATTATAAAATTCAACAAGATGGTCAAACAGGCAATAGGTTAAGTATGGCATTAAGGAAAAATTAAATTAGAGCATCCACAAAATAGAGAAAGCAGGAGACTATAAAACAAATTTACAATTACAATGGTTTACTAAATCCTATTACATAGTAATCATTACTGGCTGGATTCCTTCACGCCAGAACTATGGTCCGATCTCTCTTGTTCCTTCTTCTCGCTAGAACCGCTTTCCGAGCTATCAGAAT
Source organism: Penstemon eatonii (assembly GCA_038501285.1). Lineage (NCBI taxonomy): Eukaryota > Viridiplantae > Streptophyta > Magnoliopsida > Lamiales > Plantaginaceae > Penstemon > Penstemon eatonii. The sequence continues at coordinate 52,304,279 of CM076710.1, read as the reverse complement.
CATCACTACTCGAGCTGCTCTCTTCTCCATCATTACTTTGCACATCAGCCGTGGATTTACTCGAATCAGAAGAAGGAGTGCCTTGCTCCCACTGATCGCGGGAATCCCCTTCAATATCCACATCTTCATCCTCAAATTGAGCTTCGAGCACATCAGGATTTGGCATCGGCACTCCAAATTCCTCAAGAAGAGGAGTGAACTCATGGTGGGTTAAACCTTCGAGTTTAGGAGGAAGAGAGGAAGCTTTATAATCCTTTCCATAAATATTCTTATAAGGATCTATATAAGGAAGGTAGTCATCGAAGGTGCCTTGAACTTTTCCAGCTGAGAGGAGATGCTGAATTCCTTTATAATAAAAAGCTTGGTTAATTTCACCCGACCGCATGCGAACTAAAGCATCAAGAAAGGGTGACTCTAAGAATTCTCGTATGGCGGGAAGTCTGCCCTCTTCTCGACCCCGAGCATAGGCCCGTTCAGATAATGCCTTGGCATGCTCGAGATCCGATCTCAATTTGATTACTTCTTCCTCGAGGGCCCTTTTTCCGTCAAGACTCTTCTTGACTTCATCGAGCTCCTTTCTAACCTCAGATAACTTGGCCGTAGTATCCTTCAACTGATCAGCCTTGGTGGCTTCCGTCGTAAGGACGTTGTGAAGGGCACTCTGAGCCATCTGAGATTCCACGTTTAAGGTGGCCTGTCGGTAAGCTTGATGATTGTACAAGTCCCCGACCTAGAGAAGAAATTAAACATTAAAGGCGAAGCATAAACTTTGGGGATAAATCAGTACTCGTGAAAGAACTTGTATACCTTTTGAAGAGCATAGGCAAAATCACCCGCGAGCTCGAAGTCGCTTTTAAGGAATAGCGCTGTATTGTCATCCTTAAATCTCCCGGCCATGAACATCCGAAGAGACTTATCCACTGTATGTTCCCCGTTTGGGCCCAATTCGGACTCGATGGTTCCATCCTCCGGGAAACTAGCTGCCCTTGGTCCTTGGAAATGATCCTCTATGAAATCAACCAGGTCTGGCTTGGAATGGCCCGCCCGGCACTTGATCGGGCCCGGTCCTCGACCAAAAGGCTTCACCCTTCTAGAAGACTCGGGAATATCACTACTTCTCTTGCGAGCCATTCTCGCTTCTAGTATCTTTTGAGCTCGGACCTCCTGTAGGGAATAATGGCTGAGTCCTTCCTCGTTCGGGTTAGAGGAGCCAGTTGGAAAAACGGACCGGAGATCTAGGATTCGAGGTTGAGAAGCCCCCTCGGCCGCGGAATGAGGACGAGAAGTTCCCGCAATGGCAGTTTGGGAAAAAGTCACCATAGCGTTCGGAGCCGCTGCGGTATCGACCCCAGGGGCGGACTTTACTACCTTACGGTAAACCTTCGATGTTTGGCGGCGAGGTCGACCTTGGATACCCTTCGAGAAGGAAGCAACAACCGGACCAACTATCGATGTTCGGAACTTGTCAACGATCCCAGCTGAAAGATAAGAGGAAATTAGGTATTTCCGTAAAAAGATAAATCGAAATGATTCAACGCACCTAAAGTGGAGGGGGCATTGGCAGGATCGATTGTAGCTTTCCCATATTCGATTGGAAGAGCGGGGAAAGAACACGCGCTGAGCCCAGCCAACCGCAAAACTGCCTCCTGAGTCATCAAAGCTGTCTGATGAGGGTCAGCTCGAAGGGATTGCAGGAATTCGTCCGAGATTTCATTATTCATTTTTCCTCTAAGGCGACGTTTACCATAGATCCATGATCTTGCACCAGGCCACACATACGGAGTGGGTTCGGAATTATCTTCGGAGGATGGAGAATCTGGTCCACGAACAAAAAAGAACTCATGTTTCCAGCCTTTCAAGTTGCTGCTAACGTTGGCTGATAAGATCGAGATTTTCGGTCTCTGAGAAAAATAAACATAACCAGCGTTCGAAGACGTGGAAGCACTCATCTTAAATATTCGCCAGAAATTCTGAAAAACAGCCTTTTTCCCTTTGGCTTTCATCAGCACACAAAAGGCTATAATAAGCCCGATCGAATTTGGTAGAATCTGGGAGGGTGTTAACTCGAAAGCTTCCAAAATACTTTCTATCAAAGGAGGAAAAGGGATACGTAAGCCATAATGGAAATGCTTAGAATAAAAGGCTTGACATCCAGGGGGAGGGTCAGTAACTCGTTGCTCGGGAGTAGGAAGAACAATCGAGAATCCGGCACCTAGGTATTGACCAAAGTCTCCCTGCAATTTTCCCAGATCTGCTTCCACATAGGAACAAACGATCTCGCCCGCCCTGTCCTCGGTCATGTTCAGTCCTGCGCTGTGCGACGGCTCCTCCCAGTTGAAGATCGTAACCACGACATTGCCGCTCAGTCTATACTTCTTCTGTTCATTTTTCCCTAAGGGAAGGTCGCCATCCTCTGCGATTTCCTCCTCCGAGACCATGGCTTCGCTCGAATTGGCTTCACCATTATCTTCCGATCCGGAACACGATTCTCTCTCCTCCCCATTAGATTCGGAAGTGGGACTCGAATCTCTCGGGTTCTCCCCCACGGATGGTCGAACATCTACGATCTGCATCCCCTCTTGATCATTTTCTCGACTTTCCACTACAGGGGATTTTCCTTTCAAATCTACTGAATTGGACATGGTGAATATACGAAGAGTACTCGGAAAAGATTGCTAGAACTCACTTATCGATCTATTCGCTCCGATCTATGGTTTTTCTCCTCAAAATCGTTAATGAACAGCGGCCCTCCATCAAGGTATATATACAAGGACAAAATGGGAAAATGCAAACCGGTCCCCGAGTAACCGCGACAGTTAAACTCCTCAAGGGTGGATTTGAAGTCGTATTTTCGATAATTGCACTTATGACCCCGATATTTTCTAAAAATCACAAAATTATGGACCAGCAAGGCGAAAAAAGTATTTATGGGGGCGTCGATTCCGCATCCTGCCACCTATCTACTCTATCGAAATCAAGGGACTATAGAGATATTGTTAAAGATCGACTATAGCAATACAATAGACACTAGAGGACAAGGATAATATCATGGTGACTCCATTACATAGTTTACAAGTTATGCACTATTTTTCCCTAGCTCGGTTTTTATCCCATAGGGTTTTTCCGAGTTAGGTTGTTAATGAGGCATATCCGAAACTTATCCAAAAATGGCTCGGTCACCCAGCGTCCGATTTATACTTCTTCGAGCATAAACTTCTCTTTACGCTTGAGAAGTGGGGGAGTATTGATGAGGGGTAAATTGGATGCAGACTTTACTACGACCTAGTGAGGTCGGACTTCGTCATTCTCGATCTCATGAGCATAAATTCGAGCCCAAGGCACAGGAATCCTACGCTGATTATACTATGGAAATTCTGAGTCCAGAGTTACTGTTGGGCCGACCTCAGGCCCAGGCCTATGGGCTGAGTAATACGCACCTATGGGTGGTTCATCTGGTCCCAGATCTCAACTATAAATACCCCAAGCATTTATGACGACGACACAACTTCCCAAGTGCTCTTCCTTCGAGACTGCTGCTCGGACTCACTTGGGAATAATAGCATAGGCTTTCTTATATGTATTTCTCCCTCTAGCTTGTACGGCATCCAATAGTGCTCGAATAGGACTCCCATTTCTTGTAATCTGTATTCGATCACCAAGAATATAATACTATTGATCTTTTATCTCCATTTACATTCATCAGCCCGGCATTTTACACCACCCTTATCGAACTATCGAAAACACGTAAGATCATATTGGAACAAAGAAGGTCATTTTATCTGGAAGACGACAAGGGAATGTCTACACAGTCGACTGGAATTCTGTTGACAAGAATTCAAGTGTTTGTTTGGTGGCATCAACACCAAGTGAAGTTAGTTGGCTGTGCCACAAAAGAATGAATCATGTGAATTTCAAGACCATCAACAGACTTATCAAGAATGATCTGGTAGAAGGAATTCCAAAGACAGTCATGAGCAAAGATAAGCTTTGTGACGCATGTCAGAAGGGTAAACAAATCAAGTCATCATTCAAAAGTAAGAAGCACCAACCATCTGGAAGGATCTTGGAGCTGCTACATATGGACTTGTTTGGACCCATTGATCCAATCAGCAACGGTGGAAAGAAATACTGCCTAGCTGTTGTGGATGATTATTCAAGATACACTTGGGTGATTTTCATGAAGAAGAAAAGTGAAACCAAGGAGCATCTTACAAATCTGATGGAAAAGATTCAGAATAAAAAGAGTATGAAAATACTGAAGATCAGATCAGATAGAGGGATGGAATTTACAAACTCTACTGTTGAAGAGTATTGTAATGCCAGAGGAATCAGTCAGGAGTACTCTGCTGCCAGAACCCCTCAACAGAATGGAGTTGCTGAAAGGAGAAACAGAACTCTGAAGGAAGCTACCAGAACCATGATAGCTGAAGCTAAGCTGCCTCAATGATTTTGGGCAGAAGCAACAAATACAGCATGCTTTACCCAAAACAGATGCATGATCAACAAGCACCAAAACAAGACTCCATATCAAGTTTGGAACAACAGGAAACCAAATATTCATTAATTTAGAATTTTTGGTTGTAAATGCTTTGTTTTAAATAATGGGAAAAATCACTTTACTGCTTTTGCAGAAAAGGCTGATGAAGCAATATTCGTAGGATATTTTACTTTTAGTAAAGCTTATAGAGTCTTTAACAAAGAATTTTACTTGTAGAAGAATCCATTCATGTAGTATTTGATGAACCTAGTCAATCTTTTGAAAAGAATACGTCTACTGATTTTCAGAAATTAAGTGTTGAAAAGAATGAAGAATATATTCCCATCATACTACCTGATCTCAACTCAGCTGCAAACTCAAGTGCTGTTCAAAATCACAATGCTGATTGTCTAACAGAGGAGTTGCAAACAGCTGACAGACCAGAGACTGTTCAACAGACAACTGCTGTTCAACAGACTACTACTGGAACTCCAACAGTAGTGTTGCAAGATCAAAACAGAGGACAACATTATGATTTGCAACCTGATCTTAGATGGCTTAAGAATCACCTACCAGAGCTGGTGATTGGTGATCCTTTGGATAGAGTAAAGACAAGGAGAGCTGCTGCAAGTGAAGCAATGTTTGTCAGCTTCCTATCTCAAATTGAGCCCAAACAGATTGAAGAAGCTCTTAGTGATTCAAACTGGATCAAAGCTATGCAAGAGGAGCTAAATCAATTTGAAAGGAATGAAGTCTGGTACTTATTTCCTAGACCAAGTCATCAAAGAGTAATTGACACTAAATGGGTATTCAGAAATAAAATGAATGAAGATGGTGTGGTCACCAGAAATAAAGCAAGATTAGTTGCCAAAGGCTAATGTCAAGAAGAAGGTATTGACTTTGATGAAACTTTTGCACCAGTAGCAAGATTAGAGGCTATCAGACTCTTTCTTGCCTAAGTTGCTCATAAGAATTTCACAGTCTATAAAATGGATGTGAAATCAGCTTTTCTCAATGGAGAATTGCAAGAAGAAGTTTATGTTGAACAACCACCTGGATTTGAAGCTTATCAAGAAGAAGACAAGGTGTATCGTCTGAAGAAAGCCCTCTATGGACTGAAACAGGCTCCAAGAGCATGGTATGATACCCTATCTGATTTTCTTTTAATTAAAGGATTTCGTAAAGATAAGGTAGACAAGACCTTGTTCACAATTGAATGGGAAGAACATATTTTGCTTGTACAAATATATGTGGACGACATCATTTTTGGTTCAACAAATCAACAGATGTGTGATAAGTTCTCAAAGCTGATGCAGAACAAGTTTGAAATGAGCATGATGGGAGAACTTAAATATTTTCTTGGCTTGCAAGTAAGACAGTTGCTTGATGGAATATTCATCAGCCAAGCAAAATACACAAAGGATCTGTTCAAGAAATTTGGTATATTCCAATGTCTACTAGTCTTTGTTTGGATAAAGATGAAGATGGAAAATCAGTGGACATAACCAAGTACAGAGGAATTATTGGGTCACTGTTGTACTTAATAGCTAGTAGGCCTGATATTATGTACTATGTTGGGGTTTGTGCGAGGTATCAATCAAATCCTAAGGAATCTCATCTCCTAGCTGCCAAAAGGATACTCAAATATCTTAAAGGTACTGAAGATTTGGGATTGTGGTATCCTAGGGAATCTGGATTTGAACTTATTGGATATTCAGATTCTGACCTTGCTAGCTGTAAGATTGACAGAAAAAGCACAACAGGTGTCTGTCAGTTCTAAGGTAGTCGTCTGATCTCTTGGATGAGTAAGAAACAGACTTCAGTATCCATATCAACTGCTGAAGCTGAATATATAGCTGTTGGATCTTGTTGTGCACAAATATTATGGTTGAAGCATCAACTAGAAGATTACAACATAAAAATCAGTGGAATACCTATCTACTGTGACAATACAAGTGCAATCAGCCTTACTCAGAATACTACAAGTCATTCAAGGACTAAACACATTGAGATCAAACATCACTTTATTAGAGATCATGTGGAGAAAGGAAATGTCATGATAGAATATGTGTTTACGGAAAATCATATTGCTGACATCTTCACTAAACCTCTAAGTGAGACAATGTTTTCAACTCTAAGAGCTGAACTAGGTCTACTCAAACTGGATGCATAAGCTGAGGGGGAACTCATCAGAAGACTGAAGTTCAACAGCTTACACATCATATTATCTTCAAGGATTAACTCTCAACAGACTAGTTAACTTATGAATTCTTAAAGTCATGGGGAACGTGTACGACTAGCGGTACTTCTGATTAAAAGATGAAATTTGTTGATGAAAGTTAGTTGAAGTTATGTTTTCTTCAGAAGATCAATGTCTTGAAGACTGAAGATTATTCACCTAGCTGGATTGACAAACAGCCGAGGAAGGTTATCAACTATTGGCTTTCACTGATAACAGCTTTGTCATCAGGACGGTAGTCCCATCAGATAAGTATTTTAATTACCTGTCTGATAAACTGTGTAAAAGCTCACTGTATAAAAACATTTTCTTTTAAAATACGCTTTTACAAGTTGAACTAAGGCGGTTCAAATTCCCGTCTCTCATTTAATGCGCTCTGAATTTGAAAAGTCGTAACTGACGCCGCATGATCAGAACTGACAAGAAACGGATCTAACGGTTGACGGGTATCACGAAAACCGAAATACCCTAACTCTATAAATCCAGATCTGATAAAGACTTGTCGTTCTTTACGCACCCTAAAATACTTAGAGCATTTGTGAGAAAATTCCTTGCATCCTATTTTCTGCAAATTTTGTTCTTTCACTAACTTCCACAGATTCACTATGAGTTCAAGTCAAGAAGCCAAGGCGGAGGGTATGTATCTTGTCAACGATGCATACTATCAATCTGTTACTGAATTGATGAAGCAACTGTTGGAGAAATTCAAAGCTGCTTCTCTGGTGAATTTCATGGAGCTGCACGAAGGTCTGGTATGGAAGGACCAAGTTTTGGAGTATTACAAGACGGCTTAAGTAGATTTTACAAAAAGGGAGATCAAAGCTACTGTTGGGGATAAATCTGTAGTGATAACCCCTGTTCTACTTCACGAAACTTTTGGCTTGCCAAACAGTGGTCGACATGACGTCACCACCCTTGCTGAAGAAAAACTTCAAGAATTCTGGGCAATCTGTGACAAAGAAGGTGAGATGTTGACTGGCAACATCAAGAAAAGGCAACTGAAGGATGAATATCAGTGTATGGCTGATATGGTTGCGAAGCTGATAGAGAATTGCACATTCTCTTAAGATGCTGTCACTATGAAGAGATATAGCATAATGGTGGCTATCTACTATGCTTTGGAAGTGAACTAGTCAGTTGTCGTCTGGTACATACTGGCTCACTTTCATGAGAAGAAAGGCAAGAAGTCTTCTCAACAGACAAATCACAGAATCACCTTAAGCTATCTACTTCACAACATGGGTTGTGCAATGACAAATGGGAAGGAAATTCACACTGCTAAGGCAATGGTCAAGTACGTGCCTGTCATGAAAAGGAAAGCTGATGCGGTCGAAGCTGATGAAGATTTAGAGGAATCTAAGGAAGAGGCTCCTGCCAAAAGGCAAAGAAAATTGGTGAAAACAGCTCAGCTTGCTGTTGAAAAGAAGAAAGCTGATGAGCCTAAGGAAGTGGCTCAAAAGATGAAAACCAAGACTTCTGTTCAAACAGCCCAGCCAGCTGTTGAAGCCAGAACAGAGGAGTCTGGAGCGAAGAAGGTTGCTGATCAGATCATCGATCAGACAACTGCGGAGATCAGGAATATGTCTCCTGCTTCATCTTCTAGAACACCATCTGCTGAACATCCTGATGAGACTGTTGCTCACAGGACCATAAGTCGAATCAGAAATACAGGTGCTTCCAAACCTGTTCAAGGAGGACGGGCAAAGAAGACTATAAGGAAGAAAATGACTTTTGTTGATTCACCAACTGAGTTATCGGACTTAGTGAGGCAAAGCCCTCAATCAGCAGAGAGGCCTACTGGTGCTGAGGAAACGTCTGCTGTTGAAAAGATTGATGCTCAACAGACTGCTCCAAAAGAACCAACAGCTGAGGTTGCTCAACCTCAAGATGATCCAGATGTGATGATCATCAACCCTATAGTAGCTGCACCTATTGCATCTGCTGGTCTTGCTCCTAAACCTGCCCATGCTGACAAAGGAAAAAGAAAAATCCTTATCAAAAGGAAGAAAATTTCTACTGCTGATAAGAAGAAGAGAGAGGAAGCTGAGCAGAGGAAGAGAGACGAACAAGAGGAGAAAAGGGTCCTTGAACTCAGCAAGACTCAAGCCGAAAAGGATGAACAGAGAAGGAAGATGTCTGAAGCAGAACGTATGGCTGCTGAAGATGCTGAACTTGTTGTGGTCATTGAGCTGAGCAAGAAGGATGCTCATGGATCTATTCATCCTGGTGGGATCAAGATTGGTGAATCTAAAGAAGCTAAGCCAAAGATGCCTACTGGCACTGTCAAGCCAAAGGCCAAGTTTGAAGTTAGAAGATCATTTGATATTATTAATTCTGATAAATCTATCTTCAACAGGTTTGAGAATGTCTTAGCTTATTTTGATCAGAAAGTGATGCTCAAGACTTTATTCACTCATGAGAAGCCAATGTACATGAAGTGGAGAGACTATAGGATGAATAAGTCTGTTGAAGAGCTTCAGAGTTGGAAGGAGTTGGCTGATGAAGAAAGGTGGGTTCTTCAATGGCTAAAGACTGACTCCATATCGAAAGCCTTGGATCTTGACTTCGTCAGAGATGCTATGCATCAGTATGCCAAGGACTTTGCTACTGATGAAGCAAAGATTATTGCCAACACTTTGCCTAGAAAAAGAAGAAAATCTGATGATCCTGTTGAAAGGGCCATTCAAATAGATGTTATGACTGCCCTGAAGAAATGGGCTGCTAAGTTTAGATATCAGCAAGGATCTTCAAGTGAGCTGCCCTCGCTGCCAAGTATTCAACAGATCACTTTTGGCAAAGAAGTGAAAGATTACTATGAAATGCCTAAGGTAAAGGCATCTGCTCCAAAGCCATGGCATGTTGTGAGACAAATTCGTCAAACAACAACCTTTACTGATGACGGCAAAATCATAAGTAAAATCTTTGAAGATGTCATTGATCAGCCCAAAGCTGTTAATGAACCCTTAGCAATTGAGTGGAAAGCTAAGGAGTCCAATGCTGATCAAGAGACTGAACTGAAAGATGCCCCTGTCCACCAAGAGAGTGAAGATGACCAAGTTGCTGATCATACTGCTTCGTCAGCTAATTTGCATTCATCACTGATGGAAGCTTTCCAATTATTAATGGAAAATTCAATAAGGGAAATGGAAGAGAGGAACAGCACGCATTTAAAGAAATGCAGCAAGAATTGACAGAATCTAACAGACTATAGCTTGAGCACATGCAATTACTTACTGCAAGAACAATAAAGAATGCAATTGATAATTTTCCTCTGCCTGAGGATCATACTAGGCAAATGACTCAGAGTGTTGTGGAGATGAACAGGAATATTGAAGATGTAAAGGCTGATGTCAATCATCTTCATACTGCCTTGAAAAGAGCTGAAAACAACATTGCTGATCTTACTGCTACCTTCATCAAAATCAGCGACGAAGAGAAAGCAGTTAATGTTGGACTGTTGCAGGAAGTTAATCAAGCTAGAACTGTTATACATGACGAACTTGCCACTATGCAACTCAACATTGATTGTCTTAATGATCAGAATGACACCATCAGCACCTCTCTCAATCATCTAACTGCCAGCCATGATGTAGCAAATCAGAACATCAAAGCTTTATGTGCGGCAATGAAGATTCAGTCAGTTGCACTCAACCCATTTATCAAACCTGCTAGTGACACCAATGAACATATCATACTTGTTATGTCACCTTCAACCCATTTTTGTTGAGACTGGTCTTCCATTTCCATAGGAAGACCTGCAATATTCAGGCATTCCTTCTTGTTATCATTATCATTCAACATTTCATCCTTTTCTTCATGGAGTGATATATTAGCACTGATGATTTCATTAGTACCCTTTATATTCTCTCTATTTCCATCGAGAATAAAGTTACACAATAGAGTTTCATCACTCAATTCGCCATCAAACACCTCAGAGGGAATCATATCGACCGTCATCGATGAATGCTTTTTCAGGAATTTCATCAAACGCCTCAGAGGGGATTGTATCCACCTTCACTTTGGGGATTGCTTTCACAGGAATTTCATCAAACACATGTTTCTCACCTTGTGTTGCATTATCTTTTTTGTCTATTTCTTTTGATTTCCGTTTGAACGGACTGAATCCTCTCTTACACCAGCATATGACTTCATTCTATCATTCTTTGAAGTTTCAGATTTAAGAAGCAGCTAAATCTTCATATCAGTGACCCTTGACATAAGTTTCATTTCAGCATGTATTTTGGGATGTAATTCGTTTGTTAGAACATTCTTCCATAACACATCATCTAAGAAACCCTTGGACAATATTTTAATATCCAATAAACAGCAATGATTATATATATTTCGACCATTTAGAAATCACTTTGCCGACTCTGCAGCGAACAGATGTTGATACCTCAATAATGCTCGAAAATGACCCCTCACTAGAAGAATATCAATTCTTTCAACCATGTCGTAAACACCAAACACTTGCTGCAAAACATCTTCTGTTACGGCATAAAGGATGTTGTATACTTCAACCACCAGTGTCCGTTCATACCCCGAGTAAACAGAATTGACTATAGCCTCAGACAGTTCTCTGTGATCTGAACTGCTCTGATACCATTTGTCATGGTCTTCAACGGCTAAATCTGATTTGGCCATGACTACTGCTATAATTGCCTTTAATGTATGTTAATTGCGAAAAATATGAAAAAGAGATGAGAAATTAGAGAAATTAGGGAGGGAAATCGAGAGAAGTTGAGGATAGAAAATTAGATATTAATTCCTTGATGATATCACCGTTTACAACTTTGCCCTATTTAACTAACCCATTACACAAGGTAACAATTATTTGCAATCTAAATTAAATGGACTAAATGTGCAATTTTGATGATGGCGTAATGTTGTTGTAGAATAACAATATTCCATTGCCACGTGTCGATTATCCACTGACTCCAACTTTTGAAATATTTTAAATGGGAAACGACAACGTTTCGATTGCCATGGTCATGACAGATGTGTGTCAACGATGAGTAACTTGTGACTGTTAATGAAGAGTTGCACTCTTTTCCTTATTCGGATTTTTTCCCAAAGGGTTTTTTCCGATTAAGGTATATAACGAGGCACAATTCATAAATCGATCACTGAGATTGACTACTTCTATGAGCTTCAGCTACGTTTTCTCTCGAAGAAGTGAGGGAGTACTGATGGGGGAAACACCCTAAAAGATAATCGCAAACCTGGGAAGAATTGGGTCGTTCCGACCTAGTTATCAGCCTCGAATGTTGATCGAGCTTGAAGGTCATCTCTGACCAAAGATGCTCTTCTCGCCGACCTAGCTCAAGAATCCGAATCCCTGAAGGACATGGGTCTGAGTCCTATTTTTGATATGTTTCCTTGTATAGCTAGGGGAATAAAGTCTATATAAATTCATCACTTACATTGTATTAGGGCAACACATGTATCCTACTCTCGCCTACATATTCTACTTACTTTGTAATACGCGATTAAATCAGCAAGATAGCCTTTCTTACACATATTACATATTTCTTCTATTCTTTCGTTACTTGTGCTTCATAATTATCCTTGTGTTGATCCATCCGGAGTAAAGTAACTAAGTCCTTAAATCATTCTTGATCCAGCTTAAATCATCTTAATATTGATATTATCGAACTTAACGAAATTGGATAAAATCAGTAATAGCTTGAATTTTCTCTGGGTTTGCTTCGAGTCCTCATTCATGAACAAGGTAACCCATGAATTTTCCCGACTTACTCCAAAAGTGCACTTTGTTGGGTTCAGCTTCATACCTTATTTCCTCAAAATTCCGAAGCACCTATCAAGATGCTTGATGTGATCCTCTTCCGTCATGCTCTTTACGAGAATATCATCCACATAAACTTCCATAATTTCCCCTATTAATTCTTTGAACATCAGGTTCACCAACCTTTGATAAGTTGCACCGACATTTCTCAAGCCAAACGCCATGACGATAAACAATATACTCCTCGCTCGGTGATGAACGCAGTCTTGTCTTGATCCCTTTCATTCATAAAAATCTGATAAATACCCTAAAAAGCATCCATCATGCTGAAAAAGACAAATTTAGCAGTGGAATCTACCAACATATCGATCTGAGGCAATGGGTAAGGATCTCTTGGGCATAATTTATTCAGATCAGTGAAGTCGTTGCACATTCTCCACTTGTTATCGATCTTGTCTCCTTTAGATACCAAAACTACATTGCATAACCATTCAGTAAATTTGACCTCCCAGATCTGATCGGCTGCTAACAATCGATCAACTTCCGCGTTGATGATTTTATCCTTTTCGCAACCATGGTTACGCTTCTTCTGCCTTACTGGTTTTGCTTTTGGATCAATGTTCAAAGAGTGTGTGATTACTCTTGGATCGATCCCCACGATATCGTCCGAGCTCCAAGCAAAGACATCTACATTTTTCCTTAAGAAATCAACGAGCATAGTTTTCATTCCCTCACTTAGCTTTGTCCCAGTTCTGAATTTTTCTAGAGACCCGGGAACTAAAACGACTTTTTTATGATTGGTGGCCTGAACACTCATATCCACATTTTTCCCCTTCTTTCCTTGTAATTTATCACAGTCAGGGATCGGCAAGTTCGGAATCGATCCCGATTCTAAATCAACGAGTCTTATTTTCATAGGGACTTTGGGTTTTACCTTCTATTTGATGGTTAAGGATGAGTTGTATGCTAAGTACTGATCGTTTCGCATCTCTCCAACCTCACCAGCATTTGGAAATTTCACCTTCTGATGGTAGGTTGATACAACAGCCTTAAATGCGTTCAAAGCCGGTCTCCCCAATATGGCATTGTAAACGAAAGGTGTATCTACCACTAAAAACTTTACCATCCTTATTACACTCTTTGTTTTCAAGAGTTGTGCTCAATATAATGGTCCTAAGCGGAACGATCTCAGAACCACCAAATCCAATCAATGGAGTAGACACCCGATCAAGACGTGGATGTTGGAGTTCATCCGGGAAAGAGCCTTGGAGGAGATAATATTAGCGGAGCTACCGTTATCGATGAAGACCCTTTTTACCTCATAGTTCGCAATCCTCAGAGTTAGAATCATCGAAAAATCTGGGTCATCATATTCATCCCAAGTAACATCGGAAGGTCTATCAGCATCGCTGAAACTTATAATTTAGTTCTCCATGGACGGAGGTTCCAAGGAGAAGACTTCTTTCTTGGTCGACATGCCAGTCCTAATTGACCTCATTGTCTTTTTTCTTGCATTTCTGCTATCTCCTCCCGCTGGTCCACCAGCGATCACACTGATCACACCATTTACTTGCTTGTCCGCTTGATTTCGAACTTCCCGCTGCTGTGCAACAAATTACCTAGGACTTCTGGACCTATAACGATGGTTATAGTTTCCTCTTCTAACGAACTCCTTCAATTTTCCTTGTGCAATCAACTTCTCGATTTCTAGCTTTAGCTGATAACAATTTTTGGTATTATGACCACGAGCTCTGTGATATCTACAATATTTATCGTAATTCAGTGTTCCAGGCCTTGCTTGAGTAATTTGTTGTGCTTCAGGGATCAAATTCCCTTCTTTGAGTACAGTTAGGATTTCTTCCTTTGAGGTATTCAACTCTGTGAAATGGATATTTCCTGTTCGTGGTGGTTGATCAGAACCAGGAGGCTAACCGTAGACATTAGATCTTTGGGTCGGGGCCTGGGGTTTGTATGTGTTGAGTCTTTGCCAAACAGAATCCTTATTGGATCCACCATAATAGCCTGGCTTTGCAGTAGGTGCTCTATCCTGCTTCTTCCTGATCGGGAGCCTCGGATTTTGTGCATTTTTCAGTTTATTCATTTCCTATTGGATCATATATTTTTCAGCTATTTCCATGATCCGCTCAAAAGATTTTGGCTATTTTCTACATAATGCATTCCCGAACTGCGTATTCTTCGTTAACTCGAACATCAGAGAGGATAGATATTCGATCTGTGGGGTATCGACTTTAAGGAGCTCAATACTGAATCTTGCCAACCATTGCCTCAGAGTCTCACCATCCATCTGCTTCACGGTTCCCAAATGGTTCGTTGGCAACCTAGGCTTTCTTTGCCTTGCAAATTGGTGCTTCAACTTATCGCAAAATTCATCAAAAGAGAAAATGGAGTTCGGCGGCAACTTTGCAAACCAATCGAGGGCAAGTCCCTCGAACGTGGTAACCATGTTTTTGCAACAGAAATCCTCCAAATGTCCATACAAATTCGTCACATTGATAAAACTATTTATATGTTCTCCAGGAGTAGTTCCATTATATCGAGGCAGCCTCGTGGGCACGATTTTAGTATTCCGTGCCTCTCGAATCTCCTGGCAGAACGGCGAACACCAATAATGCTATTTCTAGCCTCACGATCTCGGATGTTTTCACGGATGGCATCTATATTTCGCATCACCTTGGTATGCCTGGTCATCATACCGGCAGGTTGGGTTTCCTACACCGTCTCCTTCCTATCCAATTTCTTGGCTACTCTCTCTTGCACAAGTTTTTCCAGTTCAGCCTCAGTGACTCTACGGTAAACGGATTTCTTTGTCTTATCCACACCTTTTGGTTGGCTTTCTCGGATCACGGAATCCTCTACGTCATGTACGACTTTGGGTGGCAACTCAGTTCGAACAATGGACTTCATCTGAGCTCGAGAAGGATTGACCATGGGCGCCCCATCCACAGATCTTAGGATACTCCTTTCCTTTTGAAGATTTGAAATTGGAGCTTCTGCTCTAGCTTGAGTTGCAAGCTGATCAACTGGAGATGGATCAGCTCTCTCAGAGTTCAAAAATTCCCTACACATTCTGTCGATGATGGATCTCAAGTCTGCAACTGTTGTTCGGATCAGTACATCCTCCTGTGGAACGACTAGCGGAGCTTCTTGTTGTCGAGCCGCTCGGGACAAATTATCAGGCTCATTTTTAACAGAATCTTGTGCTCCAGCTACATGAGAAGGCTCTCCTCGATTTTACGTATATTACCTCGTAGTAGGCATTTTTCGATCTAACACCCAAATAAGGTCCCACAGTGGGCGCCAATTGATCTTACGTGGTTTCGTACGAGATCAATAAAGGAAAGTAAGGACAAAGGTATGCGATAGTATGGTCAATATGAGCTCGTATATGTATATTCCGAACACAAACGTAAAGATTACAATATGGGGGCCTATCTGAGCATTAGAGGATGTCGTACAAGCTAAAGACTAAATACAGTACAAAGTAATCTAATCTAACTTCGGAGGAGATTTCTATCAGTAGCTTCGACCTAAGAGCACCTGGGAAAGCGTGTATGGCGTCATAAATGCGAGTGGTATTTATACTTGAGGCGGTGTGCTAGGTGAACCATCCACAGGGATATATTTCTTGGCCCAATGGCCTGGGCTTGGGGTCGGCCCAACAGTGAATTCGAGCGTGACCCCCTTTGCTAGTGATCAGACTGGGCTGATCGGAGATCATGACGTTGGGGTCGGGATTATGTCTTCGAGGTTGGATTCTCTGGTCTTCGATCAGATGTGACTCCCAAAATAGATAGAATCAAAAGTACCCCTCATCAAAAAGTTTTCAGAGGTCTATTCACCCACCTCTCCCTTCTCCTCTAGACCCCATCTGACCACTTGAAACCAACAATATATATATACATACAAAATAAAATAGTATGATTGGAGAAGATATGGGAGGGAGGTAATATTTGGGGGAGATGAATTGAGCATCCTAATGTAAATTACAGATATATGTATACGTATAAATAAAGTGGCGGTTCCATATCTTTGCAAATTGGAATTCCCAATGTGAATGTACATATATTGTGGTGTGTCTCACTTTCTCTCTCTTTGTGTTGATATAGTAAAAGAATTGATGGGATAATAATGGTGGTGCATGGTGACAATTAAAAGGCCACAACTGACAGCCTAGGCCCAAACATCAATAACTACTCTCTCGAGTCTAAATTCGCTCATGAATAAATGAAAATTTTGTTGGGCTGGTGTGGAGGCTTTGCTGAAACTAAGATTTATGCTGAAACCTGTCTACGCCTATCGTGAAATGAGGTTTGGTCCAGTCTGGTTGAGATCAGACTGGGCCAAACTCGATCAATACCAGCCCAAAGGTTTTGATATGAATAAAAACCGTACCACGTATTTTAGTATTGATTTAATTTTAGACTTCTCATACCGAAAAAAATTGTACCGTATCGAAATTCAAAAGAAACATGAATTTACTAAACATGAATTTACTACTAAATTTAAAGATTTTTTTTATTTTTCAATCTATAATGCAAATATTATTTAATACAATATTATTTATAACTTATATTATAGTCCATCATAATTATTAATTTATTGTTACTATATCGCTCGCATTTAATTAAATAATATATGCTCGAACGTAGCACAAATGACATTTGTTATATGTTGAAAACTTAAAATCCTTTCTCAAAAAATAAAAATAAAAAAAATAAAAAAAAACTTAAAATGTAAAAATTCTAGACAATAAATCACTTCACAAAACAGTGATTAAATAATTAATCAATTAATTTTATTCAATTAGGGTCGAATTATAACTTTAAATTTGTGAACATTTTCTTTTCTTGTATTTTATTTAATGTAGAATAATACTTCCTTCGTCCCAATACTTTTTTTATCTCTTGCTATAGTTAATCAGTCAATTTGACTAAATTTATAAAAATTATAATAATTTTTTTAATTAATACATTTCACTAATAGGATGATAATATCATATGATACCATATATATTAATATTTAAAAGGTTTAATACACAACAAATATGAATAATTAACATGATAAGTCACTTAAAAGATTGAAAAATTTGATCGGATATTATAATTAATGAAGTAAAAGTAATGAAATGGAGGAAATAGTTTGGATGATATTATGATATTGAATTTTATATAATTGTCAATTACGTAATCTATTATATAAGAAAATATACATGAAATAAATTTATTTGAAAAAATTGTAGGACCATACCATACCGAACTCGTACAAAATCAAGTTTATTGATATAGTTCGTAAAAGTATAGTTTGGTTTTGAGAGTTTTTTAAAACCGCAGTAAATAGTACGGTAAAATTTAGTTAAGAGAACTGCAGAATCATACCACGTGCCCCCTAGTTTTGTAGGTAGTCAAAAGTAAAAAAAATGCTCAGGTCAACTAAGGACAGTGACGACATGAGCCATTAATTGCCAACATCGATCAATTTCAGTTTTAATTGGAATCAACACATGATGCTATATTATAATTTTCCATAATTTTATCGGAACTTTAATGTGTTGTTTGGTTGTCGGGAAAGTGAGGAAAAATGAAGGAAAGTTAATTTTTTTTTCTTTCGCTTGTTGTTTGGATAGTAGGACAGAGAGTTATTATTTTTCTTCAATTTTTTTGCAGGAAAATTTTGTGAAGAAAAAACTTTCCCAACAATTTGATGGGGAAATCTTGGAAAAATTTTAGAATAAATTGCAAAACGCCCCTTGTACTTTGTTTAACTATCAAAACCTCTCAGTTGTGATTTTTTTTTACCAAAACCCCATTTGTGCTTACTTATTTTATTCTTCTAAAAAATACTTTCTCAAGTCACAATAGCAATTATACCCGCACAAAATATCGCAAAAACACCAATTTTTGACGAAAAAAACCTAAAAAAAATTAATTCTTATCTTGAAACTAAATAAGTACACATAACAAAAGACAATATCACCTAAATTTTACATAAATCCCAACCAAAGAAAATGTTAAAGATTTTAAGCATATATGTGCCCGTTTAGCAGGACATAATAGGGAGTAATAGGTCATATTATATGAGCTAATATGGGTTAATACAATGTTTGCTGGCATTGCTTCAATACTAGGTCAAATGGATTAAATTCTTACGACCCAGTATTAAGACTAAATTATAATTTACCCAGGCATGGGTAGATTAGTTAATCCGGGTTGATGAGAAGCATTTTGGACTTTCTATTGCGGGATTAACCTCTGCTCGGATGCCAAAGATTCCGACCTTAAAGAAGAGATTTCTGATCTTCAAATCATGATTTCCGACCTTCCTAGGTTTACAGATTGAAGACCCTTAGCAGGACAGAGCTCTTCGTCGGAATCACTGTTGGGCCAGCTCTCGGGCCAAACATTTGGGCTAGGAAATATATCCCTGTGGGAGGTCTACCTAGGATGCCACTACTCCTGTAAATACCATTCGCTTTTATGACATAATACACGAATTCCCAGATGCTCACAGCTCGGCCTTTCAGCTCGGACTCTAGAATATCTCGGTTATTGTAGTTAGCCTCTTAGTTGTACGACATCCTGTAACGCTCTAATAGACCCATTGTAACTAATGTACTCAGTTCGGAATATATATACCATGGGTTGATCTACCATTTGCTCTTTGTGTTTTGTCTTACTTTCCTTATTTAATAGCATACGAAATCAGGTAAGATCACGGGTAAATATGGATAAGGTAAAATGTCACTTATAACCTCAAATTTACATATTTATTTTTTAACATATAATTAAATATCATAAATTCTTCTCAAATCTTTGAAAATGGAAACACATTCTACGTAAATAAATCACAAATTAAAATCTATATCAATTTACAATTAACATGGAGGCATTTAAACTAAATTTTGAACAAACATTGATCAACTTATACACTAATACATATTAAGCAAATGGCTTCGATGAATTGATATATCTTAACTAACATAATATGTTCAATTAAGTAGTGAAAATATATTAATATATGCCTAAACTCATAACTCGAAAAAACATGTTATAATAAATTGTATTAATGTAATATGACTCAATCAAATCTACCAAACTTATTTTTAATATGGTCTTCAATCCGTCTCTAATCTAATCCAACTAAATCACCTACACCCTACCTATATAGATAAAAATTAGTTTATATACGTGTTTTTATGCATATAAATCTTATTTAAACGTGTATAAATGTACTTTATATTTTTGTAGATAAATTTATAATTTTTTATTTTGCAGGCACTTTCAACATATTTTTTCAATTTTGAATGTATTTTTATAATTAAACGGAGATATTTATCAAACGAATTATCTTTTTTTTCTAAACTTTCTTGACAACCAAACATTTGTAAGAAAATAGTTTTCTTGACAACTAAACATGTAGAGGAAAATGACTTTCTTTTCCTTTTCCTTTCATTTTTTTTTTCCTACAATATTTCCTCGCTTTCCTTACCACCAAACAAACTATAAAGTATTAAAAGTTAATAATCTTAAAAAAATATTGTTTACTTACAAAGTAAACAATTATTTTTTTTTACAAAATTATTCACTATCTGTTACAATATTAGCATTTTCATAAATAATAACGCTACGAAGCGCACTCAAAATCACTATTTTTAAAATATGATGCTAGCACTCCACGCACGCGCTTCGCACTGGAATTAGTTATCTAGTTGTATAGACCCAAGTTGGACCCGACTCCTGAAAATCAGATTTTCACAATAATTACATAACCTACGACGCATGATACATGGATACTTCGAAAAAGGACAATGTACCGTAACGGATACACGAGGGATACTGATACTCATAAAATACGCGTGAGATACGTATTCGATACTCCACATGGCGTATTGGTAATAAAATAAATAAAAATTAGAATAGATACGTATCGGATACACTACTTGGGCATCAGGATACACTGATAAGTTTTTTATATAATATTTCGGGTCATATTCAAATTATTAAAAATGATAAAGTCTCTAGGGTTAAACATAAAGGACTAGTATCACTACTCTATCTCTTTATTCAAATCTATTTCCTAGGTTATGAAATCTCAAAAATGAATTCCTTCTATTGATGCGCAATGTTAAGATTGAATTATGTTTACTTTTGGAGTTATATAACTTTTAGTTGATATTTTTGCTTTTAGGACATAAATTGAATGATCTAGTTGCATATAAACAAATTTAAATTATATTTTGACATATATATCCATGCCGTATCGTATCTAATAAATTTCAAAAATCCGTATCACCGTATCGTATTGTATCCGTACCCTCATATTTGTATCCATGCAACATAGCCTAGGACTATATTAGAGATGGAAAGAATGTTTTGATTTAAACTACAATGGCATGTTTGTTTGGTCTTTAAGAGAGTGGTTTGGAAAGTGGCAACGGTTTGATAACTAATTTTAATTTGCATAATGTTGTTTGTTTGGGCTCTGGAAAAGTGATTTCGAAAATAATGAAGATGTTGGTTATTTTAGTAAATTTAGGTTGTAAGGAGTTAATTAATTATAAGACTTTACGTCAAATTAGTTAATTATATATCTAATATATGTGGCAAATAATATTTAATAAGTCCTTATTTGAAATAATTAAAATTATAAAAAAACATTACTACTTAATTTTTCTTTCCAAAAAAATAAATAAAATTTTTATAATAAAATTCTTTTAATTATTTTGTCTCATCGACAAGTCCATTAAAATAACATATTAAATTTGCTACTTATTACACAATATCCTTAAAATAAAATGACATAAAATTAGTAGTTATTACACAATATTCAAATTAATCTACCAAAGCAAATAACATATAAATAAATGCACTAATATTATGTATTAAATGTCTTCATGTTGTCTAGCATAATACAAATTTAAGGGAAAATCACAATGAATGTGACTAATTCCATGAAGGTGGGCATGAACCAGTTATTACATATTAAATTGTCTTCATATTATCTAGCATAGTAAAAATTAATAAAATCACAATGAATGTGACTAATTCTACGAAGGTGGGCATGGACAAGTAGTGTTATCCGATCCATGATGAATGTTATTCCCTCCACGACGAGCTAACCTCCTCCTAGTCAAGTCTAATTTAACATTGTGCTTGTATATTTATGGACAAAATAAAGCGCTGAAATCAAGTGAAAAAACAAGCACAAATCCATCCAAATTTATTAACATAATAAAGCACATTAATCATAAATTTTCTGAGTTGGGAGATGATTTCATAAACAAGCCCATTTGTTATCTAGCACTTTCCGAAATGCTAAATTTTTTCGGAGATGCTAGACAAACGGGCCCTATCCCTTCAAGCAATAAATATCAGAAGTTAGGAAATACACTCAATACTGCCTCACCTCACCAAAAAAGAGACAAAAGAGAAGACAAAAGTATAGCCTATAATCACGTTGCTGGTGCTGTTCAACATACACTAGAAACCAAACTCCTATATTTTAACTCTCCAAACAACAGTACTCTGTTACGCATTGCATTGTAAAGAATACACATATAAAGCTATTTAAAACTCTTAGTATTCAGTTTGAAATAACCTTTTGTCCCTCTTTGTTATTACATCTATTATATTTTGGTGCTCCCGATCAAGACACAAATCACGTACTGAAATGAGCCATAATTTCACAATCCAAATGCCCCAATTATAATTGAAGATATCTGCATGAAATATATTTCCCTATGTAGTATGTACCTCCTTTTATCATGTGCATATAGGAGAAAAGAACAGTGAAAGAGATCTTGAGAGTTAAAGTGCCCAAAGGCACTTATTAATTTACAGAGAAGCCGTAGCTTCTCTGTTCTTGTCTCACAATTGGAGAAGTCCGCTTTTGGACTTCTCTCATTTTAAGGTTGCGTGGGGAAGCCGTATGCTTCCCCCACCCGTCTCAAATCAACAAATACTCTATCCCGAAAGATATCACATAACTCTTTTTGTGCAAACTATATTGTAGAAACCAAGGTCTATTCCTAGCTTCAAATAGAACACTTGAGCTCCCAAAGATATCAGAGCAAACTCTATCCGTGCAATTTTTGCTAACATATTCTGTCAGATCCATAGACAGTTATGACTCTCCATACAAAATTCTTCAGTAATTGACATATAAAGTATCGAGGTAAAACCAACATTCTTAACCTAACTCAACAAGTTTGGAATGCTTCAATAACTTATCTTCCCACTTCTGAGGGATTCGAATCCAAGACCTCCAGAGTTTTGAATCTTCACCTTTACCATCAGGACAAGGCTAGTCACCTCTGCACACAGTTGTTTTCAATAACTAAAATATCATCACAAAAAAGCTACTCTAACTTAGTGCTTTGGGCTCAACGAAATAACAAAACACACAAATAATATATATTTTGGGAAGAATAACAGATCATATATAGTGAACCTGGTTTGGCCGCAAGCCTCTAAACTTCTGAATCCATCATTCATCATTGCTAGGTCAGGAAGTCGATCTTTGCAAATTATCTTTATACCAGACAGAACAACCTGAAAATTACATCAAAATTATACATATATATGAGAAAAATTAAAGAAAGAGTGAGAGCGAAGAGAACTCACAGGAGAAACAATGACATCCTCTGTATTGTCAGCTGCTCGGCGACATGAAAGTGTCCCTCTTAAATTAAAAAAAGAAAAAGAAAAAAAAGCACAATTTTAGAAAAGCAATTCAATTCTAATTAATAATTTTTCCAATTAATGGGTACAAGAACAATTAATACATGATTCTGTTGATGTGGCTTCCTTGTGACTGGGTTTCATGTTTTCTTCTAACAATTCCCTTCACAACCGGATTATCTCCGTCCATTTCGAAGATTAGAGTCTCATAATTTTTGAAGAATTTTGGGCTTAATTCCATGCGTATTTTATCATTGATAAAGATATGCATCTGAACACCATTTGAAGCCCTTCTAATCTGTTTCTCAAAATCTGAAATTGGGACATTCACCTTCTCATCCTTACCGATTACATAGGTTTTGTATGCAGGATATGCGTGGAGTCCGTGAAGATCAGGCAAGTTGTATATCTGCATCTTCATTACTGAAGGAGTATTGTTAATACATCTGCAGTATTTCATTCTCTCTTCCTACATACAATACAGACAGTTTAAGACTTGGTTAATCTCTGGGAAATTAGTGGAAGAGATTCTTAAAAAGAAGTGTCCCTTTATGAGCAATGATAATGTAAGTCAACAGGAATAACAAAATCCAAATTATACAGCACAGGCACCATAGTCACATAACACAGGAAAACCAACAAAGGCCCATATTTAAAACAAGAATAGTATCGGGAAGAAGAGGGAGGTTGAAATTAGAAACGACGCCGTGGAGGGCGAAAGAGGAAATTTTTTATCTAAACATCAGTCTGCTTTTCTTGAACTAACCTTTAAACAACACAACACTCTCAACCCTGTGAGTACTTGATTAATTTTTTGTATTTTCATATTTTAATTATTTGGGCTTGGTTAGAAGAGTCATTAATTAATTAATTAATTGCATTTTTAATTGGAAGAAATAAATAAAGTATATAGTAGCTTAAGTTAGTTGTTGGTGATGATATATATATTCTTGTACTATTAGATTAATAAATTTATGCAGAAACAAAAGCTTGCACTTGCGAAGCAACTTAATCTTAGACCTCGACAAGTTGAAGTCTGGTTTCAGAACAGAAGAGCAAGATATGTATTTACAATTCATCTGCAGGTTCAGGTTCTTATATATACTAATTATTAAGCAAACTTATTATATATATATATATATATATATATATATATATATTGTTAAAATTAATTCATAATTCCTTAAGCATTAAGTTCCTTAACCTTGAAGTTTCTTAAGCGTGAAGAATTCATACTTGATGAATTGGAGTCAAAGTTGGCAACTTAAGAGACTTATCAAGAATTGCAAGTCATCAAAGGCCAACCAATGAAATCAAGAGGCTTAACATTGAAGTAAACCTTCATCAATTACATATAGAAGTCAGGTAAGGCAAGGAACTCTTCATTAATTACACTTAGAAGTTAAACAAGGCAAGTAACTAAAATGGAAAACTTTAGATGATTGTGGAGAAGTCTAACCGCCTTAGTGCACCTATATATATGTATGTAGTGTGTAGATTTTTATAGCTAGAAAAACCACTCAATTAGCAAGTTATTTTAGAGAAGAAAAATTACTCTCTTGTATGAAGGCTTAGTGCAAAAAGCCTCAAATATTGTAGCCTTATTATCTTGATGAAATAATAAGTCTACTTTGTCTTGCTAAATTTATTTTCTTAGCCATTTATATCCCAAACACCCAACAAATTATGGTATCAGAGCCACCCTTGGCCTGATAACCCCTCACATATATTGAAAAAATGAATCCAAGCAATGAGCTTGCCTTCACATATTCCCAACAAGGTGTTCCGATCTTTGTTGGTCAAGACTACGAGTGATGGAGCGTTCTTATGAAGACGTTATTCCAGTCCCATGATCTTTGGGATATCATAGAAGAGGGGTATGAAATATATACTCCGGAGGAAGAAGCTACGTTGACTGGAGCCAAAAAGAAGGAGCATAAAGAGAACAAGACCAAAGATGCAAGAGCCTTGTCATTTATGCACCAAGGGGTAAGTCGATCTATACTTCCGCGTATTACGGGTGTTAAATTTTCAAAAGATGCATGGGATATTTTGAAGAAACAATTTGGTGGCTATGAAAAAATTATCTCCATGAAATTGCAAAATTTATTGCGAGAATTTGATAATCTACTCATGAAAGATAGCGAGACTATGCAAGAATTTTTTTCTAGAGTATCTACAATTGTTAATCAAATTAGAGGCTATGGTGATTCTGCCGAAGATAAAAGAATTGTAGAAAAAGTCTTGCGAAGCTTGCCAGTAAAATTTGAGCACATAGTTGCTGCGATTGAAGAATCTAAAGATTTATCAAAACTTTCTTTAGACGAACTCATGGAATCTTTAGAAGCTCATGAGAAAAGAATGAGCAGATTTTCAAACCATAGTTTGGAACAAGCTTTTCAAGTAAAGCTTAATCTAGCAGACCAGAAAAATATAAAAGGAGATGGTCAATCAGAAAAGAATATGGCCTCCACATCCAGAGTATCAAGAGGCAGAGGTCGTGGAAGAAATCAAAACTTCTGAGGACGAGGTCTAGGAAGAAGAGATTTCTCTAACCAAAGAAATGCAAATCAAAATTCAGATTTATTTTGCCGAATATGCAAAAAAAATAACCACGACACAAGAGATTGCCGATACAAATGTAAAAGATGCAGAAACGCCAATCATTCAGAAAGAGATTGTTGGCATAGAGATGATGGTGAGTAAAATGAGGCCAACTATACTGAAGAAAAAGATACCAATCAGGTATTTTATTCATGCTTGAATTCTCAACAACTACTTGAGAATACGTGGTACGTTGATAGCGGTTGCAGTAATCATATGTGTGGAAATAAGAAAATGTTTGTGGAGCTTGATGAGACTTATTCATCAGAAGTAAAACTTGGAGATGGAAAGGAACATAAAATCGCTGGAAAAGGAACAATAGCAGTCCGGACAAAGAAAGGACAAACAAATTTTATCAAAGATGTTTTTTACGTTCCAAATTTGACTCAAAATCTGTTGAGTGTGGGTCAACTACTCGAGAAGAATTATAAGGTGGAGTTTAATAATGATCATTGTGTCATTACTGATAAGCAAAAGAATCTCACATTGGCAAATATTAAGAAGAGCTCAAATAATGTATTTCCTCTTAATCTGCCATTTATCGAGAAAATTATTCTCCAGAGCACAACAGAAGAAGATCATAACCTATGGCACCTGAGGTATGGACATTTTAATTACAAAGGTCTCAATCTCTTAAAAAGAAAAAATATGGTTTTTGGTCTTCCAAATATTACAGATCGAGACACAACATGCGAAGGATGTATATATGGAAAAATGCATCGCCTACCATTTCCAAAGATATCCTACAGAGCCAAAGCTCCTCTTGAACTTATACATGCCGATATTTGTGGCCCAACTCGAACTCCATCTCTTAACGACAATAGATATTTTCTATTGTTTGTGGATGATTATAGCAGAATGATGTGGGTTTATATTTTGAAGCAAAAGTCAGAAGCATTTTCAAAATTTCTGGAGTTCAAAGCAAATGTGGAAAATCAAAGTGGCAGAAAAATAAAGATTCTCAGAACAGACCGAGGATGAGAATTTATTGAAAAAGCCTTCTTAAATTATTGCAAAGAAAAAGGGATCCAGAGACAACTAACACTGC
Source organism: Penstemon eatonii (assembly GCA_038501285.1). Classification (NCBI taxonomy): domain Eukaryota; kingdom Viridiplantae; phylum Streptophyta; class Magnoliopsida; order Lamiales; family Plantaginaceae; genus Penstemon; species Penstemon eatonii. The sequence goes on along the minus strand of CM076710.1, from coordinate 52,277,468 downwards.
GATATACTCCACAACAAAATGGAGTTGCAGAGCGAAAAAACCGCACGATAGTTGAAATGGCAAGAAGCATGATGGCTGAAAAAGGACTTCCAAAAAGTTTTTGGGCAGAAGCTGTACTTACAGCAGTCTATATTTTAAATCGTTCACCAACAAAGGCAGTTCCAAACAAGACTCCCTATGAAGCATGGCATCGGAGAAAGCCACAAGTAAACAACTTAAGAGTTTTTGGTTGTTTAGCTTATTCTCATATTCCTAAAGAGAAACGAGAAAAATTTGATGAAAAAGGAGAAAAACTTATTTTTGTTGGTTATAGTGACGAATTCAAGGGATATCATTTACTAAACCCAAACACAAATAAGCTTATTATATCTCGAGATGTTATTTTCAATGAGAATCAATCATGGAATTAGGGAGAAGATACAAAAACTTATAATGTGAATCTGCCTAGTTCATCATTAAATCAAAATGATCTTACAAGTCCAAGCTCGAGTCCAATTTCAAGTCCAAGTTCAAGTTCTCCAGGAGCATCTGAGGAATTCTATCCAGAATCAGAAAGTCCAGTACGTAAGGTACGAAGTTTAAGAGAAATTTATGAATCATGTGACGTGGCATTTTTTGCTTGTGAGCCACAGACTTTTGAAGAAGTCGTGAAAGAAGAAATCTGGACAAATGCTATGGATGAAGAAATAGCAAGCATCGAAAAGAACAAAATCTGGGAACTAGTGGATCTACCCGAGAATAAAAGTATAATTGGACTAAAGTGGGTCTACAAAATGAAGTACAAAGAAGTTGGAGCGATTCCGAAATGGTGTTCGAATTATGAATTAAGAGGGGGTGTTAAAATTAATTCATAATTCCTTAAGCATGAAGTTCCTTAACCTTGAAGTTTCTTAAGCGTGAAGAATTCATACTTGATGAATTGGAGTCAAAGTTGGCAACTTAAGAGACTTATCAAGAATTGCAAGTCATCAAAGGCCAACCAATGAAATCAAGAGGCTTAACATTGAAGTAAACCTTCATCAATTACACATAGAAGTCAAGTAAGGCAAGGAACTCTTCATTAATTACACTTAGAAGTTAAACAAGGCAAGTAACTAAAATGGAAAACTTTAGATGATTGTGGAGAAGTCTAACCGCCTTAGTGCACCTATATATATGTAGGCCTGTCAATTGAGCCGGGGCCTACCCGAAGCCCGATGGCTCGGCCCGATTAAATATGACCCGAACCTGAATAATTGTGAGCTGGGCTGAATTTGAGCCATTATACTAAAACCGATTAATTTATGAGCCGAGCTTGGGCCTTACAAGGCTCAACCCGAATAAGGCCCGAATATATTATTATCTTAGATATTATTACTATAAATTAGTGGTACCATTATTATAAGTATACTAATTATTACAAATAATCCACCACTTATAAATTGTGACTTTGTAAACTGATTGCCAACTCATATATGAATTATAACTAAAGTTTTCCGCAAGTCAAAGGGAGCATAATCAACAAAAAGAAAAAGCGGAAAAATAAAAATAAATGGTGAAAAAATGGGAGTCTTGGCACTATACATGTCACGCCCCAATATTTATTTATTTATTTATTTTTTATATTACTTTACCGGCGTGATGGCCGCGTCGTCATTTCGATCATGCCGACGCGAAGCCTTCAACTTTAAACTCAATTCTAAATATTACACCAAAATAAAACGAGAATAATTTCTTAACGATATGTTCGCACTGTTGGAATAAAATATCTAATATCCACCAGGAACAATTTTTATAATACTAAGTTGGAGTCAGTCTCCACCAATAAAGTCAGAAAATGAGAAAGCCTAAAACTCTAAGAGAAAATAACAAAGCATAAATAATTAGTGGATTCCTATCACTGCTTAAATTCTGAAAACAAAACTTTCAAACTTCGAGTTGTCTAACGACCTGCAAAATATCAAGCAAGGGGTGAGTTGCTAACTCAATAAGAAGTTTAAGGCACCTCTGTCAAATCCATGCACATATCAATGCTCAATAATAATGCAAACAGTCAATGTGACACCTTCATGAACCAAAATATGCAGGAGACAAACATTCAATTCAACTCGCAAATTAACACTATGGCCACCATTAATCCCGTGACAAGGACGTCGACTTATCAAATACAAATTCAAAAGTCAAAACTGGTTTTGAACGGTAACCAGGCTCAAATTTAATACAATACAATGGGCGGAACTAGCTCCTAAGCCGACAATCCCCCGAAGGGGCCCAAACAATTCATAGGCAAATCTGAGAGATTAAAGAAATAAATGCGGTATCTCCATGTAATCAAATAATTGGCTCAAATAGTTCAAATACATAATCAATGAAACACTGTCAATTTGCACACTTGGTCTGTTATTCAATATAAAAACATTGTCCCAAAAATTTGTTTTAATAAAAAGTACTTTACTAAGGACAATGAAATTTCAAGATAACAGTCTTAAGCATAATACTCACATGGGATAAGAGTAGAAAGTGCCAAAACTCCTTACCTCAAATGAAATAACGTCACCCTACTTCAAGCACCACAAAAACTCGACTAAGCTTGATCTCTAAAATCTACATAATAAATACAATATAAGTTATTCCAATCAAAAATTTTAATTAACTAGGGACACTGAAAACTAAGTCTAAAACCTCTACCCAATTAGTGCTATATGGTTGCAATTGATCAAAATTTAAAACTCAATTCTCTTATACGCCCACATTAGTCATTAATTAATGACCTGCACTTCGGCCAGTGAGTCTGCTATCAATTAGATAATGGAGCTTCCAACACTTAATTCCTACTTAATTAGATCATTTACATACAACCAAATTTGTGGACCTTTAATTAGAAACCGTGAGATGCAATTGCCCCCAAAACCTTCTTTTAATTGTAGGACTAAAAGTAATAAACAGGTATCTCCTCTAATTAATCCCACCAAGAACACTAGAACATATTATAATTACATAAACAAGGACAACTAAAGAGTACTAACCTTCGGCGGCGGCGACTATCAAGATGAACACAGAGACCTAATTTTTATAATTCTCACCCATCACTTTCAATTTTAAACTCACGTGATGTTATATATACATATATGTAATTGCAATATTGCCCCTCTGTTTTCTATAAGTTTACTCATTAGTTATAATGTTATATATACATATATGTAATTGCAATATTGCCCCTCCGTTTTCTATAAGTTTACTCATTAGTTATAATCCTAATTAAGATAATTATCTAAATATATTAACACATAACTTATAATAAAACATGATTGAAAATTATATTAATGAATTATACAAAAAATAAAATGGGGATATTACATCCTACCCCCCTTTATAAAAGTTTCGTCCTCGAAACATGGAATTTAGTAATTCGCACCTTCTTCGATGAATAGACTAGGATATTTGTTCCGCATGTCCTCTTCCAGCTCCCAAGTAGCTTCACGAGGCGAATGGTTCGACCATTGAATCTTTACTAATGGGATTTTTCTATGTCTCAAGGCTTGTTCCTTACGATCAATGATACAAATCGGTAATTCTTCATACGTCAAGTCCTCCTGAACCTCGAGTGGCTCGTATCTCAAAATATGGTTGGGATCAGGAACATACTTTCTCAATAATGATACGTGAAAAACATTGTGAACCTTAGATAGTTCAGGTGGCAAAGCTAGTCTATAAGCCACTTCTCCTACTTTTTCAAGGATCTCGAAAGGTCCTACATAACGAGGACTCAACTTGCCACGTCTCCCAAATCTCACTACACCCCTTTTTGGAGAGATTTTCAAGTGAACATGGTCACCTTCCTTGAATTCTATGTGTCGCCTTTTCAAGTCTGCCCAACTTTTCTGTCTGCTTTGAGCCACTTCTAGCCGCTTCCTTATCAATGGGATTTTTTCTATAGCTTTATGCACCAAATCAGGCCCTAACAGTCTTTTTTCTCCAATATCATCCCAATGTACAGGGGATCTACATTTCCTTCCATACAGAGCTTCATAAGGCGCCATTCCAATGCTGGCTTGGTAGCTATTATTATACGCAAATTCTGCCAATTTTAAATACTGATCCCAGTTACCTTTAAAGTCCATTATACAAGCTCGTAGCATATCTTCCAAAATCTGAATAGTTCTCTCTGACTGACCATCCGTTTGAGGATGATAAGCTGTACTAAACTTCAATTGAGTTTCAAGGGTACTCTGAAGGCTTTTCCAAAATTGGGAAACAAATCTGGGGTCTCGATCAGATACTATACTCACAGGGATGCCATGAAGGCAAACAATATTATTAACATATAATGAGGCTAATTCATTAAGTGGAGTTTTCTTCTTGACAGGTAAGAAATGGGCCGACTTTGTGAGCCTATCGACTATAACCCATACAGAATCATATTGCTTTTTAGGGGTTCGTGGTAACCCAGAAACGAAATCCATAGTTATGTGTTCCCATTTCCACTTGGGTATTTCCAAGTTTTGAAGTTTACCACCGATTCTTTGGTGTTCCGCTTTAACTTGCTGACATGTCATGCATTTCTCCACGAACTCGGCAATATGTAGCTTCATCCGTTTCCACCAAAAATGTTCTCTCATGTCTCTGTACATTTTGGTGCTACCTGGGTGCATGGTGAATCGAGATCTATGAGCCTCACTCAAAATCTCCTCTCTTAAACTCGAATCAGATGGAACACATACTCTATTTCCGAACCTCAACGAACCATCTTCATGTAATTGAAACGTAGAATTTTGTCCCATTCTCACCTCTTCGCTAATCTTATACAATTCTGGATCCCTTAGTTGGGCTTCTTTGATACGGTCGATTAGTGTAGGTTGCGCGATCAAGGTAGCCATCGTGACATGGGAACCACCAACCACTACTTCAACCTCCAACTCTTCTAGGTCTTTTGTGATCCTTCTTTGCTCGGTTAGTAGACTAGCCATGTTTGTTGTCTTCCTACTAAGTGCATCAGCAACCACATTTGCTTTCCATGGGTGATAATTAATAGAGATATCATAATCTTTCAACAATTCTAACCACCTACGTTGTCTCATATTCAATTCCTTTTGCGTGAATAGATATGTGAGACTCTTATGATCAGTATATATCTCACAGGTAACCCCAAATAAGTAATGGCGCCAAAGTTTCAACGCAAAGACTACTGCTGCAAGTTCTAAATCATGAGTGGGGTAGTTACGTTCATATGACTTTAACTGACGAGATGCGTAGGCAATAACTTTACCATTTTGCATTAAAACACATCCCAGGCCAGTCAATGAAGCATCACTGAATATTGTAAAGCCATCGACTCCATTAGGTAACGTTAGTACTGGTGCAGACACCAATCGTTGCTTCAATTCTGTAAAACTATGCTCACATTCTGGGGACCAATCAAACTTTGCACCTTTCTTAGTTAGACGGGTCATGGGGCCAGATATCTGAGAAAATCCTTCTACAAACTTTCTATAATAGCCAGCAAGTCCAAGAAAACTTCTAACTTCGGTGACATTGGTTGGGCTGGGCCAATTCAACACGGCTTCGATCTTTGAGGGATCCACAGAAATTCCTCCCTCTGATATTACATGTCCCAAGAACGACACCCTTCCAAGCCAGAATTCACATTTGCTTAGTTTTGCAAACAGTTGTTCCTTTCGTAAAGTTTGTAGCACTATTCTTAAGTGTTCTGCATGCTCTTCTTCATTCTTAGAGTACACCAGGATGTCATCAATGAAAATTACGACAAATTGGTCTAGGTACTCTTGAAAAATCTTATTCATCAATGCCATGAAAGCAGCTGGGGCATTTGTTAGTCCGAACGGCATAACTAAAAATTCATAATGACCATATCGAGTTCGAAACGCTGTCTTGGGTACGTCATCTGCCTTGATTTTCAATTGATGGTAGCCGGACCGAAGGTCGATCTTAGAGAAAACTTGAGCTCCTTGCAACTGATCAAAAAGATCATCTATTCGAGGAAGCGGATACTTATTTTTCACGGTGATTTTATTCAACTCCCGATAATCGATGCATAAGCGAAGACTCCCATCCTTCTTCTTCACAAACAATACAGGTGCTCCCCACGGGGAGATGCTTGGGCGAATGAAGCCTTTATCTAGTAACTCCTGAAGTTGTGTCTTTAGCTCGCGTAATTCGGCAGGAGCCATCCTATAGGGTGACTTTGATATAGGTCCAAAGTCTGGTGCGGTACTAATCTCGAACTCAATTTCTCGATCTGGCGGTAGCTCTAATAAGTCCTCCGGAAATACATCAGGAAATTCCTGCACGATAGGAATGTCCTCTAATTTGGTCTCAATTATCTTGGTGTCAACTACGTAGGCCAGGAATGCACTACACCCTTTTCTTAGGCACCTTTGAGCTTTCAAAACTGAAATAATGGGAACAAGAGACTTGTGTCGAATAATATTTTTCTTACATTGGAAGGAGAATTCTGCTCGTCCTGGGGGATGAAAAATAATTCTTTTCCCAAAACAATCAATTTGAGCATGGTGAAATGCTAACCAGTCCATCCCAAAAATAATATCAAAGTCACTCATATCCAACTCCACTAAGTTTGCTCCCAACTCATCTTCGCCTATACGAATCTTACCCTTTCTATAAACTTTATTAGCAATAAAAATCTTTTTCAGAGGCGAGGAGACATGCATTGGCTCCTCTAGTTTATCGAATTCAAGATTTAATGATGTAGCAAATTTTCGAGAGATAAACGAATGGGAAGCCCCAGAATCAAACAGCACATGGGCATTAAAAGAATTAATAGATATAGTACCTGTGACCACATCATTATTTGCCTCTGCATCCTCCTCCGTCAGGGCAAACAGTCTCCCAGTACCCTTCTTTGGTTCAACTTGACTTCCTACCTGCGTCCCCATTGTCTTTTTCTTTGGGCAGTCCCTCACTCTATGTCCAATTTCCCCACACTGAAAGCACGCCCCCGTCTTCCAGAAACACTCACCCGGATGCCTTTTATTGCAATGGGAACATTGTTTTGCTATGAGCTTTACACCACCTTCGTTACTCCCATTAGATTGCATGCTTGAATCATTATCTCTGGATGTTGGGACTCCTCCTGGTCTAGGCCTCTTGCGATCTCCATTGTATTGCTCATAACTCTTCAAATCTGCTTCAACTCTAAGAGCTCGCTCCAACAGGTCACGAAATGTGGTATCCATGTGAGAGGAAACACGAACCTGAATATCCCTCCTCAATACCTGATAGAATCTATTCACCCTACTTTCTTCGGACTTCATGTAAATAGGACAAAATCGCCCAAGTTCATTGAATTTGTTTGCAGCCTCCAGCACAGACATGTTTCCAACTTGTTTAAGGTTAATGTATTCATTTTCCTTTGCAATCCTGATAGCACGAGGGAAATAGTGATCGAGAAACAACTTCTTGAAATCTTCCCAAGACAATGGATTATTTGGGTCGACATATGCAACCTTCACTGAGTCCCACCAATATTTGGCGTTACCAACTAAAAATGGCAAGGTGACATTAAGTCTAACTTCTACAGGGTACTCCAAAGCAATAAATGTTTCTTCGATATTGCTAATCCATTTCTCCGCTGCAATTGGGTCTGCACCTCCCTCAAATGATGGAAAGTTGAGTCTCCTAAAACGTTCAAAGTAAGAAATTTGTGGTGGTGGTTGACGAGGTTGTTGTTGTTGTTGCAATAGATTTGCCACTACACGAAGGACATCTCCAATATCCGTAGCGGTGGCAGGTACATCACGGTTTGGTAGTGATGGTTGAGTATTTTGTTGGTTTTCTGTTTCAGCGGGATTTGGTAGTGAGGGTTGGGAGATTTGTTGATCTTCTGTTTCAGGGGCAGGTACATTATTGCTACTTCCACTCTGGGCATGCCTGCGACCTCGACCACGTCCACGACCACGACCTCTGCCTCTACCACGAGCCATCAATATAATCTGAAAGTTTTATCTTTATTAGTCATAAGACCATATAAATCAAATTAGCAGTAAACCATATGCTCAAAAGCTTGAGTCCGACTTCGTGGATAACACCACGAACCTGGCTCTGATACCAAGTTGTCACGCCCCAATATTTATTTATTTATTTATTTTTTATATTACTTTACCGGCGTGATGGCCGCGTCGTCATTTCGATCATGCCGACGCGAAGCCTTCAACTTTAAACTCAATTCTAAATATTACACCAAAATAAAACGAGAATAATTTCTTAACGATATGTTCGCACTGTCTGAATAAAATATCTAATATCCACCAGGAACAATTTTTATAATACTAAGTTGGAGTCAGTCTCCACCAATAAAGTCAGAAAATGAGAAAGCCTAAAACTCTAAGAGAAAATAACAAAGCATAAATAATTAGTGGATTCCTATCACTGCTTAAATTCTGAAAACAAAACTTTCAAACTTCGAGTTGTCTAACGACCTGCAAAATATCAAGCAAGGGGTGAGTTGCTAACTCAATAAGAAGTTTAAGGCACCTCTGTCAAATCCACGCACATATCAATGCTCAATAATAATGCAAACAGTCAATGTGACACCTTCATGAACCAAAATATGCAGGAGACAAACATTCAATTCAACTCGCAAATTAACACTATGGCCACCATTAATCCCGTGACAAGGACGTCGACTTATCAAATACAAATTCAAAAGTCAAAACTGGTTTTGAACGGTAACCAGGCTCAAATTTAATACAATACAATGGGCTGAACTAGCTCCTAAGCCGACAATCCCCCGAAGGGGCCCAAACAATTCATAGGCAAATCTGAGAGATTAAAGAAATAAATGCGGTATCTCCATGTAATCAAATAATTGGCTCAAATAGTTCAAATACATAATCAATGAAACACTGTCAATTTGCACACTTGGTCTGTTATTCAATATAAAAACATTGTCCCAAAAATTTGTTTTAATAAAAAGTACTTTACTAAGGACAATGAAATTTCAAGATAACAGTCTTAAGCATAATACTCACATGGGATAAGAGTAGAAAGTGCCAAAACTCCTTACCTCAAATGAAATAACGTCACCCTACTTCAAGCACCACAAAAACTCGACTAAGCTTGATCTCTAAAATCTACATAATAAATACAATATAAGTTATTCCAATCAAAAATTTTAATTAACTAGGGACACTGAAAACTAAGTCTAAAACCTCTACCCAATTAGTGCTATATGGTTGCAATTGATCAAAATTTAAAACTCAATTCTCTTATACGCCCACATTAGTCATTAATTAATGACCTGCACTTCGGCCAGTGAGTCTGCTATCAATTAGATAATGGAGCTTCCAACACTTAATTCCTACTTAATTAGATCATTTACATACAACCAAATTTGTGGACCTTTAATTAGAAACCGTGAGATGCAATTGCCCCCAAAACCTTCTTTTAATTGTAGGACTAAAAGTAATAAACAGGTATCTCCTCTAATTAATCCCACCAAGAACACTAGAACATATTATAATTACATAAACAAGGACAACTAAAGAGTACTAACCTTCGGCGGCGGCGACTATCAAGATGAACACAGAGACCTAATTTTTATAATTCTCACCCATCACTTTCAATTTTAAACTCACGTGATGTTATATATACATATATGTAATTGCAATATTGCCCCTCTGTTTTCTATAAGTTTACTCATTAGTTATAATGTTATATATACATATATGTAATTGCAATATTGCCCCTCCGTTTTCTATAAGTTTACTCATTAGTTATAATCCTAATTAAGATAATTATCTAAATATATTAACACATAACTTATAATAAAACATGATTGAAAATTATATTAATGAATTATACAAAAAATAAAATGGGGATATTACAATACAAATTTATTTAATGTTTTATGTTATTGATTACGAGTATAAAATTTGTATATTCTTGTGCATTAGATAAAATTTTCTATATATTGCATTTAAAGAATGCGTAGTTTTTTATTTTTTAAGTAAAACTTGTTAGAGTGAGCAAACCCGATATGAGCCCGATATAAACCCAAAGCCCGAAAAATTACATGAGCCGAGTTTGAGCCCATAGATGTGAAGCCCGATGGCATTTGAGTTTGAGCCTATAGACATGACGCTCGACGGTATTTGAGTTTGAGCAATTAAAGGCTCGGCTCATAGGGCCCGATTGACAGGCCTATATATATGTATGTAGTGTGTAGATTTTTATAGCTAGAAAAACCACTCAATTAGCAAGTTATTTTAGAGAAGAAAAATTACTCTCTTGTATGAAGGCCTGCAAAAAGCCTCAAATATTGTAGCCTTATTATCTTGATGAAATAATAAGTCTACTTTGTCTTGCTAAATTTATTTTCTTAGCCATTTATATCCCAAACACCCAACATATATATATATATATATATATATGAATCCCCCCGCCCGTGCAGGACAAAGTTGAAGCAAACAGAGGTTGATTGCGAGTACTTGAAGAGGTTTTGTCAAACTCTAAGCGATGAGAACAGAAGACTGCAAAAAGAATTGAGTCTTCTAAAAATAAAAAAGACTACTACTACTATTACTGGAAATAAACGAGAGAAAAATTGAATGTAAATACATTCATGTATATTGAAGAATGAACCCAGTTACTGTACAACTATATCTAAAGAGTATATATATACATCAGGATAAGTAACTAACTGACTTTGTAAAATTACTATTATGTACATGGTCTAATACTCCCCCTCAAGATGAGCTGTAAATACTCTTTACAGCCATCTTGGATAACAAAGGAAATAAGAGAGAAGATTTAATAAAGTGAGGGGGGAATCTCACAATTTATTTAATCCCCTAATGGATCAAGGGACCAGCCCCCAAAAAAAGAGTGAGGGGGGAATCTCAAAATTATTTAACCCCCAATAGGTCAAGGGATCAATCCCTGGACCAAAAAGCCAACAAGGTGGTAAAATTGTCCTCGCAGGGACCCAAATGTAAAAGATACAGGCTCAAATCCAAAGGTATGCTAAAACAATCTAACCAACATATGGCTAAACAAACCGACCACAAAATTAAACACCCTAGGCAAGCAACTCAGAAAATAGCGAACTTCACAAGACAAAGCTTCCCACTTTTCCGTAGTAATTTTCAGCAAGCATTCCAATAAGTAAAAGCAACAAGGATTTCTCTCCCACTTATTGATAAATCAATAAGAAGATACATGAGACAGGAGCAAAATTAGACACCCGGCAAGCAGAAGAAAAGCAGTATCCGAAGGTGTTAGTTCAAATGCAACAGCCACCATATCAAGCAAAGGAGGGTAAGTGTTGGAAGTACACCTACATGGAGACAAAACAAACACCTGAGAAGGAGGGAAGTGAGCCCAATAGAGCTTTCGTGAAAATATCCGCTAACTGATGTTGAGTTCGAACTGGTAGGAGCTTGATTGAACCGGCACAAACTTTGTCACAAACAAAATGGCAATCAACTTCGATATGTTTCGTGCGCTCGTGAAAGGTTGGGTTAGATGCTATATGCAGAGCTACTTGATTATCACAAAATATTGATGGTGCAGATGAAAGATGAATCTGAAAATCAAGCAAGAGTTGGCGTATCCAAATAACCTCACATACAGTAGTAGCTAAAGCCCGATATTCCGCTTCAGCTGAAGAACGGGAAACAGTCTGTTGTTTCTTGGATTTCCAGGATATGAGAGAATCCCCAAGAAACATGCAAAAACCAGTAACAGAACGTCTTGAATTTGGGCAAGAAGCCCAATCAAAATCAGAGAAAGCACGTAGTTGAAAACCAGAAGTAGCAGCAAAGAAAAGTCCCTTGCCAGGATTATTCTTTTAAGTACCGAAGTAAATGGTGGGCAGCATTAAGATGGGGAACACATGGTTTAGCAATAAATTGACTAAGCCTGTGAACCGTGAATGTAATATCTGGCCTAGATAAAGACAAGCAAAGCAAACGACCAATAAGACGTCTATAATGAGAAGTATCCTCAAGAATATCACCGTCATCAGACTTTAAAGGCAAATTAGGATCCATTGGGAGCTTAACCGGTTTGCTTGCAAGAAAACCAGTGTCCTCGAGCAATTGAAGGGTGTACTGTCGTTGAGAGAATACAATTCCAAACATAGATCTAGCAATTTCGAGTCCCAAAAAGTACTTCAAATTGCCCAAATCCTTTAGTTTAAATTGGGTATTAAGAAACTGTTTAAGAGAATCAATAACAGCAGAATTTGGTCCTGTGATGATGATATCATCAACATACACCAATAAGGCAACAAAAGTGTTTCCAGATCCCATGGTAAATAAGGAGTAATCAGCCTTAAACTGTTTGAAACCATACTGGATAATGGCAGTGGAAAACTTCGAATACCATTGTCTAGAAGCTTGTTTCAAACCATAGATGGATTTATGAAGTCTACAAATCAGTTTATCCCCCTGATTGTGTACATGTTTAGGAGTGTACCCCAAAGGCAAGTCCATGTAAACTTCCTCAAAAAGATCGCCATGGAGGAATGCATTATTAACATCAAGTTGTATCAAATGCCAATTCTGACTTGCAACCAAATCAAGTAACATCTTTACGGTAACCAGTTTAGCAACTGGAGAAAATGTATCCAAAAAATCAAGACCCTCAAGTTGGGTAAACCTCTTTGCAACCAACCGGGCCTTGTATCTTTCCAAAGAACCATCTGATTTGTACTTGATCTTGAAAATCCATCTACAACCAATAGAGTGTTTCCCTTTGGGTAAGGGAACAATGGACCACGTATGATTTGATTCCATAGCCTGGAGTTCAGCATTCATAGCATCCTGCCAATGCTGAAACTTAACTGCCTAAGGTAAAATTGGGGTTCAAAATTGCTGGAAATATTTAGAGTGAGAAATTTGTGGGAAGGAGATAAAGAATCATAGTTAAGAACATGAGCTATGGGAAAAGTAGAAGACGTGGATGGAGAAGAAATGGGAACAGAAGATGAAAGATTGCAATGATAATCTCTTAAATGGGATGGTAGATTAGTAATTCTGGTGGATCTTCTCAAAAGAGAAGGAGCATGAGTATTATTAGAGGTGGAAATATTGGGAGAAGGAGATAAAAATGGTGGAGAATCAGTGGGTACAGCCCGAGGTAGGCAGACATCAGAGAAAGGTTCTTGTTGATGCCAAGTAGGATTTAGATTATGGAAAGGAAATATGGACTCATGGAACACAATATCCCTTGATACAAATATGGATTTGGTGGTCATATCAAGTAATCTGTATCCCTTCATTCCAGGAGGATAACCCAAGAAAACACACAAACGAGCACGGGGCTGAAATTTAGTTCTACGTTCAGAAAGTGTGGATGCAAAAACCTGACATCCAAAGACTCTAAAAGTAGAATAATCAACTGGCAAAAGATGTAACAACTCAAAAGGAGTTTTGTTCTTGAGAATAGGGGATGGAGTTCTATTGATCAAATATGTGGCAGTAAGGATACATTCTGTCCAATATTCAAGAGGTACTCTAGATTGGAAATATATTGCTCTTGCAACATTTAGAAGATGTTGATGCTTGCACTCAACTACAGAATTTTGTTGAGGCCTTTCCACACAACTGAACTAATGAAGAACACCCTTGGAATGAAAAAAATCGGTGAACTTTAATTCCGGGGCATTATCAGATCTGAATATCTGAATTTTGGTTTTGAACTGAGTCTCAACCATAGCAAAAAATATGGGAATAGTACTATTGACATCCGACTTTCTTTTAAAATAATACAATCATCAACTAAAGTGAGAAAGAATTGAAATCCATTGTGTGCAGGAAGATGATGAGGACCCCATATGTCACAATGTATTAAATGAAAAGGTTCTTTAGACAAATTATTGTGCGAAAGGAAAGACAATTTTCTTTGCCTTGTTAAAGGACATATACAGCAAGGATCATCCTTATTCAATTTGACACCATCAATATGTAACTGGTGTTTCAAAAACTTTTTGGATGATAAATGTCCTAATCTACTATGCCAAATGTGAGTAGAAACAGCATTAATAGAAAGAACAGGTAAACTCGGTAAATCAGCAGTGTTCAAAACATAGAGATTGTCAATGGAACTACCCCTGCCAATCATCTTCTGGTTGGTGGTCTCCTGAATAAAGAAGGAGTCGGTCATAAATGTAACAGTAACATTAGAGTCATGACATAATGCACTGATAGAGAGAAGGTTGACTCTGAATTGTGGAACATAGAGCACGTTCTTCAAAATAATACCATCACAAAGTTAATATCACCAGAGAAGGCAACTGAGATATTAGTGTTATCAGGCAAAACAATAGAAGCATTGTGAACAGGATGAAGTTTTAGGAATTTGCTAGTTGCATAACAAATGTGCCTTCTGGCACCAGTATCCATAATCCAAATAGAATCAGGATAAGTAACAAGTTTAGAAGGTGTTGATAAGCATATACCTGTGGGGTATGTTGTGTGTGAATACTGAATATTCTAAACAGAATAGTTCTCAACATTGGAAATTAGATGATTGGAGAACATGCTCAAAAGTTGTTGGTACTGAGAAGAGTCCAATGACTGCATGAATTGACCAATTTCAGGGGATTTAGTGGTGTTATCTCCAGAAGAGTGTTCAGAAGCAGGTGAAGGAGCCAAAACTTGATTGATAGCAACATTAGGCCTAGTTTGAGAAAAGGAACCTTTTTGTTTGAATTTAAAACCAAGCGGATAACCATGAAGTTTGTAACATTTGTCCATTGTGTGTCCATGATAGTGACAATGTGTACAAAACTTCTCATTCTTTGTTCCTCTTGAAGGTCCAGCATACCTCTGATTATTGTTAGGAAAAGGTGTCCTCACAGGACTGTTCATATTTGCACCAGGAGGCCGAGAGGCATAATTTTTCACAGCAAAAGCCATATTGGCATTAGGATCAGTTTGAAAAGAGGTATGTGTGCCAATCTTTCTCTGTTGCTCCTCTTGAGAGACTAAGGAAAACACTTTATTTATGGGAGGGATAGGATCCATAAGTAACAACTGAGTTCTAACATGGCTAAAAGATTCTTCTAACCCCATAAGAAAACTCATCACATACTCCTTTTGAAAATATTCAACTAAATTTTTATCTGCTCCACAATTACACTTTCCACATGTACAAACAGGTCCGAAACTAGTTAATTCCTCCCAAAGGGACTTCAGTTTTGTAAAATAAGCACCAACAGAGATCTGATTCTGATTAAGATTCAACAAAGCTTTCTTAAGCTGAAAAATTCTAGGTCCATTACTCTGCCTAAATAGTTCCTTAAGATCATTCCACATATCACAAGCAGATTTAGTATAAAGGAGACAAGCAGAAATTTCCTTAGATACAGAGTTTGAGATCCATGAAATTACAATATTATTGTTCCGAAACCACGAATTGAGCGGATCAAAATCAGTACCATCAGGTTTGGGAATTGAACTGTTCACAAAACCTAGCTTGTTCTCAACAGAGAGTGCGATAAGCATCGCGCGGCTCCATGAGGCGTAATTATCACCGGAGAGTGGTGGCTGTACTAGGATGAGTCCAGGATTATCAGAATGGTGTAAAAAATAAGGGCTCGATTGCTCATTAATGGCGGTCGAGCGCGAAGAACCTGTATTACATGAATCCGCCATTTTTTAAATGAATTATGGCACAAAATCAGATCGAAGAAATCGAAGGATGAACAGATGTTGTGAATTAATTCACAAATCGAAAAAAAAAAAAACAAGTGATTGCAGCGATTGCTCTTGATACCATATTACTGGAAATAAACAAGAGAAAAACTGAATGGAAATACATTCATGTATATTGAAGAATGAACCCAATTACTGTACAACTATATCTAAAGAGTATATATATACATCAGGATAAGAAACTAACTGACTTTGTAAAATTACTATTATGTACATGGTCTAATAACTACCACTACTTGTGCACTGCCGGCCACCACCCTCACCATCTGTCCCTCCTGCGCCACCATTAATTCACCAAAACAAACTTATTTTACCCACATACTATCCAAAGGCCCAAATATCCACAGCAAAAGCAGTACATATCCACATATTTAACAATCATTATTCAACACATTTCACACATTCATAACATTCATATTCATATTCAAAAAAACATTATTCAATACTAAATCTTATCCCAATATTAGGCAAAAAAATAAAGAAGCTGGGGAATTTGCCTCTACAATCAAAGGGAATTTGGGGCGGGCTGGGCTGTCAGGGCAGGAGCAGCGGTGGGCTCGACTTAGGCAGCACGGGCTGCGCGAGTCGGGCAATGGGTGGGAGAGTGGAGTCGGTCTTGGTGCAGTACGGGCAGTTGTGGGGTGGAATCGGCGGCGGTGGTTATGTTGTGCAAGGTGTGAAAAGAGGAAAACTCGTCTATGTTGCTTTACTACTTGATTGCAATTTGAATTTGATGAAATGGGCCTTTTATGAAATTAAGGCCCAATTGTGATGTCAAGACTCTTAATCCATAAAGATGTCATTCTCTTTTGGTAATTAATCTTGGTTTCTTGTATCATTCAATAATTGACGTCATATAATTCGGTTGAATTACAATATTAATAATGATCTATATATTTCAAAAGAACATTTAAAAAAATAATGAAACTCATCACATGTTCATAATTTTTTGCCACAATTCAGGTACAAATACAATAAAACACAGCTAGGAGAGACAACGCACGAGGTCAGCTTTGCTTCTCTTTCCTTTTGGCTTTACATTTCAATCTTTAATAATTAATTAATAGTAACATTTTTTAATTCATTCAATTAATATAAGAAATAAAATAAATATACATTTTCATCTAAATGTTCAACTTTCTTCATAAAATGTCACCGGTTACTGTACTTGTCCGTTAATTTGGGCAAATCAGACAGTATATGTGGTACTCAGAGAGTTCGAATTTCACCCCTTCTCTTCTTTTCTTTTTATTTTTTTTTCAAACTATAGTTCGACTGTAACTACAATCTAAAATATGTCGTGCAATAGTAGCGAATAGTAGTTAGTTATAAGGGTCTATCTGGATGGGTTTGGCTCGGTTTCGAGAGTCTCAATTTAAAAAAAATGGTTTAGGTGGTTTCAATAGTCTCAATTTAAAAAAATGGCTCGGTTTCGAGAGTCTCTATTAGGCCGATCAATCATTTCAAAATTACCAATTACATATATGTTCCAAGAGTATGATACTTTATCATTTCAAGAATCTCAACTGAACCATGGACATTCAATTGAATAATGTTACAAAGCAGACTGAGGTTCCAAATGCGATCAATCGATTGTTAGGAATAGTACTCATAAAGCGTTTGATGAATATTATTAATTGAAAATAAATAAATTGTTTGGTTTCTTGAATTTCATATATTCGATTGGATTATGCTTTTAAATTAGTATAATATAATTATCAGAAAATTTCATGTCTATTTATTTAATATGACTTTTGTATATATAAATATACAAGAGGATTAAAGTTATGAACAATAGACTTAATTGTCTGTAGTAAGTTAAAGTTGGGATCTTTGACTAATTACTACTATGGTCCACTTAAATAAAGAATTCAATGATCTCGATCCGGATCATTGTTGTTGATTTAACCGAATTTCGTCGGGTTAATTATATCAGTGAATATGGGATTCTCAATTTATTTTTAAGGGCTCTGTTACTTTATTCAAGATGGATCAAACTCAAGGAAGAACTATTTGAAGGGAACAATTAGTAATTATCATAACCAATGTAAAAAACAACATGAATATGAAGAGAAAGCTCTTTTCTTTATTGAATAATCTTGGATTCTGCTGATATGCAGAATGTGGTAGCGTATTTGCTGTGTATTTCCCAAAAGTCCCCGTAATACAATGACTAACTAGGTATTTATATCATACAAAACCTAGCTTTAAGGAAATATAATCCTAATAGAACTCGGCCCAATTGTCCTTCTTGAGTCCGGAGTGTAGTCTTCTTGTCGAAGAGAGTTGTATTTGGCCGGGTCGATAAGATGATCCCGAACTGACTTGTCTGGTCGAAACGATCCTTTACTCTTCAGTCGATCCGTTCATTATAAGGGGTGCGAAATAGCCCCCATCAGTACTCCCTCACTTCTTCGAGCGTATATGTAGTAGAAGCTCGTGGAAGTAGAAAGTCAATTTCGACTATAATTTCTATGAATTGTGCCTCGTTAAAAACCTTACTTAAGAAAAAACCCTGTGGGAAAAAATCTTAAGTAAGGAAAAGAGTACTACGCCTCATAGACAGTCGCTCTCCTGTTCCAATTGTGAACCGCTACGTGTCCCTTTGGGGAAGCGTTTCACATTTTCCCATGTGGCGGGAATGTGATAAGCTGTGAGAAGTTCGAAACGTCTTTTTTCTTCTCAGTATAAATAGGTGACTATTGAGTTCGTCATTTCTCCTTTATACTTCCTTATAGTTCGTAGTTATTCGCTTGCTTAGTCATTCATCATATAAAGTTTTTCTTTTATCGACTTATATCCTCCGAGAGTCCAAAAACATGGCCCCTTTATGAAAATCTTCTTCCTCCTCTAGGGAGAATGTTGCTCCCACTAACGAGGAAGAGTTGCATTCTAATCCTTTGAGCGAGCAAATCGGAGTTTCTGAATTTGTGGTTCCTGTTGAAGATACCTTTAAGGTACAAATTTTTTCCGATAAAGATGTCGCTGCCTGGGCCAAAAAGGGCAAAGGTACCGCTCCTCAAATTTCTGAACCGATTGAGGACTTAGCTTGTGCTTACACGGTGGATACTTTCCCCGAGGTTGTGAACAACTATACCAAATATTTCCCGGAGGGTTTTGAGATAGTTCTCCCTTTTCCTTCTGATAGGGTTACATCACCACTGGATGGATGTCGAGCCTTTTACACGGCCCATTTTAATAGTGGTCTGCGTCTTCCGTTGTCTCCCCTCTTTCTTGATATTCTAAAAATATTCAATGTGTCCTTGACACAATTAGTTCCTAATTCTGTGGCCTTCGTGGTTTGTTTTTATGTCTTAATGATCGCGAAAGGGTTCAAACCTTCCTTTCGTAACTTTACACAACTTTTTCGATTTAATATTTCTAGTTCCTCCAATCGCGGATATTTCTTCGCTAGTCAGAGGCCTAGTCGAACAATCTTCGATTCCCCAGTTTCTAGCAACCCTTCTTGGAAATCTCATTTTTTCTTTGTTCGCCCCCCACCTCATCTTCATTTGGTGGATGGTTCGACCATGCTCTTCACGTGGGATCATGGCTCCAAATGGGTTTACGGAGGTCACCTGCCGACTGGTGAACTCATTCCAGATGATGCTCAGTTTATTGGTGAAATCCATGCTATGCGTACCAACAAATATTAGAGTGCTCTTCTGATTGGGGAAGCTTTCCTTCGTAAAGCGGGATTGAGTGCTCATGATTTTCCAATCAGTTCATCATCTGAATCACTTGGTAAGCATTTTATTTTAGTTTAGTGTTGAGATGATACCTTTTCTACAGAGAATCTAACTTTTATCTTGTTTCCTTTTTCAGCTCATATGGTAGAAAATTCCAGACATTCTTCAATAGGAAAAATGGTGTTGTCTAAATCTAGCAAGACAATAGAGAACGTTCCAATCGAGCAGAGAGCATCTCGAAAGAGAAAATTGGAGTTGAGTCATGAGTCTGAGGAAAATAGAGAGGAATCTCCAGACTCTTCTCAAGAATCCCCTGTTCGTTTGGGAACTGGATCTGGTAATCCCCCTCTCCAGCTTAGGACATCTTTGGGTATACGTGGATGTCGCAGCTGGTCGATGCCTCATCCTAATGACAACCCGGTGGATAGGAAAAGGAGTTACTATGGTCGTTCTGGTAACGATCTTTCTTTACTTGGCGATAATCATCCAAAACCTACTTTGGTTGAAATGATCGAGGATCATTTAGAGGGAAAAAGAGCTGCTGGCTATCCCGAGAATGATTCTTTGGTCCATGATGAGAGCGAAAACGCAGTGGATAAGGCCACTCGTGTTCTTTTGTCCGACGTTTTTACTCGTGACATGAATAAGCTTCTTCGGAAGGATCCCTTGGAGAAATTTCAGCGAGCTTCTCTTTACGCTGAAAAGGTGATATCTTTTTTGATTGCACTAACAAAGTAATTTTCTTTGAGGATCATTTTAATTCGCTAATCTTTTTCTTTCTACTCCCTTTGTTCTTTCAGACTAAGACTTGTTTGGCATCATATGCTTACGAAACTGCTCTTTGGAAACAACAGTGTGAATTCCTGGAAGAGAAGTATAAAACTTTGCTTGGAAGGAATTCTGGTTCAGAGGCCGGTCCCTCAACGACTTCTTCTGTTCCGGTCGTAGAGACCTGGGCCACGGGGACTGATGACCAGCAGATTGTAGACAGAGTTCTGGAGACTTCTCGCATTCAAGAACAAGCCGATCATTTGTCTAGAAAGTTAGAAGAGCTCCAATTTCAGAGTACTGCTCGAATTAGCGAGTTGGAATCTCAAGTATCAAGTCTCCAAGCTTCATTAGAGGAGTATGAGAAGGACATTCCTCTAACTGGACTCAGGGATCGTTATGGTCGTAATTCCGATGAAAAAGTGATTCGTGAATTCCTCAGTTCTCCTGTTCATACGGCGCTGGTAAATCAGATGGTCGGTTCTCTCTTAGAAAATACGTTCAAGAAGGCAATTCATCAGTTGGTCGCTTTAGGAATGATAGATGATCGTCGAAAGGAATATTTTAAAGCGGCTCATATTCGGCTGAACCGTTATGGTGAAGTATATTCTCCTTCCGATCTTCCGGATGTCGTTTATCAAAATTTTCCTTTGGCTCACCTTGTTAAAGAGTTTGGGAAACCGTTGCCAATTCCTCTTTCAGATATCAATAATGAGTTCGATAACAATTTCATCGATCAAGATGATGAAGAAGAAGATATTGACACAGCGGAGGAGAGAGAAGTCGGTAGCGAACAGAAAATTCCAGATAGCGACCAAGCTGTATGATATATTGAGAATCTCTTAAATAACCTTTGTAACTATTCACTATAGGTTTAACTGTAACATTACTTTTTCACCCCTTTGTTAAATAAACGTTCTGTATTCTAACCGTCACGTCCTTTCGTGTTCTCTGTAATAATTCTGACAAGTCATTAACTTTGCCGTAATCATTATGCGTATGTCGTTTCAACTTCTAGTGTTTATTCCAAAGCTGATTTCTGTGTTTCGCGCCCTTTCTTTGGGTCTATTGCGTCTTTTCGTATAGTATAAATATAAAAGGTAAAAAACTTGACTCGCTATTTACCGCTATACTTATCTCTTTAACAGAATACTCTTTCTTTAGCTCGTCGATAAGCTTTCTCGATATTTAAATTGTACTTTTTGAAAATCCGATCATGAGTAATCTTTTTGGCAACACTTCGAAGCGTCCTTTCCGTGAGGGCGCTAGGAATACTAGACCGAAAAAGTCTCGAACAGAGGGGCCCTCGATAGAGCCTCCTCGTTCGTCTTCAATTACTAGGTCGGCGATCGATACTCCTGTTATCCCTTCTGAACCTTTTTCTGTAATTAGTTCGTCTTTTGTACAACCAAATTTTTCTTCTTCTACTGAAGTAGGAAGTAGGCCTTCCCCTGGTCGAGTGGCTTTTGGTGATTCGTCCAATGTGGAGCAGACTTTTGATATACCTGTTTCTTCAGGCGTTTCTTCTTTTGAGCATGGTTTTCATGGAGGGGATTTTGTTAATTCCCTTCCTTTTTCTACCTCTACTGCCCCGATCGTCAGCGGAGGCCAAGTTGATGATGGCTCCTTTGTCAATCCCTCCGCAACACAACCTATTTTCCAAGATTGTCCTGATTATTTGTTTAATGATACTACTGTGATGACTACTTCTTTCGAATCTGGTGGTCCTTCTGGAGGTCGAACTGAGTCAAGGCCTGGTCGCCGGACCGTTATATCTGCTTCGGGTAAGGAAACCTCGGTTAGCCCCAACGAGAGGGAATCCCCTCGTCTGTTAGATGATCGTTGTATCCTTGAGCAGGTTAAGGATATCTTGCGGTCAGCGACTCACTGCCCTGACAATGTCCCTCTTCTTAGTGAACTGCCGGGCTCTGTTGAGCCCGATGCTTTGTCCTGGGATCTACACTATTTTGCCCGGTGAGTTGAGGAAGCTTGAGAGTACTTCCAATGTACGCCTTGTACAGTCGCTAGTGAAGTTGTGCGAGCAGGTAGACCTATCTTTCATTATTTTTTCGCTTTCATTTTGATTGCCCTGTTACATAAAGACTGCTTTCTTTTTCCAGGCTAAGTACTTTGCACTCCAGCTGGGTGTGCAAAATGACGATCTGTGGATAAGCAGAGATGCTTATCAACGTCGTTTGGAATCAGAGTCGGCCAAGGTCAGAGGGCAGAGGGCAGAGTCTCCAACTGCAGCTTGCCAATGATGATCTGCAAAAATTGCAAGAAGAAAAGTCTGTCTGGGAGAAAGAGAAAAGTGACTTGGTTCGGGCTGCTGCCCTAGTAGAGGAGTCTCGACGGCGGTCCTATGAGGAAGGCTATGATGCCGGTTATCTAAAGCGTCAGGAGGAGTTGATGGCGTTTGCTGGTAACTTGACTCCTCGGAGGACTGTTTCTGCTAGTCGACCTGTTGACAAATCTTCTCAGTGATCTGTTAGACCTGGCAGGCCTAGGGCTGTTTCCATTTTTTTTTTTTAGTTCCCAATTTTTTTGTGTAGTTGCTTGGGCTGAATTTTTTGTATTGGGAGAACGACTCAATTAAAAACTATGATCTCTTGCAGGCAGATCCTTGCCTTGATCAATTTTATTTTGTAGATATATTTTGTTATGCACATTTTGCTGTTATGCATAAATATAACATCATGAAATAATCAGTATAGATTAGTATACTTATCTCATGTTGGTCTTCTCGGAGGACGTCTAGTATTTGAAAATGTAGCTTTAGTCTTGCTTGATCATTGTTCAAGTAACTGAATGATACAACGTTTGTTTCTGCAAATCAAATTCTTTAAAATGAAGTATAAGAATGATGATCAACCGAGCATGATCCCTTATGGTCTTCCAGAAGTCGTGTTTAGACATAAAAATATGAATAGCAAAGCATCCATGTAGATAGTTGATCGACTATTTTAAAGAAATTCTCAGCTTTGTCGTCGCTGTTCGACCAGTCCCTCGTAAATTTGTCTTTTAGTTAAAGATATCTTATTTAAAGACGCGGTTATTTCCACTGTTGAGCTCTGCTCTTCTTTTTTTCTGAAACTGCAAAGTCGTTCTAGATAAGTTCTTAAGATCCATGTTTCTCTGTAGTGCTTGTGAGTTCCTTGTTCTTCGAATAAAACAATTAGTGTATCAATATATATCATTTCTTTGATATGGGAGGAATTGGAAAACGTAGAATTATTAGTCAGATCTAGCTTGTTCAGACCCCCTTCAGCAATTCTTTGGAATGTTAGGCAGTGACTTTTTTGAAATCTTGAGTTATGACGGCTATTCTCCTGATTTCCATGTCAGATTTCTTGGATTCCAAATGATGTCCAAACATGGTTAGCTAATAATTATTCTCTGTGACATATGAGGCAGTTACGACCTCGTAGGTCGGATTATGAAGTTCTTCATTCCTTTAGTCGATCTAACATCTTGATGTAATATTGGGGATTTTTTGGTTTTTTACCAAGCGAATAGCATATGTGAGTGTGTAAAATTTCCTAGTCTGGAGTTCTTTTAGATCTGCTTTCTAGTGCATTGATCGAAGCAATCTTCTTTCGCATTTATCACCGATTCGATGAGTCGACCAGTGAGGTGCCGTTCCAACTTACTTGCATTTATTACGGGAAATCGAAAAGTCGCATTTTCGTCCCTTGATCAGGTTTCTATTCAGCCGTAGGATCATTTGCACGAGCGCCTATAAATATGTAGGCAGTTTCCATATCTTTAATTTTTTTTCTCAGAAAAGATGGAGATCTCAGTTTCCTTAGATTTCATTTTGCCTTTTGATCCCATAATATTCAAAAAGTCACATTATCGTGATTCATATCATAATAACTTAATTTTCTTCTGCCTTGTACTGACGGGTCCCATGGAAGCCCTACCTCGTACTGACGGGTCCCATGAGGCCTCGAACCTTGTATTTACGGGTTTGAGGTCCGTGGTTTCCTGTTTGCACATGGAGGGTTCATTTTTACCAGGCACCGCCGCTTTTGGATGTTACCTCCGGATTGATAGACCACCGGGGTGTACTGGTAAAAATTAATGTTCACGACCGCCCCGAAGAGATGCTGCTCTAGAGTAAAATCAACTCTAATGTAAAAGCAGTGTTTCTTGTTGTGGGTGAATGAGTATTGGTGGTTATCTGGCTGGTAATGCTCCTTTCGTCTAGAAGAACATTTGATCTTCAGAGCCTGGCCGTCGAACCAAAGAAGTCGACCATCCTGAGCAGCATGCTTCTTAGGTGGTCAGTTACAACCATCGAGGCACTAGGAAGGAGATTGATGTTTCCGTGGACATTGTCGTGAAGATCCCAGATCCATAGGATAGGATCGTTTAATAGTTGTAACGATGTGTAAATCGTATATAGACCTTTGTAATCTAATCAGAGCTATTTGTATGTAATTTATTACATGTTCCTCGAACATAGATGAATAAAACTTTACTATTATTCTTTTCATTCTTCTTGTCATTGATATTGTTTTAATCTTGTTTATGAGGAGCGTTTATCGAGCTAATTCATTTATACTCAACTCATTTCCAAGATTTAGGTGTGTTTACCAATTCTTATTGATCGTTAAGACAGATCGAGGAGTGTTTATTGAGCGCATCAATGTATACTCAACTCTTTTTGTTTAGACTTAGGTTTTTGTACCGAAAGCCATTTAATCGTCAAAAATAGATTGAGGAGCGTTTATTGAGCGGATCAATGTATACTCAACTCTTTTTGTTTAGACTTAGGTTTTTATACCAAAAGCCTTATAATCGTTAAGAATAATCGAGGAGTGTTTATTGAGCGGATCAATGTATACTCAACTCTTTTTGTTTAGACTTAGGTTTTTATACCAAAAGCCTTATGATCGTTAAGGATAATCGAGGAGTGTTTATTGAGCGGATCAATGTATACTCAACTCTTTATTGTTTAGACTTAGGTTTTTATACCAAAAGCCGTATGATCGTTAAGGATAATCGAGGAGTGTTTATTGAGCGGATCAATGTATACTCAACTCTTTATTGTTTAGACTTAGGTTTTTAATACCAGAAGTCTATTAATCGTTAAATGTAGATCGAGGAGTTTTTATTGAGTGGATCAATGTATATTCGACTCGCTTTATTGAGACTTAGGTTTTCAGTACCAGAGTCTTGTAATCGTTAAATGTAGATCGAGGAGTTTTTATTGAGCGGATCCATGTATACTCGACTCGCTTTATTGAGACTTAGGTTTTTAATACCAGAGTCTTGTAATCGTTAAATGTAGATCGAGGAGTTTTTATTGAGCGGATCAATGTATACTCGACTCGCTTTATTGAGACTTAGGTTTTCAATACCAGAGTCTTGTAATCGTTAAATGTAGATCGAGGAGTGATTATTGAGCGGATCAATGTATACTCGACTCGCTTTATTGAGACTTAGGTTTTCAATACCAGAGTCTTGTAATCGTTAAATGTAGATCGAGGAGTGTTTATTGAGCGGATCAATGTATACTCGACTCGTTTGTAGTTAGATCGAGGAGTGTTTATTGAGCGGATCAATGTATACTCGACTCGGTCGTATTTTGAATTTGACCAATACTTATCGTTAGATCGCGAGGAGTGTTTACCGAATCAATCGATTTATACTCAATCTTGATTAAAAACCGCTAAAAATCTTTTTAATAATCGAACCGTAGGCTAAGGCCTTTATTACAAAGAATAAAACTTACTAAAATAAAACAAAGTAAAGCAGCATGTTCTACTTAAATTTATTTACCATAGTATTTTCTAAGGTTGACTGCATTCCAGGTTCTTGGTAAGGCTGTTCCATCCAAGTGTGCAATTTTGTATGAGCCTTTCTTTCCTATGCCAATGACAACGTAAGTTCCATCCCAATTTTGTTGTAACTTTCCCACATGCTTGGATACTTCTACCTTTTTCAAGACCAGGTCCCCCTCTTTGAAGGTTCGGATGCGTACCTTTTGATTATAAGCCTTTTCCATATTTGATTTGGTAGCTTGCAATCGTACGGCCGCTTTTTCTCTTAGAGCTTCAGTCAAATCAATATCATTTTCTCTTATCTTTCCATTTTCCTGGTCGTCATACATTTCAATCCTTGGTGTTGGAATTAATTTTTCGACAGGAATAACAGCTTCCGAGCCATATACCAGACTGAATGGGGTCTCCCCGGTTGAAGTTCTGCCTGTGGTTCGATTGGCCCAAAGCACTCGTGGGAGTTCATCAAGCCATTTTCCTTTGGCTGCTCCTAATCTTTTTTCCAAAGATTTTATTATTTCTCGATTAGCTACCTCGGTCTGTCCGTTCGCTCTAGGATGTCCGACCGAAGTGAAATTTTGCTGAATTCCTAGTTTTGAACACCATTCAATTACCTGTTTTCCCGCGAATTGGGTTCCATTATCAGAAATCAAAATTCTCGGGATGCCAAATCGACATACTATGAATTTCCAAAGAAAGTTAATCACTTGGAACTGAGTTATCCGTGCAAGGGCGATGCATTCTATCCATTTGCTGAAGTATTCAACAGCGACCAGGACGTAAGCTTTCTTGGATCTAGCTGCTGGGAACGGTCCTACAATGTCCATTCCCCATTGATCGAACGGCCAACATACCGGTATTGGGTGCATGTTTTCTGCTGGTTGATGAAATATATTAGCATGGACTTGGCAGTGATGACATCTTTGGACATATTGGATGGCATCGTTGTTGATGGTAGGCCAATAATAACCTGTTCGGAGGAATTTTAAAGCTAATGCCCTTGCTCCGCTGTGATTTCCTGCATCTCCTTCATGTACCTCTCGTAGGATATCGGTGGTTTGCGATTCGGAGATGCATTTCAGAAGAATTCCTGATACCGATCTTCGGTAAAGTTTTCCTTCTACCAACGTATATTTTGGAGCCCGATATTTTATTTTCCGAGCTTCATTTTGTTCAAGCGGCAATTTTCCTTCTCGAAGATAGTCTATCATTGGAGTCATCCAGTTTTCTTCAGCTTCTTCGATTTCCATTATTTCGACGACTGGTGTCTCATCGATATCGATTGCTGGTGCGTTGGAGATTAACCAGGTGATCAGCCTTTCGGTTTTTCCGTCATGGGATCCAGTGAACCTAGAAAGTTGATCAGCCCATTTATTTTCCGAGCGTGGGATGTTCTGTATACCGAAACTTTCGAATTTCTCAGCCAACTTCTTTACTTTGGCGAGGTATTTTACCATGTTAAACTCCTTAGCCTAATATAGGCCTTCTATTTGTCTTTGTACTAACTCTAAATCAGTTAATACTTTAAGTCTTTTAATGTTGGCCTTAATTGCCATTTCCATTCCTGCGATCAGTGCTTCAAATTCCGCTTCATTGTTTGTTACAACGAAGTTCAACGTTATCGCATAATTTAGATCCTCTTTATTTGGTCCGGTGAAGTTGATTCCTGCACCTCCTCCTTCTCGGCACGAAGCACCATCAACATGCATTAACCAGGTCTGGCTTTCTATGATCAATATATCGTCGTCAAGGCTGTTCATTGGTTCGGTCACTTGTGTCGGAGTTTCCAGTTGGAAGTCAGCTAATACTTGGGCTTTAATTGCAATTCTTGGTTTGTACTCGATTTTGAATTGACCAAGTTCGATTGCCCATTTGATTAGTCTTCCAGAGGCTTCTGGCTTTGCTAAGACCTATCTTAGTGGTTGGTTTGTTAAAACCACGATTTTGTAGGTCAAAAAGTAAGGTCGGAGTTTTCGTGCTGCTACTATTAAGGCCAAAGCGAATTTTTCAATCTCCAAGTAGTTCTTCTCTGCCCCTTGTAATAATTTGCTTAAGTAATAGATAGGCTTATGTTCCAAATCTTCTATTTTGACCAAGACTGAGCTAACAGCCACATCGGAGATCGAGATGTAGATATATAATGGTTCCCCTTCGGTTGGTTTAGCCAACAACGGGGATGTCGTCAGATATTCTTTTAGCTGGTCGAAAGCTTGATCGCATTCTTCTGTCCAAACAAAGTTTTTGCCTTACGAAGGGTTTGGAAGAAAGGCAAACTTTTGTCAGCCGATTTGGATATGAATCTGTTCAATGCTACTATCTTCCCTACCAAGCTTTGTACTTGGGAGATGGTTTTGGGCGGCTTCATTCCAGTTATTGCTCGAATTTTTTCTGGGTTGGCCTCAATTCCTCGTTGATGTACTAAATAGCCCAAGAACTTTTCTGATTTAACACCGAAGGTGCACTTTGCAGGATTTAGCTTCATGCGGTATTTCCTCAATATTTGGAAGCATCGATCAAGATGTCTTATGTGATCCGCTTCATTCATACTTTTGACTAGCATGTCATCCACGTAGACCTCCATTATTTCTCCAATTAATTCTTTAAACATTAGGTTTACTAACCTTTGGTAAGTGGCCCCGGCGTTCCTTAACCCAAATGGCATAACTATGAAGCAATATACTCTTTGCTCGGTTATGAATGCAGTTTTCTCTTGGTCTTGCTCATTCATGTATATTTGATAAAAAACTTGGAAAGCGTCCATCATGCTGAAGATTGCAAAGCCAGCGGTTGAGTCGACTAGTAAGTCGATCCTCGGGAGCGGATACGGATCGCGCGGACACAATTTATTAAGGTCGGTAAAATCATTGCACATTCTCCACTTGTTATCTGTTTTATCCCCTTTTGCTACTAGAACAACATTACATAGCCATTCCGAGAAGTGTATTTCCCGAATTTGTTTTGCTTTAAGTAGTCTTTCTACTTCTGCTTTGATGATTTTATCTTTCACTGGCCCATGATTTCTCTTCTTTTGTCTACCTGGTTTTGCTAAAGGGTCGATTTTTAGCGAATGGTTGATTACTCGAGGGTCAATCCCTTCGATGTCATTCGCGCTCCAAGCGAAGACATCCATATTATTTCTGAGAAAGTTGATTAACATTACTTCCCCTTCCTTGCTTAATTCGGTACCTATTCTTGTTGTTTTCGATGAGTCCCCCTGTACCAGAATGATGTCCTTATGTTCTGATGGTTTTAAGGCTAAATCCATCGGCTCCTTTCCCTTTTTATCTATTCGGTCAGTGCTAGGGATTTCAACCTCGTTTCTACCAACAGCGTCTTCGAGCGTTCTTTTGCTCGGGGTGATTGCTTCAGGGGGGTTTCTCAAAGTTAAAGATGTGCTGTAGCAATCCCATGCCATACAATGGTCATTTACTATTTCCCCGACACCTGTGTCGGTCGAAAATTTTATCTTCTGATGATAAGTTGAGACAACAGCTCGAAATAGGTTGAGGGGAGGTCGCCCTAAAATTGCGTTGTAGGCGAATGGGGTTTCTACTACTAAAAATTTTACCAGTTTTACTGTTCGATATGGTTTCTTTCCGAGTGAGACACTCAGAGTTATTGTTCCACTAGGAACAATTTCGGATCCTCCAAACCCCACCAACGGTGTAGCTACCTTTTGGAATGTTATTTGCCCCAGGTTCATCTGGGCTAGGACCTCTCTAGAAATGATATTCGCTGAGCTTCCGTTATCGATCAGGATTCTTTTGACGTTGTAGTTCGCTATTTCTAGCGACACCACCATCGGGAAATCGGGGCTATCTTCTTTAGTGTCCCAAACTAGACTCTTGGGTACTTCGCCCTCGTTAAAACTGATCAGCTGGTTTTTTGATGACTTACTTTCCAGAGTCCAAACTTCTCTTGGGTATTTCAAACCCCCGATTATGGATCGAGCAGTCCTTCGTCGAGCATTACGACTATCCCCGCCGGCGGGTTCTCCGGATATTGTATGGATGGTACCATTGACCTAGTCATGGTTTAACTCCTGCGCAGGGCCATCCTCGGGTGACTTTCGACGGGAATTTCTCCTTTGATTACTATAATTTCTCCTTTGATTACTATTCCGAGGGCTCCTACTTCTTCCTCTTTTGCGGTTATCCCGTTCTAAATAGTCGTCTAGTTTTCCTTGTTCGATTAGTTTTTCTATTTCCCTCCTAAGGTGAAAATAATCTTCGGTGCGGTGCCCATGCGCCCTGTGATATTTGCAGTACCACTCATAGTTTCAGGCGCCAGGTCTAGGTTGAGCGATCTTCTTTGCTTCCGGGATCCAATTATTCCTCTCCAGGACGGGCAGGATTTCTTCTATCGGAATAGTTAATCTTGAGTGTTCTACTTGATTAATCATGTTCCTGATCGCCGGTTCCGCGGTTCTAGGCCTTTGATAGACGTTTGGTCGTCTATCCTGATCGTTCTTGTTGTATTCCAACCGCTGGAAAACATTGCCTTTTCTAAATGTCCCTTCATAATCTATGGATCTTTGGGTAGGGATTCTATCTTGCCGTTTGGGGCTTGAGCCCGAAACTTTATTCTTGTTCTTATCTTTAAAAGAATTCATCTCTTCCTGGGTCATATACTTAGACGCCAGGCTCATGATGTCCGCGAATGTTCTTGGTTGTTTTCGGCTAAGGGCGTTTCCGAACTGCCTATTCTTTGTGAGGTCGAAGAGAATCGAGATTATGTAATCAATATTGGGGGAATCGATTTTGAGTAATTCGACATTAAATCTTGCCAACCAGTTCCTTAAAGATTCACCTTCTTGTTGATAAATGGTTCCTAAATAGCTAATCGGCAATTTTTGTCTTTTCTGACTGGCGAATTGCTATGTTAGCTTGTTGCATAATTCTTGAAAACTGAATATGGAGTTGGCTGGTTGTTTTGCGAACCAGTCCAAAGCTAATCCTTCTAATGTGGTCACCATCAGTTTAGCGGTGAGCTCCGCCGAGTGAGAATACAAGTTCATTATGTTTGTGAAACTAAAGATATAGTCATCTGGGTCGGTGGTTCCGTCGTATCTGGGTAGTCTCCCCAGAACCTGTCCGATTGACTGTGCCTCTTTTATTTCTCTGCAAAAGGGGGAGCACGCTGCTAGGCTCTCCTGGAGTTCTGTGGTTCTTGTCCACGGGTTTTGAACGGATCGTAAGCGTTGCTCGAGTCGTTCTTGTACCATTTTTTCAATTTCTGTTTCCGAGAATCGCATTGTTCTTGGTCGATTCGGGATCGCCTCGCCGGCGTCATCCTCTATAGGGATTATGGTGTGTTCCTTTGATTCGTTGCGTTGTGGTCTCCTTTGATCAGCTTTTCTTCGGACGTTGTTATCGGAGGGTTTTGAATTCCCCTGCTGCGGACTGTGTAGCGAGCGTCGCTCGCTCACCGGACTGTTAGCTTGTTGAGAGATTTGATCGTTCTGCCTCGGCGTTCTTTGAGTGGGATTTATCCTAGTAGTTCTAACGTTTCAAGGAACTTGTTCGAGTACGAGTAATTCCTCTGGGGAGAGTGATTTAAGGAGCATAGCGATCTGTCGAAATTTCTCCTGAGCATCTGACAGGGGAACTGGGATCGTTGGAGCCACATGTTCTTCCGGTATTGTGCCAGTAGGGATCCCTTGTGGTTCCTCCTGATTCTGATGATGCTCATTCTGTTGCTGGTTGTCGTTGGATACACGGGCGTTATTATCGGTATTGCCCTGGAGATCCTCAGACGCGTCACGTTGGTTGGTCGTGTTACTTCTTGTTCCGTTACGAGCGCTCTTCCTTGGGCGAGCCATATGTCGATCGAATAATTAACCTAGCCCCACGGTGGGCGCCAACTGATTTAACCGAATTTCGTCGGGTTAATTATATCAGTGAATATGGGATTCTCAATTTATTTTTAAGGGCTCTGTTACTTTATTCAGGATGGATCAAACTCAAGGAAGAAGTATTTGAAGGGAACAATTAGTAATTATCATAACCAATGTAAAAAATAACATGAATATGAAGAGAAAGCTCTTTTCTTTATTGAATAATCTTGGATTCTGCTGATATGCAGAATGTGGTAGCGTATTTGCTGTGTATTTCCCAAAAGTCCCCGTAATACAATGACTAACTAGGTATTTATATCATACAAAACCTAGCTTTACAAGGAAATATAATCCTAATAGAACTCGGCCCAATTGTCCTTCTTGAGTCCGGAGTGTAGTCTTCTTATCGAAGAGAGTTGTATTTGGTCGGGTCGATAAGATGATCCCGAACTGACTTGTCTGGTCGAAACCATCCTTTCCTCTTCAGTCGATCCGTTCATTATAAGGGGTGCGAAATAGCCCTCATCAGTTGTTGTGACATTAACGGTGGTGGTGTTTTATGTATTAAGATTAACATAGGACTGGACCAGACGTGAATTAAAATCTACTATAAGATGTCGTTAAATTTAAAATTTCAATACATGTCACACAGTGGTCATATACGAATTAACCTAAATCCTGAGTAGGCATAAACTCATGTTTGTGTCAGCGAGTCCTTTTGAATCATATGTTGACTGAGGTTAACTAATCGAGTCAATTATTAATTTTGTTATGATTAACCTAATTATACATTACCATATGGTCAACAATATTGACTTCGATCAATTAATCGAGCCAATTATCAATTCCGTTTACGATTAACTAATAATACATTAACCTAAGGTTAATCATGTTGATTTAGGTAATTTGATAGAGTCAATTTGCAATTTTGATTACGATTAACCTAATTAAACATTACCCTATAGTCAACAATGTTGACTTCGTTCAATAATCGGGACACATATTGATTTGGATCATAATTAACCTAATTATACCTAAATAATCGAGCCAATTATCAAAGTTAATTATACATTATTATATGGTCAACTATGTTGACCTTGAACAATTAATCGAGCTAATTATTGATTTCGATTATGAGTAACCTAATTATACATTACCATATGGTTAACAATGTTGACTTCAGTCAATTAATCGAGCCTATTATCAATCTCGGTTATAATTAATCTAATTATAATTTTACATTATCAACAATGTTGACTTTTACCCAATAATCAGGACAAATATTGATTTAATCTCATTATACATTACCATAATATCGACAATGTTGACTTTGATTAATAATCTAACAATGTTCTCTTGACGTCATCAAGCTGAACGAGGTGATCAATGCCAGGTAGGGCTGAAAATTGAACCAAGCTACTCAATACTCGACTCGAGCTCGTTCGATAAAAGCTTGTTTGAGCTTGGTTCGTCACATTAATCAAACAAGCTTGAACATCATTTTTCGTTCGATAACTTTTGAAGCTATGCTCGAGCTCGACTCAATAAGCTAAAAATTAAAAAAATATATGTAAACTATTAAGCTACTCGATACTCGGCTCGAACTCATTCGATAAAAGCTCGTTTGAGCTCGGCTAGATTGAAAATCAAACCAAGCTCAAACATAAAATTTCAAGCTCGATAAAAATCAAACCAAGCTTGAACAGTGTGTCATTCGATACTACTCGACTCGATTACAGCCCTAATGCGAGGGCAGCTAAGCTACATTGGTTTAACTCGAAGGGTGACATCTACGCGACCTAAAACAAAAGGATCCTAGCGAGATCCACGTCATACGCATTTTAGGGAACAAGGAAAAATTATCATGCATACAAACTGGATCCCCGAAATGAAGGAGAATTTCAACTTACTTAGATCTCATCCAACTGAAATAAATATACTTCTTTTATGATCATTCTAATTCTATTACACAGTTTTGTCGTCTCCTTCTTTGGCATCCCTTTGTTTAAGTTTCAAGCACCCCGATGACTTAAGCTTCGGAGAAGGTTCCGTCGGCAGCCTCCCACTCCGGCATGTAACATTTGTTTTGCAGGTATGCGAAAGTACCGTAATTGACTGGACTTTAGAGCAAGGAGATATCAAATTCAAAAATTAGGTGTTTTCCCTGCATCACATATTAAGGAAATTCCTTCACAAATTTAATTCAATAATTAAATTTGATTTAATCAAGTGTAATATTTTAAATTGATTAATTCACAATTGATCAAATAAATATCGTAATTTATTTATAATGTATATTTTAATAAAAAAATTAAATATAGAGAGGTTTTAATCATTTTTATCATAGGATCTTAAGAATTTTTTTTTTTTGCCTAGAATGTTTTTTTTTAAATCATCTCCGGGGACACGTACAGAATATTTGAATATCATGTTATTTTCTTTCTTCTTTGGCTGATGACATAGTAGAAGGCAATGTTACTAAAATCGAACCGGACCTGCCGGTCTGGTCCGGTTTACCCTTTAAAACGACTTGATTCAAAAACCAGGTTGAACCGATTCAAAACAGGGGAACCGGCAAACCGGTTTGGACCGGTTCAACCCGATTCTGAATTTTCCTTATTTTTTTCGATTTTTAAATTTTTTTTAATCTTAAAAATAAATTAAAATTTATTGTAGAAGGTGGGATTTGAACACCTAAACTTTTGCATAAAACATAACTTTCTTACCATTTGAGCAACATTAGTTTTGTTACATATTTAGAACAACAATTTATAAATATTAGAAAATGTGTAGCCAAATTTATTTATAAATTAGATTATGATAATTAACTCTAACTCATTATCAATGAAAATTAATACTCAAATAATAATTTTTTTATTAGAATTTGTTCTATAAGATAATTCTTTCCAATACTATTATTAGGATAAAGAGTGACAAATTTTGAAAGTCAAATCGACATATTATGCAAGTTTGATTTTGAATATTAGACTTTTATACATAATTATATTTTAAAATTTATTAATATCCTAATTTGTTGTATTTTTAACTTATACTTTTAAAATTTTACAAAGAAATATAATCATATTATATTTATATGAGCTTAAAAATTAGAATCACATTACCGTTATGATATAAGTTAGATAATTATTATATTATAATTTAAGATTTTGTATATTTGAAATCACTTGTAGGATAATGTTTAAATTTTATGCATATTACATATACTTTAAAATTAAGTATATTTACTATATTATTATGACGTCATCCGGTCCAACCACCAGTTCAACAGATTCGATCAGTAAAATCAATGATCAGTTGGCTCACCGTTTCACTGTCCGATCCGATTCTAAAAACATTGGTAGAAGGTCGGCTAATCCACATTAATTGGATCCACTAAACATTTTCTATGGGCTCAGATTATTCTTCTTACGTACGGGTGCAGAAGATTCTTGAAATCCCATTGTACTATACTTAGGGCTGTCAATGGGGCGGATTTCAATCCGGATCCGATCCGATTTATTAGGATAATTGTCCGATTAGTGATCTGATGGACCTGATCCGATTAAGAAGATCCGTAATCCGAATTATATGGAGCGAATATGGATCTAGACTGATCTGATCCGTTACATATCCGTATCTGATATATATTACTGTATGTTGTTTATATATTATGTATTTAAATAAAATAAAAATAAAACTATCTATGTTCCACTAAAATCTTTTACTATATTAAAAATAATTTTAAAAAGAAATGCATGAGAGATGTTGGTGGACTGACCAGATAACTAATTGGGACTACAACATATTAATTTATACTATTTAATAAGAAAAATCAAACCATAACCATTCATCCTTCAATTTTTATCTCCTCTTCCATTTCTCAATATTGAGTTTTCTTCTAGGGGTGAGCAATTCAAACCGGACCGACCGGACCGAACCGAAACCGACGGTTCGGTCTGGACCGTTTACCGAACCGGAATTTCGGTTCGGTAAACGGTTCTTGTCCGAGAACCGAACTCCAAAAATACCGGTTCTCGGTAGAACCGGTCGGTTTACCGAACCGAACCGGTTGGACCGAAACTTTTTTTTTTTTTCATTATCCATTTATCAAACCCGAACCCAGAACCAAAAACCGAACCCAGACCCAATTTACCATACCCAAAAAACGAACCAACTCCCCAATTTCTCTTATTTCTCTTTCATTTCAAAATCAAAAACCCTAAGTTCCTAACCTTCCTTTTCCTTCCAATCCACCGCCGCCCACCCACTGCCGTCCGTCTCATTCCTCCGGCCGCCGCCATCCTCACAGCCATCCGCCACTTTCACTTTGCCCGAACCCGAACGAAGTCACACACTCTCACTTTCACTTTGCCCTAATTTTCGGATCTCCCTATACCCGAACCCACTTTCAATTTCTTGTTTTGTTGGTTTTTAGAAGAGAATAAGAAAGAATGAAGAAAGAAGAAGAAAAGAAGAAGAAAGAAGAAGAAAGAAGAAAATGAAAGAAGAAGAAAGAAGAAAATGAAGAAAGAAGAAGAAGAAGAAAATGAGCTGTATACAATATTTAGGGAACTAATTAGCTATTAAGGTTCCAGTTTTCTTTCTTTCTTTTTTTCTTTTTTCTTTTTTCAGTTTTCTTAAAAAAAAAAATCGGTTTTTTTGGACCGAACCGGACCGACTACTTCGGTCCGATAAACGGTCCGAGATTTTTTGGGACCGAACCGGGCCAGAACCGAACTTCGGTTCGGTTCGGTCCGGTCCGGTTCGGACCAAATGCTCAGCCCTATTTTCTTCTTCTTTGTTCCAGTTTATATCTTTTTTACTTATATTTTTGTTTATTATTTTGTTCTAATTTTTATCATTTATATTTGTCCATCATATTCCATCTACAATTTTTAGGCAATAGTTTCGATGAAGTAAGTAAAATTTTTACATTTTTAATTCATGATGGTGGAATTTGCAAGTGATTTGGAGGAAAACGGAAAAAAAAAATAACTTGCTAAATGGATCCGGATAATTTATCCGGATCCGGGATATCCGCTGGATTCGTATCCGGTTGCTAATATTCCAGATCTGAGCGGATCCGGATAGAAGAAATGGAAATCGGACTCGGATCCGGATCCGGATCTGCCCTGATCCGGTCCGAGTTCGACCCATTGACAGCCGTAACTACTAGAAAAAGGAAAAATTTAGACGGAAAAATTTCAACGGAAAAAAATCCGTTGAAATTTTGCTTAAATTTTCGACGGAACAAATTTCTGTCGAAATATTTCGACAGAATAAATGTCCGCCGAAATTACTTTCAACTGACGTAATGTCCGTCGAAATTACGGTCGAAAATACAATTATTTTAAAAAAAAAAAAGAAAAAATAATTTTCGACGGATTTCAAATCCCGTCGAAATTTATAAATTTCGACAGATGTATGTCCGTCGAAATGCAAATTTTTTTACAAAAAAAATAATTAAAAAAGAAAAAATAAAATAAATTTCGACGGAAATTGATTCCCGTCGAAATATATATAATTTCGACGGATTAGCTTCCGTCGAAATTATCTAATTTCGCGAGAAAAAAATTAATAAAAAATAAAATAAATTTCGACGGACATTAAATCCCGTCGAAATATTTAAAATTTCGACGGATTTGTTTCCGTCGAAATTTTATAATTTCGCTGAAAAAATTAATAAAAAAGGAAAAAATAAAAATATTTCAACGGAAACTCAAATCTTTAGAAATTTTGACAATTTCGACGGAAAGAAATCCGTTGAAATATCTTAAATTTCTACGGAAACAAGTTTCCGTCTAAATTTTAGTCAGGCCAGGCTTCCCAAGTACTCCCCACAAGTTCTGCACGTACTTTGAATACTCCCGCAGCTGATAATGGGCAAATGTCAGAGATATTAACTGAGTTGGCTTCTGTCAAGGGTTCAATGGAGACGCTTAAGGAAAACCATAAAGCTGAAATGGAAATGCAAAGGGAAATGTACCTAAAAGAGATGGAAATGCAAAGAATGATGTTCGCCAACTTCTTAACAGCTCAAAGTCAAGGGGGAACATTCCAAAGTTCACAACCGATAGTTTCCCAGCATCAGGCGGGCACATCTCAGTCAGGTATGGTATATTCACACTTTCCAGGAATTTTGGCCCAAATACTTTCCCGATGTTCTTCAATATGCCCCCTGCAGCTAATCCATAACCATCTCAAGCCCCGTCTCAGTCTCAGCCCCCGGCTCAACAAGGTCATGGAAATGACACTTGTGTTCCCGAAACACAAGATAATTAGTTTTTCTTATTTGTGATTGTTATGTAGAACTTGGATTTATAGTAATTGGAGTTATTTACTTTAATTTCTTATTGTATTTCGATTTTCTACGTAGTTGGATGTTTGATCATGAACTAATGTATGTTTTGAATATTGAATGTTTTATTAAAATGTTTGACTGTATGTTTTATTAAAATGTTTGATTGTATGTTTTATTAAAATGTTTTTGAATGTTATATATAATTATTATTTGTAAATGTTTATAATTTAGGTATAATGGCAAAAAAAAAAATTTTAAATTTCGACGGAAGCAAAATTCCGTCGAAATTCTTTATATTGTGTATATTTCGACGGACATTAATGTCCGTCGAAATATACAAAATTTCGACGGGCATAGTATCCGTCGAAATATACAAAATTTCGACGGGCATAGTGTCCGTCGAAATATATGAAATTTCGACGGACACTGCATTCGGTCGAAATTTCCGTCGAAAAATCCGTCGAAATTTTGATTTCTACGACACTTTTTTCGACAACCCTTTTCCATCGAAATGTCGGTCGAAATTTCCGTCTAAATTTTGCTGTTTTCTTGTAGTGATACTACATCCTATCAAATTGTACTGAACTTTGGTTTTTTTTTTTTTTCAAGAATCCCATGTTTTAGTACAGTCGAAAAATTGTAACGAATATTGTGAAATAGTATAAATTTTATATGAAAAAACTGTTCCATAAAATACTTAAATTAAAAAAAAAAATTAATTTCTTTCTTTGTTTAGTATATTCAAATTGTTTAATGTCAATATGCTTACGTGTTCTTTTCTTTCTACACCAAAGTTTGATAAATCCATGTCATCCACGTCAAATTGGTAATTTCTTTCTTTGTTTAGTATATTCAAATTGTTAATGTCAATATGCTTATGTATTCTTCTCTTTCTACACCAGAGTTTGATAAATCCAACTCATCCAGGCCAAATGTTATTATTGATTGATCAAATATAAAGTTGTGGTAATAACTAGAGCAAACATATTAATGGTCCTTCTTATCATTAATTTTTTACAGAGTTATTTATCTTTTTTTTTTTCATATTATTTTCCACTATAAATTATTTTTTCACAATGGTCACTTTCAGGTGTTCCAAGGTGAACTAAAGTGTCGAAACAGTTATATGAGGTACTAAATTGATAAAAGATAATTTTATGAAGGACTAAATTGATACAAAATAATTTTATGAGGGGTTAAAGTGTAACACTATAATTAAAAGATCACTTTTAAATGACCAAAGTGAAATAAATAATTTATAATGGGGACTACCGTGAAAAAAAATATACAGAAAAAATAATTCTATAAAAAATTAAAGATACAGAGGACTGATATTTATCCCAAATAACTAATTTATTTAACTACATTTTATAGAAAAGTACTGGTTACGTTCCAATTAAACTCATGATGCAAAATCATTTTGCCACAATTATGGTACTACTATAGAATGAGTCGGCCAAATTTTGAAACGGTACCAATTATAAAGATAGTCAAAGGCCGGAGAGTAAAAGACTAAAACAACCTCCATGCTTTGTCGAACTCTCAAAAATTTCTTATGTTATTTTAAATATCAAAAAATTCCCTGTGTTTGATTTTAAATACAACATTCAACCCAAATAGTATATATTTATAATTTTATTTTTGACTTTAGATGGAATGATAAGATTACCCCTATGTGTTTGTTTTTTTTTTAAATTTATTTATTCTTTTTGAAAAAATAAGTGTATACTACTTGAGTCGAGTGTGGTATATAAATCAAACACAGGGGTGTTTTGGGGATTTAAAATGACACATAGGGGGTTTTTTGGGAAAAGCATTGGGATGTTTTTGTCTTTCGATGTTAGGGGTAAAATTGTCATATCAAAAGCAAACTGTGAACAAATACATGCAATTTTGGCGCTTGAAACATATTCTCTTTTTTGGGGGTGTATTTGACACTTATTTGAAATCATAGGGGAGTTTTTTGGGAGTTAAAATAACACAACGGGGTTTTTGGGAGTTAGACAAAGCATATGTGATATTTTTGTCTTTTGCTCTTGACTGGACACTGGATCCTCTATACCACAACTATGTACCATACTTGTGTGCCACTAATAATGACAATTGTCAAGTTTATGTAAGATAAACTGCACATGATTATTTCCTCTCTTTTCTTTTTCGTTTTCTTATTATCAGTTTTCTTTATTTTTTTGGTTTCAGAACTTTGATTTAATTAACCCATCTTCAAGCATTGAATCAACAAAAAATAAGATTTAACAATTCATAACGTTGAATTGATTTTGGGATCCTGATTTCGTGTATGCTGACATTGAAAAGCTTGACGTAGTATTTCATATAGTAATTTAATTAGGGTTCATATAATTTGATTTAATTGTTATATAAGTAGAATTCATCAGTTTATGGTTTATAATAGCGATGTCGATTGATTCTGGCGTAGCACAAGATATATTGTTGAAATTGATCTCATACATTGTTTTAAATGGTGATACATATTGATTACCCCATAGAAATTATGAGAGTATAAAAGTTTGAAGGAAGAAGAAAAGGGAGATAATAATCATGTACATAAACTTGACAATTGTCATTTTATTATTAGTGGCACATAAGTGT
The DNA here is from genome assembly GCA_038501285.1 of Penstemon eatonii. Taxonomy (NCBI): domain Eukaryota; kingdom Viridiplantae; phylum Streptophyta; class Magnoliopsida; order Lamiales; family Plantaginaceae; genus Penstemon; species Penstemon eatonii. Next base: position 52,236,801 of record CM076710.1, on the reverse strand, counting down.
GGTACATAGCTGTGGTATAGAGGATCCGGTGCCCAAAGACCGTTATAGTGTACTACTCCCTCCATTTTTTTTTAAAATTGTCGTTCGGAGGATTGCACAAGAATTAAGAAATGTTATAAATTATAATCTTTTGAAGCAAAAAGTTCAAAATACCCTTTTAATCAAATAATGTTGGATAAGGATGAAGATGAAGAGCACTGAAGACAATTTGTAAAGGGAGTTTTTGATGAATTCCAAAACTTCAAATCTGCAAGTATGGATTAACTTAGCTGATGTCCCTTTGAAGAATTTTTGACTAAGTAAAGAAGATATCAGAAGAGTCAAAATTCAAGGTCCAAGACTACTGATCTGCTGAAGGAAAGAAATCAGACTGATGAAAATCAGCCGACTCAAATCAGATTTGTTCAAGTTTGGGATCAGCTTAGTTCGCCATCAGATTTGCACTTTCGTCAGTCAAGTGGAAAGGATCATAAAGTCATCCCAACGGTAATAAATGCCCCTGGAAGTAATAAATGCTGAAGTACAAGGTTATTAAAGACAAATGATTGAAGAAATGCTTCGCATCAGTTGGGTGCATTTAATGCTGCCTGCAGAAAAGTACTGTTGACAGTACGGACAGCTGCAGAGAGCCGTTCGCGGAAATTAAGGACCAGAACTCTAGGAATTTGAATCTTGTCTCTCTTCAACGGACATTTTTCAAACTTCAAGTATAAATAGCTGAAAGAGACGAAGAGAACAAGTACAACACAATCTCTGAGAAGAATTTCGAAGCAAAATCTCTTAAGTCTCAAGAACAGCTCACTTATCAGCTTAGTCATTTGTTGACAAAAGCAGAGTTGAAGAACAACGAAAAATACATCTTCTGAGTGATTTTGTAAACGTGAGTGTTGTGCGAAGTGTAGATCCATCTTTGTGAGTGATCTAACTTCAGAGGATAGGTTTTCTTAGTGATTTCCTATTGTGAGCTTACGGCCAGATTCATTTGTTGTTTTGACATAAGTGGAGTGTACTAATTACTTTGTGTTTTTAGTATAACCCAAGATCTTTGTGACTTGGAATAGTGGACTAAAGGATATTCAAATCCATATAACCACTATAAAAATTACTTGTGATTTTACATTGCTTTCAAACTTGCATATTTTAAGATTGCATAAAACACTTTGATTTAACTGTTTGAAATGTTATTAAAGGAAAGGAGTTTTATAAAACTGGGGATCAAACTTTCAAACTACTAAGTTTACTTGTGAAAAACACTTTACAAATCCGCTGCAAGTACTCTAAGTATTGAAACTGATTTTGACAAAATCAGCTAAGTAATTATCAGATTAGTGGTCAACGAAGCTGTTCAACGATTTGTTCGCGATCAGCCAAGTAACTTACTGTTCGGTAACATCTTAGTCTGCTCGAGTTAGAACAAAAGTATTAAAGTTAAAAATTGTCAAAAAGTTTAGAGGTCTATTCACCCCCCCTCTCTAGACCTCATCTGACCACTTGGGACCAACGAGTGGTATCAGAGCAGGTGGTTCATTAGAATCATCTGCCTGATCAACGAGCTTGATCCGAGTGTTTTTCAAAGGTTTTCAAACTTTTCAAAAGAGCATATTTTGAATAATTAAAATTTTTGAAAAATGGATTGTATCAGCCATGTTCCCCACATAGCTGGTATGAACTTTTAAGACTGGAAAATCAGAATGGAGATTTTCCTGGCTGCTTACAATGATAACATGTACACATGTATCATCAAAGGTCCATTCAAATTCACCAAGACTATCATAGTTGATGAAGCTGAACAAGTGGTGGAAAAAGATCTAACAGAAATGACAGCCGAAGAAATAAAGCTGTTCAATCTGGATAAAGTTGGCCGTTTCATCATGACCAAGGCCCTTGACAATGATCGATTTGACAAAGTCAAGCACTGCAAGACTGCAAAAGAGATGTGGGATAAGGTTCGTGACATGAGCGAAGAAAACGACGCCATCAAAGAGCATCAGCTGAGTGTTGCTCTGGAAAAGCTGGGCAACTTCAAGATGAAGTCTGCGGAAACCATTGATCAAATGGATACAAGGTTTACAAGGACACTGAATGAAGTTTTAAAGCTTGGAAAAACCTTCACTGATAAGGAGATAACCGTCAGAGTTCTGAAGTCTCTACCTCCGAAGTTCAACATGAAGGTGATAGCCATGGAAGAGTCAAGAGATCTGGGAAAGATTTCACTCACCGAGCTGTTCTCAGTACTCAAGGCGTACGAGTATAAACTGCCAAGAATGGGTGTTGAAGAAACCTCTATTTCAAGTCCCACGGCTGCCCTAGTTGCTGCTGAAAATCCTAGAAGGCCAGCCTACAAAAGCAAAGAAGTGGACTCATCTGATGAAGCCACACTACTCAACAAAAAGGAGTACACTGCTGGAGACGTTGCATTGCTGATGAACAACTTAAAAAAGTTCTACAGACGAAAAATGAAGAACAAATATAACAATGCTTCTACTTCTAACCCTACTTCTTCTTCTCAAGATAAGGATTCTTATAAATCCAAAATGATGTGCTATAATTGCAGGAAATTGGGTCATTTCATCAGAGATTGCCCATATCCTAAAGCTGAGAAGTATACAGAAGAGGAAAAGAGAATCAGAAAGGAAAGAAAGCATCAAAAAGGAAAGGTGCTGGTAGCAGAAGCAGAAAAGCTAGCTGCTGTCTACTCATCTGATTCAGATTCAGACACTTCTGATGAAGAGTCTTCTGATGAAGAGAGTCCTGCTCTTCTCTGCCTGATGGCTAAGGAATCTGTGACTCAGAGGATGATGAGGTAACTCCTCTTGATGATGAATTATTTAATTCATTTGAACAAATGATGCTCAACAATACTAGCATTGCTGATGCATTTAAAAAGCTTAAGGAAGAGATGATATTGCTAAAAGAGCAAAATATCTCACTGAAACTCAAGGCTGAAAAGCCAAAGGAATCAAGTGAATATAAACAGCTTGAGCAAGAAAATGAATCTCTGAAAGCTGAATGTGAAGTCCTTAAAGGAAAAGTTAGAACTGAAATCAGGATCTACTCACATGTCTAGTAAACAGAAGACACCTTTAAATCAGGATAAGTTAGAACTGAACCATACTGAAAAATTTATATCAGCTGACAATAGTAAGGGCATTTTGTATGTTCAGACTACTAAACCTGCTTCACCTGAGAAAGTGTTAAAGGAGACGAAAACTCCTAAGGCTAAAAAGAGCAAAGAGCCTAGTGTTGGAAAACAGACTGGTAAGTCCAAACAGAAGAGTCCTAAGAAGTCTTCTGATAAGGTCAAAACCAATCAGACTAGTGATAAAACTAAGTCGTCTGTTAATGAGCAAGCATCTAGTAAACCAAAGAAGCATAAAAACAAGAAAAATCAAAATGCTTGGTATGGAAATGAGTCATATTATGTGCAACCTGCTGCATATCCTCCTATGTATCATGCACCTCAATTTCCTACATACTATGCACCATATCCTGCTCATCCAATGCATGCATATCCTCCTTATCATGCATCTTATTCTGCTTATGAACATTATCCTTATCATGCTGATCATCAACAATATGACAAATCTGATGTACGTGATAAAGGCAAAGTTGTTCATGCTCCTGTTGAAACTCAAAAGCCTAAGAAGCCTAAGACTTCATCATCTTGGGTTGTCAAAGGTGGAACTAATCCTTCAGGACCCTCTCAATAAGGGTACCTAAAACAATTTTATTTTGTTTTGTAGGTTAGGATTAGAAGTAGGAGTAAAGTAAAGAAAATCTGGTACTTGGACAGTGGATGTTCAAGACACATGTGTGGAAACATACATGAGCTGACTGATGCTGTTGTTGTGGATAGTCCTAAAGTTACTTTTGGGGACAGCAAAGAAGGCAAAATTGTAGCAAGTGGAAAGATGATCAAAGGCAACATTGAGATATCTGGCGTCTCTTATGTTAAAGGCCTCAAATACAATTTGTTGAGCATAAGTCCATTTAGTGACAAAGGATATTCGGTCATCTTCTCAACAGATAAGTGCTATGTCGAACAGATTGGTACAAAGAAGGTAATTTTATCTGGAAGACGACAAGGAAATGTCTACACAGTGGACTGGAATTCTGCTGACAAGAATTCAAGTGTTTGTTTGGTGGCATCAACACCAAGTGAAATCAGTTGGCTGTGGCACAAAAGAATGAATCATGTGAATATCAAGACCATCAACAGACTTATCAAGAACAATTTGGTAGAAGGAATTCCAAAGACAGTCATGAGCAAAGATAAGCTTTGTGACGCCTGTCAGAAGGGTAAACAAATCAAGTCATCATTCAAAAGCAAGAAGCATCAATCTTCTGGAAGAATATTGGAGCTGCAACATATGGACTTATTTGGACCCATTGATCCTGTCAGCAATGGTGGAAAGAAATACTGCCTAGCTGTTGTGGATGATTATTCAAGATACACATGGGTGATTTTCATGAAGAAGAAAAGTGAAACCAAGGAGCATCTTACAAATCTGATGGAAAAGATGCAGAATGAGAAAAGTATGAAAATACTGAAGATCAGATCAGATAGAGGGACTGAGTTTACAAACTCTACTGTTGAAGAGTATTGTAATGCCAGAGGAATCAGTCATGAGTACTCTGCTGCCAGAACCCCTCAACAGAATGGAGTTGCTGAAAGGAGAAACAGAACTCTAAAAGAAGCTACCAGGACAATGATAGCTGAAGCTAAGCTACCTCAAAGATTTTGGGCAGAAGCAACAAATACAGCATGCTTTACCCAAGACAGAAGCATGATCAACAAGCACCAAAACAAGACTCCATATGAAGTTTGGAACAACAGGAAGCCAAACATTCATTACTTTAAGATATTTGGTTGTAAATGCTTTGTTTTAAATAATGGGAAAAATCACCTTACTGCTTTTGCAGAAAATGCTGATGAAGCAGTATTTGTAGGATACTCTACTGTTAGTAAAGCTTATAGAGTCTTTAACAAAAGAACTTTACTTATAGAGGAATCCATTCATGTAGTATTTGATGAACCAAATCAATCTTTTGAAAAGAATCAAAGTGCTAATCAAGATCTGTCTACTAATTTACAGAAGTTGAATGTTGGAAAGAATGAAGAATATGTTCCCATCATACTACCTGATCTCAACCCAACTGATAACTCAAGTGCTGTTCAAAATCACAATGCTGATTGTCTAACAGACGAGTTGCAAACAGCTGAAAGACCAGAGACTGTTCAACAGACAACAAATGTTCAACAGACTACTACTGGAACTCCACCAGTAGTGTTGCAAGATCAAAACAAAGGTCAACACTATGATTTGCAACCTGATCTTAGATGGCTCAAAATCACCCACCAAAGCTGGTGATTGGTGATCCTTTGGATAAAGTGAAGACTAGGAGAGCTGCTGCAAGTGAAGCAATGTTTGTCATCTTCCTATCTCAAATTGAGCCCAAACAGATTGAAGAAGCTCTTAGTGATTCAAACTGAATTGAAGCTATGCAAGAAGAGCTAAATCAATTTGAAAGAAATGAAGTCTGGTACTTAGTTCCTAGACCAAGTCATCAAAGAGTAATTGGCACAAAATGGGTATTCAGAAATAAAATGAATGAAGATGGTGAAGTCACCAGAAATAAAGCAAGATTAGTTGCTAAAGGGTATTGTCAAGAAGAAGGTATTGACTTTGATAAGACATTTGCACCAGTAGCAAGATTAGAGGCAATCAGACTCTTTTTTGCCTATGCTGCTCACAAGAATTTCACAGTCTATAAGATGGATGTGAAATCAGCTTTTCTCAATGGAGAATTGCAAGAAGAAGTTTATGTTGAACAACCACCTGGATTTGAAGCCTATCAAGAAGAAGACAAGGTATATCGTCTGAAGAAAGCCCTCTATGGACTGAAACAGGCTCCAAGAGCATGGTATGATACCCTATCTGATTTTCTTTTAATTAAAGGATTTCGTAAAGGTAAGGTAGACAAGACCTTGTTCACTATTGAATGGGAAGAAGATATTTTGCTTGTGCAAATTTATGTGGACGATATTATTTTTTGTTCAACTAATCAACAGATGTGTGATAAGTTCTCAAAGCTGATGCAGAATAAGTTTGAAATGAGCATGATGGGAGAACTTAACTATTTTATTGGCTTGCAAGTAAGACAGTTGCCTGATGAAATTTTCATCAGCCAAGCAAAATACACAAAGGATCTGTTCAAGAAATTTGGTATGGAAACTAGCTCTACTGCTAATATTCCAATGTTTACTAGTCTTCGTTTGGATAAAGATGAAGATGGCAAATCAGTAGACATTACCAAGTACAGAGGAATTATTGGGTCACTGTTATACTTAACAGCTAGCAGACCTGATATTATGTACTCTGTTGGGGTTTGTGCGAGGTATCAATCAAATCCTAAGGAATCTCACCTCTTAGCTGCCAAAAGGATACTCAAGTATCTTAAAGGTAATGAAGATTTGGGATTGTGGTATCTTAGGGAATCTGGATTTGAACTGATTGGATATTCAGATTCTGACCTTGCTGCCTGCAAGATTGACAGAAAAAGCACAACAGGTGCCTGTCAGATCTTAGGTAGTCGTCTGATCTCATGGATGAGTAAGAAACAGACTTCAGTATCCATATCAACTGCTGAAGCTGAATATATAGCTGTTGGAGCTTGCTGTGCACAAATATTATGGTTGAAGCATCCACTTGAAGATTACAATATAAAAATCAGTGGAATCCCTATCTACTGTGACAATACAAGTGCAATCAGCCTTACTCAGAACACTACAAGCCATTCAAGGACTAAGCATATTGAGATCAAACATCATTTTATTAGAGATCATGTGGAGAAAGGAAATGTCATAATAGAATATGTGTTTACTGAAAATAAGATTGCTGACATCTTCACAAAACCTCTAAGTGAGACAAGGTTTTCAACTCTAAGAGCTGAAGTGGGTTTATTAAAATTAGATGCATAAGCTGAGGGGGAACTCATCAGAAGACTGAAGTTCAATAACTTACTCATCTTATTTATTTTCAAGAATTAACTCTCAACAGACTAGTTAACTTATGAATTCTTAAAGTCAGGGGGAACGTGTAAGACTAGCGGTACTTCTGATTAAAAGATGAAATTTGTTGATGACAGTTAGCTGAAGTTATGTGTTCATCAGAAGATTAAAGTTTTGAAAAATTGAAGAATTATTATCTAGCTGGATTGACAAACAGCCGAGGAAGGTTATCAGCTATTGGCTTTCATTGATAACAATCTGTCATCAGGACAGTAGTCCCATCAGATAAGTATTTAATTTTACTCATCTGATCGCCTGTGTAAAAGCTTATTGTTTAAAAACGCTCTTTTTAAAAAACACGCTTTTACAAGTGATAAAAGAGCGGTACATATTCCCGCTCCTCATTAAATGCGATTTGAATTTGATAGGTCGTAACTGACGCCGCACGATCAGGACTGACAAGAAACGGATCTAACGGTTAGCTGGTATCACGGAAACCGAAATACCCTAACTCTATAAATCCCAATCTGATCAGTTGTGTAACTCTTTACGCACCCAAACATTCAAAAGAGCACTTGTGAGAAATTTATAGCAATTTTCTGCAAATCTCTTTGTATTTCTCTAACTTCAAACAGAATTACGATGGCTGTTGAGGGTATGTACTTGATCTATGACTCCTACTACCAATCTGGTACCGATTTGATGAAGGAGCTGCTGGAAAAGTTTAAATCGGCCTCACTGGTGAATTTCATGGAGTATAACGAAGGAGTGATCTGGACTGACCAGGTGTTGGAATACTACAAGACTGCTGCTGTTGATTTCACCTCCCAGGAAATCAAAGCTACTGTCGGAGATAGATCCATCGTTATTACCCCCACTCTTCTACATGAGACCTTTGAGCTTTCAAACAAAGGACGACATGACGTCACTGTGCTGACGGAAGACAAGCACCAATAGTTCTGGGCAATCTGTGCCAAAGAAGGAGAGATGTTGTCTGGCAACATCAAGAAGAGACAGCTGAAGGATGAATATCAGCGGATGTGTTGGAAGAATTTATTAACTCAAGAACAGCTAAGTGATCTTATCAGTTGAGTTAATTAAGTTAGTTAAAAGGTTCTGATGATAACAAAAAGGTGTCATCAACTAAGTTACGGAAGCTTAGTAAGCCTTTGAAGATTGGATACTTGGTTTAAAAGAGAATCATTCAAGAACAGAAGTATTCAAGAAATGAAGATTCAATCTTATGAAAAGAGTGAAAATCAGATTAGTGAAAGATTGAAAATCAGCTTTGTGGAAATGAGATGGGTGATCATGAGATGACTGATCATGAGATGATTAGTGATCAGACTAGTGCATGAGACTAGTGCATCAGACTAGTGCATGAGACTAGTGATCAGACTAGTGCATGAGACTAGTGCATCAGACTAGTGCATGAGACTAGTGATCAGACTTGTGCATCAGACTAGTACATAAGACTAGTGATCATCAGCATAGTGGATCCCATCAGCTAAGTAAAATCGGTCAGTAAGCTCTCCAACGGTAACAAGCTAAGTGCATTAAATGCTGCTGACAAAAAGTACAGCAGAGTGTACAGTGAACAGTGCAGAAAGTACAGCAGAGTGTACAGTGAACAGTGCGACAGTCTGCAAAAGTTACCATTCAAATTATGACCGTTGCTCAAGGACTTAAATGCAATTTTGCCAACCTTCAACGGGCAAAATTACAAATCCAAGAGTATAAATAGATGGTAAACTGAAGATTCAAGTAAGACTTGCACACTTTCAAGATCAAATCATTAGAGCAAGAATCCATCAGTTGAGTCATCTTATCATAAGCTTAGTCATCTTATGACGAAGTTGATTGTTGAAGAACAAGATTGAACCCTTGTATATCTGAGTGATATTCAACTGAGTGCTGTGAGAAGTAGATATCCATCTTTGTGAGTGATATTACTTCGGAGGATAGGTCTTCTTAGTGATTTCCTATTGTGAGCTTACAGCCTTCTCATTTCTTGTTTTGGTGTAAGTGGAGAAATATTGTAAACTTTGTGTTTATAGTATAACCCAAGATCTAAGTGACTTGGGAGAGTGGATTAAGAGGATTTGTTCCTGTATAACCACTATAAAAATTCCTTGTGTTATTTACTTTAATTGTCTTGCATTGAATATTTCATAAGCTAAGTAAATGCTTTAAAAGAAGAGTCTTTTAAATTGAGGAATTTCCAACTTGGGGTAAAACTTTCTTTGTGCTTTAAAAGTTTAATTGAGTTGAAAACATTGTTTGAAAAACACATATACATTATCCGCTGCATCATTGTTTGAAACTCTGATTATATAAGTTTGATGAAGCAAAATCAGCATAGTAGTCTACTTTACTGAATAAGCTAAGTGCTAAATCAGCATAGTAGTCTCACGAATAAGATCAGCTTACTCTGTTGATAAACTGAGTGCAAAATCAGCTCAGTCATCTTATTTTGCTGATGAGTGAACTCTACTTATAGAAGAAAAGTTTAAGAAATTTTTTAAAGTCATGAGGTCTATTCACCCCCCCCCCCCTCTAGACCTCATCTGACCACTTGGGACGAACAAGTGTTATCAGAGCAGGTGATTCATTTGAATCAGCTGCCTGATCAACGAGCTTGATCCTAGTGTTTTTCAAAGATTTTCAAAACTTTTCAAAAGAGCATATTTTGAAAATCAAAAACATTTTTAAAAATATGGATGTCATAAGCCATGTTCCTCACATTGGCCTTATGGACTTCGAAAGCTGAAAAATAAGAATGGAAATCCTTCTTGCCGCTTATGACGACAACATGCTTACTTGTTTTACAAAAGGACCATTCAGATTTCAGAAGATTGTGAAGGTTGCTGGCGAACCAGATCAGATAGTTGACAAAGAGCTGGATGAGCTGACTCCCAAAGAAGTCAAGTTAGTAAATCTTGATACAAAGGCTAAGCTCATTATGTTCAAAGCTGTAGACGAAGAAAGATTCCAGAAGATCAAGCATTTCAAAACTGCCAAAGAGATGTGGAATAAAGTATGCGAGCTAAGCGAAGGAAACGAAGCTATCAAAGAACACAAGCTCAGTGTGGCTCTTGAGGAGTTTGAAATTTTCAAGATGAAGTCTGGTGAAACGATTGATCAGATGGATACCAGATTTACCAAAGCTCTGAATGAAGTTCTAAGGTTTGGTAAAGAATTTTCGAACAAGGAGATCACCGCAAAGGTTCTCAAGGCCTTGCCACCTAAATTCAACATGAAGGTGACAGCCATGGAAGAATCAAGGGATTTAGGGAAGATTTCCCTTTCCGAACTGTTCTCATCCCTCAAAGCATATGAGTATCAAATGCCAAGAATGGGATTAGAAGTGTCAACCAGTTCAGACCCTACTGCTGCTCTCATGGCGTCAGACAAGTCAAGAAAATCAGCAGACAAGTCAAAACAGAAGACTCTGCTGAATTCAGAAAAATCTACACTGCTGACGACGTTACCCTGCTGCTGAATGATTTTGAGAAGTTCTACAAGAAGAAAATGAAATTAAAATATAAAAATGCTACTTCATCTTCTTCTGATCATTTTCAGGAAAACAGGGATTCCTCCAAAGCAAAACTTAGAGACCACAATGAAGAGGAGTATGAACTCTTGATCAAAGATCATTCTCACTCATCATCCGAAAAGTTTGCTGAAAAGGAAAAGTGTGCCAAAAAGGAGCGTAAGCTTAGTAAGAGCAAATCAAAGTTAGCTGATGAAGCAAAGCTAATAAACTCCTGCACATCTTATTCAGACTGTCAGTCTGATAAAGAGTTTGAAGAAGTACCTGAAACTCTATGCTTAATGGCCAAGGAATCTGATGATTCTGAAACTGAGGTAACTTCTACAAATTAATGAACTTGCATTATTTAAATCGTTTGAACAAATGTTAATTTCAAATTCAAATATTGTTGGTGTATTTGCTAAGCTTAAGGAAGAGATGACTCTGCTAAAAGAGCAAAACAGATCACTGAAACTTCAGGTTGGAAAACCCTAAGAATCAGCTGACTTCAAAAAGCTTGGGCATGAGAATGAAACTCTAAAAGCTGAGTGTGCAATTCGTATAGAAAATATAAATGAACTTGAAAGAAGTAATTGCATCATTCTCTATAAAGAAATCAGAGGCTAAAGAGAAGAAGCCTACTGAAGCTCAAAAGGTTAAGAAGCCTAGTAAGCAACCTAAGACTAAACAGACTAGTAAAATGTTAAGTCTGCTCAATCTATAGGAGAGTTATCAGTTAATTCAGCTTATCACTTACTTCATGCATCTTACCTTGCTTATGAGCACTGTTTTCATCATGAAAATTATTACCATGCTAAATTTACTGAAATTCATGATAAAACTGAGTCACAAAATCATCACATGTTAAAGGTTATACTAACCATGCAGGACCCAATATAAGGGGTACCAAAAACAGTAATCTGTTTTGTAGGAAAAATGCATGTGTGATGACAAAGGTTGAGTTGACTGCCCTTGCTGATTTCAACAAGTTCAACAAGTGGTTTTACCATCGAGTGGGAGAATATCAACAATTGGTATCCAGTACTGTATCAACATGTGATATCAACCAACAAGTGGTAGCCGCATTGTTTGGAAATAACAAGAAAAGCAAGATTGTTGGAAAATTGAAGTTTATCAAGTGAATCAACGTTTGTATCCAACAAGTGGTATAGTCAATCATGTGACAACAATCTTTCAGCTCTCAAGAGTTGAAAATGGATTTGTTGAATTTGGATTCATGAGCTGAGGGGGAACATATCAGAAAAATCATCTCAATAGCTTACTGGAATTCAACGGCTGAGTATCTTTCGAGACTGACTCTCATAAGACTACTTGACCACAGATTCTTGAACTCAGGGGGAACGTGTACGACGAGCGGTACTCCTGATTAGAGATGACGTTTTCAATAAGTCAAATGAAGTTATCAGAAGACTGCTTCTCATCAGCCGACTGAAACTCAACAACCAAGTGACATTCAAGAATACACTTCAAAAAGGGTGAAGGAAGTAACCAACAAGTGGTATCAATTCTTGAAGTCAGGGGGAACAGTTTTTCTAACTGGAGTGATAAACATCAAAGAAGACTACAAACTGCTGGCTTGCGTATAAAGAAGAATTAATTAACAGCCAACTACCCCGAACATCTAAGTATTCACTTACCTGTCTTCAGCATACAAAGTTTTGGTGTTGATGACAAAAAGGGGGAAAAGTGAGATGCAACTAAGAACTCTCAAATGTTGCATTGGATCTAATGATTTTGTTCCTAGAAGTATGAAGACTAAACTGAAGACTTGGAAGACGTTCTTAGTTGAAGGTTTTGTCATCATCAAAAAGGGGGAAATTGTTAGAAGAATTTATTAACTCAAGAACAGCTAAGTGATCTTATCAGTTGAGTTAATTAAGTTAGTTAAAAGGTTTTGATGATAACAAAAAGGTGTCATCAACTAAGTTACGGAAGCTTAGTAAGCCTTTGAAGATTGGATACTTGGTTTAAAAGAGAATCATTCAAGAACTGAAGTATTCAAGAAATGAAGATTCAATCTTATGATAAGAGTGAAAATCAGATTAGTGAGAGATTGAAAATCAGCTTGGTGGAAATGAGATGGGTGATCATCAGATGACTGATCATGAGATGACTAGTGATCAGACTAGTGCATGAGACTAGTGCATCAGACTAGTGCATGAGACTAGTGATCAGACTTGTGCATCAGACTAGTACATAAGACTAGTGATCATCAGCATAGTGGATCCCATCAGCTAAGTAAAATCGGTCAGTAAGCTCTCCAACAGCAACAAGCTAAGTGCATTAAATGCTGCTGACAAAAAGTACAGCAGAGTGTACAGTGAACAGTGCAGAAAGTACAGCAGAGTGTACAGTGAACAGTGCAGAAAGTACAGCAGAGTGTACAGTGAACAGTGCGACAGTCTGCAAAAGTTACCATTCAAATTATGACCGTTGCTCAAGGACTTAAATTCAATTTGCCAACCTTCAACGGGCAAAATTACAAATCCAAGAGTATAAATAGATGGTAAACTGAAGATACAAGTCAGACTTGCACACTTTCAAGATCAAATCTTTAGAGCAAGAATCCATCAGTTGAGTCATCTTATCATAAGCTTAGTCATCTTATGACGAAGCTGATTGTTGAAGAACAAGATTAAACCCTTGTATATCTGAGTGATATTCAACTGAGTGCTGTGAGAAGTAGATATCCATCTTTGTGAGTGATATTACTTCGGAGGATAGGTCTTCTTAGTGATTTCCTATTGTGAGCTTACAGCCTTCTCATTTGTTGTTTTGGTGTAAGTGGAGAAATATTGTAAACTTTGTGTTTATAGTATAACCCAAGATCTAAGTGACTTGGAAGAGTGGATTAAGAGGATTTGTTCCTGTATAACCACTATAAAAATTCCTTGTGTTATTTACTTTAATTGTCTTGCATTGAATATTTCATAAGCTAAGTAAATGCTTTAAAAGAAGAGTCTTTTAAATTGAGGAATTTCCAACTTGGGGTAAAACTTTCTTTGTGCTTTAAAAGTTTAATTGAGTTGAAAACATTGTTTGAAAAACACATATACATTATCCGCTGCATCATTGTTTGAAACTCTGATTATATAAGTTTGATGAAGCAAAATCAGCATAGTAGTCTACTTTACTGAATAAGCGAAGTGCTAAATCAGCATAGTAGTCTCACGAATAAGATCAGATTACTCTGCTGATAAGCTGAGTGCAAAATCAGTTCAGTCATCTTATTTTGCTGATGAGTGAACTCTACTTATAGAAGAAAAGTTTAAGAAATTTTTTAAAGTCATGAGGTCTATTCACCCCCCCCCCCTCTAGACCTCATCTGACCCCTTGGGACCAACAGGATGGCTGATATGGTCTCTAAGCTGATTGAAAATTGCAAGTTTTCTTTGGATGCTGTCATCATGAAGAGGTTCAGCATCATGGCCGTCATTTACTACGGACTGGAAGTCAACTGGTCTGTTATTATTTGGTACATTTTGGCTTACTTCCAATAGAAAAAGAAAGGCAAGGGTCCCCAAACCAATCATAGAATTACTCTCAGTTATCTGTTGTTCAAAATGGGCTGTGCAATGACAAATGGTAAGGAGATCCATACTTCAAAGGCAATGTCCAAGTACTTGCATGTTACAAAGAGAAAAGTTGAAGAAGCTGATGTGGAGGAGACAGCTGGGGAACCAAAGGAGGTTCCTGCCAAGAGGCCCAGGAGATTAGTCAAAACAGCTGAGTTAGCTGTTGAGACTCGGAAGAAGAAGGCTACCGATGAGCCTAAGGAGAAGGCTCCTAAGAAAGTGAAGACGCTGGCTGATGTTACTGTTGACAAAATTATTGATCAGACCACTGCTGATGTCAGGAACATGTCTCCTGCATCATCTTCACGAACTCCAACTGCTCAAGTGCCTGATGAGACTGTTTCTCATAGGACCAGAAGTCAGTTGAGAGATACTGCTGCTTCCAGACCTATTCAAGGAAGATTAAAGAAAACAGCAAGGAAGCAGATGACATTTGTTGAGCCTACCGAGTTGGAGAACTTAGTGAGACAAAGCCCTCAAACTGTTGAAAGACTTGTTGTAGCTGAAGAGGCTTCTGTTGCTGAACAGATTGATGCGCAACAGATTACTCAAGCACAGCCAACAGTTGAGCTTGCTAAACCTCAGGATGATCCTGATGTGATGATCATCCAACCAATTGCAGCTGCACCCCTTGCATCTGCTGCTCCTCAACCTGCCCCAGCTGACAAGGGAAAGAGAAAGATTCCGATAAAGAAGAAAAAGGTCTCTGCAGCTGATAAAAAGAAAAGGGATGAAGCTGAGCAAAGAAAAAGGGATGAATTGGATGAAAGAATGCAATTGAACTGAGCAAGATTCAAGAAGCTAAGGATGCTGAACGAAGAAAAATGTCTGAAGCTGAAAGAAAAGCAGCTGAGGATGCTGAGCTTGCTATGGTCATTGAACTAAGTAAAACTGATGCTCATGGAGCAGTTCGTGCTGAAGGCATCAAAATTGGTGAAGGCAAAGATGAAGACAGAGAAAAGAAGCCTAAGATGCCTGCTGGAGAGGTCAAGCCAAAAGAGAAATTTGAAGTGAGGAGAGCTTTTGACATCATTCATGCTGATAAAGCTCTCTTCAAAAGGTTTGAAAAGACCCTGGCTTATTATGACCAGAAGCTGATGCTGAAGACTCTGTTCACCCATGAAAAGCCAAGGTACATGAAATGGAGGGATTATAGGCTGAACAGATCTGTTGCAGAGCATCAGAGCTGGAAGGAATTAGCTGACGAAGAACAATGGGTTCTCAATTGGCTAAGGACTGACTCCATTCAGAAAGCTTTGGATCCTCACTTTGTAAGGGATGCTATGCATCAATATGCTAAGGATTATGCCTTGGAGGAAGCCAAAATTATTCAAAACACTTTGCCTGCAAAGAGAAGAAAATCTGATGATGCTGTTGAGAGAGCGATCAGCATAGCTGTTATGACCTCCTTGAAGAGATGGGCAGAAAGGTCAAGATATCAGCAAGGATGCTCAAGTGATTTGCCTCAACTGCCAAGCATTCGACAGATTATATTTGGCAAGGAAGTGAAGGAGTACTGTGAAGTGCCTAAGGGAAACAATGCTTTTACAAATCGATGGATTATTGTGCGACAAATACGTCAAACAACATCCTTTAATGATGATGGCACTATCACAAGTTTGGTCTATGATGACGTGACTGATCAGCCTAAGGTTGCTGATGAACCCTTAGCAATTGAGTGGAATGCTAAGGAGTCCAAAGCTGATCAGGAGATAGAGCTGAAAGATGCACCTGTACACCAGGAGACTGAGGAAAGGGAAGCTGATACTTCTGCTTCATCAAGTGACTTACATTCATCACTGATGGAAGCTTTCCAGTTATTAATGGAGAATCAAATGAAGGAACTGGAAGAAAAGAACAGCCTGCAGATGAAGAAGTTGAAAGAAGAGCTGAAGGAAGAGTTGGCAGAGTCCAACAGATCACAGCTGGAAAGTATACATCTCCAAACTGTAGAAACTATCAAGAAATCCATAGATAGCTTTCCCCTGCCAGAAGATCATTCAAAGCAGTTGCTGCAAAGCCTTGTTGATGTAAGCAGAAATGTAGAAGATGTGAAGGCTGATGTAAATCACCTTCATGCTGCCTTACAGAGAGCTGAACACAAGATTGCTGATTTAACTGCGACCTTCATCAAGATTAGTGATGAAGAGAAAGCTAACAATGTTGGGCTGTTGCAGGAAGTTAACAAAGCTGGAGATGTTATCCATGAAGAACTTTCCACCATGCAACTCAATATTGACTGCCTGAATGACAAGAATGACACCATCAGCACTACTCTTCATCATTTAATTCCCAGCCACGATGTAGCTAATCAGAATATCAAAGCTTTATGTGCTGCTATGAAGATTCCTACTGTTGCACTTAACCCAGCTGCTGAACCTGATAATGTCACCATGTCTGATGATGACAAAAAGGGGGAAGATAAAGGGGAAGAACCAACAAAGGAAACTGCTGCTACTGCTGAAGCTAAGAAGACTGATGAAACTGCTGAACCTGGAGTGGTTGAAGGCAAAGAGACATCTGCTGAAGTTTCTAAGGAAAAAGCCAAGTCTGCTGAAGAAAAGGCTGCTTCCAAGGATTCTGATGAAGACAAATCAGAGCCTTACACTAAGTTTAAGGATGAAGACAGATTGAAAAGGAAGATTGAAGAGATAGCTGAAAAAGAAGCATTGAAAGCAAAGATGGAAGCTGTCAAATCAAATATCCTTGGAGATGCTGATGAAGATGAAGAAGAAGAAGATGATGAAAAATCATCTTATGAATATGAAGAAGTGCTAGAAGGATCTGATGAAGAAGTTGATAGTTAGGAAAGACAAATCCATTTGTAATCAGTTTACTTTATCTATCTTTCAGACATCTCATCCGATAAACTTGTACTTGTAATATTTTCATCATAAATAAAAGTCAAGTTTACTCCAACACATCTTTTCTATCTCAGAAAATTTTGAGGATTACAATCTTTAGCATAGGTATAACAGGTACTTAGCTGAAGTTTTGTCATCATTGTTGGATAAGGATGAAGATGAAGGCACTAAAGAAAGTTTGATAAGGGAGGTTTTGATGCATTCCAAAACTTCATAAATTGGCTAAGTATGGAGTAACTTAGCTGATAAACTTATCAAGGAATTTTGACTAAGTAATGAAGACATCAGAAGAGTCAAAGTTTCAAGGTCCAAGACTTCTGATCTGCTGAAGTGAAGTTATCAGACTAGTGAAGATCAGCCGACTCAAATCAGATTTGTTCAAGTTTGAGATCAGCCGAGTTCGCCATCAGACTTATACTTTCGTCAGCCAAGTGAAGAAGATCATGAAGTGTTCCCAACGGTAATAAATGCCCCTTGGTGAAATAAATGCTGAAGTACGAGGATATTTAAGACAAATGATTGAAGAAAAGCTTCGCATCAGCCGAGTGCATTTAATGCTGCATTTAATGCTGCCTGCAGAATAGTACTGTTTACAGTACGGACAGACTGCAAAAGAGCCGTTCGCGGATTTTAAGGACCAGTACTCGAGGAATTTGAATCCTGTCTCTCTTCAACGGACACTTTTCAATCCTCAAGTATAAATAGCTGAAAGAGACGAAGAAGAAACAAGCAACACACTTTCTGAGAGAAATTTCCGAAGCAAAATTCTTTAAGTCTCAAGAACAGCTCACTCATCAGCTGAGTCATTTGTTGACGAAAGCAGAGTTGAAGAATCAAGAAAAATACATCTTCTGAGTGATTTTGTAAACAAGAGTGTTGTACGGAGTTGTGATCCATCTTTGTGAGTGATCAAACTTCAGAGAATAGGTTTTCTGTGTGATTTCCTATTGCGAACTTGTGGTCGTTTCATTTGTTGTTCGACGCAAGCAGAGTATACTGTAAACTTTGTGATTATAGTATAACCCAAGATCTGAGTGACTTGGAAGAGTGGACTAAAGGATATTTAAATCCATATAACCACTATAAAAATTACTTGTGTTTTTGCATTGTTTTAAACTTGCATATTTTCTGATTGCATAAAAACACGTTAAGTTAACTGTTTGAAAAGAAGTTAAAAAGAGTTTATAAAACTGGGGAATTACTTTTCAAACTACTAAGTCTACTTGTGAAAAACACTTTGAAAATCCGCTGCAAGTACTCTAAGTATTAAAACTGATTTCTTCAAAATCAGCTAAGTGACTATCAGACGAGTGGTCAACAAGCCTGTTCAAAGATTTGTTCGCGAACAGAACTGTAACTTACTAATCTGATCAGCTTAGTCTGTTCAGTTGAAGTAAAGTTTTAAAGTTAAATTTGAAGAAAATTTTTAAAGAGGTTTATTCACCCCCCCCCCCCTCTAAACCTCTTCTGACCACTTGGGACCAACAAGTGGTATCAGAGCGGGTGGTTCATTAGAATCAGCTGCCTGATCAACGAGCTTGATCTAAGTGTTTTTCGAAGGTTTTCAAAACTTTTCAAAAGAGCATCTTTTTGAAAATAAAAACTTTTTGAAAAATGGATTGTATCAGCCATGTTCCCCACATCGCTGGTATGTCCTTTGAGGACTGGAAAATCAGAATGGAGATTTTCCTTGCTGCTTACAATGATAACATGTACACATGTATCATTAAAGGTCCATTCAGATTCACAAAGACCATTAAAGTAAATGAGATAGATACGGTTGTGGAGAAAGACCTTCATGAGATGACTCCAGAGGAGATAAAGCTTTACAATCTAGATAAAGTTGGGAGATTCATCATGACTAAAGCCCTGGATAATGATCGGTTTGACAAGGTCAAACATTGCAAAACTGCAAAGGAGATGTGGGACAAAGTCAGAGACATGAGTGAAGGCAATGATGCAATTAAAGAGCATCAGCTTAGTGTTGCCTTGGAGAAGCTGGACAACTTCAAGATGAAGTCTGGAGAAACCATTGATCAGATGGACACCAGATTCACCAGAACTCTGAATGAAGTTTTGAAGCTGGGAAAGACTTTCACTGACAAAGAGATCACCGTCAGAGTACTGAAGGCCCTACCTTCCAAGTTCAACATGAAGGTGACAGCAATGGAAGAATCAAGAGATCTGGGCAAGATTTCTCTTACAGAGCTGTTCTCCGTACTCAAGGCGTATGAGTATAAACTGCCAAGGATGGGAATTGAAGAAACCTCAACTTCAGGACCCACAGCTGCACTGGTTGCTGCTGAAAACCAAAGAAGACCAGCTCAAAGAAATGCTGAAGTGGACTCATCTGATGAAGCCACTCTACTCAACAAAAAGGAGTACACTGCTGGAGATGTTGCACTGTTGATGAATAATTTCAAGAAGTTCTACAAAAGAAAAATGAAGAACAAATACAACAATGCTTCTACTTCTAAACCTAATTTTTCTTCTCAGGATAAGGATGATTATAAATCAAAACTGATGTGTTACAACTGCAGGAAATTGGGACACTTCATAAGAGACTGCCCATATCCAAAAGCAGAAAAGTACACTGAAGAGGAGAAGAAAATAAGAAAAGAAAGAAAGCATCAGAGAGGCAAGGCAATGATGGCTGAAGCAGAAAAGCTAGCTGCTGTCTACTCATCTGATTCAGATTCTGACTCGTCTGATGAAGAATCGTCTGATGAAGAAAAACCTGCTCTCCTATGTCTTATGGCAAAGGAATCTGATGACTCTGAGGATGAGGTAACTCCTCAAGAAAATGAACTGTTTAATTCTCTAGAGCAAATGATGTTGAATAATACCACTATTGCTGGAGAGTTTGTTAAGCTTAAGGAAGAGATGAACTTGCTAAAAGAGCAAAATAGTTCACTGAAACTTCTAGCTGAAAAGCCAAAAGAATCAGCTGAATATAAACAGCTTGAGCAAGAGCATGAATCTCTGAAAGCTGAATGTGAGGTTTATAAAGGAAAAATCATGGAACTTGAGAGAATTATTGAGTCTCATGATAAGTCAACTGTTGCATCAATGCATACATCTAGTAAACAGGAGACACCTTTAGAAAAGGATAAATTAGAATTGAATCATACTGAAAAATTCATATCAGCTGACAACAGTAAGGTCATTCTGTATGTTCAAACTTCTAAACCTACCTCATCTGAGAAAGTAGTAAAGGAGAAGAAATCTCCTAAGGCTAAAAAGAGCAAAGAGCCTAGTGTAGGAAATCAAACTAGTAAGACCAAACAGCAGAGTCCTAAGAAGTCTGCTGATAAAGCTAAATTGAATCAATCTGTTGGTAAAACTAAGTCAAAGTCAAATGAGCAAGCATCTAGTAAACCAAAGAAGCATAAGAACAAGAAAAATCAAAATGCTTGGTATGGAAATGAGTCATATTATGTGCAACCTGCTGCATATCATCCTATGTATCATGCACCTCAATTTCCTAGTTACTATGCACCCTATCCGGCTCATCCAATGCATGCATATCCTGCATATCATGCACCTTACCCTGCTTATGAACATTATTCATATCATACCGATCATAAACATGACTTATCTGATAACTATGATAAAAATGAAACTGTTCATGCTCCTAAAACTCAGAAACCTAAGAAGCCTAAGACTTCAACATCTTGGGTTGTCAAGGGTGGAACTAATCCTTCAGGACCCTCTCAATAAGGGTACCTAAAACAATTTTATTTTTGTTTTGTAGGTTAGGATTAGGAGTAGGAGTAAAGTAGAGAAGATTTGGTACTTGGACAGTGGATGTTCAAGGCACATGTGTGGAAACATACATGAGTTGACTGATGCAGTTGCTGTGGATGGTCCAAAAGTCACTTTTGGAGACAGCAAAGAAGGCAAGATTAAAGCTAAAGGAAGATTAATCAAGGGAAACATAGAGATATCTGACGTCTCCTATGTTAAAGGCCTAAAATATAATCTGCTGAGCATAAGTCAATTTTGTGACAAGGGATATTCAGTCATCTTCTCAACAGATAAGTGCTATGTTGAACAGATTGGTACAAAGAAGGTAATTTTATCTGGAAGACGACAAGGAAATATCTACATAGTTGACTGGAATTCTGTGGACAAGAATTCAAGCATTTGTTTGGTGGCATCTGCACCAAGTGAAGTCAGCTGGCTATGGCACAAGAGGATGAATCACTTAAACTTCAAGACCATAAACAGGTTAATCAAGAATGATCTGGTAGAAGGGATTCCAAAAGCAGTCATGAGCAAAGACAAGCTCTGTGATGCATGTCAGAAGGGTAAACAAATCAAGTCATCTTTTAAAGAAAAGAAGCACCAATCTTCTGGAAGAATATTGGAGCTGCTGCATATGGACTTATTTGGACCCATTGATCCAGTCAGCAATGGTGGAAAGAAATACTGCCTAGCTGTTGTGGATGATTATTCAAGATATACTTGGGTGATTTTCATGAAAAAGAAAAGTGAAACCAAGGAACATCTTACAAATCTGATGGAACTGATCCAGAATGAGAAGAGTATAAAAATATTAAAGATCAGATCAGATAGAGGGACAGAATTTACAAACTCTACTGTTGAAGAGTATTGTAATATCAAAGGAATACATCATGAGTATTCTGCTGCAAGAACCCCTCAACAGAATGGTGTTGCTGAAAGGAGAAACAGAACACTAAAAGAAGCTGTCAGAACTATGATAGCTGAAGCTAAACTGCCTCAAAGATTTTGGGCAGAAGCAACAAACACAGCATGCTTTACCCAGAACAGATGTATGATCAACAAAAATCAGAACAAGACTCCATATGAAGTTTGGAACAACAGAAAGCCAAACATTCATTACTTTAAGATTTTTGGTTGTAAATGTTTTGTATTGAATAATGGGAAAAATCACCTTGCTGCATTTGCAGAAAAGGCTGATGAAGCTGTTTTTGTAGGATACTCTACTGTTAGTAAGGCTTATAGAGTTTTCAATAAAAGAACATTACTAATAGAAGAATCTATCCATGTAGTATTTGATGAGCCAAGTCAATCTTCTGAAAAGAATCAAAGTGCTAATCAAGATCTGTCTACTGATTTACAGAAGTTAGACGTTGGAAGAAATGAAGAATATGTTCCCATCATACTACCTAATCTAAGTTCAGCTGCTAACTCAAGTGCTGTTCAAAATCAAAGTGCTGATTGTCTAACAGACGAGTTGCCAACAGCTGACAGACCAGAGACTGTTCAACAGACTACAAATGTTCAACAGACTACTACTGGAACTCCAACAGTAGTGTTGCAAGATCAAGACAGAGGACAACATCCTGATTTGCAACCTGATCTCAGATGGCTCAAGAATCACCCACCAGAGTTAGTTATTGGTGATCCTTTAGATAGAGTGAAAACAAGAAGAGCTGCTGCACAAGATGCCATGTTTGTCACATTTCTATCTCAAATAGAGCCCAAGCAAATTGAAGAAGCTCTCAATGATTCCTTCTGGATAGAAGCTATGCAAGAAGAGTTGAATCAATTTGAAAGGAATGAAGTCTGGTACTTAGTTCCTAGACCAAGTCATCAAAGAGTAATTGGCACTAAGTGGGTATTCAGAAATAAGATGAATGAAGATGGTATTGTTACCAGAAACAAAGCAAGACTAATGGCCAAGGGTTATTGTCAAGAAGAAGGAATTGACTTTGATGAAACTTTTGCACCAGTAGCAAGACTTGAAGCAATCAGACTGTTTCTAGCCTATGCTGCTTACAAGAACTTCACTGTCTATCAGATGGATGTGAAGTCTGCTTTTCTCAATGGAGAATTGCAAGAAGAAGTGTACGTTGAACAACCTCCTGGATTTGAAGTCTATCAAGAAGAGGACAAAGTATATCGTCTGAAGAAAGCCCTTTATGGACTGAAACAGGCTCCAAGAGCATGGTATGATACCCTATCTGATTTTCTTTTAATTAAAGGATTTCAAAAAGGTAAGGTAGACAAAACCTTGTTCACAATTGAATGGGAAAATCATATATTACTTGTGCAAATATATGTGGACGATATTATTTTTGGTTCAACTAACCAACAGATGTGTGATAAGTTCTCCAAGCTGATGCAGAACAAGTTTGAAATGAGCATGATGGGTGAACTTAATTACTTTCTTGGATTGCAAGTTAGACAGTTGCCTGATGGAATATTCATCAGCCAAGCAAAGTACACAAGAGATCTGTTCAAGAAATTTGGTATGGAAACTAGCTCAACAGCTACCATTCCTATGTCTACAAGTCTTCGTTTGGATAAAGATGAAGATGGCAAATCAGTAGACATTACCAAATACAGAGGCATTATTGGTTCATTGTTGTATCTAACAGCAAGCAGACCTGATATAATGTACTCAGTTGGAGTCTGTGCAAGATTTCAATCAAACCCCAAAGAATCTCATCTCTTAGCTGCCAAGAGGATATTGAAGTATGTTAAAGGCACTCAAGAATTGGGATTATGGTATCCTAGAGAATCTAGATTTGAACTAGTTGGCTATTCAGATTCAGACCTTGCTGGCTGCAAGATTGACAGGAAAAGCACAACAGGTGCATGTCAGTTCTTAGGCAGTCGTCTGATCTCATGGATGAGTAAGAAGCAAACCTCAGTCTCTATATCTACTGCTGAAGCTGAATATATAGCTGCTGGAGCTTGCTGTGCACAGATACTTTGGTTGAAACATCAACTAGAAGACTACAACATCAAGATCAGTGGAATTCCAATATACTGTGACAATACAAGTGCAATTTCACTTACTCAGAACACTACAAGTCATTCAAGGACTAAGCATATTGAGATCAAGCATCATTTCATTAGAGATCATGTGGAAAAAGGCAATGTAATGAGTATGTTCATACTGATAATCAGATTGCTGATATCTTCACTAAACCTCTAAGTGAAGTAAGGTTTTCAACTCTAAGAGCTGAGCTAGGACTACTTAATTTGGAAGCATAAGCTGAGGGGGAACTCATCAGAAGACTGAAGTTCAACAGCTTAGTTATCTATTATTATCTTCAAGGATTAACTTTCAACAGACTAGTTAACTTATGAATTCTTAAACTCAGGGGGAACGTGTAAGACTAGCGGTACTTCTGAATTAAAGATGAAATTTGTTAATGACAGTTAGTTGAAGTTATGTTTTCATCAGAAGACTCAACTATCGAAGATTGAAGTTATTTTATCTAGCTGGATTGACAAACAGCTGAGGAAGGTTATCAGCTATTGGCATTCTCTGATAACAGCATTGTCATCAGGACAGTAGTCCATCAGATAAGTATTTATATTACTCATCTGATTACTTTAATAAAAGCGGAACTATTTAAAAACGTATATTCAAAACACGCTTTTATAAGTAACTGTTGGGCGGTACATATTCCCGCTCTTCATTAAATAGCTTTTGAATTCGAAAAGTCGTAACTGACGCCGCACGATCAGCACTGACAGAAAAACGGATCTAACGGTTGGCAGATATCACGGAAACCGAAAAACCCCAACTCTATAAATCCTCATCTGATCAGTCGAGTAGCTCTTTACGCACCCTAAACTTTCAAAAGCAATTGTGAGAAAAATTTAAACAAGTTTTCTGCAAAAATCCTTTCCTTTTCACTAACTTTCAACAGATTGAAATGGCTGCTGAAGGTATGTTCTTAGATTATGAGTCCTATTATCAGTCTGGTACAAGTTTGATGAAAGAATTGTTGGAAAAATTCAAATCTGCACAGTTGGTAAATTTCATGGAGTACAATGAAGGAATAATCTGGACTGACCAGGTTATGGAATATTACGGAACGGCAAAAGCTGACTATAACAAACTAGAAATCAGAGCAAAAGTGGGTGACAAAACTGTTGTCATCACTCCAGAAGTTCTTCATGAACAGTTTGGTTTGCCCAAGTCTGGAAGACACGAAGTTACCGTGCTGACTGAAGAGAAGCACCAACAATTTTGGGCGATCTGCGCCAAGGAAGGAGAAATGTTGTCTGGCAACATCAGGAAGAAACAGCTGAAGGATGAATATCAGCGGATGGCTGATATGGTGTCTAAGCTGATTGAGAACTGTACTTTTTCTCTAGATGCTGTCACAATGAAGCGTTTCAGCATCATGGCTGCCGTATACTACGGGCTAGAGGTAAACTGGTCCATCATAGTATGGTATATACTTGCTGATTTTCTGGAAGTGAAGAAGGGAAAAGGCCCTTACACCAACCACAGAATCACTTTAAGTTACCTCTTATCAAAGTTGGGCTGTGTTATGACAAATGGGAAAGAAATTCACAAGTCCAAAGCAATGAACAAGTATCTACCTGTTCAGAAGAGGAAGGCTGATGAGCCTGAAGGAGAAGAAGTTGAGGAACCAAAAGAGGTTCCTGCCAAAAGGCAAAAGAGATTAGTCAAAACAGCAAGTTTGGCTGTTGAGACTAAAAGGAAGAGGGCTGCTGATGAGCCCAAGAAGAAAGAATCTAAGCAGATGGAGAGAGTGACTTCTGCTGAAGCCACTAAGATTGTTGAGAACATAATTGCTGATGTAAGGACTGGATCCCCTGCATCACCATCAAGAACTCCATCAGCAGAGAGGCCTGCTGAGGGTATTTCTCAAAGGACAAGGAGTCAACAGAGAAATACTGTTACCTCCACTTACCGTGAAGGGAGGACCAAGAAGTCTGCTAGAAAGCAGATGACATTTATAGAAGAACCAACGGACTTGGAGAATGTAGCAAGAGAAGACCCTGAAGCTGCTGAAAGGCCTGCTGAAACAATTAAGACTGTTGAGACTGACAAGGCTGATGAGCAACAGCCAAGTCATGTCACATCAACAGCTGAGGTTACTCAACCTCAAGAAGATCCAGATGTCCAAATCATCCATCCTATTGCTGCTGCTCCCATATCATCTGCTGGACCAGCCCCTGCTGATAAAGGCAAGAGAAAAATAGTGCTAAGGAGAAAGAAAGTCTCCAAAGCTGATAAGAAGGCAAGGGAGGAAGCTGAACAAAGAAAACAAGATGAGCTTGAAGAGAAGAAAGCACTTGAGCTAAGCAAAGCTCAAGAAGCAAAGGATGAAGCCAGAAGACGCATGTCTGAAGCAGAAAGAAAAGCTGCTGAGGATGCTGAAATGGCTATGGTGATTGAATTGAGCAAAGTTGATGCCTATGGACCTGTCCATGGAGGTGGCATCAAGATTGGAGAAGGCAATACTGAAGAGGACAAAAAGAAGATATTACTGCCTGCACCCAAACTCAAGTCAAAGGACAAGTTTGAAGTCAGAAAAGCATTTGAAATAGTGTATGTTGATAAGGAGCTTTTCAAGAAGTTTGAGAAGTCTCTAGCTTACTATGATCAGAAGCTTATGTTGATGACTCTGTTCAACCAAGAGAAGCCAAGATATATCAGTTGGAGAGACAACAGGCTGAACAAGTCAATCACTGAACTTCAAAGTATGAAGGAGTTAGCTGATGAAGAACGATGGGTTCTAAGTTGGCTGAAGACAAACTCCATTCAAAAGGCTCTTGATCCCAGCTATGTGAGAGATATCATGCATAGCTATGCAAAAGGCTTTGCATTGGAGGAAGCCAAGAAAATCAAGAGCACCTTGCCTGTGAAGAAGAAGAAGTCTGAAGATGCTGAAGAAAGAGCAATTAAGTTTGCTGTTATGACTGCCCTGAAGAGATGGGCTAAGAAGTCAAAGTATCAGCAAGGCTGTTCAAGTGATTTGCCACTACTGCCAAGTATCCAGCAAATCATTTTTGGCAAGGAAGTACAACAGTAC